>CM055267.1:131963535-132577963 GCA_029237695.1 Conchocele bisecta
TTCCCTGTACAAATGGGGGGGGGGGGGGGTGGAATACCAAAATCAGAATCGAATATTTACAAAAAAAAATAAATCTATATTCATCTCTAAAATCAGAATAATCCTGATCTGATGCCAGGTCCTCGTCACACCAGAATCACTTTGACTCCTCCCAAAAGCTGTAGGATCAGTAATAATCTTACTACTTTTATACTGGGCAATAACTCAATTCAACTTGCAGCGGGTAACAAAAGAGCCACAGATAAAAACGTACCCAAGGGCCAAACGAGGCAAATTATGATTCCTATAAGCAGGAACCCCTACCGTTAATTTAAAGTATTTTTTACGACAAGGGTGAGGATTGAACTCACAACATATGTAGCCTATTTCACCAACATTGCAAAGTATACTTTTCTAGCAAAGTATACTTCAGTTTGAGGGAGTAATTATTTATTTTTCCGAAATGCAATATGTCATATAGAACTAACGACTGCATATATTTGATGATTCAAAGTATGCAGAATTATTATACTGAATTTATTACACTGTGATAATGTAATTCAGTATAATAACAAGAGGGCCATGATGGCCCTAATTCGCTCAACTGACTCATAGAACACCAGAGGAGAATGTGACATTCAGTTCATGTGTGTTTTAAAAAAATTGTGCTATTTTTAGATGGCGGTCATCTTGATTAAGCGATGACTCATTTACCAAATCTGCAAATGCTTCACCCAAGGATCTTAACTTACTATGAAGTTTGGCCAGCATCGGCCATGTAGTTCTTGAGAAAAAGACGTTCAAAATCTTGAATAAATGGACCTTTTGGAGGCCATTATGGACGACATAATCATCCGATTCCGACAAATATTTCACCAGAGCAATCGCCTTATCGATACCTTCAATTTGATATATGACATGAGCATATTTGATCAAAAATAAAATTTGACCCCACGGGCCACGCCGATTTTTGACCCCGGGGTCACTATTTTAACACCTTTGAAAGAGCATTCTACGTTGATCATTCCTACCAAGTTGCGTCGAAATCCGGCTGGCAGTTCATGAGAAGAAGATTTTTTTAAGAATTTGTGCTATTTTTAGATGGCGGCCATCTTTGATTAACAAATGTTTTAACAAATCTGAAAAGGTTTCACCCATGGACCATAACTTTTAAGTTTGGCTACCATGGGCCAAGCGGTTCGTGTGAAGAAGAATTTTGAAATCTCTAATAAAAGAACAACCTTTTGACCTTTCGGCGGCCATCTTGGATGACATAACCATCCGATTTCGACACAAAATGCACCAGAGCGATCGCCTCTTTGATACCTTCGATTTGATATAGACATGAACATATTCGGTCAAAAATAAAATTTGACCCCAATTTGACCCCACGGGCCACACCCATTTTTGACCCGGGGTCACCATTTTAACAACTTTGAAAGAGCATTGTACATCGATCATTCCAACCAAGTTTCATCAAAATCCGGCTAGCGGTTCATGAGAAGAAGATTTTTTAAGAATTTATGCTATTTTCAGACGGCGGCCATCTTGGATTAGTGACGACCTCCATTTTAACAAATCTGAAAAGGCTTCACCCATGGACCATAACTTTTAAGTTTAGCTACCATGGGCCAAGCGGTTCATGTGAAGAAGAATTTTGAAATCTCTAATAAAAGAACAACCTTTTGACCTTTCGGCGACCATCTTGGATGACATAACCATCCGATTTCGACAAAAAATGCACCAGAGCAATCGCCTCTTTGATACCTTCGATTTGATAGAGACATGAGCATATTCGGTCAAAAATAAAATTTGACCTCAATTTGACCCCACGGGCCACGCCCATTTTTGACCCCGGGGTAACCATTTTAACAACTTTGAAAGAGCATTGTACATCGATCATTCCTACCAAGTTTTGTCGAAATCCGGTTGGCAGTTCTTGAGAAGAAGATTTTTGAAGAATTTGTGCTATTTTTAGACGGCGGCCATCTTGGATTACGTAATGACTTCATTTTAACAAATTTTGTAATCCCCCAACCTAAGGACTATGACCATGAAGTTTGGTGACTATAAGCCCAATGGTTAACGAGGAGAGGACGTTTGAAAATGTTCACGGACGACGACGGACGACAGACGACGACAGACGACGACGGACGACGGATGACGGACACATTGCGGTAACAATAGCTCACATGACCTTTGCTCAGGTGAGCTAAAAATTAATAAATTTATCCTTAAATTGAAAAGTATACTTTGCAATGTTGGTGAAATAGGCTAGAGGTATTGAAGTCCAATGTCATATCCCCGGCCACGCCCATCCCTCCATATAGGGTAGAACTTCTCACAGAGTATGTGCTTATAAAACTTTCTGAGTACATACTCAGTTCTTGTGCTCAAAATCAGAAAGTTTTATGGGTAGGTAGATGCTGAGCTGTGCTCAGTCTCAATCAGTAAAACTGTCTGATTATTAGTACGGCTTTGGAGAACACATGAGAGATGTTCTTATAAGCGCTATCTGTAATTATAATTTTTGTTCATGATTGCAAAGTACACAATTATAACGTTACATAAATGTCACAAAAATGTCACGGACTGCTCACATTCCTGACCATTGAGCCCAGGGGCTGCATGGGTGGTCCATAGAATGAAAATAAGGATGATAACAAATAAGTACATGAAGTTTCCAGCCAATCCGACTTACGGTATCAGAGTAGTGAGTAGCTGAAAACTGACCACAAATCTGGGACAGACGGACGTACGGAACCTTAACCCTTTCAACCCTAAGGAACTGGAATGGACTGTGATATGCTAATGTTCCGACCAATCCAATGGTCACAAAATGATTTTCAGATTCGTCCATTTATGAAAAGGGGGTGTTTCTGTTCTAAGAAATATTAAAATTACTTTCAAAAAATGCAGATCCTGATGAGACTCATCTGGATCTGTACTTTTTGCAGATTTCGGGTTCAAAGGTTAAGAGCATTGCTATATCCCCCCTTGCTATCATATAGGGGGCATACAAATAGGCACAATGTGCACAACTGTCTAAGGTTGTTAGATAGCGGACAGTCTCCGATTACTATCAACATAGTAACTAACCTTAAAAGATCATACTCTAACTGTTCAATTTCACACATACTTAAAGATAAAACAAGTGAAGTACATGTACATGTATAGAAATAGTGAATCTATTATAATAGTATCTCCAGCCATATTTTCGTAAACAAGAGTTGTCAGAAAACAAGAAAGCTCGCCTGTCGGCAGCCAAGAGTCAATAAATACCAAATTAAAATTGCCATAAACCCAATTGAAATCAGAAGTAGCGAGTATCAAAAAGCAATACAAAATGTGTGGTACCTGCAGAAAACAATAAACAGACTACAAATATATAGCATATTTTTCTTATTTTCCATGAAAACACATCTTGGTATTTTCATTAGAATTGTCTCCAAGGAGACAATTCTAATGAAATGCCAAGACTTGTTTCATTCAATAATTGCTGTCTACTGATGTGTAAACAGTAATGTGGTTTCATTTTACCCAATTAAAATTTTGAAATACCCAATTGCTTTAGAAATGATGAAGTAACAATACTCAATTACTAATTCCTTAGCTTGAGCCCTGATCAAGAGCTTGCAATGCCCCTTGATAGTCCCTGACACCAAATTTTCTAAGTCTGTTGGGAGAGGGTCGTGGGGATCAGGGGGCCGTTTCACTAAACTTCGTACGACTAAAATGTTCGGAAGTGCAAAATTATGATAGTCTGTAAATTCCACATTAACAACGTTTTCTAGTAAATAATTCATGGATTTACATTTATTGAGCATAGGCTGCATATGCAGCCTATGCTCAATAAATGTAAATCCATGAATCAAAATTTCTAGACGATTCTAAATTTGCACTTACAAACATTTTAGTCATACAAAGTTTAGTGAAACGGGCCCCTGGTGCTGCAGTAAAATATTTGTCACAGAATGATAGAGGATCACCATGTGCATGCATGTATTAACTGCAGAAAGTGAGCAGGGGCTCACGTATACCACGGCCACCGCCTGGACCGACAAGTAAAAACTTTAACACAAATATTTAAAATAACTTTATCGCAAATTTCTAAGTAATTTGATCTTGACCTTGGACATGAAGGCCACATGGGTATGGTATGGAATGAAAATATGGATGATGATAAGGAAGTATATGAAGTTTGAAGTAAATCTGACTTACTGTTGTAGAGATAATGGGTACCCGAAAACATTAACGCAAATCTTACGGATGCAAGTTTATAAGTAATTTGACCTTGACCTTGGACATTAAGGCCGCATGGGTGTGGTATGGAATGAAAATATGGATGATGATAAGGAAGTATATGAAGATTGAAGTCAATATGGCTTAATGTTGTAGAGATAATTGGCACCCAAAAACTTTAACGCAAATCTTACGTATGCAAATGTCTAAGTAATTTGACCTTGACATTGGACATGAAGGCCGCATGGGTGTGGTATGGAATGAAAATCAAAAGCTGTGAAAACTATAGAGAATAGTATATGAAGAGTTTTAGATACCTTTAGTAAGACGGACCAAAACGCCATAGGATAAGTTGACACAGGGCAACTTGGAAAAGTCGCGGGAATACTGGACGAGGCCTTCCGGCCTTCGTCCAGTATTCCCGCGACTTTTCCACCATAAGATAAGTTGGCACAGGGCACTATTTTCTTGGTCGTACTCGCCATTTAGGCATAGCACGACAATATGGCTGCCTCCATAGAAATTTGCGTGACATAATATGCTATCTCACTGATTTTATATCTTTCTATGAATGAAAAACAAGAACAAAAAACTGCAACTTGCTGACCTTGACCTTCGGGAATGGGATATAGGATATATATATGCCACAAAGTATTAAGACTTGTGGTTCCCCAATATTATCACAATCTATCAAGCTGTTAATAAGTTAATATTGGGACAAACAAAAGTGCAATTATGAATATGTGTACCAATGTATACGTGTACTGTTGCTATCAATGTCCCATGTTGCCTATCAGCTGCCGGATAATAATTAAACATCTTTCTGAACTGTATATTGCAGTCAAAATATGATATAGGACGGTTTGATAACAAGCGCACCGCAAAACGATGCAAACACTCGTCTGAAATTTGATCACTGAAATGATCAGCAAAATACAGCATATGAACAGTGAATGAAACCATAGACCAATTGGTTGGTGAGAAAATTATAAGTCTGTTTCACGAAAGCTGCCCAAATTTTTCGGCTATATAAACAATGCAAAAACAATATTTTTTTCGATAATATTAAATTAAAGCAAAATTTAAGAATGAACCTTCTTTTTATTTCGTGAAATTTGGTCAAATATTGATTTTATTGCGAAAAATTTATTTGTCTATGGGAATCACGGAGTGAAGATGTCTATGGGGATTTAACATGGGGAAATGTTTTTTCGCAACAAAATCAATATTTGACCAAATTTCACGAAATAAAAAGAAGGCTCATTCTTAATTTTTCCTTTAATTTAATATTATCAAAATAAATCTTGTTTTTGAATTGTTTATATAGCCGTAAAATTTAGGCAGCTTTCGTGAAACAGACTATAGTTGAATGTAAATGGCTGGGTGGATGGTTTATGGGTGGGTTGTGGTGAGTGATGCAAGAAAGAAGTCATGTCCAAGTTTTGTGAACATAGGCCAAGGGATGTTGAGAACATGACTCACATGTAAATGTTAACCAAGACTTAAGAACATAAAATTGCTAAGTAATTAAAGCGGAACTAGAAAATGTGTTCATAGAACACGGATGCCCCACATATCACTTTGATAATAAACAAGACAACATTCCAAGTCCAAAAGGGGAGATAATCTATGACCCGGGGGTCGAATCAAAATGAAAATAGACTTTGCACATCTACTCATTATAAGGAAGCTACATACCAAGTTTCAGGTCTGTAGCTATTACGGTTTAAAAGTTTTATGACTTACAAGGAAAAATTGCCAAATTCTAAATCGAAAAGGGGGAGATAATCTATGACCCGGGTCCTGAGGACTCAATTCTAATGAAATTCCAAGACATATTTACAGAGAAATAAAACATATAGTCCTAATTTGTTTGGTGGATATTTTCACCGCTAGCATGCAAAGAGTTAAATAACATGTTGTGCCTACTGAGTGGGCATGTACAATTAACCGTATTGCTTTCAAAATCTTAACAATCTTGACAAATACTGCAGATCCTAGTGAGACGGCTCATTACGACTCATCTCACCTGGATCTACAGTGATTGTAAATGTTGGCTTTATGGTATATGTAGTGTTGAAAGGCTTAACCCATTACAGACGGGATACATTTTTAGTAGTATGCACCTTTTGAGAGAAAAATATCCCTATTTTCTTTATATCCTTTCGAAAGTATATGTTGCTACCACTCATTTGAACCGTCTCAACGAGACGGTTCAAATGAGTGGTAACAACATATACCTTTATCGATGAATCAACAAAATAATGAGATTTCTTCAACAAAAATCATAGTATCCTTAGGCTGAAATGGGTTAATGTAAATATCTGACGGACAATCATTTAGTTCTGAGCCTCTTTACAACTGCCCTGCAGTTGGTGACCACAACAGTGACAACATGTAACCCGTTATGAGAAAAAGATGCTTATTGAATTCAGTACCGTAACCAGGATGAGGCAGAGGAGGCAGTCATTTTGCCAATTTCTTTTTATGCTAAGAAACAAACAATTCCTTGGAGTGGTGGCGGGGAGAATGCTCCCTGACCCCCATAACGGGACTTGGTTCGCCTCGTCTGGGGGCCGTTTCACTAAACCTCTTACGACTAAAATGTTCGTAAGTGCAAATTTAGAATCGTCTGGAAATATCAATTGATGGATTTACATTTATTGAGCATAGGCTGCATATGCAGCCTATGCTCAATAAATGTAAATCCAACAATTGTTTACAAGAAAACATTGTTAATGTGAAATTTACAGACTATCATAATTTTGCACTTACGAACATTTTAGTCGTAAGAAGTTTAGTGAAACGGCCCCCTGGTTTTTACCTCTGATCACAGCCCTGGAATTGTCATCCAGCTATTACACTCGTGTTGTCGAATTTGAGTCCAACCTTTCCGTAAAATTGCTCCCCCTCAATAGCGAGGAGTGCAATTAACTATTATTTTATTCAACAAAATAAAATATAATTGTGTAACTATTTCACGAGTTCTAAAAATTATGAGTGCCTGCTATATACAGATATATGTATTTTACAGGATATTTTTCATTATTTATACTAATTAAATGTGTCACCTGAATTTTTTATTTTTTTGACAGATTATAAAGTATAATCATTGCACATCAAAAAATAAATCCAGATAATAAATAGTAATGTCCGTTAACATTTTAAGGAAACAGAGTTATCACCCCTGATATCAGTGTGGAAAATTATGTCTGATATAAAATTTATAATAATGCCAATCATTACGTGGGGTGTGGTGAATGAATGTTTATTTTGCCAGAAAATGTCTCAGATGATGTCTCTGATATAAAGAACATTGTGTGCCTACTGAGTAGGCATGTACCTTTAAGCGGATGTCCAAAGGAACAGAATCACATGGTGTGTCTCATATGTGGACTGACATGAACAAATTAAATTTCGCAAAACTAGCGTATGGACTGCTAGTTAATATTATTTACCAAAATAAATTCAATAACAAAACTTGTGTTATTTTTACTGTCTTTTTATCAGTAGCCGATTTCATCAAAATTGCAAAGTATACTTTTCTAGCAAAGTATACTTTGAGGGAGTAATCATTTATTTTTCCCGAAATGCATTATTTCATATAGAACTAACGACTGCATATATTTGATGATTAAAAGTATGCAGAATTATTATACTGAATTTATTACATTATCACAGCCAAAATAGCTGTGATAATGTAATAAATTCAGTATAATAAAAATTAATAAATTTATTCTTAAATTGAAAATTTCTCCCTCAAAGTATACTTTGCTATAAAAGTATACTTCGCAATGTTGGTGAAATAGGCTACAGGTCACCCATAGGGTCGGTCATATTATGTTCAGAAAACCGAGACTAATCTACCGTTAAATTCTCTTTTAGATCCATCACCACCATTGATTTTTCCCCTATATAAACTAACCAATGAATACACATTTTGCTATTCTCCGCTACTTTCATTTTTCGTATGGATGTTGTGGGACGTATTTTCACCATAACCTGCACCCATTCTGCTCTGGATATTCACAATATAGGTTTATTATTGCAGGGCTCCAGATAATGAATTAGTAATTAAGTATTTTCACTCCATCATATCTGAAGTAATTGGGTATTTCAATATTTTAATTGGGTAAAATAAAATCACACTACTGTTTACGCATCAACATACAGCAATTATTGAATAGTTTGCTTCGAAATGAAAACATGTCTAGGCATTTCATTAGAATTGTCTCCTTGGAGACAATTCTAATAAAATACCAAGATGTGTTTTCATGGAAAATAAGAAAAATATGCTATAATTGTGGTCTGTTTATTGTTTTCTGCAGCATGATAAAGGTACCACAAATTTGTTATTGCTTTTTGATACTCGCTACTTTTGATTTCAATTGGGTTTTTGGCAATTTTAATTGGGTATTTACGCAAATACGCAGCTTATCTGGAGCTCTGTTATTGTTAAGAAAGATAATTTCAATCTCCTGTGACCACCCTGGTGGTGGTGCAAAAAGTCAGCGGCTGGAATTGAAACCGCCTCACATGAGTGAAAAACATGATCCGACTTACAAAATAATCCCAAGGCATATGCTTGAAACTGATGTAAATGATACAGTAACATGCCTGTGAAGTAAATTAGTACTTCAAGAAAAGTAAATTAAGAAAAATATTAGTACATCAAGAAAAGTAAATTAGTACATCAAGAAAAGAGTGCATATGGCCTAACAAATCTGGATGTTTTTTTTTTAACATACTACTTTTGACTACACCGCGCATGAATATCTGATGATTTAGTGTGGTTAAATTTAAACTTTACCAATTGTTTTGCTCACATTTCATCTACATCTAAGACCCAGAACAGTTTTATATATCTTGCCTTTTGACTTCTAATTTTGAGGTCAACCATAGTGTCACAGCGCTCCAGATAAGTTTTGTGTCAAAAGAGTATTATACCCCCAGATTTCAAATTCAATGCGTATTTTACTTTACAAATATGTATTATTGAATTTCTTACGTATTAAATAGTGAATAAAAATTAATGATAAAAAATAAAACAATTTTAAACAAGAAACGAGGCAAAGCCACGAAGGCCAGGTTTTTTTCAACGTATGCTAAAATGCCGACGATATCGCGCTTTCTGCAAGTGGGTGCGACAATGATGATAAACACCCATGTGAAGTATCAAGGTAATGGGTGAAGCAGTTGCAGAGATATAGTACACTAAAGAACTTTAACAAAAAAATTCAAAGTAATTTGACCTTGACATTGGGCACAGGGGCCGCACGGTTGGGGGGGTAGAATGAAAATATGGATGATGATAAACACCCATGTGAAGTTTCAAGGTAATGGGCGAAGCAGTTGCAGAGATATAGTATAACGAAAAAGTTTTAACGAAAAAACTTTAACCAGACGTACGTTAAAAAGTTAACGTTGAAAATGGCTAAGTCAATTACGTAGAAATAATAGGTGAAGGTAAAAAAATGGTCACATGTTGGATAGTTGTATGTGGTAGGCACCCCTTGGTTATGAAGCTGTGAAAGTTGTTTGGTGGTCCTAGGTGGTACAGTACCAAAGAAATGGACTTAAACACGAAAACTTAACATTGTAAACGCGAAAACTTAACATTGAAAATGGGCTAAGTCGACTGCGCGGAAAAAATGGGTGAATAAGTAAAAAACAAGTAACATGTTGGATAGTGATATGTGGTGGGCACCCTTGATTATGAAGTTGTGAGTGGTGTACCTAGGTGGTACAGTACCAAAGAAATGGACTTATAAACACGAAAACTTAACATTGTAAACGCGAAAACTTAACATTGAAAATGGCTAAGTCGACTACGCGGAAAAAATGGGTCAAGTTAAAAAAAAAGTAACATGTTGGATCGTGATATGTGGTGGGCACCCCTTGATTATGAAGCTGTGAAAGTTTGGTGGTCTTAGGTGGTACAGTAAAAAAGAAATGGACTCAAACACGAAAACTTAACATTGATTGTGGACGCCGCCCGCCCGCCCGCCCGCCGCCCGCCCGCCCGGCTTTCGCCAATCCAATAGCCTGGATTTTTTTCTTTTTTTCAAAAACCTGGCTAATAAAATAAAAATATAAACAAGAGCTGTAGGAGAAACAGCATAGCTCGACTACGAGGGTTGTCGATGTACACATAGCTTGACAAAGAAGGTGGCTGCGGCCTGCATAAAAACCTTAAACCAAGGTTGACTAAAAACATTAACCAAGGGAAACTAGAAATGTGGCCTGTCGGCACACGAATACCCCCACTGGCAGCCAAAGAAAACGAGGCATTTTTGATTATAAGCCATTTAGCCGAGCGTTAAGGTTTCAAACGCATCAAGTCTGTGACCTTGACCCTGGGCATAGTGTGATAATCCATGCATCGGTGTAGAAGATATAGAGCGGAAGGGAATTTCAATAGGTTTGACCTTTGACCTTTGACCTTCAACTATGACCTTGACCTTGGACATAGGTGCGTGGTTATTGATCGAGACACACCTTCTCATCCTGGGAAACATTTGTGCCAAGGCATTTGATAATCCATGCAGTAGAAGATATAGAGCGGAAGGGAATTTCAATAGGTTTGACCTTTGACCTTCAACAGTGACCTTGACCTTGGACGTAGGTGCGTGGTTTTCATGGTTAAGTCGATTGCGCGGAAAAAATGGGTCAAGTTAAAAAAAAAGTAACATGTTGGATAGTGATAGTTGTATGTGGTAGGCACCCCTTGATTATGAAGCTGTGAAAGTTTGGTGGTCCTAGGTGGTACAGTACCAAAGAAATGGACTCAAACACGAAAACTTAACATTGATTGTGGACGCCGCCCGCCCGCCCGCCGCTCGCCCGCCCGCCCGGCTTTCACCAATCCAATAGCCTGGATTTTTTTTCAAAAAACCTGGCTAAAAATTCACTTATTTGAGCTGCAAAAAGCAATCACTGTTTGCAGCTCAACTAAGTGAATTTCAACTTATTACAGTATTTTCACTACTCGATTTGAAAATCAATGCGTATTTTCGCATTGCTGTGAGTATTTTGTACTCCCACTTTTGATAATCAATGCATATTCTGCTAAAATAAGTGAGTAAAATACACGAATACGTACGTTATCTGGAGCACTGGTGTTATACCACATTGAGTGATTGATAATGGAATCACCTAAATGACCATGGAAATATATTGACTGGTTCTCGTTCAGAGTGATTTATAACCGGGAGATGCAATATTTTGTCACCATATCGTTCAGAAGTCATTGATATCTCCAGCTTATATACTGTACATATTTACCTAAATCAGAGATGAAAACAAAAAGTTATTTGCGATGTTTGAACAAATTATTTGTGGGCCCCAATTGAAAATTAGGGCGGGTAAATTTTGCTTGACCTGTCAAAAATGTCACTTTGTAGATTTAGTATTGTAGGCCGCCGTAAACAACACTGCCGGACAAACGACAGAGTTGACTGCCAACTGTAAACAATTCATATCAAGAAAGTGATAATACGAATTGTTACATGTGAATTCTGTAGCCTATTTCATCAACATTGCAAAGTATACTTTAGTAGCAAAGTATACTTTGAGGGAGAAATTTTGAATTTTATGATAAATTTATTAATTTTTATTATACTGAATTTATTACATTATCACAGCCAATTTGACTGTGATAATGTAATAAATTCAGTATAATAATTCTGCATACTTTTAATCATGAAATATATGTATTTGTTAGTTCTATATGAAATAATGCATTTCAGGAAAAATAAATGATTACTCCCTCAAAGTATACTTTGCTAGTAAAGTATACTTTGCAATGTTGATGAAATCGACTACTGGTGCCATAAATTCTGGTGAAATATTCATTTGAAATATTCATTCAAGTTTTAATATTAAATAAGAAAAGGCCAAACCAGCTGAGGGGCCCGTTTCACTAAACTTCTTACGACTAAAATGTTCGTAAGTGCAAATTTACGATCGTCTGGAAATATCAATTGATGGATTTACATTTATCGAGCATAGGCTGCATATGCTTAATAAATGTAAATCCAATAATTGTTTACAAGAAAACATTGTTAATGTGAAATTTACAGACCATCATAATTTTGCACTTACGAACATTTTAGTCGTACGAAGTTTAGTGAAACGGCCCCCAGGTCTCCGATCGGGATTCCGGTAAGGATGAACCCCGATCATTAAATTACCTATTGCATGCTCCCACCTGCCACCCACAGTTCATTTATAAAAAGGTGTTTTCATTGTCAAAAATATTAAAATTACTCATCTAGATCTACACTGTTTGCAAACACGCTATAGAGGTCTGTTGAATGGGTTAACCTTTTCAACACTAGACCTCTATAGCGGTGTTTGAAAACAGTGTAGATCCAGACAGACATCTCATCAGGATCTGCAATTTTTACAAGTGAGTTTTTAGAAGAAAAAAAACACACACCCTTTTCATAAACGGAGTAGTCTGAACATCATTTTATGACAATTGGATTGGTCTGAAAATTAACATACATGTATCAAAGTCCATTCCAGTTATTTAGGCCAGTTTTTTTTTATTAGTTGGTTTACAGATCCGCCGACCCGATTTTTTGACAATGTGGAAAAAAATAAAAAAAATTTAATTAGGTTTTTTTACCTCCGATCCAAAGAAAAAAATAATTTTTTTTTTGCTGTGCCGAGAAAAGTAAGTGGCGGAAACCGGATCTTAGCAGCAGCGACAACAACAACAACCTGCGAATGGACGATTCGATATGATTTGATATATCTCCAATATGATTTGATATATCTCCGTTTCAGATTGAATGCAAAAATTCAAAACCTTAACGCTCGGGTAAATGGCCTATATTTTCTGTTTTCTTGCTCCGATGTGCTTCATATTTCATGTATGCTTTCTTCCTAGGGTCCCCTACCGCCCTGCCAAAAATCCACACTCGTGCCACCCCACTGATATTCGTTTCAACTATACGCCGCTTCGTTGTCTTGTATTTAATTATACCAGATACGGTATTAATATGTACGCATTACGCAACCCATTCACAGTGATCAACATTCAACAGTATGTGAATATGAAACTGAGTTGCTATGTAGAATATAAAGAAACTTGCTGAACCGACTCCCTACGTTAACCGACAAACTCTTGGTCCGAGACGATGCCGGTTAACACAAGTTTCACTCTATCACAATCACTGGCCTTTTTGTTTTTTACCGACCACAAACCGACCCAACCATGAGCCTTAAAAAGGTGAACCGACCCAACCATGTGCCTTAAAAATGTGATTTTTTATGGTGTTCGGACCGTCCGTCTGACCGTAACCACTGCGTAACAGTTTCTCAAACCGGCCATATCTTCTACATAAGTTGCTCAAGTTCTTCAATATTTCAACACATCATTCATTGGTATGTGTGCTATACCTGCCTTGTCATACATTATATTACCTTGACCTTTTGACCTTCACAGGGCTGTTGAAAGGACTTAGCAATTTCAGTTAACCAGTTTGTCACAGTTTCTCAAACTGGCCATAGCATCTACATAAGTTGCTTAACTGCTTCAATATTTCCATACTTCATTCATTTGCATGTATGCTACACCTGCCTTGCCATACTACATATGACCTTCACCCTTTGACTTAACACTTTTGGTTCACCCGTTTGTCAGTTTCTTCAATATGCCGCCGGTGGCATCCGCGTTCGACAGACTTATTTATTTTTTATTTTTTTTTTTTTTTTTATTTCCCCGACCGACCCAACCCTGTGCCAAAAAGACTAAAAAAATTGAAAAAACTTTTTTTTATTTTTATTTTTTTCCGACCGATCGACCCGATCTCGCGGAAAAAAAATCCGTAAACCAACAAATAAAAAAAAATGGCCTTAGGGGTGAAATGGTTAAATATTAATAATAATTTCATCATTCTGTTGTACAGTAATTGTAACATAACAAGTTGAATGGATAAATAATTGTGGTCAGCGATGTTGACGACCAATAAAGGAACCACTTGACTCATCTGATGGCACAAGACAAAACGCGGCTCATTGAACTCTAACCCAAATTTTCTGACTGTATAATGCAGTGTGACTTACAGCCAGAACACACTAAGGTCATCAGGCACAGGATTTTCTATTGGGGGGTGCGTCAGGGGCGAGCCACACGTAGTGGAGCGAGTACGCTAGTGGGGTCCGGGGGCATGCTCCCCCTGAAATGTTGTAAACCTACATGGCCTGAAATGCACTCTCCTGCATTTTAAGTCATTTAAATTCGGATTTCAACGGTGGTAAATTCAGGGGCGGATACAGAAATAATTGAGTTCCAATAACCGTTGAGGTCAAATAGTGATGGAATCTCAGTATCAAGACTAATTCGATTGACCAGTGGGATGGAAATAAGCAATGTCAGTAAGCACTCTTTTCTCGTGGCTCGTCACACATTTGTGGCTGTGACTGGAGAGATGGGGCTTATGGGATTTGTCACCAGTGTAGCTCCTGATCAAATAGCACACTCCTGTAGCCTGTAAATGATCTATAGTGCGTGTTAGACGCATGGCAGGTCTTTCATTGATGGAATAGCGACCAGTGCAGATCCTGATCAGACTGTGCGGACGCACAGGCTGATCTGGATCTACACTGTTCGCAAAATGCATAAGCCCCATTTCCCCAGTGATAGCGACATTTTTACCTGTTGTTTATGAATATGTTTATACATGAAAGTCACTGGGGGTCCCAAGCTGCAAGCCTCTCAGATATCAGTGAAATAAACAAACATCTAAGTGATATTTTATCTGGTCGCTGATAACATTAAAATGTTAGAAATTACAATCATTCAAACAATTACCGTTACGCTTTATTCATCGTACATAAAAAT
This sequence comes from Conchocele bisecta, assembly GCA_029237695.1. Classification (NCBI taxonomy): domain Eukaryota; kingdom Metazoa; phylum Mollusca; class Bivalvia; order Lucinida; family Thyasiridae; genus Conchocele; species Conchocele bisecta. Next base: position 131,978,609 of record CM055267.1, read on the forward strand.
TAAAGGTGCATACCCACTCAGTAGGCACAAACTGTTCTTTATGGGAATTAAATAAGTGTATAATTGTGTCACTATTCCACCAGTTCTAAATATTACAAGTGCCCACTATACAGATATAATCATTTAGTAATATTTATTTTACTGATAGTGACGCGAGGTGGTATCAGGCTATTTTCATATGCAAATGAGGCCTGATATTTTGTAATTATTTATACTAATTAAATGCGTGACCGAAAAAAAAAGATTATAAAGTATGATCATTGCACATCAAAAAATAAATACAGAGAATAAATATAATTATCTACGTTTGATGCTAAGAATAAGATAATTAATTTCCCCTGATCGTCGGTACGTCCCATAGGTGGCGCTATGGTATGCGCATGCGCACTTTGGTGAAGTGGTTCACTGTCAATTCAGCTTTGGCATTGACAGAGGACACACGTGTTGATTTTTTCTTTTCTACAATGACCGATGAAAATTCAAGTGGTGTTTCGAGGCAGCTGGAACAAATATTGGAGCAGCTAAAGCAGAATAGCGACGAGGTTAACAATCTTAAAGAGCAAGTTCAGGTGACTTCGTTGTCAGTGGCTTCATAGATGAAGAAACTGAAGGCTGAGCAGGACTTTGTCTGGAAACACGCCAGCAACAAACACCAGTTCGATTTCAACGTTAGTATACAAGAAATGCTGCAGTCAGCATTGTGGGCTGTTGAATACAAGAAATTGGAGTATTTGCGGGAGGTGTTAGCCGACGGTCGTGATAAAATCAAAAAGCGGTACAAACTGATTAGAATCGCGGACTCGTCGCAGTGAGGTTGGGACACCGTGAAGCAATACGAATCGAATCCTGTGGCCAGCGATTCCGAGGACGAAAGCAAAATTCTGAAAGCAGAGTCGAGGGCTTTAAAGCGGAAGAAGGCGAAGGGTCAACAGTTCAAGAGGGGTGTTTCCTCTTCCCCGGCCCCTTATGCGGTACCTCCTAGCTACGCGGCTGGTTTGCCTGCTGGTCTCCCTGGTTTTCCCAGTACGCCTTTCACCAGTCCGACACGCTTTCCGGGACATTCGCCTTTTCCCTGGACCAGGGCCTTTCGAGGTCCCACGGACTTCAGTTTCGGCGGTAACGGTACCTGCTTCGCCTGCGGGAGATTTGGGCACTTCCGGCGGGAATGTCCGCACACCGCCAACCTACAGTTGGGACCCCAGTCCAGCGGTGGGTCCCAGTCGACTGGCGGCTCTCCATTCGCCGGCAGAAAATGAGACGACTCCTATGAAATATGAGTATTTACCAATTGACAATTCACAATTAGTGGGGCTGCTATGTGCACAAATATGCTAGAATACTGCACTTTTGGAAGAGTCTGCCATTTTTTGTGTATATGTTAAAAAATATGTGTGGAACATTTTCAGAAGGGTGGGCAAAAAAAATATCCTCCAGAATGACCTCATTTGCATAAATCCAAGATGGCCGCCGTCAGAAATGACCCCTAGACTAAAACTTGCAGATCTCTGCATATACTTGGCAGAAACAAATATTCTTGGAGTCAATAGTTATAGTTCTTTGAGTGGGCAATCAAATGAAATTATATTCATGACCCTCAGAGGTCAACTTGACCGGTCAATGACAAGGTCATATACCAAAATCACTATTTTCAGTTTTTTTTTGTAATTTCTTTGCATATCACTGCTTCTAAATAATATATTAAGATAATATTAGGATCTAGTATGATATTTGTATGTGTGACCAATCGATTGGGCTTAGTTGCAGGCACCTCGGTAAACTGCATGACAATGAACATCAGGATGACGAGTCTATCACCTTGCTCAAGGCATCTAATATTCTGAGACGTGAAATGTTTGATCACGATCAACCATTTAATGGCGAGTTTGGACATGATTGCCAAACCAGTTGTGTGCCTGATAGCTTATTGTCCTTTGTGAATATGTTGACAAGAGGTAGTAATTTATCCCGTCAACTATGTCGCTACTAGACGTGAAAAGCAGGTACGTGTATTTTTTCTCGTTCACGTCTAGTAGATACGTCATTATGTATGACGTTACGTCATTATGTGAATGACGTAATACGATAATCTTGTCGCTTCAGAAGACAAACTTATGAGGCCACAAATGCATTTTTAGAGACATTTGAACAACTTTGATGTGGTTAACGGGATAAATAGAATATTATTATAGTGTCATGAACGTGAATAAATATCTGACTCGGCTCGAAATCAGGATGTGCTCGGCAAGCCTCGCCCATCCTGATTTCTCAGCCTCGACAGATATTTATTCACGTTCATGACACTATACTAATATTCTCTATATACACACACAACAGTGAGAGCGAGGATGGTGGGGTTCTCATTACACAACAGTAGTGTCAGTATCTCAGTTGATCATGTTTAATAGCTATAAGCGATGCCGGACTTCCGCGTCATCACATGCAAACCAAAAACACAATCGCGATCGTGAAACTGCATTACCCGTGTATGTTGGCCTGAAATTGCATGCTACTACAGGAAAGAAAGATGTGATGGATGGAATGTATGCACTGGGCTTATCAGTATGTTATGGTCGAGTAATGCAAATACGTAAGAGTCTTTGCAATCAGGTGAGCAAGAGGTATTGTGATATTGGTCTGGTCGTCCCTCCTCTATACACCGCCTTGTTTGTTCTGGCGGCCATTGATAACATCGATATCAACTCGAGTTCTACCACAGTCATGACAAATCTACATGGTACAGCTCTCTCAATGTTCCAGTGCCTCTGTCTAAACTACACAGGTAGGATTGAAGGAGAAACCCCAAATATGAATAGTTCTGAACATGCATGTATTGTGGAACTCCCCGAGTATTATACATCTATTGAGCCCATTAGTAACAGTGCGGTAAAGACGGCAGACATACCATTGATAGACGACGAGGTGTGCGGTACTGTATCTGTTCTACACGATGAATTGCGGGTGGAAAATGAGTGGCTGGCCAATGCAACAGCGTCTTGTAGTGACAAAACTAATCACACTACAAAGGACAGCGCTATTTTATGGGCAGCATTCCATGCACATCGACAAGTAGGCACACAAGAAACTATCAAAACCTCAATTCTTCCGCTGTTTACCGAATCATCTAACAGTCCAGCAATGATAAAGCATGCGATGACCATCATCAATGCTGCGGTGAAGCATCTCAATCCGGGCCAGGTACCAGTGATACCCTTGATCAGCCTCTCTACGCAATTGCAAAAAGTGTACAGTGGACATTTCCAGAGACCCACGGAGAGGACAAGTATGTGTTACTGATGGGGGGATTGCACATCGAGAAAGCAGCGCTTACCCTGCCTGGTGATCTCCTAGAGGGTAGTGGATGGGTCGAGGCAATTGCAGAGGCTGGCATCTTCACAGCCGGTGTCGCCGAGTCCTGTCTCAGTGCCACACACATCAAGCGAACTCGCTACGCCCATGAAGTGACTGCAGTAGTACTCTATTCCATCATGATGAAGCAGTATACAGAGTATCGGCACTCGATTCTGCCAGATGATACGCCACATGACATTGATACATGGACTGCTGAACTGTCAGCCACACATCCGCAATTTCAGTACATGCACCACGTTCTTCAACTTGACCTTCTTGCCTTGGTGTACACGCGATCGATCAGAGAGGCGAAATTCGACCTTTACACATCCAGCTTGACAGGGCTTGCCCCTTGGTTCATGGTGCTCAACCATACCCACTACGCTAGATGGGTGCCAGTGCACATACGTGACATGGTTACACTATACAAACTACATCCTGAGATAGCTGCTGAATTTGACAAGCACTTTACTGTCAACAAGACAGGGCGTCCATTTTCAAACATGGCAGTTGACCAGGCACACGAACAGAACAATGTCACAATCAAGGGAGACGGTGGTGTAATCGGGCAGACCCAAGATGTCGATGCTCTCAATCGTTGATGTCTCGCTTCACCCGAGGTTGCACGCGTCATCACAGACTTTGAGGGGACTATGACCACCAGCACCAGTACTGCAGAGTATGCAACAACTACAACACACCATGAACAAACAAAGGCATTCCAAGAAAAGTTCTTGAAAGATGTCAGATCATTGGAACAAGGGATTAGTAACATGTGCAACCCCTTTGCTGATAACGGCAATGTCCTGTTCCGCATGCACAAGATGGAGGTCCTTCCAGAAGCCGCAGTTCTCTGTTCACAGAAACTTCACGATGCAGGCTTGGAACAGTTTGAGGCATATGTCAACAATCGTCTGAAGGCACACACCGAATCTGTATCCAAACCAATCCAGAAGAACAAGCTTCATCTCATGGCCCCTACTACTACCAGACAAGTAAAAACGCCACGGGATAAGGCACTTCAAGACACATGCTCTACTCTAGCCCAATTATATGTGTCTAGTGAAGTGCGTGTAGGGAGTTCAGATGAATTCTTTTCCCAGGAAAACCAGATACATCCGCCGTCTATCTCAGAAAACGGAAATCTTCGGACGACAACAAAGAGTGACATTGTCTCGGTCCTCGAAAAGACGGCTAGCACCACTCCTATAGCAGCTACTCCTAAAGCAGATGTGCTTTTGATGGATGGGGCAGCAGTTGTCCATTACCTGCCACCGACTAAAGGCAAAACATTCGCCGACTACATACACAGTACATTCCTACCTCACATCCGGCGTCAACTTGATAAATACCTCCGTGTGGATATTGTATAAAGGAAGGTGCACGAAAATCTCGTGGGAAGGGTGTGGGCATCAAAGTGTCCCTTAATACACTGTTGCCGAAAAGCTGGCCTCTCTTTCTGAACGATCCCGACAACAAGTCTGAACTTTTCAGGCTTCTTGCTGAGGAATCATTGTCACTGTCTCTTCCCAATAAGCAGTTGATCATGAGCTTTGGAGACAGCGTGGTCTGTGTCCCAGACCGCGAGAATACACATAGTATCTGCCCATGCAACCACGAGGAAGCAGATTCGAGGCTGATAGTGCACCTGGCTGATGCAGTTGCTGAAGGATTCCTGGCTGATGCAGTTGCTGAAGGATTCAAGACATTCATGCTTCGGACGGTTGATTCTGATGTAGTGGTCTTAGGCGTGGCAGCAGTGCCACGCCTAAATCTTTGTCAGTTGTGGGTGTCTTATGGTACTGGGAAAGATCATCGTTACCTCTCTCTACACAATATTTCGGCGGCCATCGGCACTCAGAAGTCTTTTTCCTTGCCATTTTTGTGCCACTGGTTGTGATACAGTATCAGCGTTCCATTCCATTGGAAAAAAGACAGCTTGGAGCACCTGGCGTACTTTCCCTGAGGTGACTGAAGCTTTCCGTTTGCTGGTTGAAGGACCTACTGAAATCTGTGACGAGACCATGCAGCTCATAGAACGCTTCACCGTCTTACTTTATGACCGCACAAGTGAATCAAAAAGTGTCAATGAAGTTCGAAAGCACCTATTCACTGCAAAAGGCCGTACACTTCAGAACATTCCCCCAACTCTATCTGCTCTTGAACAGCACATCAAACGGGCAACACTACAAGGGGTCATGCTCAAGACGTACAACTGCTGGATGTCTCCCCAGATTCGTGGGGATGGACTAGCGAGTCTGGAAAATGGCAACCACTATGGTCCTCCCTCCCAGTTGCTAGTGTGTCGTGCAGGGGTCTCATAAGATGTGGCTGCGTGAAAGGGTGCACTGGTCGGTGCAAGTGTGTTAAGGCAGGTTTGCCATGTACTGCACTATGTCTAGGATGTAAAGGGGTATGTCAAAACAGTGCAGCTTAGTCCAACATACATACAGTTTTGGTACATATTTGACCACTTGACACCCTGGAGCCATGGGTATTATGGAGTGCATTATTTTGCCATGCTGAAGGCTCTGTAACCACTGCTGTACATGTGCCATAGTTTTCTATGGTTGTATTGATACTGTTGTGTTGGTCCTGCTCATTGCCCCCATTGTATTACTCTATGTTGTGTTTGTTTATACTCACGGCTCTGTAGTGTGTGCAGTGTGGCGGCTGTAGAATGTCTCACCGTGCATATTACTCTATTTGGATAATTATGAATATGCATATTGATGGTAATAATTCCATTTTATCATCGACGATTTTCTGATGGCAAATTATGGTTATAGTTCGATGTTGATAATGTGCTGCGGTCATAAAATAGAGTAATAAATCCTAAGGGGGCAATGAGCATGACTAACATAACGGTAACAATACAACCATAGAAAACTACGGCACGGGTACAGCGGGGGTCACAGCCTTCAACATGGCACACAAATGCACATAACCAGCGGTGTACGGTCCCCCAACTCCTGTGTCGCATTTCGAATTATTTATCTAACATACTAGTAATAGTGTGTCTACTAATCACATTGTCAGAAATATATGGATAGGAATTCATATAAATGTAATTGTCAGTTTAGTATGCTGGTTCGTTATGGACATTAAAATCTATGTTTCACCGTTGCATAAGAACAGAGCTTATATTCTGTTTTGGTAATATGACACATCGCAATAGTTTGCGATTGAGATGCATAAATTATCGGATACTATACTATCGGATATGTTACTTAACGTTTTAAGGCGGCGACAAAACAAAGAAATAAAGTGTCCCAAATGAGCCACCATAGCTTAGACAATTAGATCATATATGTATCCATAGTGTGGTACATATTGAACACTGACGTGCTGTTATTCATTTCACCTTTGCAGCGAAACATTTAACATAATACATTATAAACATAACGTGGCCTTGTAGGAGAGATATGTCAAACTCAAACAAAATAGATACGATTGCATTTGACCTTGACCTTGACGCATGAACTTGCATGCAAGTAATGAAACCAATTTCATTCGACATGTACCATGAGGGATTACCATGATATATTATAATATTGTCTCAATCCGCCAAGTAAAATCAATGATATGCAAAATATAGCGAAAAATTGCTGAAACTAGTTATTTTTTTGCATTTGACCTTGACCTTGATAGATGCACTTGACCCCTGAAGATCAGGAATTCAATACTATTTGATTGGCCACTTAAGGGACTATCACTATACAGCCCATTATCCTCTCAATCCGCAATGTTTAGGCAGTTATATGCAAATATATTGCCAAAAAATGCTGAAATAGTGATTTTAGCGTTTGACCTTGACCTTGGAGCATTCAATTGACCTCTGAATGCCATGAAACTAGTTTTACCTGATTGGCCAGTCGAAGAACTATGAAGACCGACATCAATATTGTTATAATCGGCCAAGTAGATGCAGAGATACACAAGTTTCAGATAGTGTCTGATTTTCGATGGCGGCCATCTTGGATTTATGCAAATGAGGTAATTCCCGAATAAATTTTTTTTGCCCACCCTTCTGATTTTTTTTTATTTGTTCTAACGAACAAGTATGCAAATTTTGGCAGACTCTTCCAAAAGTGCAGTATCGTCGCACATAGCAGCCCCACTAAATTCACCCATGACTATTATGAATACGAGCACGTCAGAAACACATTATTGTAAAAGGACGGTTAAAATCAAACATTCAGTTTTGGAAAGACATTGGGGCAAACGACTTTGTTATCGACATTATTACACATGGTTACAAAATTTCTTTCCACTCACAACGAATGAGCCGTGTTTTGCAAAATAACAAATCGGCAATTGGCGATAGTGATTTTGTTTCAACGGCCATTTCCGACCTGCTCGTTCTTTAATCGAGAAATGCGACAAGCCCCCTTTTGTTGTAAATCCACTCACAGTGTCCGCCTCGGCTAGAGGTAAAAAGCGGCTGATCCTTGACCTACGCAAGGTAAATAAACACCTGTGGAAACAGTCTGTGAAATATGACGATTTACGCTTAGCATTGTCATTTGTAACGGCCGACTGTTGGCAAATAAGATTTGACATTTGTTCTGCATACCATTTCATTGATATTTTCTTGCCACATACAGATTATTTGGGATTTTCCTGGAGTAACGAAGATGGGTCGGTTTCATATTACAAATTTTTGGTCTTACCGTTTGGAATTTCAACGGCTGCTTATGTGTTCACCAAAGTGTGTAGGCCCCTTATTGCAAAATGGTGCGGGGAGGGGAAATTGGTTCTGATGTTTTTAGTTGGGTTGCGCTCAAGATTTTCAAAGTCTGAGCGTCTGGCTCGTGATGTTAAACATGATTTGATAAGTTCTGGTTTTGTCCCCAAAATGGAGAAATGTGTCTGGACTCCTGTACAGTCGTTACAGTTTCTCGGTTCTGTGATTAACTCAAAAGATGGTGTCATACTTATTCCACAGGCTAGACTGGATAAAGTTCATGGTACTATTGACTTGGTCAAACATAGAGGAATGGTTGAAATCGTCAACTTGGCGGGAACTGACGGCGGTTTTCAGAGTGCTGAGATCGTTACTGCATGTGGTAGAAAATCAGAATGTTAAATGGTTCAGTGACAATTTGGCAGTTACGAGTATCGTACAGAAGTGTTCTATGAATCTAGACTGGCAGGACATGGCAATTTAAATATCTCAGTTGTGCATCACCAAGTCTATTACATTAGATATTGAGTACATTCCAAGGTCAGAGAACGACAAGGCGGATTTCTGTTCCAAAATCGTCGAGAAAGATGATTGAGGCATATGTTTTGAGATATTGAACATGCTTGTTCGCGCATGGGGCGAGTTGGACGTCGACTGGTTTGCGTCAGAGCACAATGCGAAACTTTCCATGTTTTATTCCAGATTTTGGAATCCTGGATCGACGGGCGTGGACGCTTTTGCCGAGTCATGGGGACTAAGTTTTGGTCTATTTGTTCCTCCCATTTGTTTATGTCATATGGTATTGAAGAAAATGTGTTTCGATAGGGCCAGTGGGGTTCTTATTTTTCCTTTTTGGAAATCTGTAGCATATTGGCCATTGTTGTGTCCGGACGGGCAATTCATTGAGATTGGTTTGATCTGCCAACCGAGAAAACGTTTTACACGCCGTGTAAGAACGGGGTGGGCTTGTTTGGTAACGACAATTTAAAGTTTAGAAAGCTTGCTTTCAAATTGTGTTTTCAATAAACAATGTAAGGGAGACAACTGTATAATGCTTTATAAACAATGACGGTAGTCATTCAGGAGTTGTCTTCTCTGCTCTGTCAAAATAGGGTATAGGTTTGACACGCAATGTAAATTTGGATATTTAGCATTTATCACAGAGGGGCGAGTTTTTCTTTATACTTCCTGATCAGGACTGTAGTTTTATGTACACCAATATGTTTTACGGAGTGGGGATAAATGTCATTAGACTAGCTATATACGAAACTAGGTACCTGTATTTGGTTATACAAGTATGCAATTACGCATCGGTTTTTATTCCTGTTATTCCTTCTATTATATAGATAATTGCACGAGATAGTGTAGTTAGGAAGGTAACAGTATGCACAATTTGTGAAACATAATGATTTTTAATGTTTAATTGAGTATTCCACATCATTAGGTTAATGCAATTATAGAAGATATCGCATTAATGGTGATTTGGGTGGGATAACCGATTTCACAAGACGAGACTATGACGCGTTTTACATGTATTGTGAAATTTGTTGGCATGTTTGAAGCATGTCATATTGAATCATCGCATGTTATTATGTTTTTATATTTTTTTTTACATAAGCATGTCATCATACATTGAAGACATCATTTTGCAGTAATGGGTTTATTTGATCTTTATTACACTAGTGTATGATACACTGTGTTTATTCACTGTGGGCCCAATTTACGATAATACATGTAATAATAATAATAATAATAATAATATAGTATGGATATACTAATGATAATTGAGCTAGCTTTTTTAAATTTACCAACGTTTGTTTCAGGTTGGTTGGCGGTAAACATCTTGAATAGCTGTCATGTTCACCTGGATGGCGGTTAACATCTTGAATAGCTGTCATGTTCACCTGGATGGCGGTTAAAAGCTTGAATAGCTGTCATGTTCACCTGGATGGCGGTTAACATCTTGAATAGCTGTCATGTTCACCTGGATGGCGGTTAAAAGCTTGAATAGCTGTCATGTTTACCTGGATGGCGGTTAAAAGCTTGAATAGCTGTCATGTTCACCTGGATGGCGTTAACAGCTTGAATAGCTGTCATGTTCACCTGGATGGCGGTTTACAGCTTGAATAGCTGTCATGTTCACCTGGATGGCGGTTAACATATTGAAAGCTGTCATGTTCTGGATGGCGGTACTTAATCTGATAGGCATCTTGAATGTTTCCTGGATGGCGGTTTTAACATCTTGAATAGTCTGTCATGTTTCACCTTGAATGCGGTTTACAATCTTGAATACTGTCCATGTTCACCTGGATGCGGTACATCTTGAATAGCTGTGATGTTGGCACGCCTGGATGGCGGTTTACAATCTGATAGGCTGAATCATGTTCACCGATGGCGTAAACTCTTGAATAGCTGTCATGTTCACCTGATGGCGGTTACATCTTAGAATTACTAGTGTCATGTTCACCTGGATGGCGGTTAACATCTTGAATAGCTGTCATGGTTCTTGAATAGCCAGGTCAGGCTTCACCTGGATGGCGTTTACATCTTGAATAGCTTTGATGTTCACTTTTCTCGATCGCGTGTTACATCTTGAATAGCTGTCATGTTCACCTGGATGGCGGTTTACATCTTGAATAGCTGTCATGTTCACTGGATGGCGGATAATACATCTTGAATAGCTCTGTGATGTTCACCTGGATGGCGGTTAACATCTTGAATAGCTGTCATGTTCACCTGGATGGCGGTTAACATCTTGAATAGCTGTCATGTTCACCTGGATGGCGGTTAACATCTTGAATAGCTGTCATGTTCACCTGGATGGCGGTTAACATTCTTGAATAGGTCATGTCACCTGGATTGGCGAATACACTTTGAATAGCTGTCATGTTCATGGATGCGTTAACAGCTTGAATAGCTGTCATGTTCGCCTGGATGGCGGTTTACAGCTTGAATAGCTGTGATGTTCACCTGGATCGCGGTTTGCAGCTTGAATAGCTGTCATGTTCACCTGGATGGCGGTTAAAAGCTTGAATAGCTGTCATGTTCACCTGGATGGCAGTAAACATCTTGAATAGCTGTGATGTTCACCTGGATGGCGGTTAACATCTTGAATAGCTGTCATGTTCACCTGGATGGCGGTAAACATCTTGAATAGCTGTCATGTTCACCTGGATGGCGGTTTACATCCTGAATAGCTGTGATGTTCACCTGGATGGCGGTTAACATCTTGAATAGCTGTCATGTTCACCTGGATGGCAGTTAACATCTTGAATAGCTGTCATGTTCACCTGGATGGCGGTTAACAGCTTGAATAGCTGTCATGTTCGCCTGGATGGCGGTTTACAGCTTGAATAGCTGTGATGTTCACCTGGATCGCGGTTTGCAGCTTGAATAGCTGTGATGTTCACCTGGATGGCGGTTAACATCTTGAATAGCTGTCATGTTCACCTGGATCGCGGTTTGCAGCTTGAATAGCTCATGTTCACTGGATGCGGTTAAAAGCTTGAATAGCTGTCATGTTCACCTGGATGGCAGTAAACATCTTGAATAGCTGTGATGTTCACCTGGATGGCGGTTAACATCTTGAATAGCTGTCATGTTCACCTGGATGGCGGTAAACATCTTGAATAGCTGTCATGTTCACCTGGATGGCGGTTTACATCCTGAATAGCTGTGATGTTCACCTGGATGGCGGTTAACATCTTGAATAGCTGTCATGTTCACCTGGATGGCGGTTAACATCTTGAATAGCTGTCATGTTCACCTGGATGGCGGTTAACAGCTTGAATAGCTGTCATGTTCGCCTGGATGGCGGTTTACAGCTTGAATAGCTGTGTCACCTGGATCGCGGTTTGCAGCTTCAATAGCTGTGATGTTCACCTGGATGGCGGTTAACATCTTGAATAGCTGTCATGTTCACCTGGATGGCAGTTTACATCTTGAATAGCTGTGATGTTCACCTGGATGGCGGTTAAAAGCTTGAATAGCTGTCATGTTCACCTGGATGGCAGTAAACATCTTGAATAGCTGTCATGTTCACCTGGATGGCGGTTAACATCTTGAATAGCTGTCATGTTCACCTGGATGGCGGTAAACATCTTGAATAGTTGTCATGTTCACCTGGATGGCGGTTAACAGCTTGAATACCTGTCATGTTCACCTGGATGGCGGTTAACAGCTTGAATAGCTGCCATGTTCACCTGGATGGCGGTTTACAGCTTGAATAGCTGTCATGTTCACCTGGATAGCGGTTTACAGCTTTAATAGCTGTGATATTCGCCTGGATGGCGGTTAACATCTTGAATAGCTGTCATGTTCACCTGGATGGCGGTTAAAAGCTTGAATAGCTGTCATGTTCACCTGGATGGCGGTTAAAAGCTTGAATAGCTGTCATGTTCACCTGTATGGCGGTTTACAGCTTGAATAGCTGTCATGTTCACCTGGATGGCGGTAAACAGCTGGGATAGCTAGTATATAGCATTTATAATGATTGAATAAAATTTACTGTATTGAAGTTGCAATATGCAAATAAGTCACGGATGATAACAATCACTATTAGATTTGTTTTATAGTGATTGTTGTGCGCGGCACGTGACGCATCTGTGTGACTCGCGACCTGGATAATAGATTTTGGGTAATAAGTAATCCGTTTGTTTTTCACATATATTTTTCCAGAGTCATAGAGCGGAAATAGACGCGTTGCCAGAGGTACTGGCCGACAGAGTGGGCCTGTTTCCCGACCTGCTGAAACACTGCCGGGCCGACGCTACATTGAGGAAATATGAACTCGGCTTCAATAGATGGAGGCGGTGGGCTATTCAGAATGGTTCGGGAGGCTGGGACATTCTGCCGGCTAGTCCGTTGGCAGTGGCGTTATATTTATCATCAGTAATGCAAAGTGCAAACACACCCGGTCCTGTCATTACTGCTTTCTATAGTATTAAATGGTTTCACGATTTAAATGATATACAAGCGCCTACAAATTCTAAATTAGTTATCAATATGTTAGAGGCGGCTAAAAGGTTACTTTCTAAACCCATAGTTAAGAAAGAACCAATGACGGTTTTCATTTTGTCTGGCATGTACAACCGTTTGTGTGTGGAAGGCAATTTGAAAAATCAAAGGATTATCTGTGCTAGCTTGATCTCTTTTGTTGGATTTTTAAGGAGCTCGGAATTATTAAATATAAAATGTGCCGACGTCAGGTTTGAAGACTCTCATATGAGTATTGTTATAGAAAGCAGTAAGACGGACAAATACAGGGATGGTGCTTGGATACTCATTTCACGAACAGTAACTCGATTATGCCCAGTTATAAACTTGAAACGATACATACAGTAGGCTAATTTCCCAGACAGTTGTTCCAATTGTTTCTTGTTTTATGTTAAGGAATACAGAGAAACCTTTGTCATATTCAAATCTAAGAGATCTGTTTGTAGAAATGTTCCGTCCACATGTGACAGACATTAAGAAATATTGTTTGCATTGCTTGAGAGCTGGTGGGGCGTCAGCCGCAGCCAATAGTGGCATTACAGACAGATTGTTTAAGAGACATGGCCGCTGGTCAAGCGAATCGGCTAAAGATGGCTATATCAAAGTCTCGTTGACCGAGAGGTTGTTAGTGTCACAGGCTCTCGGATTATAAAGTGATTAAATATCGTTGTGGGCAGGTAGCTGTGTCATTTTTCTTAATTCAAGAAACATATAGTATAATGTGTCTAGCTACCCCGTTCTTTTAAGTTCAGACAGTCAATTCCAAGTGCTAAAAACATTATATTATAATAACTGTTTCTGTTGTTAGTTGTCTATGGGACGGGGAGGGGGTTAGGGGAAATATAATTATCTACGTTTGATGTTAAGAATAAGGAGATAATTCATTTCCCCTGGTCGCCGGTATGTCCCATAGGTGGAGCTATGGTATGCGCATGCGCACTTTGGTGAAGTGGTTCACTGTCAATTCAGCTTTGGCATTGACAGAGGATACACGTGTTGTTTTTTTTTAAAGACGTATATAGTTTCAGCTACCTGCGATTGCTACGATATTTGAATAAACCAAATAAATCATTTATCAGTATAAGATAATACTAATGATCAGTGGTTATAAGGCGAATAGGTAGGAACAGTTCAGCATGGTACGTCATATCATGTGATATTGTTTCGATGTTTTGTCACTTGAACGTGTTTGGGACATGTTCAGTTGTATCGTGTGTCAGACAGTCAATTCCAAGTGCTAAAAACATTATATTATAATAAATGTTTCTGTTGTTAGTTGCCTATGGAACGGGGAGGGGGTTAGGGGAAATAGTAATGTCCGTTAGTATTTGAATGAAACACGGTTATCGCCCCTGATATCAGTGTGAAAACTTACGTCTGATAAAAAATGTATAATAATGCCAATTAATACGTGGGGTAATGGTGGTGAATGTTTATTTTGCAATAACATGTATCAGATGATGTCTCTGATATTATAAAGAATAGTTTGTGCCTACTGAGTGGGCATGTACCTTTTCAATTTATTTGCCATTGCCCAATGATTAAACTAAGCAAAATATTTACTGACTGGGATTTAATATTCACATAGGACATTTTTAGGGCAAAATAAACATTAATTTACAATTATCGGGCGTGTTAATTGTCATTATTGTACTTTTTATATCAAACGCGAATTGCCACACTTGATGTCAGGGCGATAACCGTGTTTCTCTTTAAAATCTATTTACTCTCTCTATTTATTTATTGATGTGCAATGATCATACTTCATAATGTCGATAAAAATTCCGGCGACACATTTAATTGATATAAACAATTTAACAGGACTAGTCTGAAAATCATTTTGTGACAGTTGGATTGGTTACAAAATTGACATATCAAAATCAATTCCAGTGACTAATAGGTGAAAGTATTAAAACTTACCCACTAAATAAAAGAAGCAATCTGCATACACCTCACAGCAGGTGTCATATAGAGTGAGTTATCTGTTGCCAATGGTGATTCTTCTGTATATCTTCGGTGATCACATGACTAGAACTAACGGGGTAAATTTCTCTGAGATTAGGTCAAATAACTGTACCTGAAATTAAATAAAGAGATATATAATGTATAATAATTCCAGCACAAAAATATTTACACAATTCCCTAAGATTTGATTGGCCAGTAGCAAGTCTCTGTCCAAAATTTATATCCCAGTAAACTCCCACGCCTAACTACTTTCCGTAACCGTGAGGTGCAGTTAAAATAATTCTTAAGAAAACGGAAGATAAAACACATTTTCTTGGTGAATTTATTTCGAATGCTGGAATTATAAGGAATGAATGGCCTTTTTGTTGAATTTATCGGGGATATAAACTTGGAAAAGTCACGGGAATACTGGACGAGGCCTTCCGGCCTTCGTCCAGTATTCCCGCGACTTTTCCAAGTTTATACCCCGATAAATTCCACAAAAAGGCCATTCATTCCTATAGTAAATAAAGAGATATCTAGTATAAATGGGGGTTCTGCGACATAAATACAGTCGAACCTCCCCGAACGGCCACCGCTCTACAACAGCCACCTCTCTGAAAACAGCCGCTATTTTATATCCCAAATGGATGATTTCATCTATATCTAACCCTTATACTGCTGAGCATGAACATTGTCGTTTGATGTTGATTTTGCCTTCGTTCTCAATAAAAACATGTTTTGACAGCATTTTAGAATCATTTCCAATGGAAATGATTCTAAAATGCTGTCAAAACATGTTTTTATTGAGAATTATTGAAGAAAATAAATAAACATCAGACGATAAAATTGTATTCAGCATTAACCTCCCTACAACAGCCACCTCTCTATAACAGCCAATTTTGCCTCTTCCCATGGGTGGCTGTTGCAGAGAGGTTGCACTGTATGAACACGGGCATCATTATCACTAAGCTACTTCCCTTGTAGCCTTGATAATAAAGAACAAGAGCGCCGTAAGTCACAAAATACGCCCGTCGAAGATGGGCCAGAAAGCGAAGATGCAGAAATGTGAAACGCACTAAGTTGGTGATTTTCTACAGCATGATAGCTATTCACATGAGGAATGCATGTATGAATGTGCTAAGTTTGTGACCTTGACCTTGGGGAAAGGGGTGGGGGGGGGGGTGGTTGGTCATGGATTTGCTGTAGCATAATAGAGGATCATCAGATGAATTTCCATTATAACGAAGCTTACTATCTCTATATGAACAACAATAATCAATTTATTAATGCAGTACACGAAAGGGTAGACACAGCGATTGACATATGAAAGGGAAGTTGACGAATTCTGAACTTGTCTGGCTACATAACAACAACCATTATTCACTTCCCACAAAATGCAAGCAGTGTTTTGTCATAGCGAAGAAGTATGCTTAGCTTTTTGGATATGAAAAAAACAAAAAACATGCCATTAACTCTTTGCATGCTAGCGGCGAAAATATCCGCCAAACAAATTAGGACTACATATATGTTTTATTTCTCTCTGTACATGTAAATATGTCTTGAAATTTCATTAGAATTGAGTCCTGAGGACTCAATTCTAATGAAATTCCAAGACATATTCATGATATTTACGGTGAGAAATACAAGAAAATATGATGAATTGTCATCTGCTATTTTTGAACTATTTATAGCCCACAAATTTCCCAGCATGCAAAGAGTTAATTGCATCTTGAGCTATATTAGTATTATGTTAATGTTCCCATTAGTGTGCTATAGAAGACACAAATATGAGAATGTACATGTATAACTACTGCGTTTGCATATGTTATATTCCCACCATTTATACTTGGAAAAGTATTTACCGACACATGAACATGGAATACCAATAACTTGGAAACATTGCACATGGACTGTGCTTGTCGGTGTAGCAAGAGACAAACTCTCATTTTATGTACGACATAGTATGTTGTTATTGCCCAAAATAAAATAAAATTTGGATGACGTATCATTTAAGTAGTCATATGCCGGTAGCCATGTACTAGGACATGTAAGTACATGTAGGAATAAGTTAATAACCAGTATTTGTGAGCCATATTCACATTACTCTATATATCTACAAATTCAAAGCATGGTGTCATCCAGGCCATTACATCTCAGTTCATAACCGGCATATGCTGTGTCTATTAACAATAACATCGCGTTTGGATGACCTATAATATCAAGAAGCAGGCCCGTAGCCAGAACTGTTTAAAGGGGGGGTCGTTTCAAAGTCCCAAGAGGCCTGACGTATCTAGGGGGGTCTAAAAAAGTGGACCTCGAGGTTAAAAAAGTGGACCTCGAGGCTGGGGGGGGGGTCGTCCGACCGCTCCGACCCCCCCCTGGCTACGGGCCTGAGAAGTCATACACAGGTAGGAATGGATTATGTAAACAGGAAGGATTTAATGATTCAGTATTTGTGAGTCACATATGTATGGATAGTAAACTATCACGTGATCGAGATCAATACATGTATGTTGTGAGTTCATGATGAAACATATGTTGAGGTCATTCATGACATTGTTTGGTATATAGAAAGAATAAAAGTTACAAAAATGTAGAATGCGGTCATAATGCAATCTATCTTGAATGCATATGTATGTACATATATATGTATCACAGTTATGAAGGGCGCTGTTTCTGGGGAATACGATACACTGTATTCATATATGTTGTAGTCATATAATGTCCTTACATGTTATGTGTAAGTGTCATAAATGTATAGTATAATATCACAACCATATGTGTAATATAATATATAATAGTTAACATGCATTAATATGTTACTTTGTTTCAAATGAATATGGTTGATTGATTATTCTATGCTAATCTATCGGAACGTTCCATCGTCCGTCTCTATACACACCAACATATGACATACCAATAAGATCATAAGAGACGAAACAGAGACACTTATTTCCACATGCACGTATTTGGGTAGTGCTTTGTTAAATATATAGAGCATATAATTGTACCCATATGTCTTCAAGTATATTATGACAAAATTTCGATATATGACAAAATTGCGATACATGGATAACTAATGTACACAAATCAACCAAACAACCACTTTTGTGTGCAAAAACCGCAATTCCCGCGACTGGATTATCAACTAACCGGGTTTGAGCTAACCTGGAAGCAAAACGTGTAACGCTAAACATGGACACATACCGGATCCGTCCGAGGCCTCTAAATTGTGAGCATTCGTTACAACATATGTTTTATATATGTGGCACGCATATACGCTGTCAATATTGATTTCAGTGCAGGGGACAGGACTTTTGTCGATGAGAATATATGATTAAACATGCAGTCATGCGGAAAGTTTTGCTGAAATAGAATTTGCTGATCTGCCTTATACAGACTTATGGTTGTATGGGACAATTATTAAATATTTCAGTGTAATTTAAATGTATGCACATGTATGAAATGGTATGTGTACGACTTGACCTGGAAACTTTATTTGACTAGTTTGCATATATAATTTTGGCAGTTTACGCAAACATGTGAAGATAAAAAGGGACAAGGTCATGTTAATGGCAGCATGAGTGTGTTCCAAATGCTCACATGTATCAAGTGTCAAAATATTGAAGCAATCCATCAAGTGAAAATTATGTCTGAAAATTATGTAAATAAGAAAACAAGTTAGATTTTGAAAATCGGTCCACAAATAAAAAAATATTTAAAAAATATCTATTTTTAGCCCCCATGTTAAATTCCCAAAGGAAAATCGTTTTTTTGCAATAAAATCAATATTTCATGGAATTTCATCAAATAATTTTTTTGGGGAGGGCGACTTTTTTGTTATTGATGAAAAAGTACTTACCGGTACTTTTAAATATTTTTCAGATTTAATGTGTTTAATAGCCAAAAGTTCACAGGCAGCAAAACGTGGAACAGACAGTAGGTACGAAATTATGGTCAATTCAACACGCACCTATGGATACAAAATGACCAAACCAGGAAAACCTTACAACGGAGATGTTCTGTGACGGCAGTCCATGATCATGAGGACAGCGGATGGTGGGTATGAAATGGTATGTGTACAACTTGACCTGGAAACTTTATTTGACTAGTTTGCATATATAATTTTGGCAATAATATCCACTTTATACATGTTATATAAGGAAACCGGACTCTTGTAACGCTGGCAAAAACTTAGTTGCAAACGGTAACTCTTGCAGTCTACTCCTGTACCGTCCGTAGGCAAAGTTATGATTCCACTCATCATGCTCACAGGCCTTCTATGTAGAACAGCGAATCAGATCTGATTCACACTTTAGCCGTTAATACCGACATATTTGAGATATTTTCCATCTGAAAACATTATTCATATTATAAAAGTAATACAAACTAATAATTCTACCAATAACACATTTTACCATTGTAGAAGGTTTAGAAAATTATTTCTTGCCTTTACAGAAACATCTTAACTTTTACATGTTGAACATGTTGAATCTGGCTGCCACTGACTGGATAACTTGTTGATTATAGCTTAAATTTACTTTATCAGGTCATCTACATTATGTAAATTTATGTCATAAATTCTAATTACTTGAATATGTTCTTTTAATAATATTATTATTAACACTCATTACAGTTCAAAACAATAGAAAATCTTTCACAATTAACTGCTAAGTGTGAATCATATCTTATTCACTATTCTGAAGCCTGAGGGAAGGCCTATGAGTGGAATCGTAAATCTGCCTACGGATGGTACGGGAGTAGATTGCAAGAGTTACCATTCGCAACTAGCAAAAACTATGGATATATAGGCTAGAGATACGGGCCCGTCTTTCTATCTGCACATGTTACAGATGTCACAGGGTGAGAAAAACGTGCACCAGCCTGGGTCGCAAACAGGGACCTCTGGCTTACCGTACCATCGCTCTCACCGACTGAGCGAACCAGGCACAGACTTCCTTTCCATAGTGAGTTACGTACCTCTCACATGCTCCCCCAGTGGTAGTAAATACAACTCTAACCGCTACGTACATGTACGATGTTACTTCGCTAAGAGAGCGACCCAGTAAGCAGACTGAAACCGTGGAATATCTTGCTCTACCCCAGTGGGCACCAAATGTCACATGACAAGAAAAAGGTACACAGACCCGGGGCTCGAATCCGGTACCACTGGCACAGATACACCGTTCCTCTCCATCATACCCATAGTGAGTTACAATGGTGTCGGCTAATTCTGCGCACCTTTCCAAACAAATTTATATGTCATTACCATCTCCATATACAGTCAAACTTTCCTGAATATTCAACAAAGTTCAAAGACATCTGTGCAGGTAAAATGCGTGTTTGCAACGTCACATTTGTTTCTGCTAATGCTGCGCATCTGGTAGTGTAAACAAAATGGCGAGCAGTATACTTGATCAGCATAGCAAACTTAGTATTACACTTGAAGCAGAACTATCCAGTGACATCATGACAGGTCAGTTTCTTTGTTTAACAGTTAATTTAGTAAATAAGACAGCTATTCCATCAGCAGGGTCTGAGGATTTTACACTTTTTGACTATATTCGGAATAACGTTTTACCAAACTAACGGAATGTGATAAAATTGTGCCAATGTAGCAATTAATCGGCTTGTTTATTCCAAAATCCAAAGGCTAAATATTACGTGAATTGTACATTAGCCGATGCACAGAATTAGCCGAAATGACCACAGGCACTTTGTGGTATGAACGACAAAACACTCTTTTTAAATCATACCCAAATTTACTCTGATATTAACTACCTAGAAGGTATGACATTCGCCATCTTTTCAACCAATGGAAGTGGTACTAGTGTACCTTGGTCTCGGCTCGCTAATTCAGTAATTGTAACATGCGCGAAGACCGGGGCGCAGCAGGGCTCCGGCCTTCGCGTGCATTACAATTACTGAATTAGCGAGCCGGGCCCAAGGTATTCTTTTTTGCTTTTGCCGGTATACTGGTATACCCTGACACGAGAGTAAACACAAGGTGCCTGTGGAAATGACAGTACCTACCGTGACACAGATACAGCCAATGATCTCTAGCAACAGTCTATTATATATACTTTATCCTCTAGAACTTGAAGACTGGATGATGGAGAGTTGAATCTTCAATCTTCAAAGCCTTCAGGCCGAAGTAGACACTTATATCCAAAATCAGCCGAATACTGGTTCATGCCGAATTCTGGTTGATTGATTAACTTTCTATTTGTAAATGTCCATTCTAAGATAAGAAACAAACGGAAAATATCTCCAACAAATGAGGGAAACGAATAATTTGGTATTCTAAAAGCTCACATATTGATGTCTTATTGTCTTATGCTTGTAACTTGATATTTTCCTCAAAACCGGTGTCGATGTAAACATCAACAGCAGCAGCAACAACAACAACCAGGATAATATTTTATTTTTGAAGCCAATAACTATACTTTGCTCGACAGTCGCCTTTGTGCTATTTTTAGTTATGAGGAAGAGCACATTTCTGATATCAGACGTTCTGCTGGCTATCTGTTTGATTTTTCGACAGTGCTGTTGCAAAAACGTCCTGTTTTTATTAGGTGCTTGTTAGCGACAGTGAAAAAACTCCCCTTCAATTTCATCCGTTGCGCAACATTGCTGATGGGCCACCACCATTGATTTTTTCCTATATACTCAGGGCTCCAGATAAGGAATTAGTAATTGAGTATTGTCACTCCATCATTTCTGAAGCAATTCGGTATTTTAATTGTGTAAAATAGAATCGTGCTACTGTTTACACATCAGCAGACCGCACTTATTGAATAGTTTATAATCTGTCAAATAGTTTCCTTCTAACATGTCTAAATGAAAAAACATCTTGGTATTTCATTAGAATTGTCTCATTGGAGACTATTCTAATGAAATACCAAGATGTGTTTTCATGGAAAAATAAGAAAATATGCTATATTTGTGGTCTGTTTATTGTTTTCTGTAGCTTTTTCATAATTGGGTCTTTACACAGCTTATCTGGAGCTCTGTAACCATTTACCACAGATTTGGCCATTCTGTGCTACTTTCATTTTTCGCATGGATCGATGCTGTGTCTGAGACCTATTTTCCCATAACTGGCCATTCTGCTCCGGATATGCAATATATGTTTAATTATTGTTAAGAAAGATAATATTCCTGGCAGTACCATAACTAGGATGTGTCATTTTTCAGATTTTTTAATGCTAATAATTAAACAATTCCCCAGGGTGGTGATGGGGAGAATGCACCCTGACCCCCATATTGGGACTTGGTTCACATCTTCTGGTTTTTATACGACCGTTTTTAAAAAACGGTACGCATTATGTTTTACTGCACGGTGGGTCGGGCGGGCGGCGGGCGGGCGGGTGGGTGGGCGGCTGAAGAAAAAGCGCATAGTTCGTGTACACAACTCCTCCGAAACCGTTCAGTCGATCGATCTGAAACTATACACACGTCTTCTACACATATTGAAGATGTGCACCTTGGTGTTTTTATGCCGAAAAAATATTTTTTAACAAAAATATCACCTTTTTAACTTAGCCATTTTTTCTACATTTTTTCTATACAATTCTATATACGGTACAGAGTTTGTGTACGCAACTCCTTCGAAACCGTTCAGTCGATCGTTCTGAAACTATACACACGTCTTCTACACATATTGAAGATGTGCACCTTGGTGTTTTTATGCGGAAAAAATATTTTTTAACAAAAATATCACCTTTTTAACTTAGCCATTTTTTCTACATTTTTCTATACAATTCTATATACGGTACAGAGTTTGTGTACACACCTCCTCCGAAACCGTTCAGTCGATCGTTCTGAAACTATACACACGTCTTCTACACATATTGAAGATGTGCACCTTGGTGTTTTTATGCGGAAAAAAAAAAAATATTTTTAACAAAAATATCACCTTTTTAACTTAGCCATTTTTTCTACATTTTTCTATACAATTCTATATACGGTACAGAGTTTGTGTACGCAACTCCTTCGAAACCGTTCAGTCGATCGTTCTGAAACTATACACACGTCTTCTACACATATTGAAGATGTGCACCTTGGTGTTTTTATGCGGAAAAAATATTTTTTAACAAAAATATCACCTTTTTAACTTAGCCATTTTTTCTACATTTTTCTATACAATTCTATATATAGTACAGAGTTTGTGTACACACCTCCTCCGAAACCGTTCAGTCGATCGTTCTGAAACTATACACACGTCTTCTACACATATTGAAGATGTGTACCTTGGTGTTTTTATGCCGAAAAAATTTGTTTTAAGAAAAATGTCACCTTTTTAATTTAGCCATTTTTTCTACATTATTGTATCCAATTCCCTATCAGTTCTACTTTACACTCTACTTTTCTATCTTTGCCTAAATTAGTATACATTTTTAGCTCAACGAGATGAAGAAATAATGCTATAGACTTTCAAATTCTCATTAATGTTTCTTGCCTTGGTGACAGCTTCACATTTCTGCATCTTCACTGTCTGGCCCATATTCGACGGGCGTATTTTGTGACTTGCGGCACTCTTGTTATCTCTGGTTACAGCCCTGCCTGATCCCTGGTGGCAGCCCAAAAAGTCATTGGCTGGAATTGAAACCAACACACATGACAAACATGTTCTGAATTACAAAATAAACCCCAACATATATTATTACTTGATCGAGAATGAAATAAAAGATCTATTAAAGGTCCATGCCCACTCTGACAGTAGGCACAACATGTTCTTCTGTTCTTTATATCAGAGACATCATCTGAGACATTTCCTGGTAACATAAACATTCATTCACCATTACCCCACATGTTGATTGGCATTATTATACATTTTGTATAAGACGTCAATTCCAGGCGTCAGGGGCGATAACCGTGTTTCTTAAAAATGTTAACGGACGTTACCGTTTAGTCTTTGCATTTATTTTTTGATGTGCAATGATCATTCTTTATAATCTGTCGAAAAATATTATTTTTTCAAGTGATGCATTAATTTATTTAGTATATTAATATAAAAATACCATGACTCATTTGCATATGAAAATAGCCTGATACCACCGCACGTCACTATCAGTAAAATAAATATTACTAAATGATTATATCTGTATAGCGGGCACTCGTGATTTTTAGAACTGGTGGAATAGTGACACAATTATACACACATTTAATAGTAGAGCGCCGTGGCGTAATGGTTAGTGTGTCGGACTACTGATCCAAGGGTCGTGGGTTCGAGCCTGACTAGCGGCGTGCGTTGTGTCCTTGAGCAAGACACTTTATCCACACTGCTCCAGTTCACCCAGCTGTAAATGGGTACCGATAATTCGTAGTTGCTCTGTAAATACGAATTACCGGCTTCTCTCAAAAAGTCTCTACCTCCGTTCATTCTCCCATTCTTGGGAGACGGCATGCAAGGTCCTAGAGCCAGTGCCGCCGTTAAATATAAGCAAAAAAAACAACAACACATATTTAATTCCTATAAAGAACAATGTGTGCCTACTGAGTGGGAATGTACCTTTAACATGCTAGTTCTATAACATAAAACGTATATATTCATCTGTTATTTCTGATTGAATAATACGATCAGATAGCAAAACCCGAGATCTAATATTATTGGACTATTAACATGATTAACATGCCTGTGAAGCAGGGCTTCAGATAAGGAATTAATAATTGAGTATTTTCACTCCATCATTTCTCAAGCAATTGTGTATTTCCAAATTTTAATTGGGTAAAATAAAATCACACTACTGTTTACACATCAACAGACAGCAATTATTGAATAGTTTGCTTCGGAATGAAAACATGTCGTGGCATTTCATTAGAATTGTCTCCTTGGACAATTCTAATGAAATACTAAGATGTGTTTTCATGGAAAATAAGAAAAATATGCTATATTTGTGGTCTGTTTATTGTTTTCTGCAGCATGATAAATGTACCACAAATTTTGTTTTGCTTTTTGATACTCGCTACTTCTGATTTCAATTGGGTTTTTGGCAATTTTAGGGTATTTAAGCAAATACTCAGCTTATCTGGAGCTCTGAAGTATATTAATACATCGGCTGACCAATTTCTGCAAGCAAAAAGTGTCTACGGCATAAAATATCTGGATTATTTTTTTACCATACTGGGATATATACTACCGATAAGTCTTTACTCGACCAATCAAACTAGAGGTTTCATTGATAGAAACGAATATCAATGTATTGATTTTACATAGCTATTGATACTGTATCAATACATATTTTGAAATATTGATGCCACAAATGAGTTGTACTTAGTATAAAGTTATTTTAAAGGTACATGCCCACTCAGTAGGCACAACATGTTCTTTGTATCTGAAACATCGATCATCTGAGACATTTTCTGGCAAAATAAACAGTCATTCACCATTATCCCACATATTGATTGGTATTATTATACATTTTATATCACACGTAAATTTCCACACTGATATCGGTGCGATAACCGTGTTTCCTTAAAATGTTAACGGACATTACTATTTATTCTCTCAGACTCTGTATTTTGTTTTTGATGTGCACTTTATAATCATACTTTATAATCTGTCTAAAATATTGTATTGTCAGGTGACACATTTAATTAAAAAATATCATGCCTCATTTGCATATGAAAATAGCCTGATACCACCACGCGTCACTATCAGTAAAATATTTAATTCCTATAAAGAACATTTTGTGCCTACTGAGTGGGCATGTACCTTTAATGTTTCATTATTTTGTTTAAAAACTGAAACTGAAGAAAATATGTCTCTAGATAAACAATGTTTATTATAGGAATGAATGGCCTTTTTGTGGAATTTATCGGGGTATAAACTTGGAAAAGTCGCGGGAATACTGGACGAAGGCCGGAAGGCCTCGTCCAGTATTCCCGTGACTTTTCCAAGTTTATATCCCCGATAAATTCCACAAAAAGGCCATTCATTCCTTATAATTCCAGCATTTGAAATAAATTCATCAAGAAAATGTGTTTATTTTCCGTTTTTTTAAGAATTATTTTAACTGCGCCTGACAGTTACGGAAAGTAGTTCGGCATGGAGTTTACTGGGATATAAATTTTGGACAGAGACTTGCAATGGACCAATCAAATGTTAGAGAATTGTGTAAATATTTTTGTGCAGGAATTATAGGTTGGTGGTTCTAAATGCTTAAATAATATTTTGTTTATAATATATGAAGTAAATGTCATCATGTTAAATGTATGCATACAGTGTTGTAAGCGTAATCTCTGTATTTTGTATCTAATAATCAATATGCATGTATTGATGTATTGTCGATATTTTAGTTTCAATATATCAATAATTCCAGCAAAAAAAATATTTACACAATTCCCTAACATTTGATTGGTCCGTAGCAAGTCTCTGTCCAAAATTTATATCCCAGTAAACTCCCACGCTAAACTACTTTTCGTAATCGTGAGGCGCAGTTAAAATAATTCTTAATAAAACTGAAAATAAACACATTTACTTGATGAATTTATTTCAAATGCTGGAATTATAAGGGATTAATGGCCTTTTTGTTGAATTTATCGGGGATATAAACTTGGAAAAGTCGCGGGAATACTGGACGAGGCCTTCCGGCCTTCGTCCAGTATTCCCGCGACTTTTCCAAGTTTATACCCCGATAAATTCCACAAAAAGGCCATTCATTCCTATAATGAAAGTTTCAATGAATGACACCTCTAATCAAACAGTCAATCAACCAATCAACCAATCAATCAACCAATCAACAATCAAATCAATGTTTCAGCTGATGATGCCGGGTTTGAGACGCAGGTTTACAACAACAGCGTGTGCCAGACACCCAATATTGACCGACTGGCCCAGAGAAGTGTCGTCTTCAAAAACGCATACACGTCAGTCAGCAGTTGCTCACCTAGCAGGTAGGGATAGCTGGATATAGTTCTGAGTATATAACACTATAGTCTGTTTCACGAAAGCTGCCCAAATTTTACGGCCATGTAAACAATTCAAAAATAATATTTTTTTCGATAGTATTAAATTAAAGGAAAATTTAAGAATGAGCCTTCTTTTTATTTCGTGAAATTTGGTCAAATATTGATTTTATTACGAAAAATTGATTTGTCTATGGGAATTTAACGTGGGGGAAAAAGGTAGAGGAGTTGTGGGAGGAGTCAAAAAACGAAAAATTTTGGAAATTGACTCCGAAACCTAGCTAGATAGCTTGGAAATGATCTAACTAAGAAAACAAAAGTTAAATTTTAAAAATCGGTCCACTATTTCTGAAATTCTAAAAACATTTCCCCATGTTAAATCCCCATAGACATCTTCACTCCGTGAAGATGTCTATGGGGATTTAACATGGGGAAATTTTGTTTTCGCAATAAAATCAATATTTGACCAAATTTCACGACATAAAAAGAAGGCTCATTCTTAAATTTTCCTTTAATTTAATATTATCCAAAAAAATATGGTTTTTTAATTGTTTATATGGCCGTAAAATTTGGGCAGCTTTCGTGAAACAGACTATAATTACATTTCATTACACTGCATTCCATAAGCGTTATGACAGAGTAGTCTTTCCAAATATGCGTTTGAGTGTTCTTTGTTTACTTTCTACTTCGCGGAGAGTGACCTAAGAATTTTGCTAATACACACTTTATTAGGTAAGTTTATAGTAATATTTTTGTGTCATATTATAGAATTGTCACTCAATAACAATATAGTGAAGTATGAAGGTCAACACCCTGCAGGTGTTTTCTATATTTAAGTGTGCGAAGTGTAAATGATATTACGACCAAAGGTCAAGGTCACTGACTTAGAAATTTCCGGGTTTGGAAAATTTAACGCTCGGTTTAATTTATTACAACTTCTGTTTCTCTTGATGGAATGCTTCGGTATACATCAACACTATGGTGTAACCATCTCACACAGAGAGAGCCCATGTGACCTTGACCTAGTTTGTATGGTTTATTGACCTATATTTCACATGCATTCAATGTTAAGTTTTTGCATTTAGCTCAGTTTCCGGAAAACTACAAGTCCAACGACCTCCAAACTTGGTATACATCAACACTGTGGTGTAACCATCTCACACAGCGGGAGCCCATGTGACCTTGGCATTGGCCTAATTTTCATGGTTCATTGACCTACTTTTCACATGCATTCAACATTAAGTTTTTGTGTTTGGCTATGTTTCTAAAACTTAATGCTCAGGTTAATTTATTGTAACTTCTGTTTCCCTCAATGGATTCCGCATCATTCTACAGAAAGTCCATGGTGCCCACTAACCCCAAAGGTCAAGGTCACTGACTTAGAAATTTCGAGGTTTGGAAAATTTAACGCTCGATTTAATTTATTGCAACTTCTGTTTCTCTTGATGGAATGCTTCGGTATACATCAACACTGTGGTGTAACCATCTCACACAGAGGGAGCCCATGTGACCTTGACCTAGTTTTCATGGTTTATTAGCCAGGTTTTTAAAAAAAAATTCCAGGCTATTGGATTGGCGAAAGCCGGGCGGGGCGGCGGGCAGCGGGCGGCGGGCGGCGGGCGGTGGGCGGCATCCACAATCAATGTTAAGTTTTCGTGTTTGAGTCCATTGCTTTGTTACTGTACCACCTAGGACCACCAAACTTTCACAGCTTCATAATCAAGGGGTGCCCACCACATATCACTATCCAACATGTTATTTTTATTTTTTTAACTTTACCCATTTTTTCCGCGCAGTCGACTTAGCCATTTTCAATGTTAAGTTTTCGCGTTTACAATGTTAAGTTTTTGTGTCTAAGTCCATTTCTTTGGTACTGTACCACCTAGGACCACCAAACTTTCACAGCTTCATAATCAAGGGGTGCCCACCACATATCACTATCCAACATGTTACTTTTTTTTTTAACTTGACCCATTTTTTCTGTGCAGTCAACTTAGCCATTTTCAATGTTAAGTTTTCGCGTTTACAATGTTAAGTTTTCGTGTTTAAGTCCATTTCTTTGGTACTGTACCACCTAGGACCACCAAACTTTCACAGCTTCATAACCAAGGGGTGCCTACCACATACAATTATCCAACATGTGACCATTTTTTTTACCTGCTCCTATTATTTCTACGTAATTGACTTAGCCATTTTCAACGTTAACTTTTTAACGTACGTCTGGTTAAAGTTTTTTGGTTAAAAGTTTTTCCTTATACTATATCTCTGCAACTGCTTCGCCCATTACCTTGAGACTTCACATGGGTGTTTATCATCATCCATATTTTCATTCCAACCCCCAACCGTGCGGCCCCTGTGCCCAATGTCAAGGTCAAATTATTTTGAATTTTTTTGTTAAAGTTTTTTCGTGTACTATATCTCTGCAACTGCTTCATCCATTACCTTGATACTTCACATGAGTCTTTATCATCATTGGCGCACCCGCTTGCGGAAAGCGCGATATCGTCAGCATTTTGGCATACGTCCGTCTCCGTCCGTACGTCCGTGTGTCCGGTTAAACTTTTTTTTTCGTTAAAGTTTTTCCAACTACTATATCTATTTTGTTAGTGTCCGTGCCTCGCCCCAAGGTGCGACATGCAGGCCACGGCCATCTAGTCTACAAAAAGTGGGTATAATTATGTTATCCAAGTGTCTATGCTTGGAAAAAACCTGGCCTTCGTGGCTTTGCCTCGTTTCTTGTTTTTAACTTGACCCATTTTTTCCGCGCAGTCGACTTATCCATTTTCAATGTTAAGTTTTCGCGTTTACAATGTTAAGTTTTCGTGTTTAAGTCCATTTCTTTGGTACTGTACCACCTAGGACCACCAAACTTTCACAGCTTCATAACCAAGGGGTGCCTACCACATACAACTATCCAACATGTGACCATTTTTTTTACTTTCACCTATTATTTCTACGTAATTGACTTAGCCATTTTCAACGTTAACTTTTTAACGTACGTCTGGTTAAAGTTTTTTTGTTAAAGTTTTTTCGTGTACTATATCTCTGCAACTTCTTCACCCATTACCTTGATACTTCACATGGGTGTTTATCATCATTGTCGCGCCCGCTTGCGGAAAGCGTGATATCGTCGGCATTTTGGCATACGTCCGTCCGTCCGTACATCCATCCGTGTGTCCGGTTAAAGTTTTTTCGTTAAAGTTTTTCCATCTACTATATCTATTTTTTTAGTGTCCATGCCTCGCCCCAAGGTGCGACATGCAGGCCAAGGCCATCTAGTCTACAAAAAGTGGGTATAATTATGTTATCCAAATGTCTATGCTTGGAAAAAACCTGGCCTTCGTGGCTTTGCCTCGTTTCTTGTTTTGTTAAGAATTAAAGCAAAAATGCAAAACAGAAGACGGCAATTTCCGTCAACAGCATAGGAAGGGTTAAGGTCCTAAATATTCAATGTATAATCAGCCCAACTCGGCACATACATCTTCCTTGTAATAATTACTTGCAGTGTGGTAATGTCCTATCCTTTTAAATTGCACTTCGCCTACGGGTATCGATGTGTATTTGGTATGACAGTTAGCGTCGAATTGCACATTGTGAAATAAATTATTCGCTGAAATTTCAATGAAATGTACAAATTTTATCCAAATATATTGCTATTGTGATAAACCAATATCAGAGACATCATCTGAGAGAGTTTATACCACGCGTCACTATCAGTAAAAGAAACATTACTAAATGATTATATCTGTATAGCGGGCACTTGTAATGTTTAGAACTGGTGGAATAGTGACACAATTATACACTTATTTAATTCCTATAAAGAACATTTTGTGCCTACTGAGTGGGCATGTACCTTTAAGGCCAGGTCAATGGGTTTATTACTAAAGGGAAATCCCAAAATTAGAACTGAATATTTACAATAAAAAAATATATATTCAGCCCTGAAATCAGAATAATCCTGATCTGATGTCAGGTCCTTGCCACACCAGAATCACTTGGCCCCCTACCAAATGCAGTAGGATCAGTAATAATCTTGTTACTTTCCTAATGGGCAATAACCCAATTCAACAAAAGAGCGAAAGATAAAAACGTACAGGAGGGCCAAATCAGGCAAATCGTGATTACTATATGTAGGAACCCCTACGATTAATTTACGCCGTCGTGTTCACCCGACCAACCACTCACGGTCTCTTGTCAGATCGGTGATCATGTCGGGACTGCCCCAGCACCAGAATGGGATGTACGGTCTTCATCAGGGATACCACCATTTTATGAGCTTCGACGAAGTCCAGAGTCTGCCCCTGTTGCTACGGAAACACAACATCAGAACAGGTAGAGCCAAAAATAGTTTTTGTTGTGATTACAGGGAGACTTTTCAGTGTTTGGACGGTGTGTTGTGGGCCTTTCAATTAATTTAACCCTTTCAACCCTAATAAGAGCTCCAGATAAGCTTTGTGTCTATAGACTATTGTACCCCCTGATTTCAAATTAAATGCGTATTTTATTTTTACAAATGGGTTATTGATTTCTGTCATTATTAAATAGGGAACAAATGATCAAAATAAATTTAAACATTCACATATTTGAGTGTATTAACTTATTTCTACTGTAATACAGTTGAACATTTACTTAGTTGAGCTACAAAAAGCAGCTGAACTGTTTAAAGTAAATTTTCAACTTTATTACAGTATTTCCACTACTCACTATGCGTATTTTCACATTGCTGTGAGTATTTTGTACCGGTGTCACAGGAAATTCTCTCCCCTGGAAATCCCCCCCCCCCCTACGGAGGTTTATGTTTGAATGCTACAAAGCATTTCCGGGGGTGGGGGGGGGGGGGGGGGAGATTTCCTGTTACACCGGCACTGTTGATAATTAATGCATATTCAGCTAAAATAAGTGCGTAAAATATGCCAATAAGCACGTTATCTGGAGCTCTGCCTAAATAACTGGAGTGGACGGTGATATGTTAATTTAAAGGACCAATCCAATCGTCACAAAATGATCAAAAGTGCAGATCCTGATGAGCCAGCGCATTTGGATCTACACTGTTTGCAAACACCACTATAATAGTGGTGTTTGCAAACAGTGTATATCAATAATTGAGGTCTGTATTGTCAGTGGAAGAAGAGGGCTAAGTCTCTTAATTTTTCAGTATTTTAGACATAGTTTGTAAGCCCCATTTTATCAGGCAACTCGTATGTACAGTTGGGTTCAGGAATACAATGCACATCTATAAATTATGATGTATTTATCCCCTCACCAGGGCCGTAACCAGAGGTAAAAACCAGGGGAGCGTTTCACTAAACTTTGTCCGACTAAAATGTACGTAAGTGCAAAATAATGATAGTGTGTAAATTCCACATTAACAATGTTTTCTTGTAAACAATTATTGGATTAACATTTATTGAGCATAGGCTTCATATGCAGTCGCCAGATAAAATAGGGCTTGCAAACCAAGTCTAAAATTTCAAGCCTTTGCAACTTTTTATACCCCCCGCAACGAGTTGTGGGGGGTATACTGGAGTCGGGTTGTCCGTCTGTGCGTGTGTCCGTGCGTCCATGTGTCCGCACACATGAATGGGTACTTGTTGGGTACAAAAGTACCCAACAAATGCTCATCTGTGTGTTGGGCAAGCATACAGGGATCTTCATGGGTAGGGTTAGGGTAGTGTTAGGTACTTTTGTTGGGTACTTTTATATAGTAAAAACCCAACAATTATCCATTCGTAGGAACGTCTGTGCGTCCATCCGTCACGAAACTCAACATCAGAGAAATATTGTTACAACTTCTATTTCCTTCATCTAAAATGCTTAATATTTCACACATGCATTCCTGTAAGGCTCTACTACCATGCTGTGCCAAATCCACGACCGTCCAAACCCCGCTGATCCCAAGGTCAAGGTCAAATACTTAGTCTCTTTACAAAACTTAACATCAGAGAAATATTGTTATTAACTTCTATTTCCTTCATCTAAAATGCTTAATATTTCACACATGCATTCTTGTACGGTTCTGCTACCATTCGTTGCCAAATCCACGACCTCCTACCCCCACTGATCCCAAGGTCGAAGTCAAATACTTGGTCTCTTTACAAAACTTAACATCAGAGAAACAAGTTATAACTTCTATTTCCTTCATTAAAAATTCTTAATATTTCACTTGTGCATTCCTCTAAGGTTGTACTATCATGCTGTGACATATCTACGACTGTCCAACCCCCACTGATCCCAAGGTCAAGGTCACATACTTAGTCCCTTTACAAAACTTAACATCAGAGAAATATGTTATAACTTCTATTTCTTTCATCGAAAATTCTTAATATTTCATGCATGCATTCCTCTAAGGCTCTACTATCATGATGTGACAAATCCCTGCTGATATCGAGGTCAAGGTCACATACTTAGTCTCTTTACAAAACTTAACATCAGAGAAATTGGTTATAACTTCTATTTCCTTGCTCGGATCTGCTTCACATTTCACACACGCATTGCTCCAATGGACCTCTACCACCCTGTGACAAATTCACGTTCGTGCCGCCCCCGCTAAGCCCAGAGTCAAGGTCACAAGTGCACACACTTGGAAATTATTTTACATATTTAGGGGTACCTGGGCCCACGCGGGGGGTATTCCGTAAGCCTCGCTTACTGACCAATCTAGTTGAATATGTTATTTCTGGATGTGGCTTTCAGCAATCCGTTCATATTATCCAACTGAATCAAATAAAGAAATAAAACAAAGTTATTTATGTCACGGTACGTAACTCAGTATGGGGAGAATGTGTGTATTCATGCCTGGCTAGCTCAGTCGGTTAGTGCGATGGTACGGTAAACCAGAGGTCCCGGCTTCGAGTCTCAGGTCGGATATGCATCTTTCTCGCCCTGTGACATTTGGTGCCCAACAAGGGACCGTGACTGATAAATACTGCCCAAAATGTATCAAAAATATGGAATTCAGAGACGAATTAGATATAGAATTCGGGGACGAATTTCATTTTGGCGGGGAAGTATGTCACGGTACGTAACTCGCTATGGAATTCATAGACAAATTAGATATTGCTTTTTATACGACCGTTTTTAAAAAACTGTACGTATTATGTTTTACCGCACGGCGGGCGGGTGGGCGGGCGGCGGGCGGGTGGCTGAAGAAAAAGCGCATAGTTCGTGTACACAACTCCTCCGAAACCGTTCAGTCGATCGATCTGAAACTATACACACGTCTTCTACACATATTGAAGATGTGCACCTTGGTGTGTTTATGCCGAAAAAATATTTTTTAACAAAAATATCACCTTTTTAACTTAGCCATTTTTTCTACATTTTTCTATACAATTCTATATACGGTACAGAGTTTGTGTACACAACTCCTCCGAAACTGTTCTGTAGATCGTTCTGAAACTATACACACGTCTTCTACACATATTGAAGATGTGCACCTTGGTGTTTTTATGTCGAACAAATATTTTTAACAAAAATATCACCTTTTTAACTTAGTCATTTTTTCTACATTTTTCTATACAATTCTGTACACGGTACAGAGTTTGTGTACACAACTCCTCCGAAACCGTTCAGTCGATCATTCTGAAACTATACACACGTCTTCTACACATATTGAAGATGTGCACCTTGGTGTTTTTATGCTGAAAATATTTTTTTTAACAAAAATATCACCTTTTTAACTTAGCCATTTTTTCTACATTATTGTATCCAATTCCCTATCATTTCTTCTTTACACTCTACTTTTCTATCTCTGCCTAAATTAGTATACATGTTTAGCACAACGAGATGAATAAATAATGCAATAGACTTTCAAATTTTCATTAATGTTTCTTGCCTTGGTGTCTGGCCCATATTCGACGGGCGTATTTTGTGACTTGCGAAACTCTTGTTAAATAGGTATCATTGGTAAGAAGCATGTGGGACCAGAGTCTGTCTACCCGTTTGACTTCTCCGAGACGGAAGAGAATCATTCCATCCTACAAGTGGGTAGAAACATCACGTTCATGAAAAACCTGGTCCGCAAATTCTTCTCCCGGAATGACTCCAGGTAAGGAATGGAATTATGGGTAACTCTTGGTTGGTAGCTGCTTGGTTAACCCTTTCACCCCTAAGTAACTGTAATGGATTTTGATATGTTAATTTTTTATTATTCTGTCATTCTCTATGGTTGTAAAATTTTCCTATAAAAAGAGCAAAATATGTTGTCGAACATATTTCTCTAAAATACTCCAGAACGCAGGAAATCTGGAAAGGCGATGTACATTAGAAAGATTTCACGCGGGGTGGTGAACAATACCCACGTTCACAGTACAATACCAGACCAAGTGGGTGGGGTAATGGGTTTAATGGGCATTTTCTTTTGCGTGACAGTTCGGAGTGTTCAACCTGTTGGATTGACTTGAAAATGTATATGCTTATTTATTATCTATGTTTGTATGTTTTAGCCCACACATATAGCCAGTGTTCTATTATGCTGCCAAAACATGTAGTTATGCCGCAGAACATGCCAGGGTATACATGTATATTGTAGGAAGACACCTATTGAAAATGTAGTGCATCTGCCCATGTTCAAGGTCACCTGCACCGACAGGTCACATAAGATAAAAATGAAAAACAGCAGACGACAATTCATCTCCAAGATGATTCTCGTTTGCTGCCAAAACATGCTATTTTAAGGAATAAGGTAAAAATGTAAACCAGCAGACGGCAATATTAGTCTCTAATGTAAATATTACTTGTTCACTGCTTGCTAACACATGTTATTTTAAGAAATAAGGTAAAAATGAAAAACAGCAGATGACAAGGCAAAAACAATTCCTTTCAATACCGGTAATATTAAATTGTAATATTAAATTTACGATTGAGAATTATTTTTATTTTCATAAATTTGGTCAAATTACGAAAAATGATTTCTCTATGGGAATTTAACACGGTGGGAAAGAGCTGGGTTGGAGAACCTGGAGAAGGAATCAAACCCAAAACACCCCCTCCCCCCTCCAAAAAAAATGGAAATGGACTAAGAAAAGTTAAATTTTGAAAATCGGTCTACTATTTCTCCAATTAGAACAAAATCCTGTTAAATATCATAGGGATTTAACCCTCATTACGCTGTAGACGAAAATTGTCTTCTGCTGTATTTCATTTTTGCCTTAATTCTTAACAATAAACCTGTTTTGACAGCACATGAGTCTCCATTGGAGACTATTCTCATGCACTACCAAAACAGGTTTTTATCGAGAAATATTGAAAATAAAACATTTCCAGCAGACGACAAAATTTAATTCAGCGTAGTAAGGGTTAATATTTGGAAATTGTTGTTGTTTTTTTTGGCAATAAAATCAATAGTTTCACGAAATAAAAATAAAGCTCATTCTCATATTTTGATAAAATTAATATTTTAAAAAGTGTTATTTTTACATTGTTTATATAGCCGTACAATATGGGCAGGTTTTGTGAAACAGACAGTAACGTCAAAGTTTGGGCATTTTACCGACGGTGACGGTGAATTTTTAAATGTGGCAGTGTGTATTAGGTGGGGTATAGGTTTCTGTAAGGAGACGATGAGCTTTGTTTGGTGTATGGAAGTGGTGGCTGGAAGTTGGGTGGATGACAGTTTGTTTGTTTATTGGTGTTTAACGGCCTATCAACAGCTAAGGTCATGTAAGGCCGGGCAAACGTGTTCGATACCATTTTAACCTGCTGCATTGGGGGGAAAATCCCAAAATCAGAATGGAATATTTACATCGAGAAAAAATATATTCAGCCCTGAAATTAGAATAACCTGACCTGGTGCCAGGTCCATACCAAGACGTATGTGAGGGCCAAAACAAGGTCTCCATTCGGAATTCCGGTAAGGTTGAACCCCGATCGTTAAATTACCCATCGCATGCTCCCACCTGCCACCCACTGGGTGGATGACAGAAATGTATGACAGGTATGAGTAGTTTGTTTAGCAACGTTGTCAAAAATGGATAACTGTGGAAGTATTGAGGGACTGGCGCACATACGCATTGACAAATAGTGACCTGATTTGCCCGATCCATTTTGCCGACATTCTACATTGCAATCAGATATCATCTATTAAGAAATTCAATGCGTTGTATTCATTATACATTTAAAGTAAATACATGAAAATTGATGCATTGGTGAAATTGGAAACTGAAATATGAAACCCGACTGCTTTTTTCTATACCACAGTATTTTCAGTCATCGAGGTGACTCACTGTGGCTGGGTACTATATAAGCCGTATTGTGTGGGCCTCGGCTACATGTACCGAGTCTAGAACTTTCTATGCCTACATCGCTAACTACATGAAGGTAACTGTAAACCTCAATGTCGTTACATCCTGATATCCATAAACATAACTTGCACGTAATAACAAGATGTTGATGATTTATCAAAATATAAGATTTTTAGCCAGGTTTTTTGAAAAAAAATCCAGGCTATTGGATTGGCGAAAGCCGGGCGGAGCGGCGGGGCTGGGCGGCGTCCACAATCAATGTTAAGTTTTCGTGTTTGAGTCCATTTCTTTGTTACTATACCACCTAGGACCACCAAACTTTCACAACTTCATAATCAAAGGGTGCCCACCACATATCACTATCCAACATGTTACTAACTTGACCCATTTTTTCCGCGTAGTCGACTTAGCCATTTTCAATGTTAAGTTTTCGTGTTTGAGTCCATTTCTTTGTTACTTTACCACCTAGGACCACCAAACTTTCACAGCTTCATAATCAAAGGGTGCCCACCACATATCACTATCCAACATGTTACTTTTTTTTTAACTTGACCCATTTTTTCCGCGTAGTCGACTTAGCCATTTTCAATGTTAAGTTTTCGCATTTACAATGTTAAGTTTTCGTGTTTAAGTCCATTTCTTTGGTACTGTACCACCTAGGACCACCAAACTTTCACAGCTTCATAATCAAGGGGTGCCCACCACATATCACTATCCAACATGTTACTTTTTTTTTAACTTCACCCATTTTTTCCGCGCAGTCGACTTAGCTATTTTCAATGTTAAGTTTTCGCGTTTACAATGTTAAGTTTTCGTGTTTAAGTCCATTTCTTTGGTACTGTACCACCTACGACCACCAAACTTTCACAGCTTCATAATCAAGGGGTGCCCACCACATATCACTATCCAACATGTTACTTTTTTTTTAACTTCACCCATTTTTTCCACGCAGTCGACTTAGCCATTTTCAATGTTAAGTTTTCGCGTTTACAATGTTAAGTTTTCGTGTTTAAGTCCATTTCTTTGGTACTGTACCACCTACGACCACCAAACTTTCACAGCTTCATAATCAAGGGGTGCCCACCACATATCACTATCCAACATGTTACTTTTTTTTTTTTTAACTTCACCCATTTTTTTCCACGCAGTCGACTTAGCCATTTTCAATGTTAAGTTTTCGCGTTTACAATGTTAAGTTTTCGTGTTTAAGTCCATTTCTTTGGTACTGTACCACCTAGGACCACCAAACTTTCACAGCTTCATAATCAAGGGGTGCCCACCACATATCACTATCCAACATGTTACTTTTTTTTTAACTTCACCCATTTTTTCCGCGCAGTCGACTTAGCCATTTTCAATGTTAAGTTTTCGCGTTTACAATGTTAAGTTTTCGTGTTTAAGTCCATTTCTTTGGTACTGTACCACCTAGGACCACCAAACTTTCACAGCTTCATAACC
Organism: Conchocele bisecta; assembly: GCA_029237695.1. Taxonomy (NCBI): domain Eukaryota; kingdom Metazoa; phylum Mollusca; class Bivalvia; order Lucinida; family Thyasiridae; genus Conchocele; species Conchocele bisecta. The sequence continues at coordinate 132,017,195 of CM055267.1, forward strand.
AAGGGGTGCCTACCACATACAACTATCCAACATGTGACCATTTTTTTACCTTCACCTATTATTTCTACGTAATTGACTTAGCCATTTTCAACGTTAACTTTTTAACGTACGTCTGGTTAAATTTTTTGCTTAAAACTTTTTCGTTATACTATATCCCTGCAACTGCTTCGCCCATTACCTTGAAACTTCACATGTTTGTTTATCATCATCCATATTTTCATTCTAACCCCCAACCGTGCGGCCCCTGTGCCCAATGTCAAGGTCAAATTACTTTGAATTTTTTTTGTTAAAGTTTTTTCGTGTACTACCGTATATCTCTGCAACTGCTTCACCCATTACCTTCATAGTACTTCACATGGGTGTTTATCATCATTGTCGCACCCGCTTGCGGAAAGTGCGATATCGTCGGCATTTTGGCATACGTCCGTCCATACGTCCGTGTGTCCGGTTAAAGTTTTTTGGTTAAAGTTTTTCCATCTACTATATCTATTTTTTTAGTGTCCATGCCTCGCCCCAAGGCGCGACATGCAGGCCACGGCCATCTAGTCTACAACAAGTGGGTATAATTATGTTATCCAAGTGTCTATGCTTGGAAAAAACCTGGCCTTCGTGGCTTTGCCTCGTTTCTTGTTCCATAATATTCAGGGGCAGGTCCAGCATTTGGGGGGGGGTGTGGGGGTTGTCTAGTTGCGAAGGTAACTCTTGCAATCTACTCCCGTACCGTCACAACTAGGGGTTGTCCTATTTTTGAGCTCTTCAAAATGCACTTTCCTGTGTTTTACGGAATTTAAATTCAGACTCCAACTGGTGTTAAACTGTGATCTATGTAAACTCCGTGGCTGAATGGGGGTGGGGGGTTGCAACCCCATAATCCCTGCTAAAACATGTTATTTATACCCCCGGCATACAAAGTATGTCGAGGGGTATATAGCTTTCGCAATTCCGTCCGTCCATCCGAGCTTACAAATGGATACATATGCCATATGTGGCTAGGAGAACAATAGGTTATGTAATATTCTATTGTTCCGTGATTTTATGTGGCTAAAAATGGGTTTATGTGGCTACAGAACAATAGGGATGAACAAAGGAAAAGGTTAGGGTTAGCCACATAAGTATCCATTTGTAGGAACGTCCGTCCATCCGTCCGTCCACGTTAAAATATCCAATATCTCTGTAACGGATCGGATTGACCTCAAACTTCATATACCTATCATCATCCATATTTTTCCAAGTTTTCAGTTACCCATTATCTCTGCAACGGTAAGATGGACTTCAAATTTCATGTACTTCCTTATCATCATCCATATTTTCATTCCATACCACACCTATGTGGCCTTCATGTCCAAGGTCAAGGTCAAATTACTTAGACATTTGTGTTCGTAAGATTTTGAGATTTTAAATTTTTGAAATATTTGTGTTCAACTTTTTATTTGTCGGTCCAGGTGGTGGCTGGGGGCATACATGAACCCCTGCTCACTTTCTCTAGTTTAACCCTTTCAACCCTAAGGAACTGGAATGGACTGTGATATACTAATGTTCCAACCAATCCAATGGTCACAAAATGATTTTCAGATTCGTCCATTTATGAAAAGGGGGTATTTGTTGTTCTCAAAAATATGAAAATTACTTTCAAACAGTGCAGATCCTGATGAGACGGCTCGTTACGAGCCGGCTCATCTGGATCTGCACTGTTTGCATTAACCGATATAGCGGGCTTTCGGGTTCAAAGGGTTAAGAAACAAAATAAAGAGGAAAAACAGCAGACGACAATTTTCATTTCACGCCTTTTCAGACCTTTTTTCCTGTACATTGGTTTCCACGACCCGCACAGATGCGGACACACGCATCCGGAACTCGGTGCATTCTGTGAAAAATTTGGCGACCCCACAACTGGAATGGGAACCATCCCAGACTGGAAACCAGTCAAGTACGACGCGAGCGAGGTCAAAGTGCCGTATTTTGTACAGGATACGATTGCTGCGAGGCGCGATCTAGCGAAACAGTACACGACAATCAGTCGCCTTGATCAAGGTATATACAGACTTTTTTAACTCTTTACCGTGATAACTCTAAATATTCGGACACCATCTGTTTTGGGAAACCCCTATTTTATATATATTTTATAGGGGTTTCCCAAAACCGAAGAGCCCAAAACAAATTGTATCTAAATACTTTATTATTGTGATGGTACAATCTAAGCTGTAAATATTTAGACAATCTTTGCCGTTTGAAACCATATATTAATTCTTGTTAATTAGAGTTAATGTGTGTTTCCCAGATTAAATTGTGTCCAAATATTTAGGGTTATTATGGCACATTCAGAATTGCTTTTCGTCGTATGCAAATGTTTGTATTTTTAACGCGACTATTCAAAAAAAATAGGGAGACAATGTTGTCACCCCACCGTTGGCGTTGTCGTCTGGTTATAGTTTTTGATCACGTTTGTCATTACTAATAGGCTGCCAATAGTCAAGCTATGCTGCTCTCAAACAGCTCTTTTTTTTCTTATTTTTCTTACTTTTCAACAAAATAATATGTCGTGACCACTCATTTGATCAGCAATCAATTTTCCATTAGTAAAATGGTGTATCGTCAGATTATATTTATTTATTTAATGGTGTTTATCCCTTTCAACCCTAAGGAACTGGAATGGACTGTGATATGTTAATTTTCTGGCCAATCCAATCGTCACAGAATGATTTTCAGATTAGTCCATTTATGAAAAGGGGATGTTTTTGTTCTAAAAAATATTAAAATTACTTTCAAAAAGTGCAGATCCTGATGAGACGGCTCGTTACGAGCCGGCTCATCTGGATCTGCACTTTTTGCATAAACCACTATAGCGGGATTTCGGGTTCAAAGGGTTAATGGCCTGTCAACAGCTACAGTCATTTTAGGCTGTGTTAATGGGGTCGAATCCCATATTTCAAGTGTACGGTGTACGAATGGGGGGACATTCCAAAATCAGAACAAAATGATTTTCAAATTCGTCCATTTATGAAAAGGGGGTGTTTTTGTTCTAATACATATTAAAATTACTTTCAAACAGTGCAGATCCTGATGAGACGGCTCATTATGAGCCGGCTCATCTAGATCTGCACTGTTTGCATAAACCGATATAGCGGGCTTTCGGGTTCAAAGGATTAATGGGGTCGAATCCCATATTTCACCTGTACGGTGTACGAATGGGGGGAAATTCCAAAATCAGAACACCACACCAGAATCATGTAAATGCATTCCCTAAAAGTAATAGGACTAGTACTAATCTTACTGCTTTTATAAAAGGGTATCACCTCTCAAGTTGCAAGAAAGCCAAAAAGAAAATGTACCCGAGGGTTTAAACTAGGGATATGGGGATTCTGGTAAGGATGAATCCCATCGTAAAACTTACCCTTCACATGCTCCCGACCAGGCCTACTTTGATAAAAATGGATATACTAGCAATGTCAGTGAGTTATAAATATGATTTAACCCTTACACTGCTACATTTATTTTTGTCGTCTGCTGTTTATTTTCTATTTCCATTTTTCTCATCAAAAACATGTTTTGACAGCACTTTAGAGTCATTTCCAATGGAAATGATTCTAAATTGCTGTCAGACCATGTTTTTATTGAGAAATAAGGCAAAATATAAAGCAACTGCAGACGACAATTGTTGTGTGTAGCAGTCTAAGGTTAAATTCAACTACTAGTATTCCCATTTACTTGCAGGTATAGGGCTAATCCTGGATGAACTGAAATCATTCGGCCATGACAAGGACACGTTAGTGATCTACACGTCCGACAACGGTATACCCTTCATCAATGGCCGAACTAACCTGTACGATTCTGGCATGGCTGAACCATTCATCGTCTCATCACCAGATCACGGAGAGATGTACGGTCAGGTAACCTCACTTTTATATGTCTGACAACGGTATAAACTTCATTAATGGCCGCACAAACCTGTACGATTCTGGCGTGGCTGAGCCATTTATAGTTTTGTCACTTTACCACAAAGAGATGTACGGTCCGGTAACCTCACTTGTATATGTCTGACAACGGTATATACTTCATCAATGGCCGAGAAAACGTTGATGATTTGTGGCACTTGTAACAATTAGGAAACCATATTAATTATGTCTACTTATCTACATATTTTTAAAACACAGACATTTGGCGCAGCATCACAACTCACGTGGTGTTATCTTCGTCAACGACATTGGCACACGCCATGCATCGTAATATTGTCTGACATCGTCTTGTTGTCTTGTTTCAAGATTTTATGTCACACCAATGCATTCAATGTGATCACCTGACCGCATATTTTTATACGCCCGTTTGAAAAAACGGGACATATTATGTATTCATCTTGTACGGGCGGCGGGCGGGCACAGCTTGTCCACGCAATAACTAGAGTCTACTTGACTGATTGTAACCAAATTTGGTATACATTTTTATCACGGCAAGCCGAAGAAGCCTATTGATTTTCAAAACTTTCCGATAACTTATCTCCCCTTGGCGGCCATTTTTATTTTTCGCACTCTGTATCCTTGTCCACACAATAACTCAAGTTCTACTTCACCGCTCGTAACCAAATTCGGTATACATGTTTATCATGGCAAGACAAAGAAACTTATTGATTTTGAAAAATATCCGATGACTTATCTCCCCTTGGCGGCCATTTTTAATTTTCAAACTCTGTATCCTTGTCCACGCAATAACTCAAGTTATACTTCACCGATCGAAACCAAATTCGGTATACATGTTTATCATGGCAAGACAAAGAAGCCTATTGATTTTGAAAATTTTCCGATACTTATCTCCCCTTGGCAGCCATTTTTAATGTTCGCACTCTGTATCCTTGTCCACACAATAACTCAAGTCCACGCAATAACTAAAGTTCTACTTGACCGATCATAACCAAATTCGGTATACATGTTTATCACGGCAAGACGAAGAAGCCTATTGATTTTGAAAATTTTCCGATACTTATCTCCCCTTGTCAGCCATTTTTAATTTTCACACTCTGTATCCTTGTCCACGCAATAACTCAAGTTCTACTTGACCGATCGTAACCAAATTTGGTTTACATGTTTATCACGTCAAGATGATTTATCTCCCCTTGTTGATTGACCTTGCCTCGACGGGCGTATATTGTGACCTTCGGCACTCTTGTTAAACATGGATTCCTGTCAATCCACAGCTTGTAACCCCAATAAAACTACAGCGTTCCTTCTATTTCTCAGGTTAGCGACGCAATGGTGAGCCACGTGGACATCGTGCCGACAATCCTGGACTGGTTCCACATCAAATACCCCGCATATAACCTCCAAAAGCGACCAGTCCAGCTTACAGGAAAATCACTACTACCAGTCCTACAGCCTGATCCACCATCCGGGTTCGACACGGTCTACGCTAGTCACAACCTACACGAGGTTACCATGTATTACCCAATGAGAGTTGTTAGAACCAGACGCTACAAACTAATCCACAACATGAACTATAAAATGCCATTTGGAATAGATCAAGATTTCTATATATCCGACTCGTTCCAGGATATTCTAGATCGGACTAGATCTGGTGCGCCCACACACTGGTTTAAAACGCTGAAGGAATACTATTACCGAAATGCATGGGAGTTTTATGACATTGAAAATGATCCGAATGAGTTGAAAAATTTAGTGAATAATCCGGCGTATAGCGTAGTGCTGGAGGAATTGATGCTGGGTTTGCTACAATGGCAGAACGTGACCAACGATCCGTGGATCTGTGCTCCGTGGGGGGTCCTAGAGGATGCTGGGAAATATAAGTCGAATCCTCGATGTTTTGGTGCGGATAACGATGTGGAATTACTACACTTGCACCCGGAGTTGTGATTCTCGATCCTTTCACCCTGAATATTTTGCATTGGCTGTTCCTTGTAATGTTTTGGTCTAGTCAGAAAATTGTTGTTGTTTTTTTTATAAATAATCTGAATTGATACGGACAATCCCTGAAGAACCTGATGAGATGGTTCGTTACGAGCCATCCCATTTGGAACTATAGTTTTTGCAAAAAAATGATTTAATATCTCAATTAACAGTTAAAATCTTTCCATGCTGGGCAACTTGTGGGCCATAAATAGTTCAACAATACGTTTATTTCTCCCTGTAAATATGAATATGTCTTGGAATTTCATTAGAATTGAGTCCGGGGGACTCAATTCTAATGAAATTCCAAGACATATTTACAGAGAGAAATAAGAAAACTACATATACTGTTATTTATTAGCATGTAAAGAGTTAAGGTCATATACAGAAGAGATCGCATCTCATCTGAAAGACCAGTGGGGATGGAAATACTATCAAAGTATTTTTTTTCATGCCAATGCAAGAATTGAACGCATACCTGGAGTTGTGATTCTCGATCCTTTCGCCCCAAAATATATTAAATCAGCTGTTCCATTGTAATATTTTGGTATATTCCGTAAATTAGAATTTTTATTTTATCCGAAACAATACTGACAAGGAAGATCCTGAATCGTTTGTCTTGGTAAACACGTTTAATGGCGTTCAAAGGTCTGTCTAATAACCAAGGTCGGGTGTAATTTGGACTAATATAGAATATACCCATACTGTTTAGAAATTAGAAATTTATCCCATGATCACGAGCATGCCAAGATTTTTGCGAGCATGAAAAAATGTCCACATGAATGGGATAAATTTCATTTTGTGTTAACACTGTATATATTGTATATACCTCTGTCCTGAACCACAGGCATGTTTCGACTTTCATCGGTACTGCTATATATGAACGGAGTGGTAATACTGTATAAAATAAATGATTACTTCCCTTGAGGTTAACATAACGCCATTTGCTATGTTATTTATAGTAAGGTATGTAGCTTCTGGTAGGACACAAGCTCGAATTGTAACACAATAACATGTATAAAACAGTAATTTTCTATGCATTCTATGTATTTCTGCAGGATAACGATAATTCTCAATGAACATGCCACCACAATATTGATGTTAGGGCATAACCCTTTCACCCCTAAGTAACTGGAATGGATTTTGATATGTTAATTTTGCAACCAATTCGCCCGTCACAACATGATATGCAGACTAGTCCATTTATGAAAGGGGGTGTTTTTGTTCTTAACAAATATGAAAATTACTTGCAAAAAGTGCAGATCCTGATGAGACGGCTCGTCACGAGCCGGCTCATCTGGATCTACACTTTTTGCCAATACCACTATACAGGTCTGTGGTGTTGAAAGGGTTAAACACAGTATTTCATTTGTTACCATACAAGATCGTGTCCGACCTAGAAAAACCAGCTATAAATCTATATTCTTTGAATAATTATTTTTGAACTATATGCTATTTCAGCAAGAGAACTACTTCTCAAACGAACATGTGTACTTTCCTCCATAATATTTACGTTATCGAATCACTGAATTTGTTATGGTACGAGACTGTGTCCGACCATGGCTAGAAGCCTTGTTATTCATATACGAGACATAAATAAAGTCAAAAGTTGACAAAATTATCAGAGTACATGCGGAATGCGGAATATAATTCCACATGTACGCTGAAAATTTTGCCAACTTTTGACGCCATTTATGGAAAATATTGTAAATTTTGTGAACGTATTTCATGAAATTACGCAGACGTCCGAAGGTACAAAATCACATGGCGTGTCTCATAGGAGACTATTGAATAACTTTTGATACATGAACATGATGAATAGTAGTAAGCTGTGCACACAGATATTCGGCGTGTTTCGGCTTTCATCGGTATAACTATATATATGAACAAGGCTTCTCACTTTGGTCGGACATGACCTCGTATCATAACACATTCCACGATTTTATTAACGCTAATGTGAATATTTTGGCGGAAAGTGCATATGTTCATTTGAGAATTATTGTTATCTTGCTAAAATAACATGTTATTTTGTTATGATACGAGGTCGTGTCCGAACAAAGTTAGAAGCCTTGTTCATATATACAGAGTTATACCGATGAAAGCCGAATGCCTGTGGCTGTGCCCTGAACATAGCAAACACAGGAGGTAATAAATTCTCATATTCAAGTCTTTCACAAGTATATATGTATATTCAGTTACATGTTTCATAGAACACAAATTTTGCATACTGCTAATTCGATGTATTCCAATACATGTTTATACAACATTTAATAAAATATAGTTTTGCTAGTAATACATTCGTTGTCATAATACATCCATGGTTGGTAGATACCGATTTACGGCTATAAAAAATTACCAACATTTTGTTTTCTTTATTTCTAAATGAAAATACAGTTAACACTCGTTTGCGCAAAGTCCAGGGGACATAGGAAAATACTTAGAGTTAACAAAATTTTGAGTTATTATATAGGAAAACATGTACTTGGGACCAAAAACTTTACTGAGTTATCAGTACTTTAACTTAAAGAGTGTTTGAGGTAACGAGTGTAGACTGTATATATCAGTACTTTGACTTAAGAGTGTTTGAGGTAACGAGTGTAGACTGTATATATCAGGGGCGGATCCAGCATTTGGGCCATTTTGGGGAATGGGGGGTTGTCTAGTTGTGAAGGCAACTCTTGCAATCTACTCCCGTACCGTCGGGAGTAATTGCAAGTTACCGTTCGCAACTAGGGGGTTGTCCTATTTTCAAGCTCTTCGAAATGCACTTTCCTCTGTTTTACGGCATTTAAATTCAGACTCCCCAACTCGTGGTAAACTGTGATTTCTATGTAAACTCCGTGGCTGAACGGGGGGGGGGGGGGGGGGGGGGGTGTTGCAACCCCGGAACCCTCCTCTAGATCCGCCCCTGTATATTGTTACAACTCATTTGAACCGGCTCACAAAGATGGTTCAAATGAGTGGTGACAACATATACTTCTATGCATAAATAAGTAAAATATTTATAATTTGTCAGTGAAATGCATCCATAGCAGAAGTCACAAAATCCCGTACACATCACAGTGTCTCGGCTTGTCATGAAAATGTCACTAAATGGTTGGCACTGTATATAGGGATATGGCATATAGATGACCTTACTTTTGTGATGATTTAATGTGATATTTAGTAAACAAGTTTCTACTTTCATAAGAAACTCACCTCTGCCGAGTGTCTTATGAAATCATTAACAAGCTTAAAGAGTTTGTTTGTTTGTTTGGTTTTAACGGCCTATCAACAGCTAAGCTCATTTAAGGCCGGGTCAATGGGTTTAGTATTAAATCACATACATTACCTGTACAAATGGGGGGAAAATCCCAAAATCAGAACTGAATATTTATAATAAAAAAAATAGATATTCAGCTCTGAAATCAGAATAATCCCGATCTGATGCCAGGTCCTAGCCACACCAGAATCACTTGGCCCCCTCCCAAAATAAGTGGGATCAGTAATAATCTTACTACTTTTATAATGGGCAATAACCCAATTCAACTCCCAGGTAACAAAAAAGCCAAATATAAAAACGTACCTGAGGGCCAAACAAGGCAAATCGTGATTCCTATAAGGAGGAACCCCTACCGTTAATTTACGCCGTCATGTTAGCCCGATCAACCACCCACAAGCTTAAAGAGACAATAGTGGTTGTGGTAATAAAAATACATGTAGCTTTAAAAATTATTTTTGTAATCTTAAATATAATACCGTATTAAATAATCGTACTATTTATTGCATAACCACAGAATCATAAACTGAATCTGCTTCAATTGCATAGCATGTCTTCGGTTTACATAATTTACATTAAGTGTATTATGATTTTTAATTCACCGTGTAATTACACTGTAATTAACTGTAATTACACTGATAAACAAGAAACAAGGCAAAGCCACGAAGGCCAGGTTTTTTCCAAGCATAGACACTTGGATAATTTAATTATACCCACTTTTTGTAGACTAGATGGCCTTGGCCTGCATGTCGCGCCTTGGGGCGAGGAATGGACACTAAAAAAATAGATATAGTAGATGGAAAAACTTTAACCAAAAAACTTTAACCGGACACACGGACGGACGGATGGACGGACGTATGCCAAAATGCTGACGATATCGCGCTTTCCGCAAGCGGGCGCGACAATGATGATAAACACCCATGTGAAGTATCAATGTAATGGGTGAAGCAGTTGCAGAGATATAGTACACAAAAACTTTAACAAAAAAATTCAAAGTAATTTGACCTTGACATTGGGCACAGTGGCCGCACGGTTGGGGGGTAGAATGAAAATATGGATGATGATAAACACCCATGTGAAGTTTCAAGGTAATGTGCGAAGCAGTTGCAGAGATATAGTATAACAAAAAAAATTTAACCAAAAATCTTTAACCAGACGTACGTTAAAAAGTTCACGTTGAAAATGGCTAAGTCAATTACATGTACGTAGAAATAATAGGTGAAGGTAAAAAAAATGGTCACATGTTGGATAGTTGTTTGTTTGTTTTGTTTATTGGTGTTTAACGGCCTATCAACAGCTAAGGTCATGTAAGGCTAGGCAAACGGGTTCAATCCCATTTTAACCTGCTGCATTGGGGGGAAAATCCCAAAATCAGAACGGAATATTTACATCGAGATAAAATATATTCAGCCCTGAAATTAGAATAACCTGACCTGGTGCCAGGTCCATACCACACCAAAGTCACTTGGCCCCTTCCGCTACAATAGGATTACAAATAATCATAATACTCACATAAGGGGTATAACCTGGGAATAAGATTCAACTGTTCATAGGGACAAACAAGGTCTCCAGTCGGAATTCCGGTAAGGATGAACCCCGATCGTTAAATTACCCATCACATACTCCCACCTGCCACCCACCAAGTTTTCTGACTGAAAATTTAAATATTTTTTTTATTTTTGCACAGAAGTATATGATGTTACCACTCATTTGAACCGTCTCGACAAGACGGTTCAACTGAGTGGTAACAACTATATTTTCGTTAAGAAATGAAGAAAATATATTTTTTGTTTGTCTGTACATTTCTGCACAGAAATATTTTTTAAACATTTTTCTTATTTCTGCACAGAAGTATATGATGTTACCACTTATTTGAACCATCTCGTCGAGACGGTTCAAATGATTGGTGACAACATATGTTTTCATTAAGAAATGAAGAAAATAGATTTGTTTTGTAAATTTCGATACTGCTTATTTCTGCACAACAGAAGTACATGTATATGTTGTTGCCACTCATCTGAACAATCAAATGAGTTCAAATGAGTGATAACAACATATATTTCATTAAGAAATGAAGAAAACAATTATTTTTTTTGTAAATTTAGATACCTGTGAATGGGTATCCCGCATTAAGTGGCTTAGGATACAGTAAAAAGAAATTGCATATAGGACTGAATGGACGATTATCACAGATGTAGCATTAATACAAATCGGAGCAGACTTTGATCTGATCCAAATTACTATCGTGGTTATGCCGGTTTTCAAATACAGTCTAACTAGAGTTTGTTTTGTTGGGATTTAACAGCCTATCAACAGCTAAGGTCATTTAAGGCCGGGTCAATGGGTTTAGTACTAAATTTCATATATTACATGTACAAATGGGGGGGGGGGATCCCAAAATCAGAACAGAATATTTACAATAACAAATCTATATATTAAGCCCTGAAATCGGAATAATCCTGATCTGATGCCAGGTCTCGCCACACCAGAATCACTTAGTCCCCTCCCAAAAGCAGTAGGATCAGTAATAATCTTACTACTTTTATAATGGGCAATAACCCAATTCAACTCCCAGGTAACAAAAGAGCCAAATATAAAAACGTACCTAAGGGCCAAGCCAGGCAAATCGTGATTCCTATAAAGAGGAACCCCTACCGTTAATTTACGCCCTCGCGTTTGCCCGACCAACCACCCATGAAAGAAATCCGGTGTAAATTGTGTAGTGTAGGGTCTTATTGCTTGTACAAAGGGCAAATGTAGCATGATGTGTTGTGAAACATAGCAACTATAGTGATTTCGACTAGTGTTGATACAGATCATCCTACATATCTACGCAATCTGATTGTGGACTGCATCATTTGTCAGATTCATATTTTCACAATTATTAATGTTATTGCAATCAGTGTAGACTCGGATCAGACTGCACAGATGTGCAGTCTGATCTGCGTCTACTCTGTTCGCAAAACTCAATTTTTGTGCTATTCAGTAAGTAATAAACGCTGAAATACAGCATAGGACCGAATCTCTATAAATAGATTTGCAAAGGGACATAACTAGCTACGATCCTGCATCGTCGCAGAACGTCATTCTTGTCCTGTGTAAAACCTGATCAGGCTGCCAACTCGATGCCAGCAGCCAATAATCAACATTGTTCATGTTCTGAATGGTTCGAGTCAACATTGAACATAAAGGAAATATGCTGATTTTGTCAGATTATGCACAAATACATACATGAGAATACGTAACACAATGTCGTAAATATCGACCTAGCTCTTGCATTACATTCCCTTATCCATCATCATATTTCGCTGATATTGATTTCGGAAAATGCTATATTTTCCGTAAATGACATCGTAAGCGGACAAACAAAAAATTTAGAGCTCATGCGGACCTCTGAATTTTGTGTCAATTTTTTATATCATTTACAGAAAATACGACTAATTTTCTAAATTAATATCGGTTAAACAAGGATGGTAATTCAAGAACTGGGACATATATGGTAAAATATGTGGCTGTGACTGGAGAAATTGGGCTCCTGGGTTATGCGGCCAGTATAGCCCCAGATCAGCCATCGCATTCGTGCAGTCTGATCAGGCCCTACACTGTTTGCCATTCAGACAGTAAATCACCTCCTTCTATTAAACAAACAGTGTCCATATCAGACTGCGGAAGATCTGGATCTAGACTGACCAGAAATGCCGTCCAATTTCTCCAGTCACAGCCACATATATGAACCAGGCCCGTTTCACTAAACTAAAGTGCAAATTTAAGATCGTCTGTAAATTTCAATTTATGGATTTACATTTATTGAGCATAGGCTGCATATGCATAAATCCAATAATTATTTACAAGAAAACAATGTTAATGTGAAATTTACAGACTATCATAATTTTGCACTTATGAACATTTTAGTTGTACGAAGTTTAGTGAAACGGCCCCCAGGATTTGACAAAACCAGGCTTATTGCACTCCCAACCAGTGTAGACCCTGATCAGCCTGCACGCTTATATGGCCCAATGAGTCAGTTCATAATTGATGGCTTGTCAAATGAATAGCAAACAGTGAAGACCCTCATCAGACTGCGATTGCACAGTCTGATCTGGATCTTCACTGCTTGCCCCCGTTTTGTCAAATCCTGATAAATGTCCAGGTCATATTGAGAATTCTCTCCTCAGGTGGTAGTCCCATGTTTTTAAAGTCACTGTGTCTCAGATAGTCATTACTGTAATAACCCTAAATATTCAGACACAACTTATTCTGGGAAACACACATTATCTATCTAAGGTGGGTGGCAGTTGGGAGCATTCGATGGGTAATTTAACGATCGAGGTTCATCTTCAACGGAATTCCGACTGGAGACCTGGGGGCCGTTTCACTAAACTTCTTACGACTAAAATGTTCGTAAGTGCAAAATTATGATAATCTGTAAATTTCACATTAACAATATTTTCTTGTTAATAATTGTTGGATTTACATTTATTGAGCATATGCAGCCTATGCTCAATAAATGTAAATCCATCAATTTAAATTTCCAGACGATCCTAAATTTGCACTTACGAACTTCTTAGTCGTACGAAACTTAGTGAAACGGGCCCCTGGTTTGGCCCTCATATACGTCTTTGGCATTTTGTATGTGACAGTTGAATCTGGTTATACCCCTTATGTTAGTATTACGATTATTCGTAATCCTCTTTCAGGGGAAGGGGCCAAGTGACATAGTGTGGTATGGACCTGGCACCAGGTCAGGTTATTCAAATTTCGGGGCTGAATATATTTTTCTCGATGTAAATATTCCATTCTGATTTTGGGATTTTCCCCCTAATGCAGTAGGTTAAAACGGGATGACCTTAGCTGTTGATAGGCCGTTAAACACCAATAAGCAAACACAAACAAACAAACATTATCTATCTATATCTTTATACTGCTTCACACCATCACCGGTAATTTCGAGCAGGTATTTTGTTTCATATATATATATTTTTGCGTACATACAATTTCAAATACAATCAAGGTTCCCGGTAATTAGCCGGTACCCATTTACAGCTGGGTGCACTGAAGCAGTGTGGATAAAGTGTCTTGTTTTATGTACTGTAAATGACCTATACATGCATATACAAAGCACACCATTTTATTTCATCAAATTCTAATGCGATTTTTTTCTGCTACTTACCATCATATTCTATGATAAACAGGGGAGATAATTTGTAATCCATTGCCGCTATTACCGTACCAGACTGCACAATTTGTGAATCATAACTTTTAGCTGTGAAATGATTATATTATACAACCTGCAGTGATAGGTTTCCATTCGAGACAGTTGTTGATTAAAATTTGTTTAATTAGTAAAAACAATCGATTGCAGACAAACTAGCGTTTGCAACACTAGTTATTTTTAAGTATATGAACATAATTTTTTACCACACCTCAATTTCTATCTGGTGACTCATTGGTAATAAGCTGTTCCACCAATTGTCTATGCATATATGTGACACAATGCATTTAACCCTTTCACCCCTAAGTAGCTGGAAACTCAATTTTGCAACCAATCCAACCACCACAAAGTGATTTTCAGACTAGTCCATTTATGAAAAGGGTGTGTTTCTGTTCTCAAAAATATGAAAATTACTTGCAAAAGTGCAGATCCTGATGAGCGGCTCGTCACGAGCCGGCTCATCTGGATCTACATGTTTTGCCAATATCACTATACAGGCCTGTGGTGTTGAAAGGGTTAAAACAAGAGATGTTTGAGCACAGCTTAGCTGGAACATTGGCAGTCTTCTTTCAGTGTAAAAATTTTGTATACGTGTTATGGCAGTGTTGATGAAAATAATTTATGAAATATGTGGACAATTGTGCTCTGCAATAGTTTAACCCTTAAAATGGAGGCAAACAAATATTGCATCTGCTGTTT
This sequence comes from Conchocele bisecta, assembly GCA_029237695.1. Classification (NCBI taxonomy): domain Eukaryota; kingdom Metazoa; phylum Mollusca; class Bivalvia; order Lucinida; family Thyasiridae; genus Conchocele; species Conchocele bisecta. Next base: position 132,032,256 of record CM055267.1, read on the forward strand.
TTCACTGTTGTTTTATTTTGTGATAATTATATTGTTTTGTCAGCACAGGTGACATGGGTCAAATGTCAATTATTTTTTTTAGAAACATCAAAATTAAAGGTACATGCCCACCCAGTAGGCACAAAATGTTCTTTATAGGAATTAAATAAGTGTATAATTGTGTCGCTATTCCACAAGTTCTAAAAATTACAAGTGCCCGCTATACAGATAAAATCATTTAGTAATATTGATTTCACTGATAGAGACGTGCTGTGGTATTAGCTATTTTCATATCATTGATATTTTTTAATTGCTTGTACTAATTAAATGCGGTGCCAGAAGAATAATATTTTCGACAGATTATAAAGTATGATCATTGCACATCAAAAAATAAATACAGAGAATAAATAGTAATGTCCATTAGCATTTTAAGGAAACACGGTTATCGCCCCTGATATCAGTGTGGAATTTACGTCTGATATGAAATGTATAATAATGACAATGGTAATGGTGAATGAATGTTTATTTTGCCAGACAATGTCTCAGATGATGTCACTGATATAAAGCACAGTTTGTGCCTACTGAGTGGGCATGTACCTTTAAGACAGTTTAATTCAGCATTGTAAAATGGATAAAAAAATAGCAGATGTGTCTGAATATTGATCAGGGCTTAATGTACAAAGTACAAAAAAAAGTTGTGCATCAGGCCCTATTATTTAAGTAATAAAACCATGGGCTGTTGCGTTTACTGTAGTACGAAAAACAGTTGGTCTGTTTAGAGTGCGTTCCGAAGGAAGGACTCCACGCACTTTAAACAGACCATAATATTAAGTTTTTCTTACTACAGTAAACACAACAGCACATGGTTTTATTACTTACATTTACATTGCAAAAATCTAAATAGTAAAATATGGCGGTAAAATTAAGAATATCTTCTTTTACATCAATTGTCGTAATTCATGGAACAGCGATGTTGCCGTCAATAGTGTGCCGTTATTGACAACGTCATGGAAGTTAATGACGTCAAACAAACTTTAACGAATCAACATCGCGTGACGTTACGTGGGGCGAATGTAATATATTGGGATATAAACGCAATACGTTGAATGGGCGTTTCCATTATGAATTTACGGAAGGTGTAAGTATTCTGCATTAACATTTTGGTGGTCTACTCAACTGTCGACAAGTCTCTAGTTTTGGTCCACACTATGCACATCTGGACCATTTTGGCCCACTGTCATCCAGCAGCTAACTGAAGGGGTCAATGGAAGAAGGGGGCTAACTCCATCAGGGAGTTACCCCCCTTCTTCCACCGACTCCTTCAATTTTAGTTGACACAACCATACACATCTTGCAGAGTTTGGTCCACTGAGCTGTGCACCTGCACCTAATTTTAGTCCAAATAGCCATACACATGCAGCAGAATTTGGTCCACACAGCTGCGCAGTTTCTTCAGAATTTGGTACACTCAGCTGCACACCTGTACCAGAATTTTGTCCACTCAGCTGTGCACCTGAACCAGAATTTGGTCCACTCAGCTGCGCACCTGTGGCACATTACTGACATAGGTCAATACGGCCGACTGTAGGATCTGTGCTCGCTGCATCTCGTCTTCCCGGACCCGCGATAGTTCCCCCTCTCTGGCGCGTAACCTCTCTTTCAGAGACAGGAGTTCTCTATCCTTTGTTTCTATTATCTCTCGATGCTTTAGTAATTCCTCTGAAATGTGAATAAAGTTGATTGTTTTAACCCTTTCACCCCTAAATATGACATTGACTGCTCCATGTTATTTTATATGTACTAGTATTCCATTAATCAACAAGAGTGCCGTAAATGACAAAATACGCCTGTCGAAGGTGGGCCAGACAGCGAAGATTCAGAAATGTGAAGCTGTCACCAAGGCAAGAAACCTGAATGCGAATTTGAAAATCCATAGCACTATCTATTTCTTCCTCTTGTTGTGATAAACAGGTGCACTAATTTAGGTAAGAGATGTGTAAATTAGAAACTATATAGAATGTAGAAAAAATGGCTAATTTAAAAAGGTGATATTTTTGTTAAAAAATATTTGTTCAGCATAAAAACATGAAGGTGCACATGTTCAACATGTGTAGAAGAAGTGTGTATAGTTTCAGATCGATTGACCGAACGGTTTCAGAGGAGTTGTGTACACAAACTCTGTACCCTATATAGAATTGTATACAAAAATGTAGAAAAAATGGCTAAGTTAAAAAGGTGTTATTTTTGTTAAATAATATGTTTTCGACATAAAAACACCAAGGTGCACATCTGCAATATGTGTAGAAGATATGTATAGTTTCAGATCAATTGACTGAACGGTTTTAGAGGAGTTGTGCACACAAACTATGTAGTTTTTCTGTCCGCCAACCGCCCGCTGCCTGCCCCGCTGTAAAACATAATATGTACCGGTTTTTTAAAAAAGGTTGTATAAACAAGAGGGCCATGATGGCCCTAATTCGCTCACCTGACTCCATGAACACCAGAGGAGAATGTGACATTGAGTTCATGTGTTTTAAAAAAAATTGTGCTATTTTTAGATGGCGGTCATCTTGGATTAAGCGATGACTCTCATTTTACCAAATGTGAAAATGCTTCACCCAAGGATCTTAACTTCCTATGAAGTTTGGCCAGCATCGGCCATGTGGTTCCTGAGAAAAAGACGTTCAAAATCTCGAATAAATGGACCTTTTGGTGGCCATCATGGATGTTATAATTATCCGATTCCGACAAATTTTGCACCAGAGCAATCGCCTCATCGATACCTTCAATTTGATATATGACATGAGCATATTAGGTCAAAAATAAAATTTGATCCCACGGGCCACGCCCATTTTTGACCCCGGGATCACCATTTTCACAACTTTGAAAGAGCATTGTAAATCGATCATTTCTACCAAGTTTAGTCGAAATCCAGCTAGCGGTTCATGAGAAGAAGATTTTTTAAGAATTTATGCTATTTTTAGACGGCGGCCATCTTGGATTAGCGATGGACCATAACTTTTAAGTTTGGCTACCATGGGCCAAGCGGTTCATGTGAAGAAGAATTTTGAAATCTCTAATAAAAGAACGACCTTTTGACATTTCGGCGGCCATCTTGGATGACATAACCATCCGATTTTGACAAAGAATGCACCGGAGTGATCGCCTCATTTATACCTTCGATTTGATATATGACATTACCATATTCGGTCAAAAACAAAATTTGACCCCAATTTGACCCCACGGGCCACGCCCGTTTTTGACCCCGGGGTCACCATTTTAACAACTTTGAAAGAGCATTGTACATCGATCATTCCTACCAAGTTTTGTCGAAATCCGGTTGGCGGTTCTTGAGAAGATTTTTGAAGAATTTGTGCTATTTTTAGACGGCGGCCATCTTGGATTATGTAATGACGTCATTTTAACAATTTTGTAATCCCCCTACCTAAGGACCATGACCATGAAGTTTGGTGACTATAGGCCCAATGGTTACCGAGGAGAAGACGTTTGAAAATGTTCACGGACGACGACGACGGACGACGACGACGGACGACGGACACATTGCCGTAACAATAGCTCACATGAGCTTCGCTCAGGTGAGCTAAAAAGGAGAGGTATTAAAAAAAAATTGCAAATTGGCTCAAATACTGCAGATGCAGATATGGCGGCTCGTATCGATCGGCTATCACCCTCAAGCAGCTTGATAATGATTTATCAGGTAACAAGCTTTGTATTGCCTGAATACGCAATGACTGATAATATATTGTCGTATGTATCAGGTATTGACCTGATAAAAATGAATATCTGGGTAACAACAAATTGAATAGTGTGGTTTTAGTAGTTTCTTACCTGAGAGTCGTTTGACAGTTTCATTGAGTTTGTCACAAAGATCTTGTGTAGTTGTTCTAGTTAGTTAGTTTTAGTAGTTTCTTACCCCTGTGTCGTGTGTCGGTTTCACAGACTTTGTCACGAAGAACTTTGTGCATAGTTGTTGTAGTGTGGTTTTAGTAGTTTCTTACCCGAGAGTCGTGTATCAGTTTCACTGAGTTTGTCACGTAGGTCTTTGTGTAGTTGTTTCTCACTGTCAAACTTGTTGAGCACCTGTTGTAGTTCGATCTTCACTTTGCCCACTTCCTGCATTGTGTACACATTCTTCTGGGATACTTCCTGTAAATAAGACAGAGAAAATGAAAATGAATGAGGTTTAACGTCCAAGTAATAGCTACAGTGGGGTCAGCATGTAAGTGCACACACGAACGAACACGACAGGTTGAAACCAACCTGTCGTGTTCGTTCGTGTGTGCACTTACACGCTGACCCCACTGTAAGGTCATACAAGGACGGGACCACAGTTTAATGTCTTGTCCGACAGACCCATATTTTTCATGCCCAAGGGCAGATTTTGAACACACAACATTCAGTAGTGAAGTGCTGGGGCCCGCTTCACTAAACTTTGTACGACTAAAATGTTCACAAGTGCAAATTTAAGATCGTCTGGAAATTTCAATTGATGGATTTACATTTATTGAGCATAGGCTGCATATGCATTCCAGTCACATATTATCAAGCAAAAGACCAATGATATATTTGGTAGTGGGGGGAGGGGGGGGGGGGGGGTAAAAATTAACACTTGTATGCATGCACACAGATACTGTGTTCTCCACAAGTGGGCTTCACAAAAACAACACCCCGAAGAAATAAAACTTGACAAACCTCGCTGAGTTCCTCAATCCTCCTCTTGTAGGTTTCACCCTCAAGCGTGAGAGCGCCGTTCTTGCTCGTCAGCTCAGAGATTAGGCTTTGCTGCTGGTTGTGGCGGCTCTGCAGTTCATCCTTGGATATCTGTAATACTCTCATCTTCTCCTCTATCTGCTTCAACCGATCCCCCTGCAAGATGGATTAGTTGATTTATTGGTTGGTTGGTTGGTTGGTTGGTTGGTTGGTTGGTTGGTTGGTTGGTTGGTTGGTTGGTTGGTTGGTTGGTTGGTTGGTTGGTTGGTTGGTTGGTTGGTTGGTTGGTTGGTTGGTTGGTTGGTTGGTTGGTTGGTTGGTTGGTTGGTTGGTTGGTTGGTTGGTTGGTTGGTTGGTTGGTATAAATATGTGAAAATATTTACACCTTCCATAAATTCATAATGGAAAGGCCTATTTGACGTATTGCGTTTACATCCCAATACAATACAATAGAGCCAAGTGATGTCGCACGATTTTGTTCATTAAAATTCATTTGACGTCATTAATTTCCACAAGGTTGTCAATAACGGCACGCTATTGACCGACAACGTCGCTGTTCCAGGAATTGCGACAAAAGGACGTAAAACCATGGGCTGTTGCATTTACTGGGGTGTATAATACATTTGGTCTGTTTAAAGTTTGCGAGCACTTTAAACACGGGACATAGTAGACATTGTGGAACATCTGTACCACTCACGTCTTCTACTCTAGCTACTTTAGCCGGTCCTTCTGTGCTGGTAGATAGATTAATTGATTGGTTGGTTGATTTGTTGATTGGTTGATAGATTGATTGGTTGGTTGAATATATGGGGGTATGGAGGGGGTTTAGAAGATGTTCTTAGACATCTGTAATACTCACATCATATCCTCAATCTGATTCAGCCAGTTCTCCTGCAACTAGATGGCTGCGGCCCGCATGTTGCGCCTGCCATGCCCGCCCCACTTTAACCAAAAACTTTAACCCGGACGCACGTACGCACGTACACACATACGCACGTACGCATGAATGCATGTACGTACAGACGGACCGACGGACCGACGGACCGACGCCAAGGTGCCGTCTATATAGTGCTGTCTGCAAGCGGACGCGACAAAAATCAGCAGACAACAGCTTTTAGTTCCCACCTTTGAAGTGTTAATGTACCCTCCCAACCTTATCGTGGACACCAGTGTAGCTCCTAATGAAATAGCACACTCTTGACTGTGTAGATGCACAGGCTGATCTTGATCTACACTGGTCAGAAAACCCATAAGCCCCATTTCTCGAGTCACAACCATATATGGAGATTGTGGTCAGTCTTGCATCTTATCAGCTAGCACAGTACACTATATTTACCCTACATGTTTCCTAGCCTCGCCCGATAAACTTGATATCAAAATACACTAGCCTGCTATTCTTCACTGGTCACAAAACCAACAAGGGCATCGTTATTATGAGGCTAATCCCCTCACTGGCAGCCTTGATAATAATAAAAAACAATATTGTTTTGCCTTACAAAAAAGGTGAACATAAGTCCTCAGTGACCTTGACCGTAGGCGGTCGGACGTGGTTCATATGCAAAATGAAGCACCATCCCTAGACACACAATGTGGCAAAATATTAGCAAAATAAGTGAAGCAGTTCATAAGTTATTGAAAAATGAAAGGTGTTACTAACTTACATACGCATGCACGTACATACATACATATACATGGACAAACGCTATATCCCCTCTTGCCCATTTCTTCACAAATACATACCTCCTCCAGCTTCACCTTCTGTTTGGCGATGCTGATATTCTCCTCGGCGTGGAGCTTGTCCGTCATGTTTGCCGTCTTCAGCTGGCTCACCTCCTCCTCTAGTTGTAGCCTGGCCATCTCGAGTCGCTGGACCCGTTCACGTAGAGCCTTCTCTGTCTCCCCCGCTTCCTGTTTCACCCTCGACAACTGCAATGGATTGACTGATTATTTGGTGTTTAATGTCCTATCAACAGCTAAGGTCATAGTAAGCCGGGCCAACGGGTTGGACTATCCCGTATTTAACCTGTCCATAATTAATGAGGGAAATTCCCAATATCAGAACTCAATATATACAAAACAAGAAACGAGGCAAAGCCACGAAGGCCAGGTTTTTTCCAAGCATAGACACTTGGATAACATAATTATACCCACTTTTTGTAGACTAGATATCTAGGCCGTGGCCTGCATGTCGCGCCTTGGGGCGAGGCATGGACACTAAAAAAATAGATATAGTAGATGGAAAAACTTTAACCAAAAAACTTTAACCGGACACACGGACAAACGGACGGACATATGCCAAAATGCCGACGATATCGCGCTTTGCGCAAGCAGGTGCGACAATGATGATAAACACCCATGTGAAGTATCAAGGTATTGGGTGAAGCAGTTGCAGAGATATAGTACACGAAAAAACTTTAACAAAAAAATTCAAAGTAATTTGACCTTGACATTGGGTACAGGATCGCGCTTTCCGCAAGCAGGTGCGACAATGATGATAAACACCCATGTGAAGTATCAAGGTATTGGGTGAAGCAGTTGCAGAGATAGAGTACACGAAAAAAGTTTAACAAAAAAAAATCAAAGTAATTTGACCTTGACATTGGGCACAGGGGCCGCACGGTTGGGGGTAGAAAGAAAATATGGATGATGATAAACACCCATGTGAAGTTTCAAGGTAATGGGCGAAGCAGTTGCAGAGATATAGTATAACAAAAAAGTTTTAACCAAAAAACTTTAACCAGACGTACGTTAAAAAGTTAACGTTGAAAATGGCTAAGTCAATTACGTAGAAATAATAGGTGAAGGTAAAAAAATGGTCACATGTTGGATAGTTGTATGTGGTAGGCACCCCTTGGTTATGAAGCTGTGAAAGTTTGGTGGTCCTAGGTGGTACAGTACCAAAGAAATGGACTTAAACACGAAAACTTAACATTGTAAACACGAAAACTTAACATTGAAAGTCGACTGCGCGGAAAAAATGGGTCAAGTTAAAAAAAAAGTAACATGTTGGATAGTGATATGTGGTGGGCACCCCTTGATTATGAAGCTGTGAAAGTTTGGTGGTCCTAGGTGGTACAGTAACAAAGAAATGGACTCAAACTTAACATTGATTGTGGACGCCGCCCGCCCGACGCCCGCCCGCCGCCCGCCTGCCCGGCTTTCGCCAATCCAATAGCCTAGATTTTTTTTCAAAAAACCTGGTTAAAAATATATATTCAGCCCTGAAATTAGAACATCCTGACCTGGTGCCAGGTCCATACCACACCAGAGTCACTTAGCTCCAACCCCAAAAGTAATAATTTTTAATGGGGTATAACGTGATTTAGCTCTCAAGTATCAGAAGGCCGAAAATGCACATGAGGGCAAAACCATGTAAGTCGGCATTCCGGTAAGGATGAATCCCAGTCGTTGAATTACCTTTCGTGTGCTCCCGACCAACCACCCGCCACTGTAATGGATGATATATAAATACTTGTGCAGTTTGATATATGTAAATACTTACATTATATGAGCCACAATGTATACTTTCTAGAAGAAATAAGTAAAATAGTCACAAAAAATGTTTTAAAGTTTAATACCGTATATTTTAATACTTGGTGTTCCACAAACCTCTTTTTGTCGTATCTGTTCTGCATCATGCAACGCGTCTTTAGCTCTGGATTTCTCGTTCTGTAATCGTTCTGAAAAAATACAATATTGCTGTAAAATAATGACAAAATGTGCATAGCCCTTTCACCCCTAAATATCTGATATTGATAGTTACATTCCAGGCTCATTTCTGGACTATTCCATTAATCAGATAGGGGCTATTTTCAAAATATGTGAACAATACTGACAAACACTACAGATCCTGATGAGACAGCTTGTTACAAGCTGGCTCATCTGAATCTACAGTGTTTGGAAATGTTGGCTTCATTGTCTGTAGGGTTGGAAGGGTTATTAACCCTTGTTACAAGCCGGCTCATCTGGATCTACAGTGTTTACAAATGTTGGCTTTATGGTCTGTAGGGTTGGAAGGGTTAACCCTCGTTACGAGCCGGCTCATCTGGATCTACAGTGTTTGGAAATGTTGGTTTTATGGTCTGTAGGATCGAAACGGTTAAGCTATGTTTTATGTAGATGCTTTCAATGTTATATACATATACATGTACTTAGAATTGAGACAGAATGTCCAAAATTTACTATTTTCGACATGTCTGTCTTCAATTCCAGTCTGAAACAATAATTAAATGCTAATAATAATAATGATGATTATAATAATGACAAGAGTACCAACAATCACAATATACTCCAGTCAAGGCACGACCAGTCAACAAGGAGAAAACCACTCACTGAAAACTAATAGGGTTCTTCTTCTCACCATGATAAACATGTGTGCGAAATTTGGTTATGATCCCTATCAATTCTAGTTTATTGTGCAGACAAGGAAAGAGAGTGTGAAAAATTGCCACCAAGGGGAGATTAGTCATCTGACAATTGTTAAAATGAATAGGGTTCCTCGTTTTCCCATGATAAACATGTGTACCAAATTTGGTTACGATCCATAGATTAGAACTTGAGTTATTGCGTGGATAAGGATACAGAGTGCGAAAAATGGCTGCCAAAGGGAGACAAGTCATAATTTTTTTTTTTAAAATCTTCTTCATCTTGCAGTGATAAACACATACACTGGATTTGGTTTAATACAATCGGTCAAGTAGAAGTTATTGTGTGGACAAGTATACAGAGTGCGAAAATTTAAATTGGCCGACAATGGGAGATAAGTCATCGGAAATTTTTGAAAAAGAATAGGCTTCTCGGTCTTGTCGTGATAAACATGTATACTGAATTTAGTTTCGATCTGTCAAGTAGAACGTTATTGCGTAGACAAGCTGTAACCGCTCGCCCACCCGCCGGCCATTACAAGGTGAATACATAAGTTGTCCTGTTTTTTCAAGAGGGCATATAAAAAGTAATAATAATATTAAAGGTAAATATAAAGTAACAAATTGCTTATTTACTCTCTAATTAAGAATGGTATATAATTTAGTCCCAGCTTCCAAGTAGTATTACTATTTAGCAAGGACAGCATCAAAAATACAGCGCCCTCTACCAAATACAAACAAGAGTGAGAGAAATGTTTTTGTTGGCACAGATGTGGGCATGGTTAGTGCTACCCATGTTAACATTCCAAATAGTGGAAAATAGGCAGAAAACAAATAGTGTCATCTGCTGGCTTTTCACATTGATTTAATCCTTACAATGCTGAATTAAATATAGTCGTCTGCTGAATAATTTGAATTATCAATTTTTTGTCAGCAAAACATGCTTTGAAGGCACTTTAGAATCATTTCCAATGAAAATTATTCTAAAGTGCTTTGAAACCATGTTTTTACTTAGAAAGATGACAAAATTTAAAACACCAGCAGACGGAAATTTTCATTTCTAGCATTCTAAGGGTGAACAGAAAACTCTGTTAACACATAATTTTAATGAGAAATATATAGAAAATATTTGAAAACAGCAGACGACAAAATTTTATTTCAGCATGGTAAGGGTTAAATCACTCTGAAATCATTTTTATACCCCTGTTTTATGTTTTCACCTTGTATGATCACCAAATTTTCCTAAACAGTCGACCTTAAATAAAGGCCATCTCCGAATAGCAATTACCTTTCTATAGTAGCCACGCTTTTGTTTTCCCAATTATTCAATTACGACATAAATGAGCCGGTGAACAAAAACTGGCCTTTATTCACAGGTTTGAATGTACATGTTTATTATGGAAACAGGAAGAGCCAAATTGATTTTTCGATTGAGATCGTACCATCAAACTGTGAGCCGCGGATCTTGTTTTCAGCCTGTAGCGAGGTCACCTGCTCCTTCAGTTCAAAGATCTGCTCCTGTTGCTGCCGGCAACGCCTTTCCAGGTCTTCGGTCTACCAGAATGAATACATGTACATAACAAATATACAGGCAGTGTGAAGAAAATATAGACATTACACAAAACCAAAACAATAGACCATGATCCCACACCGTCATGGAAATGCACACTTGCCTATTTTACATCCCAGCAACAACTAAGGTCAAGTAGGGACGGGACCTAGGTTTCAAGTCTCATCAGAGAGGACCAGACAGATAGAACTACAATGAAAGTAGTTGTCATACCTAAAGTGGGGATTGAACTTGAAACCTCTGTAGCCTATTTCACCAACATTGCAAAGTATACTTTTCTGGCAAAGTATACTTTGAGGTAGAAATTTTCAATTTTAGGATGAATTTATTAATTTTTATTATACTGAATTTATTACATTATCACAGCCAAAATGGCTGTGATAATGTAATAAATTCAGTATAATAATTCTGCATACTTTTAATCATGAAATATATGCATTTGTTAGTTCTATATGAAATAATGCATTTCGGGAAAAATAAATGATTACTCCCTCAAAGTATACTTTGCTAGAAAAGTATACTTTGCAATGTTGGTGAAATAGGCTACTGGTATTGAAGTCAAGTCTTCTAACCTGTAGGCCACAATCCATCCCCTGTGGAAACGAACGAAAACGAACAAAAATTCGAAATAATGTCTAAAACACATACCTTTGATGCAACTCTGATATTCCTCTTGTTAGCTTCTGATAGTGTCACATACCGGTACCTTAATTTGATTGAAAACTGATATCCCTCTCATTAGCTTCTGATATTGTCACATATCTTTGATTGAAAACCAATATACTCGTTAGCTTCTGTATTGTCACATATCTTTGATCCAAAACTGATATTCCTCTCGTTAGCTTCTGATATTGTTACATACCTTTGATTCAAAACTGATATTCCTCTCGTTAGCTTCTGATAACTCCTTCAGTAACCTCATTTCTGTATTAGCTCTGTCCTGTAAAAGTCATAGATCATTAAAACCATGCTAAATCAGACACCAGGAAACTCCTGTGAGTTCAATGTTTATGGATTTCACTGTAGTTTACGTGTAATCTGATTATGGTTACAATATGAACAATGTGACTTGTAGTGCTCATATGAGACGCGCCATGTGATTTTGTACATTCGGACATCTGCGTAATTTCAAGATACGTTTACAAAATTTACAACATTTTTCATAAATAAAGTAAAAAAAATGAGTACACACGGAATATAATTTCGCGTGTACTCTGAAAGTTTTGTCAACTTTTGCCGCCATTTACGGAAAATATTGTAAATTTTGTAAACATATTTCATGAAATTATACAGATGTCCGAAGGTACAAAATCACATGACGTGTCTCATATGTGGCTGTGTTTGGAGAAATGGGGCTTTTATTGTTGTCTCATTGTTGGAATGGCGAGCAGTGCAGATCCTGATCAGACTGTGTGGATGCACACGCTGAACTGGATTTACACTGGTCACAAAACCCATAAACCCCATTTCTCCAGTCACAGCCACATATGCATGAATTACAGTGAAACCAGACACATAAATTCAATATTACACAAAGCTTCACGAAACAAAATAGGCATATTCTTAGATTTTGCTAAAAATGTAATAGTATTGAAAAAATATTGTGTTTGCAACGTTTATGTAACTGTAACAAGAGCGTCACAATATACGCCCATAGAGTCATGGGGGCACTAAACTTCGTACGACTAAAATGTTCGTAAGTGCAAATTTAGGATCGTCTGGAAATTTCAATTGATGGATTTACATTTATTGAGCATAGGCTGCATATGCAGCCTATGCTCAATAAATGTAAATCCAATAATTGTTTACAAGAAAACAGTGTTAATGTGTAATTTACAGACTATTATAAGTTTGCACTTACGAACATTTTAGTCTTACGAAGTTTAGTGAAATGGGCCCCAGATGTGAAAGCAAGGGGAGATAATTGAACATGGTTCTTCCTCTTGCCATGACGCACTAGTATACCAAATATGGTTAAGATCTAAGTTCTAGTTATCTCATACAGTGTGAACACATGTAATATAAAATGTCCCACATTTTTTTAATGGGGGTATAAAAAGTGGCCCAGTTTTCATGAAGTAGACAGTAGATTCTCGTGGTACCTTTCGTTGACACCGAATATCACGAATATAAAATTCCCCCTTTTTAATGAGGGTATAGAAAGTGGGCAAGTTTTCATGAAATAGACAGTAGATTCTCGTTTGGCCGATGGTTACCTTTCGTTGACACGCTTTTTTTTAATGGGTGTATCAAAAGTGAGCCACTAATTTCCCGGTACCTCGCGTTCACGTCGAATATCACTGTGGTGAACTGTGGATGAGTCGGAGAGCTCGTGCTTCAGTCGGTTGATGATCACGCCATAGTCATTCACCTTCTGTTCCGCCAGCGCCAGTTCAGACTCAGTCATGGAAAGTCTGTAATAGAGGACTTATTGATTGTTCATTTAAGCTTAAATTTACATATCAGGGGCCTGTATCACTAAACTTCGTACGACTAAGATGTTCAAAAGTGCAGATTTAGGATCGTCTGGAAATTTCAATTGATAGATTTACATTTATTGAGCATAGGCTGCATATGCAGCCTATGCACAATAAATGTAAATCCAATAATTGTTTACAAGAAAACATTGCTAATGTGAAATTTACAGACCATCATAATTTTGCACTTGCAAACATTTTAGTTGTACAAAGTTTAGTGAAATGGCCCCCAGGTCATCTACATATGTAAATTTATGTCATAATTACTGGAATATGTTGTTTTCATAATGTTGACACTTATTTCAGTTAAAAAACATAAAAAATCTTTCACAGTTAATTGCTAAAGTGCAAATCAGATCTGATTAGCTATTCTGTAGAGGAAGCCTATCAGTGGAATCATAACTCTGGCTATGGACGGTACGGGAGTATATTGCAAGAGTTACTGTTACAACTAGTCTGCTACTTACTTGGAAGCGAGAGAGTTGAACGAGGCTTTCCGTTCTGCGAGAGCCGTCTGTAGTTGTCCTATTTTGCTGGAGGTGGATCTGAAAGATGAAAGATGGACAGAACCCATTGCTACAGACAGTGTTACAATGTGCTTTATCACATGAAATCTTGTTATGACGTGTTGTATTTTTTTATTAATGTTAAATATACAAGTTAGTGTTCCCCATTCCCATAGCTTCGATCAAAACTACTAGTCTCATTTAATGTTAGAATGGAACCTCTCTAAACCGGACACCCTGGGAGGTCCCCAGGGTGTCTGGTTTAGAGATATTCCACTGTAAATCAGACATATGACTATGCCAAGGTATGCGGCTGTGCTTTGCGAACTTAAACATGCATTATCATCATAAATATACACCACTGAAACCCATAAAATTAAGGATACAGACTACCTGTACTATGTAGAAAATCCCTGACGCCATATCGTCTGCCTTTAATACCGGTATCCCCTTCTGCTGATACACCAAGATTATGAGACTATGTCACTTGTCTTCCATTTTTCAAATTGAAAACACATTTCCACAGCACATGAGAACAATTTTTATGCACTGCCAAAACACGTCGTCTTGTCATTGTCAAGTCATTGAATTTGAAAAAGTAGGTCAAGGTCAAATCGTGCAGAATTTATTTTTGGAAGCATCTATCATCATCCAGTTAAAGCTCATACAAGATTTGGTAAAAATCTCGGTTAGCGAACACTAAAGATATTGCCTGAAAGTTGACCCTTACAAATTTGTTACACATCAATTGAATATTTTTCAAATGGCCCATAAATGTGAAAAGAAATTCCTTCCCAAAGTTTTAGAGGCAGCTGTCAAGCCCATACCTTTTTGATTCCCGGAGTAACTCTTCTTGTTTGTCGATAGTGCCCATCAGTTCATCCATCTATAAAACACGGAAACAATTTCTCATGTATGCTGGTGGTACATTGGAAGTCTATAGTGCACCAGCCGGACTGTAAAAACACTAAATATTTGGACACAATTTGTTTTGGGAAACCCCTATTAAATAGGGGTTTCCCAAAACAAATTGTATCCAAATACATTATTATTGTGATTAAAACAATACTCGAGGTGTACCGCTTTGAGCTGGCGCGTTATTATTGTAAATATTATTGTAAACACGTGCTATTTATAAAAAGTTTACGTCATGTTGTAGACATGGTAATTTATTACCAGTGCATAAGCATTAATATACGATAGAATTGATAATAACAGTAATATCGTTTAGTACTCCAGTGGGTATATCTGTTGTTTGGTGATCGGACGGTCGTGAGTTCGAATCCAGCCAAGGCCGGGCATATTTTTTTATCTAGCTTTTATTATTTTGGCGCCAGAGGAAACGCACACATCCCGATATATTCGTGCATTTAATTTTACACAACATTATAAAGCAAATCACTTTGCACCTGATCACTGTGAAATGCATTCTCCACATTCGTGTGCCTTTGTGAAAGTCCACCTCGACTTACTACAAATGCAAATCTGTTACGGACAACACCATGTCGAAAAAGAAAGCTCTCAGTTCAGAAACTAAAAAAGTTGCGCTAAACATTCTAAGAGTTTGCAAAGAAGAGAAAGGGAACGGCGAATTATTCGTTCCTCTATCACGGCACTTATCGCGAGCTGCATTGTTGACCGGCGTTTCGAAGAGGTCGTTGCAGAGGTTCAAGAACACAGAATATCGCGACACAAACACTGAGAAAAGGCGGTGAAATAAAATAATTGTCGACGATTTCGACCGATGCGTTATTCGACGGACAATAAATAGCATGCTGCTCTCAAAGAAAACGTTACCTACTATTAAAACTTTATTACGCGAACTTCGAAAGACCATTGGTTTTAAAGGCGGAAGAGAACATCTACGACACGTCCTTAAAGACATGGGATTTGTGTGGAGAAAATGTTCTGACAACAGAAAACTATTGATGGAAAGGTCGGACATTGTTTCGCAACGAATAGGCTTTCTTCGGAAAATTAAGCAATTTAGAGAACAAGGTCGTGATATTGTTTATACAGACGAAACATACGTTAATTCGGGACATACCATTTCTAAGTGTTGGCAGTCTGGTGAAATTGGCTTTAAAATACCATTCAACAAAGGGGAGCGCATGATCATTGTACACGCCGGCACGAAAGATGGATTCATCCCTGGAGCGAAACTGCTGTTCGAGGCGAAATCAAAAACAGGGGATTATCACAACGAGATGAACTTCCAAAATTTCAGAAAATGGCTTGAGGAAAGGTTGCTGCCAAACCTGAAGCCGAACTCGGTTCTCGTCCTGGACAACGCGGCCTACCACAACGTTCAACAAGACAAATGTCCCACAACAGCCACGAGAAAAGCGGACATACAGACCTACCTGAGAGGCAGAAACATTCCATACACAGATGATATGCTGAAGGTCGAACTACTTGATATTTGCAAACGTAACAAATCTGCACCGGTATATGTGGTTGATGAACTTTTGCGAAGCCATGGCCATTCAGCATTAAGATTACCACCATATCATGCTGACTTAAACGCTATCGAGCTCATATGGGGTGATCTAAAAGGCTATGTCGCCAGAAAGAACTTGAGCTTCAAATTTAACGACGTGAAAGTGTTGATTGATGAGGCATTTGAGCAAATAACGGCCCAAAAATGTGATAATTGCTGTAAACATGTTCAATGTGTAGAAAAAAAATACTGGTCCACAGACATAGCTGTTGAGAATGCTGTTGAACAAATTGTCATATATGTTGACAGTAGCGACAGCAGCACCGACACAGACGACAACATAGCAGCATGTAACGACGACACAGATGATGACATGGGAATGAGTTATGCCTATGACGTGGATACTGACGTTGATGAAGTGGCATCATTAAGGACTGCTAAAGAGCATTTCTTGTCTGACGATACACTGACTGCTGACGATACACTGACTGCTGACGATACATTGACTACTGACGATACACTGACTGCTGACAATACATTGACTGCTGACGATACACTGACTGCTGATGATACATTGACTACTGACGATACACTGACTGCTGACGATACATTGACTGCTGATGATACACTGACTGCTGACGATACATTGACTGCTGACGATACACTGACTGGGGATACACTGACCGCCGACGAAAGGCTTGACTGGTAATGTGTTTCGAAATATATCATTGTTCGAGAGACCATCTATTAAAAATGACCTTATTAATATTATGCAATTTATTACCATATCCATTTCAAAGTAATACATATGTCATCTTACAACAGCAGATACATTGATGGAATGGTGAACAACGTTGATCCTGATCAAACTGTACGAATGCACAGGCTGATCTGGGGCTATGCTGTTCACAAACATAGGAGGTTCAATTTGTCGGCATGTGGTTTAAAATTACTTTGTCAATTATTGGTACATGTAATAAAGATGTATTAAAAGGAAAAATAAAACAGAAAAACAATATTAAAATATATATAATGGCTAAAGTGAGGGTCGAACGCATGCAGTGCAAAATTAAAATCAAGTGCCACCGTTGGCCGCCAGTTTACCCACTGCGCCAGTATGAGATACTGTTTTGTCAATCGCAATATATCGATCATAACTATAGCGACGCGCGATAATAAACAGGGAAATACCTACAGTAACTCCATGTTTATTTATACACCAATGTTTATATAAACAAAGCATGTAAACAACGCCATGTCAGGCTGGTATACTTATACCATACTGACCCTAAATATTGACATAATCACTGTGGTGTGGCAGACATATATGTTTATGTATTTCCCCAAATAAATGGTGTGTGAATATTTATGGTTATTACAGTATTTCATGATGATGTGATTGTCACACATGTAAACAGGGCAGATGTGGTGGGGTAAACTCCACAAACCATGTATGGCTTACATTTGACTGCCATAATAACCCTTCACAATTTGTTCAACGTATGGTTTCTCACAGTAAGGAATGTCTAAATATTTACAGTTAGTACGGTTGTACTTGTTTATCACAATAACAATGTGTTTTGACATAAATTGTTTTGGTTTCCCAAAACATATGGTGTCCGAATATTTACGGTTATTACAGTAATTATAACACAAGAGATCAGTAACACAGATGGATGTACCCCGAAACAACGCCCAGACCAACAAACAAAATAGTTAAAGTGAAAAGTGAATATAGGAATGAATGGCCTTTTTGTGGAATTTATCGGGATATAAACTTGGAAAAGTCGCGGGAATACTGGACGAAGGCCGGAAGGCCTCGTCCAGTATTCCCGCGACTTTTCCAAGCTTATATCCCCGATAAATTCCACAAAAAGGCCATTCATTCCTTATAATTCCAGCATTTTAAATAAATTCATCAAGTCAATGTGTTTATTTTGACAGACGGCAGCCATTTGTTTACATTGACAGCACTGACAGCGCACCTGTAGAAAGTAGTTTGGCGTGGGAGTTTACTGGGATATAAATTTTGAACAGAGAATGTTAGGGAATTGTGTAAATATTTTTGTGCTGGAATTATTGGGTGTTACATCCCAGCAACAGCAACGGTCATGTAGGGACGGGACACAATGGTTAAAAAAGTGTTTCGCCACAACATTAACACAAATTTCTAAGTCACTTGACTTCAACCTTGAGCTGTATGGGTCGGCTATAGAATGAAATATGAATGATGACAAATTAGCACATTAAGTTTCGAAGCAATCTGACTTATAGACTGACTTTGACGCAAAACTCAGACAGACAGATAGGGTGGCGACTATACGTACCCCGGAATGTTTTTCGGGGTACATAAAAAGAAAAGAACGATCACAGACTATTTACATGAAGTATATGATTGCGTCTTTATTTTAACTATTGTCTATTATATTGACAGATTGTAATCACTGTTGTATAGCGTTTACAATGATTGTAGATCTTGGGTGTACCGGTATAGTTATACATGTAATAATCATGTTGCAATTCAAGCCATCATTTTATATACATATACAATTATATACGCCCATTCTATTCTTGCAGTACTGAATAGAAATCACTGTCATACGTTTTTTTCTCTTTAATTTTTCTCCCGTTACTGCATGGTCCAGTAGCACAGTAGAATCATCCCTAATGATGGAGCTTAGTGCGATTATAATGTCATCGTTTTCTGATTGTAATTAACCTACTTCGGTGATGTAATGACAAACAGCGTAGACCCTGATCAGGCTGATCAGGATCTACGCTGCTTGTAAACGTAAGGTCCAGTTTGTATACAGGCACCCTGTGTATATTCCAGAACAAATTTGTGGCTGTGACTGGAAATCAGGATCTGCACTGTTCGCAATTTGACCAATGAAACACCCGATATTCTTCTAACAGGCAATACTGATCATTATCAGACCACAGGGGTATGCGATTTAATTAAGAGTTACATGGGTCACAAATCCCATCAGCCCCATTTCTTCAGTTACGACCACATTTTACCTGAATTGTCTTTTCCTTTTCTACATGATGAAGATGTTTCGTTAGCAGGGAAGTCTTTTTCTTGTGATCATCCGTTATGAGTTCTCTGTCTTGATTCTGGCTGATAGCCGTCTCTGTATATAGAGCTTATTCAACTACCATTTTGAAATACTGGATTTATTTCTCGAGACATCTGGAAATCCGATAAAGAAACGAGTGCGGAGCACGAGTTTCTTTGTCGTATTTACAGATGTCAACGGAAATAAATCTGGAATATCAAAATGTTAGTGAAATAAATTATATTACATGGTCTTCGAAAAATGTGAAATTTGCTCATAGATCAGCTTATATTGCTGTGAAAATTGACAAATATAAGGTTTGATCATGTCCAGCCGTGTGCAAACGTTTGCTGTGGCCCGAGGGAACTGTTTGAACCTAAGGCCTGGCCTGCGGCCTTGGGTTCAAACAGTTCCCTCGGGCCACAGCAAACGTTTGCACACTGCTGGACATGATCAAACGTTATTGTTACATTTCCAACAAAAGGCTGATGTAATTTGAGCATTATATTCAGTATTTTCAGTACTTTTATAAATCGTCCCATTTACGTAGATAATTTTTGGTATTCATATTCCGGGGCCGCGTCATGAATGTCATGAACGTCATGAAGTAGTGACGTCATGAAGGCACTTCCGCGTAGTGACGTCATGAAGGCACTTCCATTATGCACGGCCCCGGAATGAGCATTGCCTAAAGCCATATGCAAACAGCACGCGCTATATGTTTGCACATATGTGCAAACAACGGAAACCATGTAACAATTTGATGTCAGCGTATGAATTGTTTCTCCGTCGGAAATGACTTCTCGAGCACGTCTGGGGGAAACTAATTCCTTCAAGGAAATAAATCCCTCCAGAATCACGGTAAATTTCTGGGTAGCATGTAATATCAACAATTATAAGTAACATACATCCAGGGTTTGTGAATGCATTATCGAAATGTGTACTCGAATTGCACCTAAATCCCCTCACTGACAGCCTTTATAATAATAATAAAGCTAGCAAATGTGTTCATAGAGCACGGATGCCCACATACCGCTTTGATAGTAAACAAGGCAAAATTCTAAGTCCAAAAGGGAGAGATAATCGATGACACAGGGGTCGATTGAAAACTTGAAATAAACTTTGTGCATCACCTCATCAGAAGGAAGCTGAATACCAAGTTTCAGTATGTAGCTATTACGGTTTAAAGATTATACGAGTTACAAGCCAAAATTTGAAAATTCTAAGTGAAAAAGGGGGAGATAATCCATGACCTGGGGGTCGAATCAAAAATCAAACTATAAACTCTGCGCATCTACTCATCATAAGGAAGCTACTTACCAAGTTTCCGGTCGTGGTGGGGCATAAAAAACTTTAATGCAAATTACAAAGTATTTCCACCTTGATCATGGACATGCGGGCCGCAAGCGTGGGCTATAGAATGCAAATATGGCTGATGATAAAGAGGTATGTGAAGTTTTAAGTCAATCGGGTTGTGGAGATATTGGATACTTAAAAAAACAACTTTAACGCAAATGTAGGACGCACGCCAAAAGTGGCGACTATATCACGCCAACCGCAAGTAGGTGTGATTAATATAAAACAAACATAGCAATCAACGTTACCAATAGCCTTGAGGACGTCTGCAGGGATGTTGTTTCCCGCCAATTCCAGTCGCGTCACCGATTTGTTCGTCTGCAACATTTCCACGATCGCTCGCCCACCCAGTAATCCAACATTGTTCCATCGCAAATCTGCATAAAGTATGCGTGTATATAGGTGTGCAATTAGGCCTACAAATAGGTGTTTTTCTTGTTACGGGCTGGGAAAAAAAATAGGGTCGGTCGGTCAGCTTTTCATTTTTTTTTGTACAGTTCAATACTATTTCTGTCGACATGGTGGTAAATAAAGTGTTTATGGTGATGTTGTTGTTGTACCACCGGGAATGGTGTTGTTATGAAGAAAGGACAGTATAAAGTTATCCCCAGCAACATTTTCCGGAACCAAAATTTCGGAATAAAAAAATGTTTTTCCAATAAAAACAATTACGGTCGGGGTAAAAGTAAGGGTCGGTCGGGTTTTATTATAGGAATGAATGGCCTTTTTGTGGAATTTATCAGGGTATAAACTTGGAAAAGTCGCGGGAATACTGGACGAAGGCAGGAAGGCCTCATCCAGTATTCCCGCGACTTTTCCAAGTTTATATCCCCGATAAATTCCACAAAAAGGCCATTCATTCCTTATAATTCCAGCATTTGAAATAAATTCATCAAGAAAATGTGTTTATTTTCCGTCTTCTTAAGAATTATTTTAACTGCGCCTCACGGTTACGGAAAGTAGTTCAGCGTGGGAGTTTATTGGGATATAAATTTTGGACAGAGACTTGCTACGGGCCAATCAAATGTTAGGGAATTGTGTAAATATTTTTGTGCTGGAATTATGAAATTGCTAAAGTACATTATGCTGTCTGGCCACAATTAAGTATCGCAATAAACCTAAGTATTCAGACACCATTTGTTTTGGAAAGCCAAAACAAATTGTATCCAAATCTATTGGTATTGTGATACACCAGTACAACCATACAAACCATAAACATTGGGGCACTCTGTGTTTTGGGAAACCAGAGGGCGTTTCACTGCCTACGACTAAAATGTTCGTAAGTGCAAATTTAGGATTGTCTGGAAATTTCAATTGATGGATTTACATTTATTGAACATAGGCTGCATTGTTTACAAGAAAACATTGTTAAATGTGAAATTCACAGACTATCATAATTTTGCACTTGCAAACATTTCAGTTTAGAGAAACGGCCCCCAGATATTTATATCCGTTTCCTAGAATAAATTGCATTCTACTATTTATGGTTATTACTGTAAGCACATTAGGAATAAGTAAGTGCACCGTCAAAATCAAATTTCTCTGCCTATGCTTATTATCTGGATTTGGCAGCAATCCCAAGTACATGTATGCAGAGGTCCAACATACCTAGTGCCTTAATGCTGTGGTTCTGTTTAAGGGCACGGCATAGTTCCGCAGCTGAGTCGTGGCTGATCTGATTGTTCCGAAGGTCGAGGGCTTGCAGGGACGAATTGGCAGCGACGCCTTCGCAGAAAATGGTGAAGGCATTGTCCAGCATTCCGAGGGCGTTCCACTCGAGACACAGACTGTAGAAAAGTTGTGTTTAACATCTCAGCAACAGCAATTCTATAGAGGTGGGACCTCTGTTTAAAGTCTCATCCTAAAGACTATATTGATGTCAAATTAATCAGGGGTTGACATTAACATTTGGAGCAGGTGATCTGCAGGACACCATACATACATAGAGGGTGATTTTATTTATTGTGTTAGCACACCACCATACATTGAAGATGTACTGATCACCTGACGTGTTTTCCGTGGCGGCCTCATTTGCATATATTTTATTACACTAGTGCATTATGATTTTTAATACACCGTGTTTTGGGATGTGAAAGTCCATTTCATAGAACAAAGAGATAATATGATTTGTCTCAAATGTGTAAGGGTTTAACGTCCCAGCAACAGCTAAAGTCATATAGAGATGGGACCTCGTTTTTAAGACCAGGGGCCCGTTTCACTAAACTTTGTAAGACTAAAATGTTCGTAAGTGCAAAATTATGATAGTCTGTATATTTCACATGTTTTCTTGTAAACAATTATTGGATTTACATTTACATATGCATATGATGAATTTCCAGACGATCCTAAATTTTCACTTACGAACATTGTAGTCGTACAAAGTTTAGTGAAACAGGCCCCAGTTGAATGGAAATACTATGAGAGTGTTTTCTTGTTACAGAGGTTTCACTGTAAACACATGTTGGTCTTGGTAATCTTAATTCAATGTTCTAATTTATTGACTGGTATTTTATGCCCATTCTATAACAATGCCAGATGTCCCCAGTTGAGCAAATTGATTGATTAAATTGTGTTTATGTCTGTTCAATAAGCCACAGTTAGATCACGGTTCGTCTGCATGTACGAGGAGATAATCCGCGAGCTTTAGCGAGTGGATTATCGATCGTAAATGCGGACGAACGTGATCTAACTGTGTTATCACATCCTCATGTCCATACATTGCCCATGTGATGTGTGAATGCAGAAACAAAACTAGAAAATGTATCAAAGATGTGATTACAATGCAAAAGGATCCCCAAGTTGAGAAAAGGGACCTGACACCAAATGCGACCAGCGTAGCCTCCGAGCAACATGTGCAAAAATATTGTACCGTATGTTAGACAGGAATTAAATATTGGTAGAAAAACATACCTGGCAATGGTCTTGTTGTGTCTCAGCAGTTTGCCCACTGCTTCCGCTGCTGGGCCTCGTATATTGTTGCCCTGCAAGTAAAAATTTATTTGTTGAATGGCGTTTGTAATTTTAGGTCGGGTCAATGGAGTCGATTCATGTATTTCACCCGACGGATGGATGGGGGGTGATGAGAATCCAAATTCAGAACTGAATATTTATAAAAGGCGATTTGGACGTACATCAAAAAGTATTGACGCAAACGTCAAGGCCAGCAAGGTGATGGTCAAGGTCACCGGAATGACACAGGATGGAAAGCTATTGATCTGAGGAAGCTATTTATGAACTTTGGTAATGATATAACTAATGGATCAGAAGATATTCAACAGTTCAACATATGTCCAAAATTGTTGACACCAGGGTGAAGGTCACCAAGGTCAATGTCAGCCAAATTACACTGGTATATATCCATCAATGTGAAGAAGCTATTGATGAAGTTTGGAGATGATCCGACAAACAAATCAAGAGAAATTCAAGGTTTGGATGTACGTCCAAAATTATTGACATGAAGGCCAAGGTCACCATGGTCAAGGTCACCCGAATGAGACACTGGGTGGATAGCCATCAATGTGAGGAAGCTATTGATGAAGTTTGGTAAAGGATCGGACTCAGATCGGATCGGGAGGTATTCAACATTTGGACGTACCGTATGTACAAAATTATTGACACAAAGATTAAGGTCACCAAGGTGAAGGCCAATGCCACCTGCATATTTGAATATTTGATAGCAGTCTCCCAAAGCAAATTGGGTCCGAATATTTAGGGTTAATATCGTAGAATAAATCTCAGGAGAAATAAGAACAAATATCTTGAGATAGCTGTATGAACTAGAAAATGTGTTCATAGAACACGGATGCCCCACATATCGCTTTGATAATAAATGAGGCCAAATTTACCCGAGCGTTAAAGTTTCATGACGGACGGACGGGACGAACGGGACGGACGGACAAGGGTAACACTAAATGCCCCCTCCACTATCGTGGTGGGGCATAAAAATAATGTACCCTCAAGAATAAACTGATATAAATTTGTTGCATTTACCTTTAAATCCAGTTTTCTGCAGTAAGCGTTCCTGGAAAATCCATGTGAGAGGCCCTTCACAGCTGTAAGGGAACACAGAAAATATGATTTGATGTGATAGTAATTTTAAGCCGGGTTAACAGGGTCAAATCCTATATGTTACATGTTGTGATAGGGGTAAATCTCAAAATCAGAACTGAACATTTACACAGGGCTCCAGATAAGCTGCGTATTTGCTTAAATACCCAATTAAAATTGCCAAATACCCAATTGAAATTTGAAGCAGCGAGTATCAAAAAAAAATACAAAATTTGTGGTACCTTTATCATGTTGCAGAAAACAATAAACAGACCACACATATAGGATATTTTTCTGATTTTCCATGAAAAAACATCTTGGAGACAATTCTAATGAAATGCCAAGACATGTTTTCATTTCAAAGCAAACTATTCAATAATTGCAGTCTGTTGATGTGTGATTTTATCTTACCGAATTAAAACATTGAAATACCCAATTGCTTCAGAAATGATGGAGTGACAATACTCAATTACTAATTCCTTATCTGGAGCCCTGATTTACAGAAAAATTATACATTGAGCCCTGAAATTAGAATAACCTGATCTGGTGCCAGGCCCTCCCAACACCAGAGTCACTTAGCCCCACTCGCCAAAAGTAATTGATGGAATGGCGAACAGTGCAGATCCTGAGCAGACAGGATGATCTAGATCTACACTTGTCGCAAAACCCATAAACCCCATTTATCCAGGCACAGCTACATATATACACAAGTACATGCTAACCTGAATTTTCTGGCTGTCACGGGTTGCCCTGCGTAACTGCCAGAAAATTTGGGTACATGTTACGTTATGATGATGTAAATGTATGCTTGCTGATCAGTAGAGGTGTCCCATAACCCATCACTGGTTGTTGTTGGGCATTTTAGGATTATAACCCATAATTAGGAATTTCCAAAAAATTGGGAAAAATATCATCTTTTAGAAATGTAAGTTTTAAATGTATGTGAAAAACTAGACATTATGTTTGTAAAACATGGACATGCCCCCGTGGCATACTGGACTCGAACTGGAGAAACGCTTACAAACTTTTCGATGTAAATGAACACGGACGGACATACGGAGGGAACCTCAAGAGCAACGCAATATGCCCCCTTGCTATCACATAGGGGGCATAATAAAGCCAAGATAAAAAACAATTTCAATCAGTAATTCTTTCCTAAAATTGAGGAAGAAAAATATACAGTCTACACTCGTTTACCGATACTCAAAGTCCAAGGGACTGAAGAAAATATTTTAGAGTTAATGAAAATTTACGTTAACAAGAATTATTACATACTAGGAAAACATATACATGTACTGTACTTTGAACCATGAATTTCACTGAGTTATAAGTAATTTGATTTAAGAGAGTTGAGGTAACGAGTGTCGACTGTACTACCAATATTTGACATTGGTAACATAGTATAATAATGGCTATAAAAAATATCCAGCTGACATTACTTACAATGCTCCAGATAATGTGCGTATTGGCGTATTTTACGCAATTATTTTAGCTGAACATGCTGAATATGCATTGAAAGCTTTTTGCACCTCAATTAAGTGAATGTTTAAGTTTGTTATATTTTTTTTATCATTTGTTCTCTATGTACCGTAGTAATGAAAAAAATCAATAATCCATTTGTAAAAGTTAAATACGCAATGATTTTGAAATCAGGGGCTATAGTATGCTTAGACACAAAGCTTATCTGGAGCTTGTACTTACCATCTTCACTAAGCATGCAGTCGGCAAACTTGTACTCAATGAATGCATGGTCGGCTGCTATGATTTTCCCGAGTATGGCGCAGGTCTTCGCAGTTAAACTATTCGTCGACAAGTTCAGCGTAAGCTTGTTCTTCTTGGATGCATTTTCCAAACTGAATAAAGTGGTGAATAACGAGGTTAGCTAATTAACTTTTGGGTGCAAGTATGACTATTGGAAAATCCAATCCAACCATCACAAACTGATTTTCAGACTAGTCCATTTATGAAAAAGGGGGTGTTTTTGTTCTCAAAAATATGAAAATTACTTGCAAAAAGTGCAGATCCTGATGAGACGGCTCGTCACGACGGCTCGTCACGACGGCTCGCCAATACCACTATATACAGGGCTCCAAATAAGGAATTTGTAATTGAGTATTTGCACTCCATCATTTCTGAAGCAATTGGGTATTTCAATATCTTAATTGGGTAAAATGAAATGACACTACCGTTTACGCATCAACAGACAGCAATTATTGAATAGGTTGCTTCGAAATGAAAACATGTCTTGGCATTTCCAAGATACCAAGATGTGTTGTCATGGAAAATAAGAAAAATATGCTATATTTGTGGTCTGTTTATTTTTTTCTGTAGCACAAATTTGTTATTGCTTTTTGATACTCGCTACTTCTGATTTCATTTTTGGCTTTCTGGTATGTGAGAGTTGAATCCGGTTATACCCATTGTAAGAGTAATACGTTTATTACTTATCCTATTACTTTTGGTGAGTGGGGCTAAGTGACTCTGGTGTTGGGAAGGCCTGGCACCAGATCAGGTTATTCTAATTTCAGGGCTCGATGTATAATTGTTCTGTAAATCAGGGCTCCAGATAAGGAATTAGTAATTGAGTATTGTCACTCCATCATTTCTGAAGCAATTGGGTATTTCAAAATTTTAATTCGGTAAAATAAAATCACACATCAAGAGACCGCAATTATTGAATAGTTTGCTTCGAAATGAAAATATGTCTTGGCATTAGAATTGTCTCCTTGGAGACAATTCGAATGAAATACCAAGATGTTTTTTCATGGAAAATCAGAAAAATATCCTGTATGTGTGATCTGTTTATTGTTTTCTGCAACATGATAAAGGTACCACAAATTTTGTATTTCTTTTTGATACTCGCTGCTTCAAATTTCAATTGGGTATTTGGCAATTTTAATTGGGTATTTACGCAAATATGCAGCCGATCTGGAGCTCTGCAACTGTACAGGCCTGTGGTGTTGAAAGGGCTAACTCATCTCATGAGAGATAAGTATTCACATGTAGAAACATGTCAAAATATATACTGTTTACAATTTTCTTCATTTCCCCACAAATATATAGGGCCTATGTTGTGACCACTCATGTCAACCATATTGAAGAGATGGTTCAAATGAGTGGTGAAAGCATATATACTTCTATGCAGACATAAGCAAATTTATATTTATAATTTTACGTCAGAAAAATGGTGTATCACCAGCATGAAACCCATTCAATTTCATTTTGCCCAATAGAACACACTATAAAAGAGCGGTTTCCAAAAACAAATTGTATCCAAATACATTGTTATTGTAACAAGAATTCCGCCACGGAAGCAGTGTTGTACCCGCCGAGGCATTTGACTGTAACATGATCATGGGCATGTGCTAAATTATGCAGCACAAAAATCGTCAGAGAAGAGCATGTTTAAAACACAAAAAAAAGGTCAATGTTGAAGAAAATTGTTGACATACAAAAATGGCCAAGTGTGTCCATAACCATGTGAAGGTAAAAAAGGTGAATGTCATGTTAATGGCATGAGTGTTTTCCAAATGCTTACATGTATCAAGTGTCCAAATATTGACATAAAAAACGGGCCAAGTGATTCCGTAAAAATTTTAAGGTAACAAAGGTCAAGGTCATATTAATGGCCACATGAGTGTGTTCCAAATGCCCACATATATCAAGTATCCAAATATTGAAGCAATCCGTGAAGTAATATTAAAATTATACCATGATGAAGAAGCTTGTACAAACTTTTTGACATTTCGGACGACGACGGAAACAACGGCGGAGCGGCGACTATAGTCGCGACTTCTGCTAAAGCAGGCGCGACATGTGGGAGACACTTTGTTGTGGGAAATTATATATTTACCCAGAATAAACTGTGTCTGAATATTTAAGGTTATTATAGGAAGAATCATAGCCTACCTTCTTAAGCCATTCACGACACAGTCTTGTACTTCTAGTTGATGTTCCTTACAGAGACGAATAAATCCATGCTTGAATTCCTCCATGTTTGCCTAGCTGGGTGTGCGTGTCAGGGAAACTTCAACCTTAAAGCATTAAAAAAATCTATGATCAAACACTATGCAAGTTATCGGCCCCCTAGTAAGAGTTGATTGCTTCATTATGGGTATTAGACAACTTTTGGTGTTTATTCAGAGTTCCAGATAAGGTGCATATTAGCATATTATACGCACAGGCGATTGGCATGTTGATAGAATAGTGTATTATACTTTTTTAGACATGTAGAAAAAAAAATGTATTCATATTATATACATTGACAATAGAATGAATACTTTTTTAAAAACAATTCTACATGTCTAAAAAAGTATAATACACTATCCTATGAACATGCCGATCGCCTGTGATTTTACGCACTTCTTTTAGCTGAATACGCATTGATTTTCAAATTGAGTAGTGGAAATACTGTAATAAAGTTGAAAATGTACTTAGTTGAACTGCAAAAAGCAAAACACTGTTTGCTTTTTGCAGCTTAACTAAGTCAATTTCCAACTGTATTACAGCATAAATAAGTGAATATATAAGTAATAATACACTCAAATAAGTGAATGGTTAACTTTGTTTTGAGCATTTGTTCCCTACTTAATAATGAAGACAATCAACAATCCATTTGTAAAAATAAAATATGCATTTAATTTGAAACCAGGGGGTATACAGTACTATTTAGATACAAAGCTTATCTGGAGCTCTGTTTATTAAAAATTTATTTGGACAGCATGTGCAAGTATTTCTTCTAGTTTCGGCTGCTTGTCTTGTGAGTCAATTAAAACTATAAATTCTTCAAGCCTTGAACAAGTTGAAGGCAGGGTCAATGTGTATCTAACATATAAATATTGTATGCAAAGTTGTTCCAACTCAATTCTGAAAACTGCAATAAAAATAAGTTTTAATGAAAATAAAAACATGCTAATACACACGTTATTAGGTACCGTAAGTTTATAGTAATATGTTTGTGTCATATTGTAGAATTGTCTCTCAAAGTATGAATATCAAAGCCCTGCAGGTTTTTTCTATATTTTAGTGCGTGAATTGTAAATGCTATTACGCAAAAACGTGCAGCTACCCTCCTACTAAATACTCATAAATGTTATTACATGTATAATGAAGATTTGGGTAGATTTTGGTAATTGTGCTGCCAGTCTTAGTCGTGAGTTCTCAACAATATAAATCCGCTATCATGGACACTGTTGTCACAGACCGTCTCTGTTGTATTTTCGATGTTTTCGGTGATGGTCCGTGAATAGAAATTATCACTATAGTTTGTTGGGACCGGATCGTCATCTTCAGAACAGCCTTTGTAGTGTAGTGTTCGGTGTGGTGTTGAGACATGATCGCCCGGTTAGCTCAGTTGGTAAGAGCGCCGTGCTAGTGTTACGTGCTAGTGTTGGGTTCAAACCCCACATCGGGCGATACTTTCTCCACTTAGAAATACTTCAATGGTGTCAGAAGTAAACAGGATTGTGCCTGGGTGTACATTGGGTTGCAGGCTATACTCCTCATGAAGCTGTGAGGTTGATGCCTGGCTCCCAAATATAAGAAGGGGAGGAGTGTAGTGTTCAGTGTGGTGTTGAGACATGATCGCCCGGTTAGCTCAGTTGGTAAGAGCGCCGTGCTATTGTTACGGGGGTCGTGGGTTCAAACCCCACATCGGCGACACTTTTTCCCCTTAGAAATACGTAGTGGCCTTTGTGGCCTTTGTGATCCTTTGGGGTGTTAAGGGTGACCGCATTTATAACCGTTTATAACAAGTCAAAACATGAAAATATTCAGAGTTTTTTGTTTGTTATCAAAATACCGTGTGCGTTTAATAAAAACTCATGTTCTCCGATATCTTGAATGATTTATCTGCAATGATGTCTCAATATTCGTGACTATACAACAAAAACATGCTAAAATACCTCGTCAAATATTCAAAGGAAACACAAATTTCCTCCTGTCAGACTCCATTTGTTTACAAAATTCTGTGCGGGAGAAACGCTTGTATTTACTCAAGTGTTACCTGTGAAATAATTGTACAAAGCGCGCAAAGAACCGGGAAGAACCTTTTACTGGACTGGTTTATTCGCCGGAACTTATTATGCGGTAATAAACGGAACCTTTATTAACGGTTATAATACCTATTTTATGGTAAATGTATCAAATTAAAGGTATGTTTAATTTGGTGTATAATATCTATGTCTACGATGTGTGTAATTAATAAAAATATTCAATTGAAGTTAGCAACAATTTGCATTCCTTGGCAACGGTAAAATGGAGCTTAGATTCCCCGAAGCCACTGAACCGTCCATAATTTCTAAACTATGTTATAAAAATTGCAAAATTACATGTCATATTGCACATTAGTCTATATGATTTAATTTAGTATATTTTTAATTTTAACCTTTAACCCTTAGAAACAGGGAATTGTAAAATTACCGTCTGCTATTGATTTATATTTTGAAGCATTTCGATAGAGTGTCTCATAAGTCAAATATGACTGGAATAACTGTAACGATTAACCGACGAAAAGTGTAAACAAAACAAAGATTTTATTTTTACTAAAATTCGCAGGTGCCAGATTCGGTTTAACAGTACGTACAATCCCTGGAACCTTTATCAACCATTCTAATTTCAATAATATATAATCAATCATGACCAATAATTAATACACCAATAAAATGTGTATCGAGATCTCTATGTTTTAATATGATTTATAAAATATAAAGATCGGCCTATTTGATGTTACCAAAAAAGTGAAATGAAAGTAACGAATATTATGACCAAAGAGCGTTCAGTCAGCCGCTACAAGCGTATTATGTATAGTTCAGACCAGGTATCTTTTTATGTGCTGCATTTCGGAATTACAGTGTATATGGGAACTTTTGTATTGTTGCCTAATGTAGACCCAAATCAGCCTACATATATATATGTACATTTGGTGCATGGTCTTCACTGTTCGCCATTCCATCAGTGAATCGCGAATGGCATCCTTCTAAACATAAGTATAGACAAATATAGAGCATGAACTTAATTGGTTCCTTCTGAAACTATGCGTCGGTAAGATTGTGACCAGTGTAGATCCCGACCATAATGTATAAACGTGACTGGGACTGGGGAATACCGGCGTATTTAAGTGTTAACCAATTAATGTTGCTACACATATATCCATCTCCATATACGTACAGACTGATCAGGGTCTGCACTGTTCGCCATTAATTCAGTGATTCATCCATAAGTATAATTAACATAAGTACGTATATATAGATCCTTATCAGACTGTATGAGTGTGCTAGACGATTATGCGATTTGACTGGTGCATGACAACATCCATAATTAATATTACATAAACAATTGCGAACAAAATGGACCCTGAATCGACTTCGGGATTTCTGGTGATCTAGCTTTATTGCGTTTGTGACCAGTGTAAACCCAGATCGAAAGCACAGTCTCATAATGTTCTTCAGGTTTTTTTTATTGCTACCATGTTGATTCATAGAGGAATAATAATAAACGAGTGTGCTGGCTGATACCGAGCTTCACTGGACGAAAACTCACATTGTAAGGCGTGACAAACATGTGTCCGCCATGCCACAAAAATGTTTATAGATCTAGAGTTTCTGTTCAGTTTTACCAGAATGAGCCTGCACATCCGCAGTTATTATACGCCTTTAACAAAAATGCTGGAATTTAAATGACAACAAGAAATGTATGTTAAGCAAGTGCTCATTTAATGAGTGTGATAATCAGCGTATTTATATAAATATATATATACAATTTAAAATACATGCAAAACGGAACAAACTGTGCGTGACTATATATACCCGGTGATAATAATATATATCTATTTCAGACACCGATCAATACAGGCAACGACCTGCAAACGATACGTATGTGTATAAGACGTTAAACATTTTGACTTGTACAGTTGGGTTCAGAAAAACGATACAACTCTACAATTTTGTCATCAGTTTCGAGGTATATCGGAGACACAATATATGCCTTTGAATACAAGATAAATAATTAATTGTATTGACTGTGTCCCTCTTTGTGACTCGGCGAATCCCCTCAGGCTGATCAGATTTATGGCACGTGCCGAGTATTAAAATCCATTATGTCGCGCTTAATGTTTGTTGTTATACATAATTGATTAAGCGTGCTATATGGGAGGTGTGAATGGGGGAAACTAGCATACCTGATAAAGTGATATAGACGATGTAGGTTCTGATCACACGTATGCATAACTTTGTTACTACACATATCCCCGAGGAGAAAAATGTGAATTAATTGTCGCAATCAGTGTAAAGCATGACCATGCAACTGCTTCACTTTTTGATTCTGTTCTGGTGGTCTAGCTCAGGGACGTATGCACAACTCTTAGAAGACTTCAGCAGACTTAAGTAACCAGATAACTATATAAGCTATATCTGTATTTGCTGGAAGATATGCTTACTGTTTCGCTTATTTAATAGTGAACTGTGAATAGTCAAATAAGAGTACGTACATGTATACACATGTTCTTATCGGCTGATATGGAATCTACGCTGGTATGCGAATGGTATTTCAATCGGTTTTTGTCATAGCAGTAAATATTGATTGATTTGCTAATGTGAAGAACATGGAAAGTAACGTAATTTGAAGCAAACATAGTTAAACGGTAATCATCATAGTCTATTTTACATAAGATCAATTGTAATTGCCATAATAAAATTTAGATAAAAGTATAAATGTTCACTTCTCTTTATATAGCCGACGTATGGTTCCCTACAGGAGATTACGTTCCGTCCATAAACAGATACCAATCAATGACTCATGCTTTTTTTACTTCTTATTTACCAGTGTCTACATAATTTCCATAAACTATAATAATTTACCCTTGTAAACTATATTATGTGTGCGTATGGGCCATGACCGTGTTATCTGTTTATAATTATTTTGGGATATTCTAATTTGATCTTATAATTACATGTTCGTACGTTAAGTTTCATGTTCACTTATATCGTATTGTGTTTTTTTGCGGTGACAATATATACAATCCTTAAAGATGCCTTTATATCTTACCAGAATACTACATCATATTTATATTTAGAGCACACATATGGCATGGGAAACAATGCAGCCCTGTCCTTTTCTCAGTTGACCACCAGTTGATCATTTGGCGATAAATAAGGCCGTGGAAATTGCATTATTAAAGCGAATAGTTCATACTTTAGAAATCTCCAAATATATCGACCAATGTATCAAATTAAAGCTATGAGACTCGTCGTTAATATAAAATATATTGTAATAAGTAAATGGATGTGTAATTTATTAAGGGTTCCGTGAGTTCCGGGGATTATCGCTATATTTTTACTGTCTAATCCGCAACAGACAAAGTGCTATTTTCAATCCACATTAAACTACTTTTCACAATGACCATGGCAATTATACAAATCTATATATCAAATTAAAGCTACGAATATCACCTTTAATGTAGTGCATCTCAAATTGCTACACTGTTTTAGGAAATATAATTAAAGGAGATATAACAAGCTTCTGTTTTCGCGATACGCTTATGTATTCATCATTTATATATCAAATAAAACAAATTTTACAGTAATCCGACCAGTATGTGCCGTTATTTTGCGGATTTCATATTCCGGACAACCAGTTTTTCCAGCCGTCACTGCATGACTAACTTCCCCTTATTTTGCTTACCACAGTTATTTCCCTTGCGGTCACGTGGGTATATGACGTATCAGTAGAACTTCCGAAATGTATACATAATACGATTAGTACACGTAATAGTTCAACAGACTACTTAGAACTCCAGTTTATTAGAACGCTGATATAAATATATGGGACTGTACTGTAAAAATATAAGAATGACCTAGTTACAAAACTACATACTGAAATGCGACAGTGGGTGACAAAATGGACATACTGTGCAATTTTCAACAGATGTAGGATACCAGTCTATATATACATTTATTTATAATTACATCGTCAGGTTACAATCTATGTTTTCCCCGATAGTACTTTATAATGCTAAATCAGACGGGCAACAGAGTAGACACTTATCAGAGCTGTCAGGTGCATAGATGGATCTGGTGCTATGCTGGTCAAACTGTCATAACGTCATTATAGTGTAGGCCATTGTCCACTTACAATGAAACAATGCTGTACATGGGGTCAATTAAGGAAAGCCCGGGGTGACAGCAGTGGGAAAATTAGTCGCTCTAATTGGGGTGTTCTTTGAAGATTCTGTCAACATCCGCTATACACTGCGACTGAGAAGGTGCACTAATTCAATTCAATTCAATTCAATTCAATTCAATTCAATTCAATTCAATTCAATTCAATTCAATCCAATCCAATCCAATCCAATCCAATCCAATCCACAATCCAATCCAATCCACAATCCAATCCAATCCAATCCAATCCAATCCAATCCAATCCAATCCAATCCAATCCAATCCAATCCAATCCACAATCCAATCCAATCCAATCCAATCCAATCCAATCCAATCCAATCCAATCCAATCCAATCCAATCCAATCCAATCCAATCCAATCCAATCCAATCCAATCCAATCCAATCCAATCCAATCCAATCCAATCCAATCCAATCCAATCCAATTCAATCCAATCCAATCCAATCCAATTCAATTCAATTCAATTCGTTTATTGGCATTAAACAGCAAAAAGCACATTTATAGCCATATAACAAACATGTATAATGGTTTCATGGAAATGTATTCTCACTAGACATATTAGCCAAGAGATATGATTAGGCTAAATCATTTCACAATCAGTTTGTTGCTAGTCCACTGTTGCTAGTCCACTCTTTCTGTCCTCATTAAATTTCATATACAATGTACTATTTTCATCTTGCTCACCCAGGCTGTATGCCGCGACAAGCCATTCAAACCGCTATAATAAAACGGTTCAAATGGCGACCACGACTTACACCGAGTGAGAAATATGAACCATATGTAACACTGTCCATGACCAATTTGAATATACCTAGAAGTTATTGGGGTTCGGTTTCTATTCAAGCAATTATCATAATGCAGTACTAGCTAGACATTCAACGGTTCCGTGTGCATGCCGATGTACACCACACAATCCCGCTTGGGTATTCTGGTGTGTCCATAGAAATGCATCCAAAACAGTGAGTGGTGACCGATGTTATTTATCAACGTTCACGGTTTCTATTCAAGCAATTATCTTAATGCAGTACTAGACATTGTTCCGTATGCATACCGATGTGCACACCACAATCCCGCTTGAGGATTCTGATGTGTCCATAGAAATGCATCCAAACCAGTGAGTGGTGACCGATGTTATTTATCAACGTTTACCGTTTCTATTCATGCAATTATCATAATGCATTACTAAACATTGTTCCGTGTGCATGCCGATGTGCACACCACAATCCCGCTTGTGGATTGTGGCGTGCCCACATACATGCATCCAAAACAGTGAGTGGTGACCGATATTATTTATCAACATTCATGGTTTCTATTCAAGCAATTGTCATAATGCAGTACTAGACATTGTTCCGTGTGCATGCCGATGTGCACACCACAATCCCGCTTGGGGATTATGGTGTGTCCACAGACATGCATCCAAAACATTGAGTGGTGACCGATGTTATTTATCAGCGTTCACGGTTTCTATTCAAGCAATTATCATTATGCAGTACTATACATTGTTCCGTGTGCATGCCGATGTGCACACCACAATCCCGCTTGGGGATTCTGGTGTGTGCACACCACAATCCCGCTTGGGGATTCTGGTGTGTCCACAGACATGCATCCAAAACAGTGAGTGGTGACAAATGTTATTTATCAGCGTTCACGGTTTCTATTCAAGCAATTATCATTATGCAGTACTAGACATTGTTCCGTGTGCATGCCGATGTGCACACCACAATCCCGCTTGGGGATTCTGGTGTGTCCATATAAATGCATCCAAAACAGTGAGTGGTGACCGATGTTATTTATCAACGTTTGCCGTTTTTAGGCAAGCAATTATCATAACGCAGTACTAGACATTGTTCCGTGTGCATGCCGATATGCACACCTCAATCCCGCTTGGGGATTCTGGTGTGTCCACAGACATGCATCCAAAACAGTGAGTGGTGACCGATGTTATTTATCAGCGTTCACGGTTTCTATTCAAGCAATTATCATTATGCAGTACTAGACATTGTTCCGTGTGCATGTCAATGTGCACACCACAATCCCGCTTGGGGAATCTGGTGTGTCCATAGATATGTTTCCAAAACAGTGAGTGGTGACTATAATGTTATGTATCGATGTTCATGGTTTCTTTCAAGCAATTATCATAATGCAGTACTGTTTCCTGTATAAATTGCTACATACATGTACATGTAACTATGTGTTGTCATTTAGTCTCTGTCTTAAAGCAAAGCAAACAAACTTTGATAACTGATGTACTATCCTTGTCGACGTATTAGACATGAGTGTTTTAAACTTAGTCACGTTTGGCCAGTGACAATAATATGGTTTAAGATATATTTGTCTGAGTTCTCTATACTTTGGACATACAAGTATGAAGTGATATTCAGATTCTATTGCATTCATATTACAGTATATACAAATTCTATCAGCTCGTGGCATGTTTGCATATCTGCCAGTTTCAATTAATAAATCATGTGAAGATAGTCTGAGTCTGGAAAGTGAATTTCTGTATCTGTTAATAGTAATTGTATTTATAGGTACTTTTCCATTTCAAAGCTATTTTTAAATGAGCTGTATGCTGATAATCTGTTTGAACTATTAATAGATGCGTTCCAGTTTTGTTTATATATATATCAATGATGCGTTGATTTATCATGTTATGATTTATGATCAGTGTATCCTCGTTTTGCCACAACTCAGACATTCCAATATCATCTAGAATTTGTTTAATTTGTGATGCCCAATTGTTGCCTCTATAATTATTGTTATTATTTACATCTTCTTTCAGCATGTTATACATTATTTTAGGTAAAGTTTCGTTAGCTTTCACTATCTTAACCCAATATTTAGTCATTATTATTTTTCTTCTGATCTTCAGAGGATATCTACCTAATTCTCCATATAGACCGTCAAGATTCGTAGATTTTTTCAATGATAATATTTTTCTTAAAAATTTGCAGTGCCTTTGTTCTATAGTTTTAGCCTCATGGTTACCCCAGCATTCCGCACCGTAGTTCAGTATGGATCCCACTAGACTGTGAAACAATTTACATTTTTCGGATACTGGTATTTCAATTTGATTAAGCGTTATGAATAGGTTGTGCATGGCATATGATGAATGTTGTGCAAGTCTTTTTTTGTGTTCTAATTCCAATTTCCATTTTTAAAAAGGTGTGTTCCTACATACTTAAGTGACTGTACTACCTCAATTATATTGTATTATTTAATAAAAATTGGTGTGTTGTGTGTCGCCCACGTTCAAATATCATGATTTTTTTTTTTTTTGTATTTATTTTCAGAGCCCATGTATTGCAATAAAGGTTTATGTCATTTAGTAAAGCCTATGTTGAAAAAATGCCGTCTATATTGTCATTTAGGTTATTTAAAATGTCGTTGATAAAAAATATAAATATTAAACTAGAGCTAGGATCACCCTGTTTGACACCAATGTTTGAATTAAAGTAAGGTGATGTTTTGGTCTTATATCGTATGCATTGTTTTACCTCCCTATACATTGCTTGCAGTGCTTTTACAAGTTTGGAGCTGACCCTTTCTTGCAATAATTTTTGCCAAATATAGGTTATTTCAAGCTTATCGAATGCTTTTTCGTAATCTATGAAAGCGCTGTAAAGTTTTCTTCGTTGACTTAAAGTCTTAGCAATAATGGCATGTAGAGTAAAAATGCAATCTACAGTCGACTTTCCTTTTTGAAACCCAAATTGATTTAGGATAATTTGTTTGATAGACCATTTTGTTAATCGGTTAAGTAGAACCTGCGAATATATTTTACCTAATACATTAATCAATGTAACTCCTCGATAGTGTTTTGAATCTTCAATGTCCCCTCCTTTAAATATTGGAACTATGATACCCTCCCCCCATGCTTTCGGATATTCGCTATTGTGAAATAGTCGATTGAATAATTGCAGTAAACAATCAGAAATAATGTCATATGAGTGTTTGTAAACTTTTGCAACTAAATTATCAATTCCGCTACTTTTGTTATTATTTTGTGAAAATATTGACTCCTCTTTTTCAGAATGACTAATTTCTTTATCTAGGTCTTCGTCCATCTGATCTCGTACATTATTTCTCTGTTATTAATATGCATAGGTTCTGTTTCATATAATTGTTGAAAATGTACATGCAAATCAGATACATTTAATTTCTCAGCAACTGGTACATTTGTTTTATACTGCTCTTTTATTTTCTTCCAAAATTGATTAGGATTAGATTTTCTTAATTCTGATAGTTTTTGTCGTTCCTGTAGCTTATATTTGTATTTTTCCCTTCTTTTAATGCGGTTGTATGCATTTTTTATGTCAATAAAGCGTTCTCGGTTTTCCTCTGTTTTATTCCTCACAAATGCATTTCTAGCTATTTTATATTGTTTCATCGCATCATAGCAAGCTTTGTTGAACCACCTATTTGTTTACCTATTAGTCATATTTCTGTTGAAGTTGTTTCTTTGTGTTTTACCAAATATCTGTTGAGTATTTTCTTGCATGAAATTTACAAAATTTTTCAGACATATTAATTGGATAACTTATTCATTACATGAGGATTTGGGGAGGATTTGGGGGAAAATGAGGATTTGGGGAGGATTTGGGTGAATCGTGCGCCCGGTTTTTAGCGCGTTTTGGAGAAAATAAGTGATAGTTTGTAATGTGACCTTTAATACATTAATGAGTTCCGGGGAATCTGAGCACCGTTTTCAGGGAGAAAACACCCCTAAGAAAATGTATTTTTCAATGGAAACATTTATAACTTTCGGTATATCCAAATGAGTTCATCTATATACAACATTAAAGCTAATAGCATCCCCTTTAATTTGACACATCGCATAATAAAATCGGTCATAGGTGACATAACTTATGGCCGCATTTGTGAGTTCCGCTTTTTATATTATAACTATTCCGGGGAATAAACTCGCCCCATTTTACTTGTGTGGATAATCTTGGCAGTTATCGCTAGATTCCAGGAAGCAAGAATTTGAAGAACGTAAACAAAATCAATAACCATATTTTTAATTCAAACTCTGGAGAAGCAGACCTGCTTGGATACAGAGCCGCGCTAAATCAACTGGTGAGTGGTCACACGAAGCTTAACGCACATATGGCTGTGATCAAACAAGTGATTCGTCGCATTTTGCTGAGTCATAATTCTGTCGTAAAACGCCGCAGAGGAACGGCTAGCGCTGAATCACCGCGCAAACTTTGCGACGTTTTTTCGTTATGCCGCAAATGGCCACGGGAAGTTTTGCGAGAAATTGCGGCAATATTCCGCACTAAAGTTGCCGCTGTGCCTGTAGCTGTATGTATTGTATAGCCCCAATTCTCATGGATTCGTGCCTTCTCATAGATTCGTGCCCCTAGAAAACAAGTGAATAAGCATATTCTAAGAATAGTGTTAATTGAAAATTATTTTAAAAAGGTATTTTAAGTTGTTTCCCACAGTTTTCTAAGTTACAGTTACATACAATTGTGATTTACCACCTATTTTGTGATTGTTCTACATATTTCCTTAATCTGAAGAGGGTCTGTTCGCAAATGATGAATAAAATGTGATATATGCTGATTTCTAGGTGAATTTGGACTTCACCATATATAAATTTGATTCATCTTGATTCTTTATTGTACGAGTGATAAAAGGAATGTCACCTAAATGTGCAAAAAGTTGTAGGGCACGAACCTGATGAGAAGTTTCAAGATCAATTAGGCGACGTGGGTGGATTATTTCTAGGGACTCTACGACTTGCATAAACAACAATTTTGGTGAATTCCTTATGTGCAATCATAGTCAAGTGTT
Source organism: Conchocele bisecta (assembly GCA_029237695.1). Taxonomy (NCBI): domain Eukaryota; kingdom Metazoa; phylum Mollusca; class Bivalvia; order Lucinida; family Thyasiridae; genus Conchocele; species Conchocele bisecta. The sequence goes on from CM055267.1 coordinate 132,072,761, forward strand.
TGATCTTTATGTTGATGTATACATTTTCAGGAATTAATCAGAATATAACACACAATATGAATTTATGTGCTTAGGGGCACGGATCCATGAGAATAGGGACTATAGCCCCAATTCTCATGGATTCGTGCCTTCTCATTGATTCGTGCCCCTAGAAAACAAGTGAATAAGCATACAGTAGGATTACCCCCGCGTCGGGAATTTTCGTAAACCGCATTTGTCACTATTCACAGAAAATTACACGATATTTTTCCCGGACATTTTTTGCAGAAGACACTTATCTGTCAAATGGAGAAAAATGTTCCACATCGCCCTGAGTCCTGTAAGGTTTTAATCAAATTTGTTAGAATACCAACTATTCCCACTTTTGTCCACTCATAAACATCATTATTCAAAAAGATTTACAAAGCATCAAGTCAATGTCATGTAAACACAGACTGGTAGCTGTCAAATTACCAGAATAGAGCTTCTCATTATACTGGGGGGTCTTATATGAAAAACAATAAAAAACTAACACAGAATTATATTTGATTACACAGATGTAGATGTAAACTCTGTGTTTTTAATATAATTTATTGTTCTGTTGATCATAAAAATGCTAAAAATAATAGTCTACAGTTTGTAGATTGTTATTATCTTGTTGTTGGTATAAATCCTGCCTGTAGTGTGCACCATAATGAATATGGTAAAATAGCATGTACCACAAATGAAAATTAAACGTGATCTGAAAGCATCTTGCATTATGATTATTAGCCTTGTGATAATATTATTGTCATTTATGACTGGCAAAGGAAATGGTGGAAAATTGTTTACTGTACACTCCTCTGATAATTTAGGTAACCATTTTTTACACTGATCCGATGGTGTGCCGCAATACAGGATGAGTATAATCCGACAACACAAATCCAGACTCTAAGATCACAGTCTATTTTCTACAAGCGCCTGGATGATACGTTAACGAAATGGACGGCATGGAAAGAAGCGCGATTTTTAGATAAATCTGGTTTCACATCACTTTTACGATAAGTTTATTGTTTTAAAAAGTTTTGAATAATTGTTTTTATATGCGTATAGCTCTAGTAACTGGAAAAATGGAAGAATAAAGCACATATTTCCGCGGGAAAGCGATTAATATACATGTATCATTATTATAAAGGGAGACTAATGTGATCGAGACTCATTCATTATGTCTCAGTTGTCTAACTTTAAGTTGCCATCGATCATGATTTCATATGGCACATATACTAGTCCAACTGTCTAAGTAACCGGTCACCTCCATAGTATTGCAATATTTATTCCGAGTAATTATATGCCAACATCTTTTTGAGATAGTTAAAAACAAAGTATAATGCATTGAATGAATGTTTTTATTAGCACAAATGACTTCTGGGCATAGTTTAGTTATTGCAATTTAATTTACGTAGTTGCTATATATATATATAAAAATATTCTTAATATTCATCTACAATAACAATAATAAACGATCTTGTATTAAGAACATTGATGAAAATGAACCATAATATGCATGCAATATATATATTTTTAAATTTGTGTATGGTTTGTATATCTTGTCAAATAGCTTGAATGTTTTTCACACCTCTATGTAGACAAAGCCCAGTATTTTATTGTATTGACCAGAACACAGTGTATTTTAGTGGGGTAGCTCGTTATATATAGTCGATTATGTACAATATGGGAAACTGTGTAGATCCTGATTAGATTGTGAATGCATATTTCCCCTACAGGTATAGCCTCAACAAGTGGTTATGCATAAAATGGGGAACCGTGTAGACCCTGATCAGACTGTGATTGCAAATTTCCCCTAGAATGTATAGCCTCAACAAGTGATTGTTATAAGATGGCTACACGTCCTGGCGGGTGACACGCGGCTTGCTTCTTGTATATGGTATACAGTGATTATGTACAAGATGGAAAACAGTGTAGACCCTGATCAGACTGTGATTGCAAATTTCCCTAGAGGTATAGCCTCAACAAGTGATTATGTACAAGATGGCTACACGTCTTGGCAGGCGAAAACGGCCAGTATACGGTCGACACCTTCACACTACTGTCTCCTTGTATGTCAACATTAGAGAGGTTCTACAATTTTGTATTTCAATTAAAAATAATCATTCCCATTTAGCATGTTTAGCCATTATAAAGTGGATTATCTTCCTTGGCTTCCTAGTATTAAGTTTATCGCGGTACTCTCCCTTTATTTCATATACAAATATTTCCATTTTGCATCAAAACATTAAAATGGGCCCTGGTATGAGCAAATTAATGACATACATTATGTAAGTACGGTCCAAACATCGTTAGTATGATGTGTATAGCTTATTTGTATTGACACATATAGTAATTATATGAAGATTTGGGTAGATTTGGGTAAGATTTGGGTAGATTTGGGTAAATCGTGCCACCCCATAAAATGTGATATACCTTTTTCATTCTAATAAACGCCCATACTCTAATAAACGCCCACCCCCCATTTTTGGGTAAAAAAATTAACATTTTCTGCCCGATTTTACAAAAATTGGGACCTCTAATAAACGCCCATGGCCTCCTCTGGAAAGAAAAATGGACATACCTGTCAAACTGTAATTTTCCGTATTTCCCTTTTTAGTAAACCGCAGTAACGCGCGAAAATACATGTGCCTTTAATTTCGTCCCCTTCTTTGCGTCCAAGGGCCCCGCTGCAGGCACCGGGGCGGGATCAACTGATCCTGAGAATAGTGCTGCAGTAGCCTTATTGCTTGTCGTAAAAGGCGACTTAAACTGGCTTAACGATTTGGTCATACTTTCCGGAACCCACTATACCGGATTGGCCCTCATGTACATTTTTTGGCTTTCTTGTTTATGTGAGAGTTGAGTCGGGCTATGCCCCATATATAAAAGTAAAGAAATTAGCGCTAATCCTATTTTACTTTTAGGGGGATGGGATAAATGATTCTGGTGTGGCGAGGGCCTGGCACAGATCAGGTTGTTTCTAATTTCAGACTGAATATATATTTTGATTGTAAATATTGAGTTTCTGAAGTTGGGATTTACCCCCCCTTGGACAGGTGATATGGGACTCACCCCGTGACCCGTCGCGTGTGACTCCCTGAGGCTTGTACCTCTATGTCAGAAAAGCGGACGTTAAACCCTATTCACTCACTCACTCTTTGCGTCCAAATATTCTGTAGGAACATGGAATTTCAAGGCCACCTCCCCTTGCAAATGTCCCGATAGAGGAGGGTCGCGGTTCCCCAGAAGTAACTGCGATCACCTGGGTGATATCTCCACACAACAGTTTCGCCTTGTTTAACAATTATTGCTGAGTCACTATAGTCGTTATCTGGTTCTAATATACAATCCAGTTCCGCACCTTAACTGGAGTGCTGCCAAGCATTTTCCTTATTCGTCTTTGACAGCCATCGGTACCCGGTCACGGTTTAACGCACAATATTATACAGCAAAACCGGGAACCAGATGTGATGATGGGCTTGCTTGATTATCCAAAAAAATATAAAAAAATACGATTTGGTATGGGGACGATTTTGGTCTGGGGACGATTTGACCAGATAGTATATGTTACGCGAAGAGTGATGTCCCTTTGTTATTGTTGAGATATTTTGAGAAATTTACAGATTTGGAATACTTACTGATCCTAAAGTAATTATTGTATCCCCCGGACTCCGTCGGGGGATACTATGAATTTGACAGCGGGCCGTGTCCGCCGCAGACACTTCTTGTCCGGAGCATAACTCGAACACCCTTTGGAATATTTTCATGAAACTTCACACATGCATAGACCACGACCCGAAGGTGTGTCGCGCACAAGAATGACAACTCTTGCATAGCTAATTTTTCAGTTATCTCCCTTTTTTTGCTTCACGCACTGATTTCGTGTCCGGAGCATAACTCGACCACCCTTTGGAATATTTTCATGAAACTTCACACATGCATAGACCACGACCCGAAGGTGTGTCGCGAACAAGAATGACAACTCTTGCATAGCTAATTTTTGAGTTATCTCCCTTTTTTGTTTCGCGCACTGATTGACCATAACTTTACCACCCATTGGAATATTTTTATGAAACTTCACACATTCAATTAGACCACGAACCGAAGGTGTGTCGTGCACAAGAATGACAACTCTTGCATAGCTAATTTTTTAGTTATCCCCCTTTTTTGTTTTCGCGCACTGATTTCCTGTCCGGAGCATAACTCGACCACCCTTTGGAATATTTTCATGAAACTTAACACATGCATAGACCACGACCCGGAGGTGTGTCGCGCACAAGAATGACAACTCTTGCGTAGCTAATATTTGAGTTATCTCCCTTTTTGGTTTTGCGCACTCTACAAACTGGACAATAATGCATGAAGACCCGTTTTCTCGTGGGCTCTGTACACCTTACCTGTAGAGAGAACAATAGAGACTGGGAGAACCATTCACCTGTGCATGTGCTAGCATGTGCAAATGTCCAGTCTTGACCACAGGTAATTTATACAGGTAAATTACTACCGTAAACTGTGTTGAAAATATTGTGGCATTATGTGGACCTGTGCAGATATATGTAGATAAATATAGGACTATTAAAAAAAAATTCAGTAGCAAGCATTATTATTTTTAATTTTTAAACTTTTTTTTTCCATTTTTTTTTCCATTCTTTTTTTCAAATTCTTTTTCAATTTTTGTCTAGTAGCATAAGGTCGTAAGTGCTATATACACTCTATTCACCTGTGCATGTGCTAGCATGTGCAACTGACCACTTACAGGTAATTTATACAGGTAAATGATTATATTACATTTCCGTAAACTGTGTTGAAAATATTGTGGCAATATGTGGACCTGTATATATATGATATGTAGATAAATATAGGACTATTATAAAACATTCTGGGCTCCAGTAGGAGCATTATTTTTTTTTGTTTTTAAATTTAATTTTTTTTCCATTTTTTGTTTACATTCTTTTCAATTTTTCAACTGACCACTAACTTATTACAGGTACATTATTACATTTCCGTAAACTGTGTTGACAATATTGTGGCAGTATGTGGACCTGTGCAGATATATGTAGATAAATATAGGACGATTAACAAAAAATTCTGGGCTCCAGTAGCGAGCATTATTTCTTTTATTTTTTTTTTGTATATTACATTTCCGTAAACTGTGTTGAAAATATTGTGGCATTATGTGGACCTGTGCAGATATATGTAGATAAATATATGACTATTAAAAAAAAAATCTGGGCTCCAGTAGCAAGCATTATTATTTTTAAACTTTTTTTTCTCCATTTTTAAAAAAAAAAATTTTCTTCAAATTCTTTTTAAATTTTTGTCTAGTAGCATAAGGTCGTAAGTGCTATATACACTCTATTCACCTGTGCATGTGCTAGCATGTGCAACTGACCACTTGCAGGTAATTTATACAGGTAAATGATTATATTACATTTCCGTAAACTGTGTTGAAAATATTGTGGCAATATGTGGACCTGTGCATATATGATATGTAGATAAATATAGGACTATTATAAAACATTCTGGGCTCCAGTAGGAGCATTATTTTTTATTTTTTGTTAAATTAAATTTTTTTTTTCAATTTTTTTTTTACATTCTTTTTCAATTTTTCAACTGACCACTAACTTATTACAGGTAATTTATACAGGTACATTATTACATTTCCGTAAACTGTGTTGACAATATTGTGGCAGTATGTGGACCTGTGCAGATATATGTAGATAAATATAGGACTATTAAAAAACATTCTGGGCTCCAGTAGGAGCATTATTTTTTTATTTGTTTTAAATTTAATTTTTTTTCCATTTTTTGTTTACATTCTTTTTCAATTTTTCAACTGACCACTAACTTATTACAGGTAATTTATACAGGTACATTATTACATTTCCGTAAACTGTGTTGACAATATTGTGGCAGTATGTGGACCTGTGCAGATATATGTAGATAAATATAGGACGATTAACAAAAATTCTGGGCTCCAGTAGCGAGCATTATTTTTTTGATTTTTTTTTTGTATATTACATTTCCGTAAACTGTGTTGAAAATATTGTGGCATTATGTGGACCTGTGCAGATATATGTAGATAAATATATGACTATTAAAAAAAAAATCTGGGCTCCAGTAGCAAGCATTATTATTTTTAAACTTTTTTTTCTCCATTTTTTTTAAAAAATTTTTTCTTCAAATTCTTTTTAAATTTTTTTCTAGTAGCATAAGGTCATAAGTGCTATATACAGACTATTATCATATAATAAAACAATTATTGACTAGTGAGCCATAGAATATGATATTCTATGGCTCACTAGTCAATAATTGTATAATATGTTCGGGCCAGTGAAAATTGCTTTCGGGCCCAGGCTCGAGGTCAAGGCGGGACAAGGCGAGGCATCTGATTCCGCGGAATTCTTCTTTACTTATCTCCCTTTGTTGTTTCGTGCTCTGATTTTGTATCCAGAGCATAACTCGAACACCCTTTGGAATATTGTTATGCCCCACCACGATAGTGGAGGGGGCATTTAATGTTACCCTTGTCTGTCCGTCCGTCCGTCCGCACACACGAATGGGTACTTGTTGTAAGCGTACAGGGATCTTATTGGGTAGGGTTAGGATAGTGGGTACTCTTGTTGGGTATTTTTATAGAGTAAAAACCCAACAAGTATTCATTCGTAGGAACGTGAGTCCCGTCGTCCCGTCCGTCCGTCCGTCACAAAACTTTAACACTCGGGTAAATGTCTCATAATTTCTTCATCCTTCGCCCGATCTCCTTCATATTTCATATACAACTGCCTCTATGGTCCTCAATACCGTCTTCAAATCCACTTCGTTCTTGCCCCCGACAAGCCCAGGTTAAGCACATACACCTTAGTGCTTCAAAAACTTTAAACGCTCAGTATCAATTTCTGTTTTCTTTCGATCACATTTCATACACATCTTGCTCTAATGGTCCTCTACCGCCCTGTGTCAAATCCACGTTCGTTCTGCCCCCGACAAGCCCAGGGTTAAGATCACATACTTAGTGCTTCAAAAACTTTAACGCTCAGGTAAATATCTTATAATTTCTGTTTTCTTTCACGGATCAGCTTCATATTTCATATATGCATTGCTCTAATGGTCCTCTACCGCCCTGTGCCAAATCCACGTTCGTCCTGCCCCTGCCAAGCCCAGGGTCAAGGTCACATACTTGGTGCTTCAAAAACTTTAACTCTCAGGTAAAAGAAAATTTTGACTTGGAATTTGGCCTCATTTATTATCAAAGCGATATGTGGGACATCCGTGTTCTATGAACACATTTTCTAGTTTATTAAACTTCACACATGCATAGAAGATGACCCAAAGGTGTGTCGCACGTAAGAATGACAACTCTTGCATCGTTAATTGTTTAGTTATCTCCCTTTGTTGTTTCGTGCACTGATTTCGTGTCCGGAGCATAACTCAAACACCCTTTGGAATATTTTCATGAAACTTCACACATGCATAGACCACAACCCTAAAGGTGTGTCACGCAAGAATGACAACTCTTGCATCACTAATTTTTTAGTTGTCTCCCTTTGTTTTTTCCGTCACTGATTTTGTCTCCGGAGCATAACTCGAACACCCTTTTTTCAAACTACTTGTGTATCTGGGGAGGGGGATACACATGCGCTTGTTGACAAGCGTCCATTTCTAGTTCTAATGAGAAATGGACCAGTCCAAACATACAGATTATTCGAATACAAACGTCCGATACGGTGTAATTGCTAAGACTACACCGTGAGTACATAGAACGTCTGTAAGGTTTACAAATCCAATTGTTTTCTTCACTTTTTGACATGTTTTACTCGGACCAAAAACCATTGCCTCTATTAATTGCCCACCCCCGACCTGTGACTTACCGATGATTCTAATAAGCGCCCGTGCGTTTATTAGAATGAATACGGTATGTTGATTTCTAGATGAATCTGGACTTCACCATATTTACATTTGATGCATCTAGGCAGCAACACTTCTTTATTGTATGAGTGATCAAGGAATGTCACTCAAATGTGCAGAATGTTGTAGGGCACGAACCTGATGAGAAGTTTCAAGATCAATTGGTGACTTGGGTGGGTTAATTCTAGGGACTCTATAAGACTTGCATAAACAACAATTTTGTCGAATTCCTTATGTGCACTCATAGTCAAGTGTTTGAACTTTATGTTGATGTATACATTTTCAGGAATTAATCAGAATATAACACACAATATGAATTTATGTGCTTAGGGGCACAGATCCATGAGAATAGGGACTAATACCGTACATGGCGTATAATAAAATATTAAATGTTACCCCTCCCGCGACCGACCCGGCAAAATCGTCGCGACCCAAACTATTTTTTTGGCAAAACGGAAACAATATTATTTTTATTTAGTGTCGAAACTGGCACAGCAAAAATGGGCTGTTCCGACAGAAATTATTGCCGAAAATCTCGCTTTTTATCATTTACTTTATGGCGAGTAAAAAAAACCCAGTCATCGTGATGTTTACAAAAATGTGTCTGTGAAAATGGTTGTAAGCTACTTCCCTATAGATGAGTAGCAATCCCAGTCAGTGGTCTGCATGCCAATAGCCAATCAAATATCGCGTTTTATAAACTACACGCATCCGAATCATTGATTGTTTGTTTCCGTAATGACCGCCTTCAATCACACGCTAGCGACACCTGTCGGGACTGTTTCATTGGATACTTCAGACATTTATAATTAATTTATTCACAAAATTACTAGGTGGGTGGCAGGTGGGAGCACGCGATGGGTAATTTAACGATCAGGAATTTAACGGAATCCCGACTGGAGACCTGGTTTGGCCCTCACATACGTCTTTGGCATTTTGTATGCGACAGTTGAATCTGGTTATACCCCTTATGTGAGTATTACGATATTCGTAATCCTATTTTAGGGGAAGGGGCCAAGTGACTTGGTGTGGTATGGACCTTGCACCAGGTCAGGTTGTTCTAATTTCAGGGCTGAATATATTTGTTCTCGATGTAAATATTCCGTTCTGATTTTGGGATTTTCCCCCCAATGCATCAGGTTAAAATGGGATCTAACCCGTTTGCCCGGCCTTACATGACCTTAGCTGTTGATAGGCCGTTAAACACTAATAAACAAACAAACAAACACAAAATTACTACCCTTGGTCCCAACAAGGAAATAGAGTAATTTTGTTTCTAATAATAGAACCACGCTTGATTTCGCTGAAACAAATATGCGTATACGTGTTTTTGAAAATCCAATTCCAAGTTATAGTTTTGCATATTTAGCGTCTACAGCAATCTAAACTGGCAAGAAACACTGAATATATTCAATTGAGAATGTGTTTCAACAAAAAATTTACATTGATTTACGATCGAAAGTGAGTTTTAAGCTGAAAGAATAATGGTCTTATCGATTGACACCCGAGCAAGTCGCCCTCACACAGTTTCGGACCTAAAAATGAATTTGTGAGAAATAATAATTTCACTGTTTTAAATCATTTTAAATATATTAATTGGTTAATATAAATTAATTATAATAGGGATGGTGTTTGTTGACGGCCCTGAGCAATAAAATATACTGTTTTCAACAGTTTAATGAATTTACATAGTGTATTGTGTTATTAAAGGTGCATGCCCACTCAGTCGACACAACATGTTCTTTAAATCAGAGACATCATCTGAGACATTTTCTGGAAAATAGAATATTCAATCATCATTACCCCACGTATTGATTGCCATTATTATACATTTTATATCAGACATAAAGTTCCACACTGATGTCAGGGGCAATAATCGTATTTCCTTAAAATGTTAAAGGACATTACTATTTATTCTCTGTTCTCCCACCCCCTACTCCCGGCAAAAAAAATAAAATAAAAGAAAATCTACAATACTCAAATAGTTGGATGACTTTTCGTGGCCTAGGTGTCAGGAAATCATATCTGTGTCTGCATATTTATTCCTTTCTATAAGGAACTTGTCCCTTTAATAGCAGGGCTTAAAAGTTCACTCGCCCCGCTCGCCATGGCGAGTCAATTTTCATGTTGGCGAGAGGATTTTCTTGTCACTGGTCCGATTTGGCGAGTGACACATCGGGAAAGGCCTTTCTGTATTTTCCGAAAACTAAGAAAATTTGATTAATTTCCAGCTATTTCAAATTATTTTCTTTAATTCACTGGTTTTAAACTGTTTATGAAGTATTTCTGTAACTTTCATGAACCATCATGTGTCCCCTTTCGCGCTGACAGCAGATGACTTTGCAAAAAGTGTTATTCCTATAAATTGTTTGATTTTGTCTTCCTCTGGTGCTACAAACCAAACAAGGAGTTCAAAGCTATAAAAATGTGCACTAAAAACGAACTTTCTAGACCAAAATGTGGTACTTGACAGTAGTCTTGTTCTGACTTAGGGGAGATAACTCTTGTTTACTAATGGATGTATTATACTGGAACATTTATTATGCCCCACCACGATAGTGGAGGGGGCAGTTAGTGTTACCCTTGTCCGTCCGTCCCGTCTGTCCGTCCGTCACAAAACTTTAACGCTCGGGTAAATGTCTGATAATTTCTTCATCCTTCGACCGATCTGCTTCATATTTCATATACACACTGCTCGAATGGTACTCTACCGCCCTGTGCCAAACCCACGTTTGTCCTGACCCCGCCAAGCCCAGGGTCAAGGTCACATACTTGGTGCTTCAAAAACTTTAACGCTCTGGTAAATATCTTATAATTTCTCTTTCCATTCGCGGATCAGCTTCATATTTCATATACGCATTGCTCTAATGGTTCTCTACCACCCTGTGCCAAATCCACGTTTGTCCTGCCCCCGCCAAACCCAGGGTCAAGGTCACATACTTGGTGCTTCAAAAACTTTTTACGCTCGGGTAAATATCTTATAATTTCTCTTTCCATTCACGGATCAGCTTCATATTTCATATACGCATTGCTCTAATGGTTCTCTACTGCCCTGTGCCAAATCCACGTTTGTCCTGCCCCCGCCAAGCCCAGGGTCAAGGTCACATACTTGGTGCTTCAAAAACTTTTTACGTTCGGGTAAATATCTTATAATTTCTCTTTCCATTCACGGATCAGCTTCATATTTCATATACGCATTGCTCTAATGGTCCTCTACTGCCCTGTGCCAAATCCACGTTCGTCCTGCCCCTGCCAAGCCCAGGGTCAAGGTCATATACTTGGTGCTTCAAAAACTTTTAACGCTCAGGTAAAAATATATTTTTACTTGGAATTTGGCCTCATTTATTATCAAAGCGATATGTGGGGCATCCGTGTTCATTAGTATGTACCTTAGTACTTGTCTAAAAGTTGTAGTAATATAATTGTTAACACATTTAAATGGTTTTGTGTTATATATTAATACTCTTTTTTTAGGCACCATCTCGTTATTACACCATCTCGTTATTACACCATCTCTTGGATACACATTTTCTTGTCCAATCTGAAAACGCCAGTAGCAATATAATTCGAACCAATTGGTTTCCCAGTGAAGGAAACTTTTGTAATTTCAGTGTTGAATATGCAAGGGAGCCCCCTCCCACCCCACACATTTTGCTGTTGAACATACATGTAACACCAAGCCAATCCATCAGTCATTATTATGTTCTCATGCTTCAAATATTGAACAATTATAATACCAATCTAAGGGACTGGTCATTATTTATCACCAAGGGGGTTGGGGTGGGAATGGGGCTGGATAAATTTTGTTAACTCACCCTAAAAAAGAATAAGCCCCCACTCTTTCCCACAGCTTTTCATTAAATTTTCAAGCCCAACATTTTTTTAACTCGCCCTAAAAAAGAATAAGCCCCCACTCTTTCCCACAGCTTTTCATTAATTGTTCAAGCTACCCCCCCCCCCCCCCCCCCCCATTGAACAATTAATAATGTTCAAGCCCAAAACGAGAGAGACGGTTCAAATGAGTGGTAACAACATAATTATTCTATCAATTTTAATAAACATATATTGCATCTACTGATTCAGTCTGATTGCACTGCCTGTGTTAATTATGCCCCTATGTGATAGCCAGGGGGACATATTACCTTGCTCTTGAGGTTCCGTATGTCCGTCCGTCTGTACATTTACATGAACAAGTTTGTAAGAGTTTCTCCAGTTAGAGTCCAGTATTCCAGAGGGGCACATCCATGTTTTACAAACATAATGTCGAGTATCAATGTTGGTAAGAAAGCTAATTTATTAAAGCTATTAATACTTACATTTTCCTAAAATGTTGGGCAAGTAGCTTTTTTGTCTGGGCAAGTAGATTATAATGGTATGAAAAGTGAATATTTTTAAGCCCTGAATAGTGCATAGTAATATCTTATGGCATTATTTGGCGTTTCTAGGCCGAGATATGTTGCTAAATATATGTCGACAAAATTTCATATATTAAAAAAATATTTTACCTACCTACGTACCTACACCTCATGGGCCCGGGTAGCGGGAGGGGAAACAAACATATTTTTAAGGTCGGCCCATTGGTACGAAAACCTTGCCTACAGATTTACCTGTAATGCATGCAGACGTCACCGCGAATCACCCTTAGGGCCTCGCTGGTGACCATTTTCAACGATTGCGGTACGATCACCGCGACTAATCGTCGCCGCAAATCACAGTGACATGTCCGCACCGAGGAAGATCGCGGGGATGGGTGGGTTGCACAAAAAAAAACTTGTACTGTATTTAGCCTCTGGGTTGTGCGACATTGTTTTTTGTATAATTTCAAGGATTGTCCTCTTGTGTTGATACAGTGAACATACATGTATCCTGCCATTTCAGATCATCCAAACCGTGCACAGCTTTAAAGACTTGATTAAATCACTACGTTTCCTGCGATATTCTAATGTAGGTATTCCAAGTGTTTTCATTATACCCCCCGCAACGAGTTGTGGGGGGTATACTGGAGTCAGGTTGTGCATGCGTCCGTGCGTCCGTAACATCAGAGAAATATTGTTATAACTTCTATTTCCTTCTTCTAAAATGCTCAATATTTCACACATGCATTTCTGTAAGGCTCTACTACCATGCTGTACCAAATCCATGACCGTCCAACCCCCCGCTGATCCCAAGGTCAAGGTCAAATACTTAGTCTCTTTACAAAACATAACATCAGAGAAATATGTTTAAAATGCTTAATATTTCACACATGCAGGGCTGTACAAATTGATTTTTTAGCCACTTGTCCAGGACAAGTGACTTGAAAAAGGTGACTTGCCCTGACTTGTCCTGGAAAATATAATTTTGAAAAAGTGACTTGTCCTTGTACAATTTCTTATACGAAACTGTCCCAAAACAAAAACTATTATCATAGTTGTTAAATATAATACAATTGAGCACTTGGCACATATACATATTATATTAAATATCTATAATAATAAACATTGTATAGTACATATTTTTTCTTGTGGTCTTTTGTCACTGTGCCACCGCGGACATAACGTTGCGACGAGTGCATACTCAAAACACATTTATCGACAATAATAAAACATAAAAATCGTTTCCTAAAATAATGAGAATCGTCTCGCGTTTTCACGATCTCGCCTTCCGCTTTTGAAAAATTCGGATTAGTATTGCTCATGCATGCGCGGTGTGTTTGCAAAACGCGAGATTGAATATGATAGAATTTCGCGTTTTCGTCTCAAAAGCTTGAAAACGCGAGGTTGCCACATGTAGGAGACGATTCTCATGTGCTGCAAACAGCATGTTTTTATTAAGAAATAGAACAAATGTGGACAAACATCTATATTTCTTGACAACAAAAACATAATTTGACAAGAAATGATACTCGTCTTAGGAGATGATTCTAATGTGCTGCCAATACACGTTTATTGAGCAATAAAAATTATTTTGATACATGTTATTGGTTAGGCTACTGTATCCACTAAATGCGAGACCAAATCGCGAGGCGAAAACGTGAGATTCTATTGTATTCATTCTCGCGTTTTCGCCTGGCTATCTCGGGTTTTCGAGACCGCGATGTTGCGTTTTCGCCTCGGCCTTTTCACGATGTCGTCTTCCGCTTTTGGAAATACGTTTGTTCATGTCATTATGTGTGTGTAGAATGCATGCGTGTTGAAATTGAGTTTTACGCATACATTACATGTACGTACGTAGGTAAAATGCAATTCGAACTAGCATGCTTTATATGCATGTACGTACGTAGAACGCAAATCCAACACGCATGCTGTCTACACATGCATGGGCAAATCGTATTTCCAAAAGCGGAAGGCCAGATCGAGATCACAAAAACGCGAGACTGTAACATAAAAACAAATATGGCCGTACCCACCCATCCCCAATTAGCACATTTGCGACATATCATTTTCGGTCTAGCTGCACACCTGATGGTGTTTACAATCATCAGTTGGTAATCCAGTTTCACGTGCAAAGTGTGACTGACCTTTAGAATTCGGTGGAAACAAACATACCAAAACCACGCTATGTAGTCGCCGATGAATTGATAATTACGCATTAGCTTGTGCATTTTCACATTTGTTTGATTTCTTGATAAAACCAAGATTTGGCAGCACATGAGAATCATTTCCTAAGACGATTCTCAAATTTTGTTAAGAAATATCAATGTATTCGGGTTTTCTTTTCACATTTGTCCGATGTCTTAATAAAACATGTTTTGGCAACACATGAGAATTGTCTCCTTAGACGATTCTAATATTTTGTAAAAAGAATTGTCACATGTTTGATTTCTTAGACCGTACAAACAATTGACAAATTCAGAAATCCACAACTTAATTTGTGTTTCTCGAGTCTGGTTTCATATGGTGGTGAGGAAATACGATTGATTACACACCGTGAAAATCTTGTTGGAACGTAAATGTCAATTGTCACGTAGGCCATTTCAGTTTACCGCGCGTTACGTCAGCTGTTATTCTAAGTACATATGGTCGCTCGTTAGGAGCATTTCTTTCCTTCGTTTATAAGGTACGTGTTGTGGCCTAGGGCTTAGAACACCGACTTCCAATCTGGAGGTTGTGGGTTCAAACATCGCCTTGGGAATCAAACATACCTTCATAGTATGTCCATCCCATTCAATTTCACTTTTTCCTTCGTTTATATGCCGCGTAGAAACGAAAATTAAGAACCTTAAATTTAATTTCCACCCCGTGAAGGAATATACATTTATTTCTCTAAAGTTAGGTGTCTTGGCCTGTCGACGCAATGAGACGAAAACGTTAACATACATAAAATAAATCAATAACCATCGATCGCCGCAGAATATTTTCGCCAATTCGCTAATTACTTTCAAATTCGATTAAATTAATATAATCAGAGTCGCTGTAGATTGCTATATCACTTTCTTGCGATACACAGGTACTGTGTAACAACACAGGTACTGTGTAACACAGTAGCTGCGAATCGCCAGGACACCCGCGGCGTTATCGATCGATAAAGTGGTCATTTTTGGTATTAAGTTTATGACAGTCCGGTTCCAAAAAACGGGCTTGTGGCAGGACGTTCTAACAGAAAATAGTGACTTGCCCGGGACTAAATTCCAGCATAGAGGCACTTGCCCGAGATTAAAACCGACTTGTCCCGGGCGTCGGGCGTTCCAATTTGTACAGCCCTGACATGCATTCCTGTTGGGCTCTACTACCATGCTGTGCCAAATCCACGACCGTCCACCCCGCTGATCCCAAGGTCAAGGTCACATACTTGGTCTCTTTATAAAACTTAACATCAGAGAAATAAGTTATTTCAAAATTCTTAATATTTCACTTGTGCATACCTCTAAGGTTGTACTATCATGCTGTGACAAATCTACGACCGTCCAATCCCCGCTGATCCCAAGGTCAAGTTCACATACTTTGTCTCTACAAAACTTAAAATCAGAGAAATATGTTATAACTTCTATTTCTTTCTTCGAAAATTCTTAATATTTCATGCATGCATTCCTCTAAGGCTCTACTATCATGCTGTGACAAATTCCCACTGATCTCGAGGTGAAGGTCACATAGTTAGTCTCTTTACAAAACTTAACATCAGAGAAATCGGTTATAAATTCTATTTCCTTGCTCGGATCTGCTTCACATTTCACACACACATTTCTCCAATGGACCTCTACTACCATGTGACAAATTCACGTTCATGCCGCTCCCGCTAAGCCCAGAGTCAAGGTCACAAGCCCACACAATTGGAAATTTTTACATATTTTAGGGGTACCTGGGCCCACGCGGGGGGTATTCCGTAAGCCTCGCTTACTGACCAATCTAGTTCTATCAGCATATTCAAGATGACTTGTATTATGGACAAGTTTCGTGGCTCTCCTCTGAATACTTTCAACCCTACGAATGTCCTTCTTCAGGTATTGTGACCAAACACAAGTTGAGTACTCCAGAATGGGACGTACCAAGGACTTGTATAGTACAAGAAACATATCGCTATCCATGTAATCAAAGGACCTTCGAATTAAACCTACTGTTCTCTGAGCTTTGTTTACGCAGGTGGCGATATGTCTTTCAAATTTGAGATTACGTTCAAATGTGATGCCAAGGTACTTTTCTTCATCTACAGTTGGTGAAACATAATTATTGTCCTTATCCAGCATAATGTATCGATGGTTCTCATTGTTATAACCCATATGTAGAACTTTACATTTAGTCATATTCAAACATAGTTTCCATCTATTGGACCAGTCACATTACTTGTCGAGATCCTCTTGTAGCTTTTTACATAGATCTTCATCCAATACATTTTAAAATATCTTGCTGTCGTCTGCAAAAATTTTGATAAGTCCAGACACTGTTTCGGGAAGGTCATTTATAAAGCATAAAAATAACACCATACCCGGACATTTCCCTGGGGGACCCCGCTGTCCACACTCGACCATGACGAGTATGCATTTCTATATCTAACATACTTATGGGTATCATGAGATGGGTTTGACGTCGCGCGGGCCTGGGCTGCTCGTCTGATTGCGGGATCATGATACACAAGTTGTGTATCATGGTTTCGCTGTTTGACGTATGGCCTAGGCTCACGTGACACGAGACTGCCAATACAGTTTCACACTATTTTGATAAAGACTATGTGGTCGAAAAGTTAATAAAAAGAGTTACTTTAAAACAATGTGTATTAAATGTGCTTCCCTTTGGTGGTTATTATACCCACTTTTTTTGGGGAAAAAAATGGGTATATTGTTTTCGTCACGGGTGTCCGTCCGTCCGTACGGACGTCCGTACGTCCGTCCGTACGTCCGTCACGTTTGTTGTACATCAAAAAACTTTTTCACCTTCATACCTATGCGCCTGATATTTGGTATGTAGCTTCGTTATCATGTGCAGATGCGCAAAGTGAATTCAGATTTTTGATCCGACCCTCCATCATGGATTATCTCCCCCTTTCGGACTCAGAATTTCCCATTTTTTCCTTGTAACTCGAAAAAAATTTTCACCTTCATACATGTACCTACGCGCCTCATATTTGCTATGTAGCTTCATTATCATGTGCACATGCGCAAAGTGAATTCGGATTTTTGATCCGACCCTCCATCATGGATTATCTCCCCCTTTCGGACTCAGAATTTCCCATTTTTTCCTTGTAACTCGAAAAACTTTTTCACCTTAATACCTACGCGTCTGATATTTGGTTCGTAGCTTCGTTTTGATGTGCTGATGCGCAAAGTGAATTCGGATTTTTTATCCGACCCTCCATCATGGATTACCTCCCCCTTTCGGACTTAGCATTTGGGGAAAGTGGGTATATTGCGATGGCGCGCCATCGACTTTTTCTAGTTATACTCACTTTTTTGGGAAAAAATGGGTATATTGTTTTCGTCACGAGTGTCCGTCCGTCCGTACGTCCGTCCGTCCGTACGTCCATCACGTTTCTTGTAACTTGAAAAACTTTTTCACCTTCATACCTACGCGCCTGATATTTGGTATGTAGCTTCGCTATCATGTGCAGATGCGCAAAGTGAATTCGGATTTTTCATCCGACCCTCCATCATGGATTATCTCCCCCTTTCGGACTCAGAATTTCCCATTTTTTCCTTGTAACTCGAAAAACTTTTTCACCTTCATACCTACGCGCCTGATATTTGCTATGTAGCTTCGTTATCATGTGCACATGCGCAAAGTGAATTTGGATTTTTGATCCGACCCTCCATCATGGATTATCTCCCCCTTTCGGACTCAGAATTTCCCATTTTTTCCTTGTAACTCGAAAAATCACTTCACCTTATACCTACGCGCCTGATATTTGGTATGTAGCTTCGTTATGATGTGCGGATGCGCAAAGTGAACTCGGATTTTTGATCCAACCCTCCATCATGGATTATCTCCCCCTTTCGGACTCAGAATTTCCCTATTTTTCCTTGTAACTCGAAAAACTTTTTCATCTTCATACCTACGCGCCTGATATTTGGTATGTAGCTTCGTTATGATGTGCGGATGCGCATAGTGAATTCGGATTTTTGATCCGACCCTCCATCATGGATTATCTCCCCCTTTCGGACTCAGAATTTCCCTATTTTTCATTGTAAATCAAAAAACTTTCTCACCTTAATACCTACATTTCTGATGTTTGATATGTAGCTTCGTTATGATGCGCAAAGTGAATTCGGATTTTTGGTCGGATGCGCAAAGTGAATTCGGATTTTTGATCCGACCTTCCATCATGGATTATCTCCCCCTTTCGGACTTAGAATTTCACTATTTTTCCTCGTAGGTCGAAAAACTTTTTCACCTTAATACCTACGCGTCTGATATTTGGTTCGTAGCTTCGTTTTGATGTGCTGATGCGCAAAGTGAATTCGGATTTTTTATCCGACCCTCCATCATGGATTACCTCCCCCTTTCGGACTTAGCATTTGGGGAAAGTGGGTTTATTGCGATGGCTCGCTATCGACTTTTTCTAGTTGGAAATTACTATAATGTTATATTCCGTTCAAAGTTTAGGAGTAGCTCATTGGAATTATATACCGATGGTTATTCTAATTTCGGGGCTGAATATATTTTTTTTCTATGTAAATTTTCTGTTCTGATTTTGTTCCTGTCTTTATATACATGTATGTAGCTGTGACTGAAGAAATATGGCTTATGGATTTTGCGACCAGTGTAGATACAGATCAGCCTGTGCATCCACACAGTCTGATCAGGATCTGCACTGTTCGCAGTTCTGTCAATCAAACACCTGCCGTGCTACTAACAAGCAATACAGATCATAATCAGGCTGCAGGCATGTGCTATTTGATCAGGAGCTACACTGGTCACAAATCCCATTATAAGCCTCATTTCTCCAGTCACAAACACATATGACAGTACTTTTCGTTTTCATTTATTACAGGTTTCTCATGAGGCTACCATCATTAATGTCAACGATCATAAAATAGAGAAATGGGCAGCTCTGAGATACAGAAGCTTCAAGAGCTGTCGTAAGTTATAAAGTTATATTTGTGGTATGTGTCAAAAGCCACAAGAGATAAAACAGCTGTCGTAAGTTATGGATTATAAAGTGAGCAGTGCTCCAGATATGTTTTGTATCTGAAGAGTAATATACCCCCAGATTTCAAATTCAAGGCATATTTAAAATTACAAATATATTATTGATTTTCTTCCTTATTGAATAAGGAACAAATGATAAAACAAATAAAACAAATTTAAAAATTCACTTCAACTTAGTAAATTTTCAACTTTATTACAGTATTGTCACTACTCAATTTGAAAAATCAATTCATATTTCACATTGCTGTGAGTTTTTTGTACTCCCACTTTTGATGATCAATGCGTATTCTGCTAAAATACATGGGTAAAATACGCCAATACGCACCTTATCTGGAGCTCTGAGTAAGTCTCAAAACAGATGACAATATCATGTCAGACAAAACGCAATGGTGCTGCACTTTGTAACGGCGTTAAATGTTTCATGTCAATAAATGCACCGGTTTCCTGACGAGATGAGTCAGCTCTACTAAGAGCTATCACATAGATGCATTTTTGTCTCACCCACGTTTAATAGTGGAAAGTGAGACATAGCGTTTACAATTCTGTAGTCAACCACTTTGGACGTAAATTTTGGACATACATCCAAATTACATGTATCTTTTGATCCATTAGTCGGATCATTACCAAACTTCACCAATAGCTTGCACACATTGATCCACCCTGTGTCATTTGTGTGAGGTTGTGTTTAGCTTCGTGACCTTGACCTTCGTGTCAATAATTTTAGATGCACGTCCAAATGTTGAATATCTCTTGATCCGTTAGTCGGATCATTACTAAACTTCAGAAATAGCTTCCTCACATTGATGGCTATTCACTCAGTGACCTTGGTGACCTTGACCTTCGTAGGAGAAAATTTGGGTTAAGGACTTAGAAAGATACATTGGTTTCAATGATTATTGCTTCATAAGAGTGCTGTGATATAAGATGTGTGAATATTGTGTTGTTACTGTATACTATATGGCACATTGAGTTGCCATTTTTGCCATCTTTGTATGTACAAGACATCATACAGTTTCACCACAGTGAGTGTTTGACACATACAGTAATACACATATAATATGACAGTAAAACGAAAGAAAATTGGTGCTATACATCATAGACAGATATAACAACAGTGTACTATATGTGTAAACTTTTCAATCTGAGTGTATGTCATATTATTTGTGGCATGTGTCAAACCATGAAACACCACAAGAGGTAAAACTGACTGATGGCTTGACACGCTAAGATGGCCGACATAGCAACTAAATGCGCCGTATAGTATACAGTAACAATCTAATGATATATCCCATCACATTTAGTAGCCAATTATGTTCGAATCAAACAATGGTCAGAGGTCACATGGGTCCATAAATCATCGACTGCACCAGCAAATCACATGATATGCTTTCAGGTATTTTCACCCCGACTTAGATCGCCACAAGTCAGAGTGTATTCTTCTGCAAAACGGGAAAGATGGCACCTTCCTGTTGCGCAACAGCTCCAACAAAGATGAATATGTCGTCTCTGTGAGATCTGGCGTATCCGTCAAACACTACCAACTTTTCTGGCGTGGAGATGAGTTTGAGTTTGGGCATGGGATGTACGATACCGTTGATGATCTTGTCTACCACTTCAATAACCGGCCGTTGATTGGTGGAGAATCCGGTATGGTGGAGTTTTATGTTTTCTGTCATGGTGATTTAACGATTGGGGTTCTTCCTTACCGGAATTCCGACTGGAGACCAGTGCCCCGTTTCAGTAAACTTTGTACGACTAAAATGTTCGTAAGTGCAAATTTAATGTGAAATTTACAGACTATCATAATTTTGCACTTACGAACATTTTAGTCGTACAATATTTAGTGAAACAGCCCCCTGGTTTGGCCCTCACATACATCTTTGGCATTTTGTATGTGACAGTTTAATCTGGTTATACCCCTTATGTGACTATTACGATTATTCGTAATCTTAATTATACCCCCCGCAACGAGCTGTCGGGGGTATACTGGAGTCAGGTTGTCTGTGCGTCCATCACTAAACTTAACATCAGAGAAATATGTTGTAACTTCTATTTCCTTCATCTAAAATGTTTTAATATTTCACACATGCATTCCTGTAAGGCTCTACTACCATGCTGCGCCAAATTCATGACTGTCCAACCCCCGCTGATCACAAGGTCAAGGTCAAATACTTGGTCTCTTTACAAAACTTAGCATCAGACAAATAAGTTTTATAACTTCTACATTGTATTTCTTTCATTGAAAATTCTTAATATTTCACTCGTGCATTCCTCGCTGATCCCAAGGTCAAGGTCACATACTTATGTCTCTTTACAAAACTTAACATTAGAGAAATCGGTTATAACTTCTATTTCCTTGCCCGGATCTGCTTCACCTTTAACACATGCATTGCTCCAATGGACCTCTACCACCCTGCCAAGTGGGTGGAAGGTGGGTGCAAGCGATGGGTAATTTAACGATCAGGGTTCATCCTTACCAAGTGACTGGTGTGGTATGGACCTGCCACCAGGTCAGGTTATTCTAATTTCAGGGCTGAATATATTGTTTCTCGATGTAAATATTCCGTTCTGATTTTGGAATTTTCACCCCAATGCAGCAGGTTAAAACGGGATCGAACCCGTTTGCCCGGCCTTACATGACCTTAGCTGTTGATAGGCCGTTAAACAACAATAAACAAACAAAAAACCACCCTGCGACAAATTCACTTTCTTGCCGCCCCCGCTAAGCCCCGAGTCAAGGTCACAAGCCCACACACTTGGATTTTATTTTTACATGTTTAGGGGTACCTGGGCCCACACGGGGGGGTATTCCGTACTCCTCGCTTACTGACCAATCTAGTTTTTGTCGTGCCTGCTTTAGCAGAGGCTCGACTATAGTCGTCCGCGTCGTCCGGTTTTTTGTAAGGCAAATGCGTTAAAGTTATAGTTTTATAATATTTCACATCAATGTTTATCTAGGGATGATGCTTCATTACGCACACCCCCACATCCAAATTCTGAAGGTCAAGGTCATTTATTTACTTTTAATGTTCACCGGTTTTGAAACAGAAATGCGTTAACGTTATTGTTTTTTCACAATATCTCTTTAACCCCTTGCCAGACTTTGATAATATTTCACATCAATGTTTGTCTAGGGATGATGCTTCATTACGCACACCCCCACATCCAAATTATCAAGGTCATTTATTTACTTTTAATGTTCACCGGTTTTGTAACAGAATGCGTTAAAGTTATTGTTTTTTCACAATATCTCTTTAACCCCTTGCCAGACTTTGATACTATTTCACATCAATGTTTGTCTAGGGATGATGGTTTTGTAACAGAAATGCGTTATTTAAAGTTATTGTTTTTTCACAATATCTCTTTAACCCCTTGCCAGACTTTGATAATATTTCACATCAGTTTTTGTCTACGGATGATGCTTCATTACGCACACTCCCACATCCAAATTCTCAAGGTCATTTATTTACTTGTAATGTTCACGGTCAAATGCCTCGGCAGGTGCGATACCACTTCCGTGGCGGAATTCTTGTTTTGGGAAGGGGCCAAATGACTTGGTGTGGTATGGACCTGGCACCAGGTCAGGTTATTCTAATTTTAGAAAAAATATTGTAAATTTATTTTTTGTAAATGTATTTAATGAATTACGCAGATGTCATGTAATGTCCGATTCACATGGCGTGTCTCATTTCACTGTGTATAATGCGCACTTGTGTATGTTTCACACCCTATGTGATTGAAATGTTTGTTTTGTTTGTTTTTTGGGGTTTAACGGCCTATCAACAGCTAAGATCATTTAAGGCCAGGTCAATGGGTTTAGTACTAAATACCATATATTACCTGTATAAGTACATGTACAGATGGGGAGGAAAATCCCAAAATCAGAACTGAATATTTACAATAAAAAACTATATTGTCAGCCCTGAAATCAGAATAATCCTGATCTGATGCCAGGTCCTCGCCACACCAGAATCACTTGGCCCCCTCCCAAAAGCAGTAGGATCAGTAATAATCTTACTACTTTTATAACCCAATTCAACTCCCAGGTAACAAAAGAGCCAAAGATAAAAACGTACCTGAGGGCCAAACCAGGCAAATCGTGATTCCTATAAGGAGAATGAGATTTATTTTGCTCGAGATGTTGGTACTTCTGATAAAGAAACAAGTGCCTAGAAAACTAGAGAAAAGTCTGAAACAGCGAGATAATCCACATTAATAAAAAATACCCTCGCTACTGATTGTACGTCTCTCTGTCTGTTTATTTATTTGTATGTTTTTGTAACAGTTTCTCAAATCACCTATATTTCTCTTTGCCTTCAACTAATATCTTCATATTGCACACATGCATTACTTAGTAACGATACATCCTTCCACATTAGTATAATTACCCTCACTACTGATCGTACGTTCTTCCGTCTGTCTGTTTATTTATTTGAAAGTTTTTGTAAAAGTTTCTGAAATTACCTATATTTCTCTTTGTCTTCAGCTAATACGTGTATCTTCATACATGTATTACTTAGTAACGATAAATCCTTCCACATGAATACAATTACCCTCGCTACTGAGTTTCTTAAATAGAGGCCCTAAGTGCGTCGACAGACCACATTTTCTAGTTCTACCAAAATTTTAAACTCAAAATAATTATTTTTACTGACATTCAACTTTTTATGATGATGTAATTTTCAACTAATCTTACAAATTTTGTTCCTAGGGGATATGGCATTGGACTTAAATACCGGAGGTTGTGAGTTCAATCCTCACCCTGGGCTTGAAAAACACTTACATAGTATTACCATCCCACTGGTCTGTTGGATAAGACTTTAAACTGTGGTCCCATCTCTATATATCCTTACATGTATATTGCTGGGGCATTAAACCCATTCACTTTTTTCATATTTTCATCAGGTCAAACAACGGTGCTGGTGGAAGCGTACCCCCGCCACGTGGCCGAGCCCGGCCTGTACGACTGTGTGCGCGTGCATGCCGAGGATGTGATTGGGGACACTTTCGTTCCGAGGATGGAATCTGACTTCACCGTATGTCCATGTGGTCCCCTCTCTGGGCCTCCCATTTCAGATTTATGTGGTCCCCTCTCTGGGAGTCCTTTTCGGTTTTATGTGGTTCCCTCTCTGGGAGTCCATTTCAGTTTTATGTGGTCCCCTCTCTGGGAGTCCTTTTCACCAATTCAGTTTTATGTGGTCCCCTCTCTGGGAGTCCATTTCAGATTTATGTGGTCCCCTCTCTGGGCGTCCATTTCAGTTTTATGTGGTCCCATCTCTGGGAGTCCTTTTCGGTTTTATGTGGTCCCCTCTCTGGGTGTCCATTTCAGTTTTATGTGGTCCCCTCTCTGGGTGTCCATTTCAGTTTTATGTGGTCCCCTCTCTGGGCGTCCATTTCAGTTTTATGTGGTCCCTTCTCTGGGCGTCCATTTCAGTTTTATGTGGTCCCCTCTCTGGGCGTCCATTTCAGTTTTATGTGGTCCCCTCTCTGGGCGTCCATTTCTGTTTTATGTGGTCCCCTCTCTGGGCATCCCATTTCAGATGTACAGTCGAGCACCAGTACCTCGAACATCAGTATCTCGATGATATCCCCTATCTGATGATTCGCTAAAGTCCCGAATTATATCCTTATTTGTTTAATATAAATTTCCTCGGCTATCTCGAACATGTCCTATCTCGTATATGTTCTCTATCTCGACTGTTCATTCTGTCCCCTTCGTATAAAAATACGTTAAAAATCACTTCGCTATGTCAATCACATAAACGCTTGTGTAAATAACCTAAGCGCCTGGCTGCCAAGATCGATTTGGTTAACACTCATTTTAAAAACCTATTATCAAACAAAACAAATCAATTCAAACCTGCCTCGGGTTGTTTGCTCAATTGGTCCACCTCGATTTGTTTGAGCCGATTCATTTAGCATATCACGCTGGTCATTTAAGCAATTCACTGAGAGTTGTGACGCCACCTGTAATGTTTGGTAGTTATTAGTTTGAACAAATTTGTCAGTAAATTAATTAATATTTTTTTCTTGAATTAAATTCAGCGTGTATGAATCATTCAATCTGATGGTGATTAATGTCATAATCAATTACTTTGTATAAAATTAACATGGAAAATGAAGTCTGTCACATTCATTATGAATTCACAACACGATAACGCTTCTTTGTTTCATTGTTCCTTTATTGTTTACTCGTGATGATTTGATATGTTTTGGCAAAAATATTCGACCATGTCACTTCATCGCTATCTCAAACCTAGTCCTATCTCGACTAAAATACGATCTCCCTTCGACTTCGAGATACTGGTGCTCAACTGTATGTGACCACTCTCTGGGCCTCCCATTTTTGTCGAGCCCGCTTGCGGAAAGCGAGACATAGTGATCACAATGACGTCCAGGGGGTCCGTTCATGCGTGCGTCCGTCCGAAATCTGCGTTAAAGTTTTTAAATACCTTATATCTCTGCAGTCCTAAGTCACATTGACTTGAACATTCATATGCTTATTAGTCATCATCCATATATTCATACTGTATCCCACTCATGCGGCCCCTGTGCAAATGACTTAGAAGTTTGCGTTAAAGTTCCTGTCAAAATTTGCGTAAAGTTTTCACATACCTACCATCTCTGTCAGATTTGCTTGAAACTTTGTATGCTTATTGGACATCATCTATATATTCATTCTGTGTCCCACTCATGTGGCCCATGTTCCTCAAGGTCAAGGCCAAACGACTTAGAAGTTTGTGTTATTATAAAATCTGTGTTAAAGTTTTTACATACCTTATCAGGGCTGTACAAATTGGCACACCCGACGCCCGGGACAAGTCGGTTTTAATCTCGGGCAAGTGCCTCTATGCTGGAATTTAGTCCCGGGCAAGTCACTATTTTCTGTTAGAACGTCCCGCCACAAGCCCGTTTTTTGGAACCGGACTGTCATAAACGTAATCCCAAAACTGACCACTTTATCGATCATATCCGCTGCGGGCGTCCTGGCGATTCGCAGCTACTGTGTTACACAGTACCTGTGTATCGCAATAAAGTGATATAGCAATCTACAGCGACCCTGATTATATTAATTCAATCGAATTTGAAAGTAATTAGCGAATTAGCGAAAATATTCTACGGCGATCGATGGTTATTGATTTATTTTATGTATGTTAACGTTTTCGTCTCACTGCGTCGACAGGCCAAGAGACCTAGCTTTAGAGAAATAAATGTATGTTCCTTCACGGGGTGGAAATGGAATTTAAGGTTCTTAATTTAAATTATCGTTTCTACGCGGCATATAAACGAAAAAAGTGAAATTGAATGGGATGGACATACTATGAAGGTATGTTTGATTCCCAAGGCGATGTTTGAACCCACAACCTCCAGATTGGAAGTCGGTGTTCTAAGCCCTAGGCCACAACCCATACCTTATAAACGAAGGAAAGAAATGCTCCTAACGAGCGACCATACGTACTTAGAATAACAGCTGACGTAACGCGCGGTAAACTGAAATGGCCTACGTGACAATTGACATTTACGTTCCAACAAGATTTTCACGGTGTGTAATCGATCGTATTTCCTCGCCATCATATGAAACCCGACTCGAGAAACACAAATTAAGTTGTGGATTTCTGAATTTGTCAATTGTTTGTAAGGTCTAAGAAATCAAACAAATGTGACAATTCTTTTTACAAAATATTAGAATCGTCTAAGGAGACAATTCTCATGTGTTGCCAAAACATGTTTTATTAAGACATCGGACAAATGTGAAAAGAAAACCCGAATACATTGATATTTCTTTACAAAAACATATTTTGACAACATTTGAGAATCGTCTTAGGAAACGATTCTCATGTGCTGCCAAATCTTGGTTTTATCAAAAAATCAAACAAATGTGAAATTCCACAAGCTAATGTGTAATTATCAATTCATCGGCTATGCGATGACGTGAGCGACTACATAGCGTGGTTTTGGTATGTTTGTTTCCACAGAATTCTAAAGGTCAGTCACACTTTGCACGTGAAACTGGATTAGCAACTGATGATTGTAAACACCATCAGGTGTGCAGCTAGACCGAAAATGATATGTCACAAATGTGCTAATTGGGGATGGGTGGGTACGGCCATATTTCTTTTTTGTTACAATCTCGCGTTTTTGCGATCTCGATCTCGCCTTCCGCTTTTGGAAATATGATTTGCCCATGCATGTGTAGACAGCATGCGTGTTGGATTTGCGTTCTAGTACGTACGTAAATGTAATGTATGCGCAAAACTCAATTTCAACACGCATGCATTCTACACACACATATTACAGGCCCGTAGCCAGACCTGTTTGAAGGGGGGGGGTCGTTTCGAAGGCACAAGGGGCCTGGGGTATCTAGGGGGTCCGGCGGCATGCCCCCCCCCCCCCACCCCCCCCCCCCCCCCCACCGGGAACATTTGAAATATAGGTGGGTGGTCTGAAATGCAATTTCCTGCATCCTCCGCAACAGCCGAGCTTCTAACTGTGACCTTCCATACCCGATTTTTTTTCCTGCATCCTCCGCAACAGCCGAGCTTCTAACTGTGACCTTCCATACCCGATTTTTTTCCTGACAAATTGGACCTCGTGGCTGGGCGGGGTGGGGGGCGTCGTCCGACCGCTCCGACCCCCCCCCCCCCCCCCCAGGCTACGGGCCTGCATAATGACTTGAACAAACGTATTTCCAAAAGCGGAAGGCGACATTGTGAAAAGACCGAGGCGAAAACCGACATCGCGGTCTCGAAAACGCGAGATAGCCAGGCGAAAACGCGAGAATGAATACAATAGAATCTCACGTTTTCGCCTCGCGATTTGGTCTCGCGTTTTCACGATCTTGTGTATAGGTCGACGATGCGATGCAGTAGCCTAACCAATAACACGTATCGAAATATGTTTTTTTTTGCTCAATAAACGTGTATTGGCAGCACATTAGAATCGTCTCCTAAGACGAGTATCATTTTTGTCAAATTATGTTTTTGTTGTCAAGAAATATAGATCTTTGTCCACATGTGTTCTATTTCTTAATAAAAAGGTAAAAATGTTTTTGCAGCACATGAGAATCGTCTCCTAAGACAATGTGTACGTGTCCTATTAGGGACATGTGGCAACCTCGCGTTTTCCAGCTTTGGAGACGAAAACGCAAAATTCTATCATATTCAATCTCGCGTTTTGCAAACACGCCGCACATGCACATGATGCATGAGCAAAACTAATCCGAATTTTTCAAAAGCGAAAGGCGAGATCGCGAAAACGCGAGACGATTCTCATTATTTTAGGAAACAATTTTTATGTTTTATTATTGTCGATAAATGTGTTTTGAGTATGCACTTGTCGCAACGTTATGTCCGCGGTGGCACAGTGACAAAAGACCACAAGAATAAATATGTACTATACAATGTTTATTATTATAGATATTTAATATAATATGTATATGTGCCAAGTTCTCAATTGTATTATATTTAACAACTATGATAATAGTTTTTGTTTTGGGACAGTTTCGTATAAGAAATCTTACGAGGACAAGTCACTTTTTCAAAATTACTTGCCCTGAAAATTATATTTTCCGGGACAAGTCCGGGCAAGTCACTTTTGTCAAGTCACTTGTCCGGGACAAGTGGCTAAAAAATCAATTTGTACAGCCCTGCTTATATCTCCACAATTGTTACTCCAATTTACTTCCAATACTTCCTTTTCATCATCCATATTTTCATTCCATAGCCTGCCCATGTGGTCCACATGCCCAAGATCAAGGTCATATGACTTCAAGTTTTTACATACCTTTATATCTCCACAACACTTAATCTGATTTACTTCCAACATCCAATACTTCTTATTCATCATCCATATTTTCATTCTATAGCCTGCCCATGTGGTCCACATGCCCGAGTTCAAGGTCAAATGACTTTAAAATTTGCGTTAAAGCTTTTACATACCTTATATCGCCACAACCCTTAATTCAAACTTCAAATAAATACACTCTGAGACCATCAAATGCCTCGACGGGCTCGACATGCGGGCCACGGCCATCTGGTCTATTTATGTGGTCCCCTCTTTGGGCCTCCCATTTCAGATATATGTCATAATGTGGTCCCCTCTCTGGGCCTCCCATTTCAGATTTATGTGATCCCCTCTCTGGGCCTCCCATTTCAGATTCATAGGAATTTTTCATTTGTCCTCTGCAGTACTCCAAACCGACTGAATTTAACCCTTACTAAACACCTTGACTGAATTTAACCCTTACTAAACACCTTGTCATCGCACATATCAGATTTCTGGGCATTTTCCTTTTTGCTGTCTAAGAATACTCTGAACGGGCCAACTTTTAGGCTCAACTCAATTGTCGTTCATATGTGGCTGTGACTGGAGAAATGGGAAAAAAGTGCAGATCCTGGTGACACGGCTCGCCACGAGCCGGCTCATCTGGGTCTAGACTGTTTGAAAGTACCGTTATAGCGGTGCTGTGGTGTTGAAAGGGTTAAACACTATCAATCAGCCAATCAATCCGTCCATGAACCAATCAATCCACCAACCAAATTGATCAATCCATCCATCAACCAATCTGTCTTTTTCAGATCAATTCGAAGGATGGCTACTTAACTAAACTTGGAGCGATATTTAAGGTACCTGTACGTAATTATTTATCGGTAACATACTTTGCATTGACCAAATACATACTCAACAATTCTGCAAAAACCCGGAATCCACTTTTCCAACGTTTCGGCACAAGACCTTTATCAAGGAATTAGTTTCTACTGAACGCTAAGTGGCATCAATTTTAGATTTCACAATGTTTATTAAACATTGTGAAATCTAAAATGGCTGCCACTTAGCGTTCAGTAGAAATTAATTCCTTGATAAAGGCCTTGTGCCGAATAGTCAGAAAAGTGGGTTCCTGGTTTTTGCAGAATTGTTGAACATATTGTATTAAGACGGAAAGATTACAAATACATACGGACTGATAAATTGCCATGTCCTGCATAGACTGGACACCACCAATGTCTGTGTCACAACGAATGAAACAAATACTTTCACAGCGCTCCAGATAAGGTGTGTATTAGCGTATTTTATGCACTTATTAGCCAAATACGCATTGATTATCAAAGGTGGGAAATAAAAAAACTCACAGCAATGTGAAAATATGCATTGATTTACAAATTGAGTAGTGAAAATACTGCAATAAAGTTGAAAATGTACTAAGTTGAGCTTTTTCAAGCTGAAGTAAGTGAATTTTTAAAAAATATATATGCCGGTACATGTATTTTTTATCATTTGTTCCTTATTTATTAAGGAAGAAAATCAATAATACATTTGTAAAAGTAAAATACGCATTGAATCTGAAATCTGGTGGTATAATACTATTTAGACATGCAACTTATCTGGAGCTCTGCTTTCATTGTGTTCCAATCCCACTTGTATTTCGGATGAGACTTGAAACCGAGGTTTCAATACCAGAGGTTGTGAGTTCAGCCTCACCCGAGGTGTGAAAAATACTTCCATATTATTTATTTCTATCCCACTGGTCTGTCGGATGAGACTAAACTGTGGTACTATCTCTATATGACCCGAGCTGTTGCTGGGATGTTAAACCCATTCACTTTCATTGCCCACCATGACAAAATATACTTTTATAATATTTTCTGCAGACATGAAACCAAAGTCCAGCTTTTTTGTCGTCTGCCGGAAATGTTTTATTTTCAATATTTATCGACAAAATCCTGTTTTGACAGCGCATGAGAATTGTCTCCACTGGAGACGAACATTAAAAATCAGCAGACGACATTTTCCGTCTCCAGCGTAGAACGGGTTAAACCCACAGGTGGTCAGTTTGGTGATGAGATGGTATAATATACTGTTTTAGACATGTACAGTAGAAAGCATCATACAGATGTTTCAGTTATACAGTTATCGTCGTGGGTGATTGGTTGGGCGAACGCGGCGGCGTAAATTAACGGTAGGTGCCTTATCACGATTTGCCTGGTTTGGCCGACAGGTACTTTTTTTATCTTTGGCTGTTTTGTTAACTGGGAGTTGAATTGGGTTGTTGCCCATTATAAAAGTAGTAAGATTATTACTGATCCTACTGCTTTTGGGAGGGGGCCAAGTGATTCTGGTGTGGAATGGAACCTGGCATCAGATCAGGATTGTTTTGATTTCAGGGCTGAATATATAGTTTTTTTAGCTCACCTGAGCGAAGCTCATGTGAGCTATTGTTACCGCAATGGGTCCGTCGTCGTCCGTCGTCATCCGTGAACATTTTCAAACGTCTTCTCCTCGGTAACCATTGGGCCTATAGTCACCAAACTTCATGGTCATGGTCCTTAGGTAGGGGGATTACAAAATTGTTAAAATGACGTCATCACGTAATCCAAGATGGCCGCCGTCTAAAAATAGCACAAAATCTTCAAAAATCTTCTCGAGAACCGCCAACCGGATTTCGACAAAACTTGGTAGGAATGATCGATGTACAATGCTCTTTTCAAAGTTGTTAAAATGGTGACACCGGGGTCAAAAATGGGCGTGGCCCGTGGGGTCAAATTGGGGTCAAATTTTATTTTTGACCAAATATGGTCATGTCATATATCAAATCGAAGCTATCAACGAGGTGATCACTCTGGTGGATGGTTATGTCATCCAAGATGGCCGCCGAAAGGTCAAAAGGTCGTTCTTTTATGAGAGATTTCAAAATTCTTCTTCACATAGACCACATTTGTTAAAATGGAGGTCATCGTTAATCCAAGATGGCCGCCGTCTAAAAATAGCATAAATTCTTAAAAAATCTTCTTCTCATGAACCGCCGTCCGGATTTCGACGAAACTTGGTAGCAATGATCGATGTACAATGCTCTTTCAAATTTGTTAAAATGGTGACACATGGGTCAAAAATGCGCGTGGCCCGTGGGGTAAAATTGGGGTAAAATTTAATTTTTGACCGAATATGGTCATGTCTATATCAAATCGAAGGTATCAAAGAGGCGATCACTCTGGTGCATTTTTTGTCGAAAT
This sequence comes from Conchocele bisecta, assembly GCA_029237695.1. NCBI lineage: Eukaryota > Metazoa > Mollusca > Bivalvia > Lucinida > Thyasiridae > Conchocele > Conchocele bisecta. The sequence goes on from CM055267.1 coordinate 132,105,240, forward strand.
TGGATGGTCATGTCATCCAAGATGACCGCCGAAAGGTTAAAAGGTCATTCTTTTATTAGAGATTTCAAAATTCTTCTTCACACAAACCGCTTGGCCCATGGTGGCCAAACTTTACAGTTATGGTCCATGGGTGAAGCCTTTTCAGATTTGTTAAAACGGAGGTCGTCGCTAATCCAAAATGGCCGCCGTCTAAAAATAGCACAAATTCTTAAAAAATATTTTTCTCATGAACCACCAGCCGGATTTCGATGAAACTTGGTAGGAATGATCGATGTAAAATGCTCTTTCAAAGGTGTTAAAATGGTGACCCCAGGGTCAAAAATGGGCGTGGCCTGTGGGGTCAAATTTTATTTTTGACCAAATATGCTCATGTCATATATCAAATTGAAGGTATCGATGAGGCGATTGCTCTGGTGCAATATTTGTCGGAATCGGAAGATTATGTCATCCATGATGGCCTCCAAAAGGTCCATTTGTTCAAGATTTTGAACGTCTTTTTCTCAGGAACCACATGGCCGATGCTGGCCAAACTTCATAGTAAGTTAAGATCCTTGGGTGAAGCATTTTCAGATTTGGTAAAATGAGAGTCATCGCTTAATCCAAGATTACCGCCATCCAAAAATAGCACAATTTTTTTAAAACACATGAACTCAATGTCACATTCTCCTCTGGTGTTCATGTAGTCAGGTGAGCGAATTAGGGCCATCATGGCCCTCTTGTTTATTGTAAATATTCAGTTCTGATTTTGGGATAGTACCCCCATTTGTAAATGTACTTGAACATGTACATGTATTTGTACAGGTAATATATGGGATTTAGTACTAAACCCATTGACCCAGCCTTAAATGACCGGAGCTGTTGATAGGCCGTTAAACCCCAACAAACAAACAGTTATCGTCATTTGGGGAATAATCCAAATTATTACCCAACTCCCTATATAAGTTGATATTCCATAGTTTTGACTACTTCCCAGGGTTTTCACGTGCCTGGGCAATAGTTCCTCGTTCCTGGGCAATAGTCAAAACACTATTTCACCCCTGATAATCATGACGTCATGAAGATTACGTCATATAATTCAACATAATTTAGATCATATTTGCAGCCATTGTTTAGTGGTGTTGTATAAAATATAAAGTGACGAAACAATGACTACAACATGTTTTTGTTTTCTACATGTCTAAAACAGTATACTATACACCATATCCTATCACCATGCTGACCGGTACTTTTTAACCATTTCATCACTACCGTCTCTTTCACGAAACCTGCCCAAATTTTATGGCTATATAAACAATGCAAAAGCAATATTTTAAATTTATGAATGAGTCTTCTTTTTACTTCAAGAAATTTGTTCAAATAGTGATTTTATTACGAAAAATTGATTTGGTTATGGGAATTTAACATGGGGGAAATGAGGTAGAGGAGCTGTGGGAGGAGTCAAACAATGACAATTTTTGGAAATTGACTCTGAAATCTGGCTAGCTTGGAAATGATCCAAGAAAACAAGTTAAATTTTGAAAATCGGTCCACTATTTCTGAAATTCTAAACATTTCTCCATGTTAAATCCCATAGATCTGTGAAGATGTCTATGGGGATTTAACATGGGGAAAGTTTTTTTCGTAATAAAATTAATATTGGACCAAATTTCACAAAATAAAAAGAAGGCTCATTCTTAAATTTCGATAAAATTTAACATTATCCAAAAAAATAAATATGTTTTCATTGTTTATATTGCCGTAAAATTTGGGCAGGTTTCGTGAAACAGACAGTAAAGATCTCTTTCCTAATATTTTGCAAACGGTGTAGATCATGATGAGCCGGCTCATAACGAGCTGGCTCATCAAAATCTGCACCATTTGTGGATATAATTTATTTGATTTTTTTCATATAGATAGATTGAACAAATTGAACAGTCTCAAATATAACATGAAATAGACCACATCATAGGTGAACGAGTTAAACCCATTCACCATTTTGCAGACATGGAAAACACGATGGTTTGTTCTGCATAACAACGAGCTGAAGTATTACAAGAATTCGTCCGTGAAAACGCCACTACGAACCATGGATCTCAACGAATGTATCGAATGTGAGTTGGACAGCGGGCAGAACATCAAGGATAAAAAACATGTATTCAGGTAGGTACTCTTGTTTGAATCGCTCGTGTTGCTATGGAAACTATGCTTCAATCGACTCTCGATAAAGCTTTGGTAACAACACAGTCGAACCTGTCATAAAGATCACCTTGGAATAGCAATTCCCTGTCTATGGTTGCCAGGCTTTTGTTTTCACAATTACTCGATGACCACATAAATGACATTGCGAATAAAGACCACATGTGAACAAAGGCCAGATTTGTTCTTCCAATGACTGGCCTTTATTTGACTACAGGGGTCATACCAGTTATCCGGACAATCAGTTTATCAGACAAATGAAAATACCTGTTAATTAAGCGCATTCTTTTGATCCGATACAATCGAGTGTGCCCATTACGTCATTGCCGAACTGTTCTATAAATACAATAAATTCTATAAATATGGTGTTTTCCAAGAAGCGAAGGGTGACTGAATTTTCTGCAGAACTACACAATGCTGTTTACACTGGTTTACAGATAAACTTATGATTTCAGTGTGCGAATCCAAGTTATAAGACTTATACTTTTGTCCGGATAACTGATTGTCAATGTTAATTTTGGGGCAATCTTACGACTGATAATCTGACCCAATTTTAAGTGAGAAATATGGCACATTTTGCTATTAAAATAGTTTACATGCGTTGAGAAAGCAAGAGCCGAGGATTGTTCTGTGACAATTTTATGCACTTACAGCTGTTTCTGTCAAAATGTTCCGGGTTTATACGTGTACAAAGTGTTGTGCGTTGCGTATCCGTGGAGTTTCCGTTAGCTGCGTTTCAAACCGTGTGTCGTCTACGTGTAATACGTTTTCGGCCATGCGTTGCGTTTCCCCACTCTTGCGCATGGGCGAAAGTCGAACAAACCGTGTTCAACGCATTGAGTTTCAAAAGCGTGCAATCCGTGTACAACGGTTGTAAACGTATACAACGGTTGTAAACGTATACAACGCTAAGGTAAACCGTTTAAACGATTTAATGCTTTCTTTGACGAACGGTTACACGCTTCTACATGTACACAGCACCGTACAGATGAAACCGTGTTATACGTATAACACGTTTCCACGGGTTTTAACGCATTACACGTTTTGGTATGCCAACCTTGTATCGCGTAGAATGCGCATGCTCAGATCGTTCTTCGTGTGTGTATATATATTTCTAGACTCATTGCAGGGCTTCTAAAATTTTCAGTTTTCCGGTTCTGGACCGATTTTTGAACTCTCAGACCGATTGAGATTTGAAAACTAGTCTTAAAAATCGGTCCGAGAAAAATTGCCAGTCAGCTGCTATTCCGCTATAAACCTTGTAAATTTACCGGTTTTGACCACCAAGTAATTTATGACACATATCCGCGGGCCATATCCGTGTTAAACCAGTGTGCAGCTCGCTGTGTATTCAGTTTCTCCAAATATCGATTAATCTTAACACACGCGTGGGACAGGTGTATAGCGGATTAGTGACTGAAATAGACTGGCTTCAGCGTAAATTATACGAGAGTTCCTAGACTCGCCATTTCTGATGATGTTAAAATAAAATAAAGAAACCATGCACTGTGTTTATCTGTGTTCGTAATATTTAACCCCAAGTAACTGACACGGACTATCGGCCCGGGCTATTCCATATTAAGTTAGGAACTGTTACATTACGCTGTATTAGGGGTCATTTTTGTGTATATAAAATGTACATGTATGTAGGAATGCCGCAGATCCTGATGAGCCGGCTCGCGTGATCTACAATTAGCAAACATTTTGATAAACGACAAGGTACATCTGTCGTGTTAAAAGCGTGACTCATTAGGCATCAGGGATTAGGGATCAATTGAAGTGCTAAATCACACTGCCAATGTACTTTGAACTCGATCTGAGGGTTTGTATTCGCGATATTTTAAAAGGGACGAAACAAGGACGCCTCGAAGCGATCGGGGCCGAACAGGTATTTGCGTTAAAACTTGTAACCGTTGTACACGTTTCAACGCTTTCATATAGCTACACGCTTCCAGGTAAAGCGTTGTACACGTTTCAACTCTTTCACATCGCTACATATGTATACGCCAAAGCGTGTTATACGCCTTGAAGCTAAACGTATTACACGCTTTAAAACTAAACGGTTTGACAATGTGTGTACGAACCGTATTATACGTTTAAACAACGTATACAACGCTTTTAAACTAAACGGTTTGACAATGTGTATTACACGTGTACGAACCGTATTATACGTTTAAACAACGTATACAACGCTACAGCAAACCGTTGCGTTCGCATTGCGTTTGCGTTGAGTTTGCAAGTGTTGTCTACGGTGGAACAAAAACGGAGACTGCACTGTAGCTGCTATTTTAAAAAAAATATACTAAAAACATTGCCATGTTTGTCCGATAATCTGGAGGATCCCTGTATGTGGCTGTGACTGGAGAAATTGTGCTTATGCTTTTAGTGACCAGTGTAGCTCCTAATCAAATAACACACACCAGTTGCCTGATAATGATCCATTTTGCTTGTTAGAAGCATGACAGGTGTTTCATTGATGGAATGGCAAATCAGTGCAGATCCTGTCAAAAGGTGCAGATGCACAAGCTGATCTGGATCTACACCGGTAGAAAAACCAATACGCCCCATCCGGTATAAATATCTGCTAAAAGTTGTGATCTGTCAGTTTAAATGAATTACGTTGTGGTAAGTCATGGTGGCAGTTGAACAGAATTAAAAATGACTACAGGGCTCCAGATAATGAATTAGTAATTGAGTATTTTCACTTCATCATTTCTGAAGCAATTGGGTATTTCAGCATTTTAATTGGGTAAAGTAAAATCACACTACTGTGTACACATCAACAGACAGCAATTATTGAATTGTTTGCTTCGAAATGAAAACATGTCTTGGCATTTCATTACAATTGTCTCTTGGAGACAATTCTAATGAAATATCAAGATGTGTTTTCATGGAAAATAAGAAAAATATGCTATATTTGTCTGTTTCTGCAATTGGGTTGTTGGCAATTTTAGTTGGGTATTTAAGCAAATATGCAGCTTATATGGAGCTCTGTGACTATGAACCCTTTCAACACTATAGGCCAGAAAGTCAAGTTGTAAAAAAACACTGTAGATCCAGATGGGCCGGCTCCTAACAGCCGTCTCATCATCATCAGGCTCTGCAGCATATGTTCCTGTTATTCAGCTCTAAAAAAAATCCACATTTTGTCATTAAAAGAATATCCAAAAATTAGTTGAATGGGTTAAGCATTGTTCTGAATAGTTGGCATTAGATGTGTAAGTAGATACAAAATATGTTACTACTATTTGTGGCTGTGACTAGACAAATGGGGCTGATGGGTTTTGCGACCAGTGTAGATCCAGATCAGACTGCATACGCAGTCTGATCTGGATCTACACTGTTCGCTATTCCATCAATGAAAAACACGTGTCATGCTTCTAACAAGGAATAGAGATCACTATCAGGCTACAGGCGTGTGATAGTGGACAAGGTGCATGATCATGTGGTTGTAACAACAACAACAGTGGCTGAAAGTGTTGAAATCTTGAAAGTATTATTTGATATATTCCTTAAGATGAAACGGATTTTGATGAAATATGCAGCAAACTCGTCTTCATGAGCTGCATTTGGTGGTCCAGGGAGTTTGGCACAGACTTACCGTATAACCTCGAATTAACGCCCCCGGGGGCGTTACATTTTACAAAAGGGAAGCGTTTTTTCCCAAAAATATTATCCGATTTATTCATAATTCGCACCGTAGTCTACACACCATTTAATAATATAATGTCCACTTGCAAACACATCTCAATAAACATGACCATCGTTGAGTTTGAAGCTAACACGGTAGCGTCACGTGATTATATTTGAGTAGTTCACGTGTCAGACGAGGTCAGTCGCGTACATCATTTGCTGATCGGCACACGTACACCGCGTGTGAAGTGAGGTCATATAGTTTAGGTCATCTATTGATCAGTACCTGCCACGCATTTTATAACGCTTCAGCATTAATTTATGTTTACTGTTTAGTGTTTCATTTATTGTTTGTTGATACTTACCGTGTATTAAATGGATTATTGCTGAACATTCTTTAAGGATTATTTGAGTTTGAAATTGGCGGTCCTTGGTAAGTTTTTTTTACATTGACACTTCCAGATTTGGAGGGGGGGGGGGGGGGGGCGCGTTTATTAGGAGGGGGGCGTTAATTCGAGGTTATACGGTATGTCGTTTTTGCGAAGAATCAATTACCGTGTCAGAGACACGGAAAACGATTCTTCGCAAAAACGACAGAAGTTTGGGCGAAAATACAGAGACCACCAAAATGCAGCTTAACAGGACGCGTTTGATGCGCCATATTTCATCAAAATCTGTTACGTAATAAGGACACTATAAAAGAATACGTACTTTGAATCGGATGGATTCTGGAAATTTCAGTACTTGTTGTTGTTTGTACCACGTGATCATACACCTTGGTGGATCAGGAGCTCACTTCTCACAAAAACCCATATGCCCCATTTCTCCAGTCACAGCCACATTTATCACATGTGGGTGTAGCTTGAATTTTGCGTTTTGCTGACGGACGTTTTACGTGTGTGTGTGTGTAGTTTGAATTTTGCGTTTTATACAGTAATAACGCCAAATATTCGGAAACCAAATACATTGTTATTGTGATAAGCCAGTACAATAATACTAACCATAGGTATTGGGACACTTCATTGTGGGAAACCTTACATCTATAGGCGTTTCCCAGAATAAATTGTGTCCGAATAATTAGGGTTATTACGGTAGGTTGAAGTTCAGCTGATATTTTACATATTAGCCATATCATATTTATGGCATGTTTTGTAGGTTGAAGTTCGGCTGGTGGACATTTTACATGACGTTAGCCATATCATATTGTTGGTACGTGGGTGTAGCTAGAATTGTGTGTTTTGTAGGTTGAAGTTTGCCTGGCGGACATTTTATATGTTTGCGTCGTCGGAAGAAGAATCACAGGAATGGGTGAAAAAGATCCAGTGGAAACTTGTACGTATCCAAGTAACCAAGTAACCAAGTAACCCGTCTAAACCTTCGCAAATCACTGTATTTAGTGGATATAAATGTGTACAATACATCAATATGCACCAAAATTCTTTTACAGCCATCCGGCATCCACATCCACACAATATCTTCTGACCCAGAGCTCAAGATAAGCTGCATATTTGCATAAATACCCAATTACAATTTCCAAAAACCCAATTTAAATCAGAAGTAGCGAGTATCAAAAAGCAATAACAAATTTGTGGTACCTTTATCATGGTACAGAAAACAATAAACAGACCACAAATATAGCATATTTTTCTTAGTTTCCATGAAAACACATCTTGGTATTTCAAGTATACCAAGACATGTTTTCATTTTGAAGCAAACTATTCAATAATTGCTGTCTGTTGATGTGTAAACAGTAGTGTGATTTTATTTTACCCAATTAAAATATTGAAATACCAAATTGCTTCAGAAATGATGGAGTAACAAAACTCAATTACTAATTCCTTACCTGGAGCCCTGTAGTCATTTTTAATTCTCCATTTTGGCTGTGATAATGTAATAAATTCAGTATAATAATTCTGCATAATTTTAATCATCAAATATATGCAGTGGTTAGTTCTTTATGAAACAATGCATTTTGGGAAATATAAATGATTACTCCCTCAAAGTATACTTTGCTAGATAAGTATACTTTGCAATGTTGATGAAATCGGCTACAGTTAGTGCAATAATCGTTAGACACGGAGCTTATCTACTGTCTGTTTCACGAAACCTGCCCAAATTTTACGGCCATATAAACAATGCAAAAAAACTATATTTTTTTTGATACTATTAAATTTTATCGAAATTTAAGAATGAGCTTTCTTTTTATTTCTTGAAATTTGACCAAATTTTACCAAATTTCACGACATGGGGAAAAAAAGGTGGAGAACCTGGAGGAGGAGTCGAAAAACGAAAAATTTGGAAATTGATTCTGACACCTAGATAGCTTGGAAATGATCTAACTAAGAAAACAAAAGTTGCATTTTGAAAATCGGTCCACTACTTCTGAAGTTAGAAAAGATTTCCCCATGATAAATCCCCATCTATAGACATCTTCACTCTGCCTATGGGAATTTGGGGAAATTGTTTTTTCGCAATAAAATCAATATTGGACCAAATTTCATGAAATAAAAAGTAGGCTCATTCTTAATTTTGCTATAATTTAATATGATCAAAAAATATATTATTTTTGTATTATTTATATAGCCATAACAGTTGGGCAGGTTTTGTGAAACAGACAGTAGGTTAGTTATGCCACTAATAACACAGGCACAGCCGAGGAATATGGGTGTGGTGGGATAAGTGAACTTCACTGAATAACAGTACTTAACCCTTAGAATGCGGGAACCGAAAATAGTTGTCTGCTGATAATTGATATTTTGTCTTTTCTCTCAGTAAAAACATGGTTTGGCAGCATTTTAGAATCATTTCCATTGGAAATGATTCTAAAGTGCTGCCAAGCCAAGTTTTTGATGAGAAAAATAAAAAAAAAATTCAGCAGACGACACAAATTAATTCAGCATTGTAAGGGTTGAAAGCAATGGGTCTCGGATATACAAATGTATCTAAAAAGTGATTCAGCAAAAATAGATTAAATGTGGATTTGTATCGTTTTTAGCTCGACTATTCGAAGAATAAGTAGAGCTTATGTTGTCACCCCGGCGTCGGCGTCGGCGTCACCGTCACGCCTTGGTTAAGGTTTTTAGTCAAGCTTGTATATGGAATACTATTGGCCCTACACCCACCATACTTGGACAACTTCATCTCCTAGTGATGTACATCAATAACCCCTGATCTATATTTGACCTTCACCTACATTTCCTCTTGAATTACTTGGTTAATTCCCCTTGGTTAAGGTTTTTAGTCAACCTTGGTTAAGGTTTTTAGTCAAGTTTGTATATGCAATACTACTGGCCCTACACCCACCATACTTGGACAACTTCATCTCCTAGTGATGCACATCAATAACCCCTGATCTATATTTGACCTTGACCTATATTTCCTCTTGTTAATTACTTACTTAATTCCCCTTGGTTAAGGTTTTTAGTCAACCTTGGTTAAGTTTTTTTTTCAAGCTTGTACATTGAATACTATTGTGCATCCACACACATACTTCGACAACCTTTTCTCATAGGTATGTACATCAATAACCCCTGATCTATATTTGACCTTGACCTACATTTCCTCTTCAATTACTTACTTAATTCCTTTTGGTTAAGGTTTTTAGTCAACCTTCTATATGGAATACTACTGGCCCTACACCCACCATACTTGGACAACTTCATCTCCTAGTGATGTACATCAACAACCCCTGATCTATATTTGACCTTGACCTACATTTCCTCTTGAATTACTTAATTCCCCTTGGTTAACGTTTTTAATCAAGCTTGTACATGGAATACTCCTGGCCCTACACCAACCATACTTGGATAACTTCATCTCCTAGTGATGTACATCAACAGCCCCTGACCTATATTTGACCTTGACCTACATTTAACATTGAATTACTTACTTAATTCCCCTTGGTTAAGGTTTTTACTCGACCTTTGTTAAACTTTTTACTCAAGCTTGTACATGGAATACTTTTGTGCATACAGACACCATAATTGGACAACCTTTTCTCATAGTGATGTACATCAATAACCCCTGATCTATATTTGACCTTGACCTACATTTCCTCTTGAATTACTTACTTAATTCTCTTTGGTTAAGGTTTTTACTCAAGCTTGTAGATGGAATACTCATGGCCCTACACCAACCATACTTGGACAACTTCATCTCCTAGTGATGTACATCAACAACCCCTGACCTATATTTGACCTTGACCTACATTTAACCTTAAATTACTTACTTAATTCCCCTTGGTTAAGGTTTTTACTCAACCTTGGTTACGGTTTTTACTCAAGCTTGTATATGGAATACTCCTGGGCCTACAGCAACCATACTTGGAAAACCACGCACCTACGTCCAATGTCAAGGTCACTGTTGAAGGTCAAAGGTCAAACCTATTGAAATTCCCTTCCGCTCTATATCTTCTACACTGATGCATGGATTATCAAATGGCTTGGCACAAATGTTTCTCATGATGAGAAGGTGTGTCGCGATCAATAAATAACCACGCACCTACGTCCAAGGTCAAGGTCACAGTTGAAGGTCAAAGGTCAAACCTATTGAAATTCCCTTCCGCTCTATATCTTCTACACCGATGCATGGATTATCAAATTGCTAACCACGCACCTACGTCCAAGGTCACAGTTGAAGGTCAAAGGTCAAACCTATTGAAATTCCCTTCCGCTCTATATCTTCTACACCGATGCATGGATTATCAAATGCCTTGGCACAAATGTTTCTCAGGATGAGAAGGTGTGTCGCAATCAATAACCACGCACCTACATCCAAGGTCAAGGTCACAGTTGAAGGTCAAAGGTCAAAAATATTGAAATTCCCAAATGGCTTGGCACAAATGTTTCTCACGATGAGAAGGTGTGTCGCGATCAATAACCACGCACCTACGTCCGAGGTCAAGGTCACTGTTGAAGGTCAAAGGTCAAACCTATTGAAATTCCCTTCCGCTCTATGTCTTCTACACCGATGCATGGATTATCAAATGGCTTAGCACAAATGTTTCTCATGATGAGAAGGTGTGTCGCGATCAATAACCACGCACCTACGTCCAAGGTCAAGGTCACAGTTGAAGGTCAAAGGTCAAACCTATTGAAATTCCCTTCTGCTCTATATCTTCTACACTGATGCATGGATTATCAAATTGCTAACCACGCACCTACGTCCAAGGTCACAGTTGAAGGTCAAAGGTCAAACCTATTGAAATTCCCTTCCGCTCTATATCTTCTAAACCGATGCATGGATTATCAAATGGCTTGGCACAAATGTTTCTCATGATGAGAAGGTGTGTCGCAATCAATAACCACGCACCTACGTCCAAGGTCAAGGTCACAGTTGAAGGTCAAACCTATTGAAATTCCCTTCCGCTCTATATCTTCTACACCGATGCATGGATTATCACACTATGCCCAGGGTCAAGGTCACAGATTTGATGCGTTTGAAACCTTAACGCTCGGCTAAATGGCTTATAATCAAAAATGCCTCGTTTTCTTTGGCTGCCAGTGGGGGTATTCGTGTGCCGACAGGCCACATTTCTAGTTTCCCTTGGTTAATGTTTTTAGTCGACCTTGGTTAAGGTTTTTATGCAGGCCGCAGCCACCTTCTTTGTCAAGCTATGTGTACATTGACAACCCTCGTAGTCGAGCTATGCTGTTCTCCTACAGCTCTTGTTATGTCTGAACCTAATTGTTCCTGTAAATCGGGAATGGGTAAAAAAATGTTTTTAATACTGAAAAATAATTAGCGTTTGCATCGCTAGTCGTATTTCAGCATTATAAACATGCTTTTCAATCAATTTTTGCTATGTTATTTGAATTAATTTCACTAGCGTCTATAATGGGAATTTCTTTATAAATGTGGACTGGTATAGTATGATCATTTCAAAAAAAGATAATTTTTGTTACTGCTGTATAGCGAAAATGCAAAGTTATGCCAAGCCACTCACTTCCTCTGCTTATCCCAGTTTCTGATACCATATCTGTGAATATAAATGCATGTGTTTAGGAATTGGATCCAATAAAGTGGTGCGATTGATTAATATGTCACATGGGTGCAGCTCTGTCTAGTTTGGATATATTTTACTATAACCATCATCATATTCATAATGTTATGACGATACATATTCTGTTTACAGAAGAATGTAAAAGTGAGTTCAATTCCGCATGTTGCCACTCTTGGCATGTATTGATTGTACATAGCTCCAGATAATGCAGGTATTGAGGTATTTTACTCATCTGTGGCTGTGACTGGAGAAATGGGCACTGTCTAATCGTACCCATGGTTGACAAACATAATCTCTCATCTTTCTTCGAAATGGTTCAAATTTTCTATTTTGAAATACATGCACATTTTCTTATTATTGATATTGCACTTGAAATTTTGTAATTACTACTTGTAGTATACTGTGCGACAAAAGAAACCGTACAGTCCAATAACACTGTCATATCAGGGTTACGAGGCGAGGTTTATAATAACACCGAAAACACGTTTATGTCACAACCATATTTAATTCAGTTCACTTAAGCATGTCATAGGACATTAGCATGCGACGTAGACATTGAATACAAATGTTAACCCTTGGACCGCTACACACAACAATTCTCGTCTGCTGTTGCTTTTATATTTTGCCTTATTTATCAATAAAAACATGGATTGACAGCACTTCAGAATCATTTCCAATGGAATTGATTCTAAAGTGCTGTCAAAGCATGTTGTAAATTATTCTATTTTCTATTTTTATCATCAAAAACATGCTTTGACAGCACTTTAGAATCATTTCCATTGGAAATGATTCTGAAGTGCTGTCAAAGCATATTTTTGGAAAAAAATAAAATAAACAGCAGACGACAAAATATTAAGATAGCGGTGTAAGATAGCGGTGTGTAAGATAGCGGCGGTGTAAGATAGCGGTGTAAGATAGCGGCGGTGTAAGATAGCGGTGTAAGATAGCGGCTGTAAGATAGCGGCAGTGTAAGATAGCGGTGTAAGATAGCGGTGTAAGATAGCAGGGTGTAAGATAGCGGTGTAAGATAGCGGTGTGTAAGATAACGGTGTAAGATAGCGGTGTAAGATAGCGATAGCGGTGTAAGATAGCGATAGCGGTGTAAGATAGCGGTGTAAGATAGCGTGTAAGATAGCGTGTAAGATAGTGTGAAGATAGCGGTGTAAGATAGATAGCGGTGTAGATAGCGTGATAGCGGTGTAAGATAGCGGTGTAGTGTATAGCTAGGTGTAAGATAGCGTGTATGTATCGCGTAAGTAGTGTGTAGATAGCGGTGTAGTGTAGATAGCGTGTAGATGGCTGTGTAGTGTAGATAGCGGTGTAGTGTAAGATAGCGAAGATAGCGGTGTATGTAGATAGCGGTGTAGAGTAGGTGATAAGATACGGTGTAGTGTAGATAGCGGTGTAGTGTAAGATGCGTGATAGCGGTGTAAGATAGCGGTGTAGTGTAGATAGCGGTGAGTAGATAGCGTAGTGTAGATACGGTGTAAGTGTAAAGATAGCGGTGTAGTGATAGATAGCGTGTAAGATAGCGGTGATAGAGCGGTAGTGTGATAGCGGTGTAAGATAGCGGTGCGGTGTAAGATACGGTCGGTGTAGTCGTGTAAGATAGTGGTGTCAGATAGCGGTGGTAAGATAGCGTAGATAGCGGTGTAAGATAGCGGTGTAAGATAGCGGTGTAGATAGCGGTGTAGATAGCGGTGTAGATAGCGGTGTAAGATAGCGGTGTAGATAGCGGTGTAGATAGCGGTGTAATATAGTGGTGTCCGATAGCGGTGTAAGATAGCGGTGTAGATAGCGGTGTAAGATAGCGGTGTAGTGTAGATAGCGGTGTAGTGTAGATAGCAGTGTAAGATAGCGGTGTAAGATAGCGGTGCGGTGTAAGATAGCGGTGCGGTGTAAGATAGCGGTGTAGATAGCGGTGTAAGATAGTGGTGTAAGATAGCGGTGTAAGATAGTGGTGTAAGATAGCGGTGTAAGATAGCGGTGTAAGATAGCGGTGTAAGATAGTGGTGTAGATAGCGGTGTAGATAGCGGTGTAAGATAGTGGTGTAGATAGCGGTGTAAGATAGCGGTGTAGATAGCGGTGTAGATAGCGGTGTAAGATAGCGGTGTAAGATAGCGGTGTAAGATAGCGATAGCGGTGTAAGATAGCGGTGTAAGATAGCGGTGTAGATAGCGGTGTAAGATAGCGGTGTAAGATAGCGTTAGATTTGTAGATAGCGTTGTATGCTAGAGTGGTGTAAGATAGCGGTTGTAGTGTAGATAGCGGTGTAAGATAGCGGTGTAGTGTAGATAGCGGTGTGTAGTGATAGCGGTGTAAGATAGCGGTGTAAGATAGCGGTGTAGTGTAGATAGCGGTGTAAGATAGTGGTGTAAGATAGCGGTGTAGTGTAGATAGCGGTGTAAGATAGCGGTGTAGTGTAGATAGCGGTGTAGTGTAGATAGCGGTGTAGTGTAGATGGCGGTGTAAGATAGTGGTGTAAGATAGCGGTGTAGTGTAGATAGCGGTGTAAGATAGCGGTGTAAGATAGCGGATGTAAGATAGTGATGTAAGATAGCTAAGATAGTGGTGTAATATAGCGGTGTAAGATAGCGATGTAAGAGCGGTGTAAGATAGCGGTGTAAGAGCGGTGTAAGATAGCGGTGTAAGATTGCGGTGTAAGATAGGGTGTAAGAGCGGTGTAAGATAGCGGTGTAAGCTAGCGGGGTGTAAGATAGCGGTGTAAGGGTTAAACTGTAATCATGAAAATGTATGCAGTAGATCCAAACAACTTTACGCTGTCTGTTTCCTGATTTCGGCACTGCATGTTGGATTAAGAGTATCAGAATATGTATCAGAATATGTATCAGAAACGAAGCGCTGCCGAGTTTCTGACGACATATTCTGACACGAAGGTGGAATATCCTTGTCCCTCACCAGTGCATATGTTGGATACTTTTTCTCGCCCCTATAAACATCATATTTGCGAATCTTAAAATATTTATCCGACCCAGAATAAGACTAAACTTTTCATTCACTGAATTTATGTGACTTATACGTCCAACGTGTTCGCCATATCAACAAATGGGTTAAAACAGAGTTTTCACCCACAAATTGGATACTAATGCCAATTCAGTGGATCGTTTTCAAATTATTGTCAAATTAATGTGGCGGTGTCACTAAAATGTACGTCGCACATTGCTGACATCATCAATCTTAAAACAACGTCATGACACTACAACAACCATTGACAAAAATAAACATCAAAAGTATTCATTAATTTATGGTGTAATTGTGCGAGACATTAGCCGTAATATTGCGCAGACAATTTGTCATTGCTAGATGTGAGACAAGCACGTGTAGGGTGAGACCAAGAAATCTCACATGGGCATGTGTATGCGGATATCCTTGTTTCGGGGCACCTGGTGGGCGAGAATACCATGTTCCCGAAAATATCCTATTACGTCGTGGTTTTTGTCCCACCTGCTTTAGCAGAAGCGGGACATAGGCATAGCTTTTCCGTCGGCGTCGGCGTCGTCGTCGTCGTCGGCGGCGGCGGCAGCGTCAACATTTCACGTTAAAGTTTTTGCGTTTAGGTCAGTTTCCAGAAAACTATAACTCCTACGACCTCCATACTTGGTATACATCAACACTGTGGTGTAACCATCTCACACAGAGGGAACCCATGTGACCTTCACCTACTTTTCACGGTTCATTGACATACTTTTCACATGCATTCAATGTTAAGTTTTTGTGTTTATCTCTGTTTCTAAAACTTAGCGCTCAGGTTAATTCATTGTAACTTCTGTTTCCCTCAATGGAATGCTTTAATATTCCATACATGCATTTGATACAACATCTCGCATCATTCTACAGAAATCCCATTGTGCCCGCTAACCCCAAAGGTCAAGGTCACTGACTTAGAAATTTCCGTGTTTGGAAAAGTTAATGCTCGGTTTAATGTATTACAACTTCTGTTTCCCTTGATGGAATGCTTCGGTATACATCAACACTGTGGTGTAACCATCTCACACAGAGGGAGCCCATGTGACCTTGACCTAGTTTTCTTGGTTGATTGACCTACTTTTCACATGCATTCAACGTTAAGTTTTTGCGTTTAGCTCTGTTTCTAAAACTTAATGCTCAGGTTAATTCATTGTAACTTCTGTTTCCCTCAATGGAATGCTTTAATATTCCATACATGCATTTGTAACAACATCCCGCATCATTCTCCAGAAAGCCCATGATGCCCGCTAACCACAAAGGTCAAG
This sequence comes from Conchocele bisecta, assembly GCA_029237695.1. NCBI lineage: Eukaryota > Metazoa > Mollusca > Bivalvia > Lucinida > Thyasiridae > Conchocele > Conchocele bisecta. The sequence continues at coordinate 132,121,303 of CM055267.1, forward strand.
GTCGCTGACTTAGAAATTTCCATGTTTGGAAAAGTTAATGCTCAGTTTATGCTTTAATATTCCATACATACATTTGTAACAACATCCCGCATCATTCTACAGAAAGCCCATGTTGCCCACTAACCCCAAAGGTCAAGGTCACTGACTTACAAATTTGCGTGTTTGGAAAAGTTAACGCTCAGTTTATGCTTTAATATTCCATACATGCATTAGTAACAACATCCCGCATCATTCTACTGAAAGCCCATGATGCCCTCTAACGCCAAAGGTCAAGGTCACTGACTTAGAAATTTACGTGTTTAACGCTCAGTTTATGCTTTAATATTCGTTTGGAAAAGTTAACGCTCAGTTTATGCTTTAATATTCCATACATGCGTTTGTAACAACATCCCGCATCATTCTACAGAAAGCCCATGATACCCGCTAACGCCAAAGGTCAAGGTCACTGACTTCGAACTTTCCGTGTTTGGAAAAGTTAATGCTCAGTTTATGCTTTAATATTCCATACATGCATTTGTAACAACATCCTGCATCATTCTACAGAAAACCCATGGTGCCCGCTAACCCCAAAGGTCAAGGTCACTGACTTAGAAATTTCCGTGTTTGGAAAAGTTAACGCTCAGTTTATGCTTTGATATTCCATACATGCATTTGTAACAACATCCCGCATCATTCTACAGAAAGCCCATGGTGCCCGCAAACCCCAAAGGTCAAGGTCGCTGACTTAGAAATTTCCGTGTTTGGAAAAGTTAACGCTCAATTTATGTATGCTTTAATATTCCATACATGCATTTGTAACAACATCCCGCATCATTCTACAGAAAGCCCATGGTGCCCGCAAACCGCAAAGGTCAAGGTCGCTGACTTAGAAATTTCTGTGTTTGGAAAAGTTAACGCTCAGTTTATGCTTTAATATTCCATATATGCATTTGTATCAACATCCCGCATCATTCTACAGAAAGCCCATGTTGCCCGCTAACCCCAAAGGTCAAGGTCACTGACTTACAAATTAACGCTCAGTTTATGCTTTAATATTCCATACATGCATTTGTAACAACATCCCGCATCATTCTACAGAAAGCCCATCATTCTACAGAAAGCCCATGGTGCCCGCTAACCCCAAAGGTCAAGGTCACTGACTTAGAAATTTACGTGTTTGGAAAAATTAATGCTCAGTTTATGCTTTAATATTCCATATATGCATTTGTAACAACATCCCGCATCATTCTACAGAAAGCCCATGGTGCCCGCTAACCCCAAAGGTCAAGGTCACTGACTTACAAATTAACGCTCAGTTTATGCTTTGATATTCCATACATGCATTTGTAACAACATCCCGCATCATTCTACAGAAAGCCCATCATTCTACAGAAAGCCCATGGTGCCCGCTAACCCCAAAGGTCAAGGTCACTGACTTAGAAATTTACGTGTTTGGAAAAATTAACGCTCAGTTTATGCTTTAATATTCCATACATGCATTTGTCACAACATCCCACATCATTCTACAGAAAGCCCATGATGCCCTCTAACCCCAAAGGTCAAGGTCACTGACTTAGAAATTTCCGTGTTTGCAAAAGTTAACGCTCAGTTTATGCTTTAATATTCCATACATGCATTTGTAACAACATCCCGCATCATTCTACAGAAATCCCATGGTGCCTGCTAACCCCAAAGGTCAAGGTCCCTGAATTAGAAATTTGCGTGTTTGCAAAAGTTAACGCTCAGTTTATGCTGTGATATTCCATACATGCTTTTGTAACAACATCCCGCATCATTCTACGGAAAGCCCATGGTGCCCGCAAACCCCAAAGGTCAAGGTCGCTGACTTAGAAATTTTCGTGTTTGGAAAAGTTAACGCTCAGTTTTAGCGCTCAGTTTATGCTTTAATATTCCATACATGCATTTGTAACAACATCCCGCATCATTCTACAGAAAGCCCATCATTCTACAGAAATCCCATGGTGCCTGCTAACCCCAAAGGTTAAGGTCCCTGAATTAGAAATTTGCGTGTTTGCAAAAGTTAACGCTCAGTTTATGCTGTGATATTCCATACATGCTTTTGTAACAACATCCCGCATCATTCTACGGAAAGCCCATGGTGCCCGCAAACCCCAAAGGTCAAGGTCGCTGACTTAGAAATTTTCGTGTTTGGAAAAGTTAACGCTCAGTTTTAGCGCTCAGTTTATGCTTTAATATTCCATACATGCATTTGTAACAACATCCCGCATCATTCTACAGAAAGCCCATCATTCTACAGAAATCCCATGGTGCCTGCTAACCCCAAAGGTCAAGGTCACTGACTTAGAAATTTATGTGTTTGGAAAAGTTAACGCTCAGTTTATGCTTTAATATTCCATACATGCATTTGTAACAACATCCCGCATCATTCTACAGAAAGCCCATGTTGCTCACTAACCCCTAGGTTATTACAATATATTTCCATATATACTATCAAACTGCGCCAGGCGGGACATTTTGCTCCGCGTAGCTCTTGTATTTGGTTATCTCAAATTTTTAAATACCTTATATCTCTGCAGTCCTAAGTCACATCGACTTTAAACTTCATATGCGTATTAGTCATCATCCATATATTCATTCTGTGTCCCACTCATGCGGCCCCTGTGCCCCTATGTCAAGGTCAAATGACTTAGAAGTTTGCATTAATGTTTCTGTAAAAATTTACGTTAAAGTTTTCACATACCTACTATCTCTGTAGCCGTAAGTCAGATTTGCTTGAAACTTTGTATGCTTATTGGTCATCAAACTTCAAATAAATACACTCTGAGACCATCAAATGCCTCGGCGGGCTCGACATGTGAGCCGCGGACATCCTCGTTCTTTTATATATATTATATATTCCTACCGTTTCTGAGCCGAGCTCGTTACCTTGATGTAGAGATTATTCGTAATCCTATTACTTTTAGGGGAAGGTGCCAAGTGACTTTGGTGTGGTATGGACCTGGCACCAGGTCAGGGTATCCTAATTTCAGGTCTGAATATATCTTTTTTCGATGTATATATTCCGTTTTCATTTTCGTCCCAATGTAGCAGGTTAAATGCGGGATCGAGCCTGTTGGCCCGGCCTTAAATGACCATAGCTGTTGATAGGCCGTTAAACACCAATAATCAAACAAACGCACATGTGTACAGATGTCCCCTATTCTTATGGCCCACTAGTTCTACCGCTGCCGTTGATATATGCTATCAGTGGGGGCATCGTGTCCCATGGACACATTCGTAGTTTCAGAGCTCCAGATAAGGAATTAGTAATTGAGTATTTTCACTCCATCATTTCTGAAGCAATTGGGTATTGCAAAATTTTAATTGGGTAAAATAAAATCACACTACTGGTTACACATCAACAGACGGCAATTACTGAATACAGTGTAGTTTGCTTCGAATTGAAAACATGTCTCGGCATTTCATTAGAATTGTCTCCTTGGGAGACAATTCTAATGAAATACTAAGATGTGTTTTCATGGAAAATAAGAAAAATACGCTATATTTGTGGTCTGTTTATTGTTTTCTGTAGCATGATAAAAGTAACACAAATTTGTTATTGCTTTTTGATACTCGCTACTTCTGATTTCATTTGGGTTTTTAGCAATTTTAATTGGGTATTTAAGCAAATACGCAGCTTATCTGAAGCACTGAGTTTCTAAACAATTTGTTTCTGATTCCTCTCTCTGCTGTGACTGTCTATTCCACTGTCCTCGGGGATGGATTATGGCCTAGGGGTTAGAACACCTGACTTCCAATCTGGAGGTCGTGGGTTCAAACCTCGCCTTAGGAATCAAAAATAATACTTTCATAGTATTTCCATCACACTTTTTTGTCGGATGAGACTTTAAACTGTGGTCCTGTCTCTGTACGACCTTAGCTGTGGGACGTTAAACCCATTTACTTTTTAGCTCGACTATTCAAAGAATAGTTAGAGCTTATGTTGTCACCCTGGCGTCGGCGTCACCGTTTTTAGTCAAGCTTGTACATGCAATACTATTGTGCATACAGACACCATACTTGGACAACCTTTTCTCTTATGGATGTACATCAATAAGCCCTGATCTATATTTGACCTTGACCTACATTTAACCTTGAATTACTTGGTTAATGTTTATAGTCAAGCTTGTAGATGGAATACTCCTGGGCCTATATTTGACATTGACCTACTTTTATCCTTGGATTACTTACTTATTTCCCTTGGTTAAGGTTTTTAGTCAAGCTTGTATATGGAATACTCCTGGGCCTACAGCAACCATACTTGGAAAACTTCATCTCCTAGTGATGTACATCAATAACCCCTGACCTATATCTGACATTGACCTACATTTAACCTTGAATTACTTACTTAATTTCCTTTGGTTAAGGTTTTTAGTCAACCTTGGTTAAGGTTTTTATGCAAACCGCAGCCACCTTGTTTGTCAAGCTATGTGTACATCGACAACCCTCGTAGTCGAGCTATGCTGTTCTCCTACAGCTCTTGTTTCCATTGTCCTCAGTGGGGCCGTGTCACTAAACTACGTACAACTCAGAAGTTTGTACGTGCAAAACAAAAATTGACAATAAAGTCGACATTAGCTGCCGATGTTGGGAAAACCTTGGTGGATTTTTTTGAGATTGAATGACGCTACATGTACGTGGAATGGCAGCATTAGTGAACCAGTGTAATGTGTGAAGTAAATTTATTGAAATCTTCATATACAGTGAAACCTCTCTAAACCGGACACCCTGGGAGGTCCCCAGAGTGTCCGGTCTATAGAGGTTCCACTGTAAAACAGACAAATGACTACTTCAAGATACGCATGCCAGTGAGTGCTTTGTGATCATGAACAGACATTAACATCGGAGATAACGGGCAATTAAACCTATCAAAATTAAGCACAACTTACCTTTCTCTGTGTCGTGTTGAGAGAGGTTCCTCTGTCAACATTGTTTAGTACAAAGTATAGTGAAACAGCCCCTGGTGTTCTATTATCTCTCCTTTTCCCAACCTGTAGCCTATTTCATCAACATTGCAAAGTATACTTTAGTAGCAAAGTATACTTTGAGGGAGAAATTTTCAATTTTATGATAAATTTATTAATTATTATTATACTGAATTTATTACATTATCACAGCCAATTTGGCTGTGATAATGTAATAAATTCAGTATAATAATTCTGCATACTTTTAATCATGAAATATATGCATTTGTTAGTTCTATATGAAATAATGCATTTCAGGAAAAATAAATGATTTCTCCCTCAAAGTATACTTTGCTACTAAAGAATACTTTGCAATGTTGGTGAAATAGGCTACTGGTTTGGTCCTCATTATACCCCTTATGTGAGTATTACGATATTCGTAATCCTATTTCAGGGGAAGGGGCCAAGTGACTTTGGTGTGGTATGGACCTGGCACCAGGTCAGGTTATTTTAATTTCAGGGCTGAATATATTTGTTCTCGATGTAAATATTCCGTTCTGATTTTGGGATTTTTCCCCCAATGCAGCAGGTTAAAATGGGATCAAACACGTTTGCCCGGCCTTACATGACCTTAGCTGTTGATAGGCCGTTAAACACTAATAAACAAACAAACAAACAAACTCTCCTTTTCCCTTTTTTAGCCGTTCGCTAATAGGCACGAGGGAATGTAGCGTTATTCCATGTATGTACGTGCGTCCGTACAAGGTTTAATTTTTGCTGTTTTCTCTATTTTTGTTCGAAAGCATCGATGAGACGGTTCATATGAGTGGTAACAACAGATAATTTTATGGAGAAATAAACAAACTAATTTTTTTTTTTCAATAAAGTGTTGTATCCATAGACTTCAGTGGTTTAATTTTTAGCCAGGTTTTTTGAAAAAAAAATCCAGGCTATTGGATTGGCGAAAGCCAGGTGGGCGGCGGGCGGCGGGCGGTGGGCGGGCGGACGGGTGGGCGGCGGGCGGCGTCCAAAATCAATGTTAAGTTTTCGTGTTTGAGTCCATTACTTTGTTACTGTACCACCTAGGACCACCAAACTTTCACAGCTTCATAATCAAGGGGTGCCCACCACATATCACTATCCAACATGTTACTTTTTTAACCAGGTTTTTTGAAAAAAAATCCAGGCTATTGGATTGGCGAAAGCCGGGCGGGCGGCAGGTAGCGGGCGGGGGGGGCGGCGGGCGGGTGGGCGGCGGGCGGCGTCCACAATCAATGTTAAGTTTTCGTGTTTGAGTCCATTTCTTTATTACTGTACCACCTAGGACTACCAAACTTTCACAGCTTCATAATCAAGGGGTGTCCACCACATATCACTATCCAACATGTTACTTTTTTTATAACTTCACCCATTTTTTCCGCGTAGTCGACTTAGCCATTTTCAATGTTAAGTTTTCGCGTTTACAATGTTAAGTTTTCGTGTTTAAGTCCATTTCTTTGGTACTGTACCACCTAGGACCACCAAACTTTCACAGCTTCATAATCAAGGGGTACCCACCACATATCACTATCCAACATGTTACTTTTTTTTTTAACTTCACGCATTTTTTCCGCGCAGTCGACTTAGCCATTTTCAATGTTAAGTTTTCGCGTTTACAATGTTAAGTTTTCGTATTTAAGTCCATTTCTTTGGTACTGTACCACCTAGGACCACCAAACTTTCACAACTTCATAACCAAGGGGTGCCTACCACATACAACTATCCAACATGTGACCATTTTTTTACCTTCACCTATTATTTCTACGTAATTGACTTAGCCATTTTCAACGTTAACTTTTTAACGTACGTCTAAAGTTTTTTGGTTAAAACTTTTTCGTTATACTATATCTCTGCAACTGCTTCGCCCATTACCTTGAAACTTCACATGGGTGTTTATCATCATCCATATTTTCATTCTAACCCCCAACCGTGCGGCCCCTGTGCCCAATGTCAAGGTCAAATTACTTTGAATTTTTTTGTTAAAGTTTTTTCGTGTACTATATCTCTGCAGCTGCTTCACCCAAGACCTTGATACTTCACATGGGTGTTTATCATCATTGTCGCACCTGCTTGCGGAAAGCGCGATCCTGTGCCCAATGTCAAGGTCAAATTACTTTGAATTTTTTTGTTAAAGTTTTTTTGTGTTCTATATCTCTGCAACTGCTTCACCCAATACCTTGATACTTCACATGGGTGTTTATCATCATTGTCGCACCTGCTTGCGGAAAGCGCGATCCTGTGCCCAATGTCAAGGTCAAATTACTTTGAATTTTTTTGTTAAAGTTTTTTGTGTTCTATATCTCTGCAACTGCTTCACCCAATACCTTGATATTTCACATGGGTGTTTATCATCATTGTTGCACCTGCTTGCGGAAAGCGCGATCCTGTGCCCAATGTCAAGGTCAAATTACTTTGAATTTTTTTGTTGTTAAAGTTTTTTTGTGTACTATATCTCTGCAACTGCTTCACCCAATACCTTGATACTTCACATGGGTGTTTATCATCATTGTTGCACCTGCTTGCGGAAAGCGCGATCCTGTGCCCAATGTCAAGGTCAAATTACTTTGAATTTTTTTGTTAAAGTTTTTTCGTGTACTATATCTCTGCAACTGCTTCACCCAATACCTTGATACTTCACATGGGTGTTTATCATCATTGTCGCACCTGCTTGCGGAAAGCGCGATATCGTCGGCATTTTGGCATACGTCCGTCCGTTCGTCCGTGTGTCCGGTTAAAGTTTTTTGGTTAAAGTTTTTCCATCTACTATATCTATTTTTTTAGTGTCCATGCCTCGCCCCAAGGCGCGACATGCAGGCCACGGCCATCTAGTCTACAAAAAGTGGGTATAATTATGTTATCCAAGTGTCTATGCTTGGAAAAAACCTGGCCTTCGTGGCTTTGCCTCGTTTCTTGTTTTTAACTTGAGCCATTTTTTTCGCGCAGTCGACTTAGGCATTTTCAATGTTAAGTTTTCGCATTTACAATGTTAAGTTTTCGTGTTTAAGTCCATTTCTTTGGTACTGTACCACCTAGGACCACCAAACTTTCACAGCTTCATAACCAAGGGGTGCCTACCACATACAACTATCCAACATGTGACCATTTTTTTACCTTCACCTATTATTTCTACGTAATTGACTTAGCCATTTTCAACGTTAACTTTTTAACGTACGTCTGGTTAAATTTTTTGGTTAAAACTTTTTCGTTATACTATCTCTCTGCAACTGCTTCGCCCATTACCTTTAAACTTCACATGGGTGTTTATCATCGTCCATATTTTCATTCTAACCCCCAACCGTGCGGCCCCTGTGCGCAATGTCAAGGACAAATTACTTTGAATTTATTTGTTAAAGTTTTTTCGTGTACTATATCTCTGCAACTGCTTCACCCATTACCTTGATACTTCACATGGGTGTTTATCATCATTGTCGCACCCGCTTGCGGAAAGGGCGATATCGTTGGCATTTTGGCATACGTCCGTCCGTCCGTCCGTCCGTCCGTTTGTACGTCCGTGTGTCCGGTTCAAGTTTTTTCGTTAAAGTTTTTCCATCTACTATATCTCTTTTTTTAGTGTCCATGCCTCGCCCCAAGGCGCGACATGCAGGCCACGGCCATCTAGTCTACAAAAAGTGGGTATAATTATGTTATCCAAGTGTCCATGCTTGGAAAAAACCTGGCCTTCGTGGCTTTGCCTCGTTTCTTGTCTATATTTTTGTTCGAAAGCATATGTTGTTACCACTCATTTGAACCGTCTCGACAAGACGGTTCATATGAGTGGTAACAACATATACTTTTATGGAGAAATAAACAAAATAATTGGTTGTTTTCAATAAAAAGTATTGTTTCCATAGACTTCAGTGGTTTAATTTTCACTATTTTCTCTATTTTTGTTTGAAAGTATATGTTGCTACTACTCATATGAACTGTCGAGACGTGACGGTTCAATGAGTGGTAAAAAATTATACTTTTTTGGAGAAATAAACAAAACTTATCAGATTTATTTTCAATAAAAAGTTATTGAATCCATAGACTTCAAGGCCCACTCATACATGCCCACTCAGTAGACACAAAATTATCTTTGTATCAGAGACATCATTTGATACATTTTCTGGCAAAATAAACATTCATTCACCATTACCCCACATATTGATTGGCATTATTATACATTTTATATCGGACGCAAATTTCTACACTGATATCGGGGCGATAACCGTGTTTCCTTAAAATATTAACGGACATTACTATTTATTCTCTGTATTTATTTTTTGATGTGCAATGATCATACTTTATAATCTGTACAAATCTGTACAGTTTTTTTATCATTGTAGAATTTTGGATCAATTGGAGAACAATGACATTCACTGAAGTTGTATATTCACCATTCTGTTTTTATTTTTTCAGAATGCCCATAAACGAGATGTTAGATAGTTGTACGTTTCCAAGCAACCACAATCCACGTTCACAAATTGCTATGGCAGCAATTCCTGGGTGGCTATCTCAGGATGGGTGAATAAGAAGAGCTTCCAGAATGTAATAACCTTTCATAGTGTAATAACACGGACACAGTGTAATAAAAATCATAATACACTAGTGTAATAAATACGCAAATGAGGCCGGTACAGAAAAGACACATATTTGACAGTACTTCAGTAATCAAGAACCCACTTGTCCAAGTGTTGTTATTTATACCATGAGAATATTCTGTTTTATCATGTAGCCAGGCCTCGACAAATTCTTAATTTTCCACTCGTCCAGATTGGATATCAGCTCGTGCATTCCTGTATGTTTTGATGTTTATGCCGCACTCTCTCTTCAAATTACCACTCGTCCAGGTCGAAAATTCACTCGCCAATACGAGTGGACGAGTGTATTTGTCAAGGCATGGTAACTCGCTGCATATTGACCGGATACACGCTGACTGATGCTGTATAGGGCATTGATGCCGATATAATGTATCATGGTCAATCTGTATTCTACAACTACATTCATTGATGTTACATTGCTTGAATGGCATCATGTGATGAATATCGTCAGTGTAATGGCCAACGTTGAGAAGCCAAATAATCTTGCAAAAATATTTAAATATTGCAATTGTGTATAATGATTTAACGGCATCACGTGATGTTACTGATGTCAGTGTAATTGCACAAGTAAACAAGTCCTTTCAACAACAAAAGTATTGCAATTGCGTCCATGGATTTTACGACATCATGTAATGTTAAAGGCACAAAATGCTCTTTATATCAGCGACATCATCTGAGACATTTTCTGGCAAAACAAATATTCATTCACCATTACCCTACATATTGTCAGATTGACATTATTATACATTTTATATGAACCGTAAATTTCCACACTGATACTAGGGGCGATAACCGTGTTTCCTTAAAATGTTAATGGACATTACTATTTATTCTCTGTATTTATTTTTAGCTCACCTGAGCAAAGCTCATGTGAGCTATTGCTACCGCAATGTGTCCGTCGTCCGTCGTCGTCGTCGTCCGTGAACATTTTCAAACGTCTTCTCGGTAACCATTGGGCCTATAGTCACCAAACTTCATGGTCATGGTCCTTAGGTAGGGGGATTACAAAGTTGTTAAAATGACGTCATTACGTAATCCAAGATGGCCGCCATCTAAAAATAGCACAAATTCTTCAAAAATCTTCTTCTCAAGAACCGCCAACCGTATTTCGACAAAACTTGGTAGGAATGATCGATGTACAATGCTCTTTCAAAGTTGTTAAAATGGTGACCCCGGGGTTATGTCATCCAAGATGGCCGCCAAAAGGTCATTCTTTTATTAGAGATTTCAAAATTCTTCTTCACATGAACCGCTTGGCCCATGGTAGCCAAACTTAAAAGTTATGGTCCATGGGTGAAGCCTTTTCAGATTTGTTAAAATGGAGGTCATCGCTAATCCAAGATGGCCGCCGTCTAAAAATAGCATAAATTCTTAAAAAATCTTCTTCTCATGAACCGCTAGTCGGATTTTGACGAAACTTGGTAGGAATGATCGAAGTACAATGCTCTTTCAAAGTTGTTAAAATGGTGACCCCGGGCTCAAAAATGGGCGTGGCCCGTGGGGTTAAATTGGGGTCAAATTTTATTTTTCACCAAATATGGTCATTTTATATATCAAATTGAAGGTATCAATGAGGCGATCACTCTGGTGCATTTTTTGTCGAAATCGGATGGTTATGTCATTCAAGATGGCCGCCGAAAGGTCAAAAAGTCGTTCTTTTATTAGAGATTTCAAAATTCTTCTTCACATGAACCGCTTGGCCCATGGTAGCCAAACTTAAAAGTTATGGTCCATGGGTGAAGCCTTTTCAGATTTGTTAAAATGGAGGTCATCGCTAATCCAAGATGGCCGCCGTCTAAAAATAGCATAAATTCTTAAAAAATCTTCTTCTCATGAACCGCTAGCCGGATTTTGACGAAACTTGGTAGGAATGATCCATGTACAATGCTCTTTCAAATTTGTTAAAATGGTGACCCCGGGGTCAAAAATGGGCGTGGCCCGTGGGGTGAAATTGGGGTCAAATTTTATTTTTCACCGAATATGGTCATTTTGTATATCAAATTGAAGGTATCAATGAGGCGATCACTCTGGTGCATTTTTTGTCGAAATCGGATGGTTATGTCATCCAAGATGGCCGACAAAAGGTCAAAAGGTCGTTCTTTTATTAGAGATTTCAAAATTCTTCTTCACATGAACTGCTTGGCCCATGGTAGCCAAACTTAAAAGTTATGGTCCATGTGTGAAGCCTTTTCAGATTTGTTAAAATGGAGGTCATCGCTAATACAAGATGGCCGCCGTTTAAAAATAGCATAAATTCTTAAAAAATCTTCTTCTCATGAACCGCTAGCCGGATTTTGACTAAACTTCGTAGGAATGATCGATTTTCAATGCTCTTTCAAAGTTATGAAAATGGTGACCCCGGGGTCAAAAATGGGCGTGGCCCGTGGTGTCAAATTGGGATCAAATTTTATTTTTGACCGAATATGCTCATGTCATATATCAAATTGAAGGTATAGATGAGGCGATTGCTCTGATGCAATATTTGTCGGAATCGGATGATTATGTCATCCATGATGGCCACCAAAAGGTCCATTTATTCGAGATTTTGAACGTCTTTTTCTCAGGAACCACATTGCCGATGCTGGCCAAACTTCATAGGAAGTTCAGATCCTTGGGTGAAGCATTTTCAGATTTGGTAAAATGAGTCATCGCTTAATCCAAGATGACCGCCATCTAAAAATAGAACAATTTTTTTAAAACATATGAACTCGATGTCACATTCTCGTCTGGTGTTCATGGAGTCAGGTGAGCGAATTAGGGCCATCATGGCCCTCTTGTTTGATGTGCAATGATCATACTTTATTATCTGTTGAAAATATTATTTTGTTCAGGTGGCGCATTTAATTAGTATAAATAATTAAAAAATATCATGGCTTATTTACATATGAAAATAGTCTGGTACCACCGCGTGTCACTATCAGTAAAATAAACATTACTAAATTATTATGTCTGTATAGCGGGAACTCGTAATTTTTAGAACTATTTAATTCCGACAAAAAAAGAACAGTTTGTGCCTACTGAGTGGGCATGTACCTTTATCGAACGGCGTCGGTGTAATGGCACAGTGTAAATAAGCCTGTGTTGCCAATATTGCAAATTTTGCGCATTTCTTAGCATAACCTGTTGGCTGATAAATAGAATTCCTGGCTAGTGTTTATGATACCAAGTTAATCTGAGACTCTGCTTGGAACGGAAGGAATTTCTTGACGGCCCTCGGAATTCCTTCGTGTTTCCTAACCATGCCTGGTAAACTTGATAGAAGGACACTATCTTGGTATTCTCTATCTTTAAGCCATTCTATGGTGTGGAAAAGCATTTTTTTTATCGAAAAAAATAAATTATTTTATTTATGTACGAAAGTATATGTTGTGACCACTCATTAGAACCGTCTCATCGAGACGGTTCTAATGAGTGGTAACAACATATACTTTGGAGAATAAATGAGAAAAATTGCGCAACAAATATATTTTGTATGTTTTTACCTGCACGTTGGTATTCTGCAGACAGCAATATGATGCTGGAAAACAGTGTACAATGGCGTAGCCAGCAGTGTGAAAGGGGTGCAATTAACCCTTAAGCTGAATTCAATTTTTGTTGTCTGCTGTTTATTTTTTACTTTCCATTTTTATCAAATAAAACATAGTTTGGAAGCAGTTTAGAATCATTTCCAATGGAAATGATTCTAAAGTGCTGCCAGGCCATGTTGTTATGGAGAAAAATCACAAATATGAAACAGCAGCAGACGACAATTTTTGTTTCCCACATACTAAGGGTTAACATGCTCTTACCGGTTCCACCCCAACCCCCGCTATGTCCCTTTTCACATGTTTCTTTTATATGAAGTACTATTTTTGCCCAAGTAGGGTTTTATAGCTATTTAAATATATTTTATATAATATTTGTATTTGTTACAGCATTTAATAATATGTGTTGCACAATGACAAAAAGGGCATATTAATTTTGTAGTGTAATCCCAGATCAGTCAGCGTATCGGCACAATCTGATCAGGGTCTGTGGGTGGTTGGTCGGGCGAACGCGACATCGTAAATTAACGGTAGGGGTTCCTCCTTATAGGAATCACGATTTGCCTGGTTTGGCCCTCGGGTTCGTTTTTATCTTTGGCTCTTTTGTTACCTGTTGAGTTGAATTGGGTTATTGCCCATTATAAAAGTAGTACTGATCCTACTGCTTTTGGGAGGGGGCTAAGTGGTTCTGGTGTGGCGACGACCTGACATCAGATCAGGATTATTCTATTGCAGGGCTGAATATATTTTTTTTATTGTAAATTATTCAGTTCTGATTTTTTTTTGATTTTACCCCCTTTTGTACATGTACTTGAACATCTACATGTACTTGTGTGGGTGGTGGTCGGGCAAATGAGACGGTGTAAATTAACTGTATTGGTTCCTCCTTATAGGAATCACTATTTGCCTGGTTTGGCTCTCCGGTACGTTTTTATCTTTGGCTCTTTAGTTACCTGGGAGTTGAATTGGGTTATTGCCCATTATAAAAGTTGTAAGATTATTACTGATCCTACTGCTTTTGGGAGGGGCCAAGTGATTCTGATGTGGCGAGGACCTGGCATCAGATTTATTCTGATTTCAGGGCTGAATATATAGTTTAGTTATTGTAAATATTCAGTTCTGATTTTGGGATTTTCCCCCCATTTGTACATGTACTTGAACATGTACATGTACTTGTACAGGTAATATATGGGATTTAGTACTAAACCTATTGACCCGGCCTTAAATGACCTTAGCTGTTGATAGGCCGTTAAACCCCAACAAACAAACAAAACATGTACTTGTACAGGTAATATATGGGATTTAGTACTAAACCCATTGACCCGGCCTTAAAATGACCATAGCTGTTGATAGGCCGTTAAACCCCAACAAACAAACAAACTTATTACTTAGCTAGATCAGTATGCTTTATAGCAGTATTGGTGCAATCGGCTACAGGCTTTACACTTTTCGCTATTTTGCTACTTTCGCTATATTGTGCTGCCCTATCTAACCAGAGCCGTCCGAAGGTCAATAGGCCTCTTTGTATTGTGGTCAGTCTAGTATGTGTGTTTCCATAAATATGGAATAACTCCCATAGACTTCAGTGTTAAACTGACATTTATTTATAGTGAATAACAATTAAATCTGTTGATAAATAATGTTCAAGAAATTATGTCCCTTATACGAGTAATTCATTTATTCCTAATCCTATTACTTTTAGGGATGGAGCCAAGTGACTCTCGTGTGGTATGGACCTGGCACAGGTCAGGTTATTCTAATTTAAGGGCTGAATATATTTTGTTTATGTAAATATTCTGATTTTGGAATTTACCCCCCAATGCAGCAGGTTAAATACAGGATCGAACCCGTTGGCCCGGCTTTAAACGACCTCAACTGTTGATAGGCCGTTAAACCCATATAAATCAAATAAATCAAGAAATGATGTAAATGGCAATATAATAATGTTACTATGCTGAATTTAATTTTGTCGTCTGCTGGAAATGTTTTAATTTCAATATTTCTCGACAAAAACCTGTTTTGGCAGCGCATGAGAATCGTCTCCACTGGAGACGATTCTCATCTGCTGTCAAAACAGGTTTTTTGTTAAGAATTAAGGCAAAAATGAAAAACAGCAGACGACAATTTCTGTCTCCTGCATAGTGAGGGTTAATTTCTCCAACTAAAAGTATTTGTTTGTGTTGAGTACTTCAATTATAATTTGATTGAAAACCAAACATAAAGTGTACATGTAAGTCTATGGGAAGCAGAAAATTTATTCCATATTTATGGCATGCCATGATGTGGGTATATACTATATATATCCACCAACCAATGCTGAAGGGCACCGAGATTAGTACCCTTGTCTTTCGTTGTAAATAGAGTAGTATTTACAATGGGGATACTGGGCCAATTTTGTCATTTCTCATCTTTGCCATGTCACGTCGGGCCTCCGTAACCCCCTTGGGAGGCGTGGCCCAGTACCCCCATTGTATATACTACTAATAGCATTGTATGCACCGTCGAACACTAAATATTCGGACACGATTTACAGTGGAACGGTGGGTGGCAGGTGGGAGCACGTGATGGGTAATTTAACGATCGGGGTTCATTCTTACCGGAATCCCGACTGGAGACCTGGTTTGGCTCTCACATACGTCTTTGGCATCTTGTATGTGACAGTTGAATCTGGTTATACCCCTTATAAGAGTAATCCTACCGGTATTACTTTTAAATAGGGGACGGGGCCAAGTGACTTTGGTGCGGTATGGACCTGGCACCAGGTCAGGTTATTCTAATTTCAGGGCTGAATATGTTGTATCTCGATGTAAATATTCCGTTCTGATTTTGGGATTTTCCCCCCAATGCAGCAGGTTAAAACGGGATCAAACCTGTTTGCCCGGCCTTACATGACCTTAGCTGTTGATAGGCCGTTAAACACCAATAAATAAATAAATAAATAAAATAAATCATCCTTACCGGAATCCCGATTGGAGACCTGGTTTGGCCCTCACATACGTCTTTGGCATTTTGTATGTGACAGTTGAATCTGGTTATACCCCTAATGTGAGTACAGGCCACACTCACTTACTCGAATTCGAAGGGAGATCAAAAAATACTTTGAGTTAACCGTAGTTTGACGTATCCGTAGTACGCGACCTGTCGGACAACAAACTATTTTATTGACAGTTATAACCAAATGATTACTTGCTGATGTAGCTTTGAGTAGTAAATATGATTTATTTTAGCAATTAAATGTACATGGATACATGTTAAATGCTGTTTCTAAGACAAATCATATTTAAACACTTTCGGTTTGTTTACAAATACACATATGCATGTCTGTGTGTAATTAATAGATAACCCGGATGTGGCACACGTGACATGCGCATGTAGCGATATGTACATATTCAGTTCACCAATGAAATAAATAATAACAAGAACATAATATTTTATGACTTATTTTAATAAATTATACACGGAAACAACACAAAACAACAAGAAATACTGATTTGTAACACTATTATAAATGATTATTTCTGACCAGACTTGATTGTACAAACTAATAATGTTTAGAACATAAAACTCACCCATTCAATGTTTCGTCCCTATACTGTATAATCTGAATCCACACCAGTTTCGATTGTTGCACTGTATGTAATTACAGTTTTAAATTAAACACAAAACGTCACATACATGTACACACTAAATACAGTTAGAATAATATCACAATCGAGGTTGGGTACCGGGTCCTTCACTAGAATCAGCACTTTGATGTGTAGTAGACATGATTGTGAATTGTGACTGATGCTGTCACATTCGGGAGATATATACACACGATCGAGTGTGAAATATTTCACTCATTTCTAATCGCGCAACTTGCATTCACTTTAATTAACGTTCGAGTAAAAGCATTTAATGCCAGTCCAATTAAAATAGTTGCCATTTATTGCTCACCACTTAATGATCACCGACGGTCATTTCGGGAGTCCTGTTTAATCAGTGTCAACGCAAACACCTTTAACTACGGTCTGAATACCCGACTTTGATCAGGTAAACTGCAGATGACAAACTTCTACTTACCTCTGCAAATTGACATTTCGACTTAACGAGTGTGAAATACAGTAGATTTACGTTTTTGGGACCTAAATATACCTTCGAATAAACGGAAAATTTGAGTTATCGAAATTTGACTTAACCGAACTTAGTTATATGGAAAATAATAGGATTTTAAACGGGACCGTGCTAGTAATTCGCGTAACCGGTGATTTCGACGTAAGCGACTTTGAGTAAACGAGTGTAGCCTGTATTACGATATTCGTAATGCTATTTTAGGGGAAGGGGCCAAGTGACTGGTGTGGTATGGACCTGGCACCAGGTCAGGTTATTCTAATTTCAGGGCTGAATATATTTGTTCTCGATGTAAATATTCCGTTCTGATTTTGTAATTTTCCCCCCAATGCAACATAGCCCGTGAGCCAGATACCGAAACCCTCCCCCCCCTGTGGGATTTTTGCAGACATATTTTTCCTAAAACTACATTCAATTGCGAGTGTTATGCCGTATGTCTGCGCTCTGTAACCCGCTGGATGAACATATGGCGCCATTTTGAAGTAGGTCACCCTCGGACTTTTTCCCATCTTCATAAATCACATTTTTAACTAAAAATTGTCCAAATTATATCATTTTAATTACATAAAGTAGTATTTTTGCACTTTTTCAGAGATGTTGGACAATATGGAATCTAATAAGGTACACTTAAACAAAATCTGATAATCCAGAAGTCAAATTTTACGTGTTTGATTACCCCACCCACCCAATTTCAATGGTAAAATATACATGTTAATAACTTTATGCAAACGTGGTATTTTTTCATATTATCAATGTTAATGTAAGCTAGGAGTGTCTATTAAACATATCCAATGCAAATACGCCCAATTTTTTTGTGTCTACTGCAAAATATACAAAGTGAAAAACAACACATTTTTACCATTCCCCACCCACTAATTTTACAATGGTTATTTCACCGGTATTCAATATTATGCAACGTCAGATCCTTAAAACCGGTTGCTATGGACAGACAACTAGTTACATATTTATTAGTATTGTCTATGCAGACTGCAGATACTATTTGTCGAATGTTCGTCCGTCTGTACGCACGCTTCTTAGCTTCTTAAATATTAATTGACTGCATCGATTGGGAATAATGTACACATATTAATATAGTTCGAGGCATGTGATCATTATCGTCAACAGGAGTTAATATACGATAATAGTTATCCATTTGTACATAGATTTCTTCTCCTTTTTTTACAATATTCAGTAATGGTGTTAATATCGTGCATCAAATATGCCTGACGGAGGAAGAAAATCCTGAAAGCTAAAAACAATTTTTTAAGATAAAATAATAAAACCATGTTTTGTTTTCACTTCGCTATCCGACATAAGATGAAACCATACATATAATGGATGAAGTTGGATCAATTTGTTATTATGCAATTTCAAAATGGCCGCCACATTGATAATTTATATATATGTATACAGCAATATATCGCTCGATATGATTGTGGAGATGGACATAATGGTCTATATCATTTGTAACTTCCTTATTATTATATTGAGGTGGCGGAGCAGCCTTATAATCTGGTGGAACATCCTTATGTCGTGCTGATACATCCTTATACATGTAGTGTGATGCAACTGCCTTATATTGTGATGGAACATCATTATAGTGTGGTGGAACCACATTATGTTGTGGTGAAACTGCCGTATAATGTGATGAAAATGCTTATAGTGTGACGAAACTGCCTTATATTGTGGTGGAACTGCCTTATTTTGTGAGGAAACATATGTATAATGTGATGGAGCATCATTATATCGTGGTGGAACATCCTTTGAGAGTGGTGGAACATTCTTATTGTAATGGAATGCCCGTATAATACTGCGTGATAACTGCCTTAGTATAAACCAGCGTGATAACGGCCTTAGTGTGGCTGAACATCCCTATATTATGGTGAAACTGCTTATAATGTGGTAGAACGGTCTTATATTGTAATTAATTTGCCTTATATTGTCACTAAACATCATTATACTGTGGTGGAACGTCCTTATAGTGTGGTGGAACATCATTATATGGTGGTGAAGCCGCCTTATAATGTGGTGGCACTGCCATATAGCGTGACGACACTGTCTTATATTGTGGTGGAACTGCCTTATATTGTGACAAAATATCTTTATATGGTGGTGATGTATCCTTATATCGTGATGCAACATCATTATATAGTGGTGGAACTGTCTTATATTGTAATTAATTTGCCTTATAGTGTGGTGGAAGTGCCTTATATTGTTATGAAACACCATTATAATGTGGTGAAACATCCTTATAGTGTGGTGGAACATCATTATCTTGTGGTGAAACCGCCTTATAATGTGGTGGCACTGCTGTATATTGTGACGAAAATGTATTATAGTGTGGTGAAACTGTCTTATAGTGTGAGGAAACATAATATTCTGTGGTGGAGCATCCTTATATTGTGATGGAACAGCCTTATATTGTGACGGAACATCCTTATAGTGTGACGGAACATCCTTATATTGCGATGGAACTGTATTATAATGTGTTGGAACTGCATTATAGTGTGGTGGTACATCCTTATATGTGGTGAACTGTCTTACAGTGCAAGTAATGTTCCTGATATTGTGATGGAACATCTTTATAATGTGGTGAAACTGCCTTATAATGTGTTTTATCTGCCTTATATTGTGATGAAACTGCTTTATATTGTGGTGGCACTGCCTTATAGTTTGAATAACATATTTATATCGTGGTAGAACTGCACTATAGTGTGATTAAACAGTATTATGTTGTGATGGAGCATCCGTATATTGTGGTGGAACACCCTCATATCGTGATGGAACAAGCTTATGTTGTGATGGAAAAGGCTTGTAGTGTGATGTAACATCCGTATAGTGTAATGGAACATCCTTATATTGTACCGGAACTGTCTTATAATGTGGTGGAACATCACTACACTGTGGTGGAACGTTACATTGTGGCAGAACATCTTTATATCTGATTGATATAAAAGTGTGATGCTCCATGCAAGTCTTAATTTAGTTAGATCAAACATGACGCAAGAGACCCTAACATTTTATCACATGTTTGTACTGCTACACGTCGATACTCTATGGAGATACATCTATCTTAACTTAACCATCATGATATCAATATAGCCCTCTCTTCAAATAGTAGTAGCTGCATCATTTATTTGGCCAGTGTGAATTATTTTATTGCATACATCCAAATAATGTAGCACGAGTGTAACATCAAATTAAATGAAGTACAATATATGCCTCCTCACTTCATATACTGTACATTTAATTTAATATAACAATGGTGTTACTATTTATACACATAGCTGTGGTTTTGTTAACTAATCAATGTTGAATGATACAAATGCTAATAATCAACATAATTAACTGATAATAGACAGATGTCCCGGATTACGTAATACCTTGATTTCATTTGCAACCATGAATCATCAATCTGTTCACTTACAAGTAACAGGGTCGTACTATTACCATATATTTCAGAGTATTAATAAGATTAAAAATGGTTCTGTAAGTATTAATTAGACAACTGGTGCAGACAGTGAAAATTCCTACTACTATGCGAACCTAATTTGATTTGCAATTGTCACTACACATGCCTGATGATCATATACATGATTCACATGTATACTGTATTTAAATGTTATTAATACTACCTAATGGTGACTATTGTGATTGTCACTGATTGTGTCAATCAATCAACCAATATAATAGATTCTTTCAATCATCACAACCAGTCAACAAATGTTTTAAACATGTTTTTGTGCATTTTTATACAATTTGAATTGCTGAGAAAAACATGATTTTTTATTGTGATTTATGAAAATAAACATATTAGGCGGCCATTTTGAATGTATAACAACATTATTGTATCATGGAACATGACTGTGAATGCTAAGCAAACTATATTTAGGTCAATTTGTATTATAATATATGACCATTGCGTGTTTTATAGCATCTTCGAAATTCCAGACAGTAGTAAATATGTAGTTTATGGCGGCCATTTTGAAATATTTTGAGAGTTATGATATTTAAAGGGATTACATGTTCCTTTCACAGGTATATATAAGTAATGCAATGAAAAAATAAGTGCATTTTAACATCATTACAGTTTTGTAATAGTTCTCAATAATAGTTATATTGAAAATAATGTTGAAAAATGCCAATTTTGGCGGCCATTTTGGAAATTATTGGTATAGTATGATGTAATGATGTATAATGTCCATTGTATACCATTCAGTAACCAATTTGGCAAAACATCGTAGCTATTTACAGGGTTTGTACTTGCCTAAATATCAATTAACAGTCATAATATAAACGGCTCAAAATGGCATGGCGGCCATCTTGGAAAATGGCCGCCATTTGTTCATCCAGCGGCTTTTTGAGCGCAGACATTCAGGATTAATAGACAATAGGCTACTGAATCTGAAAATCATAGTCACCAAAAATCCCACAGGGGGGGGAGGGGGGTTATTGGTGGCTCAAGGTCTAACAGGTTAAAATGGGATCGAACCCGTTTGCCCGGCCTTACATGACCTTAGCTGTTGATAGGCCGTTAAACACTAATAAACAAACAAACAAACAAACAAACAGTGGAACTTCGGAAATAACGAGTACAGTGAAACCTCTCTAAACAGGACACCAATACAACTGCCGTGATCTTATTTTTGAAGAGTTTCTTAGTCATTTATCCATTTATACATGCATTCCTCAGATGACCCTCTATCATGCTGTAGCAAATCCATGACCCACCACCCAATCCTTATCCCAAGGTCAAGGTCACAAACTGAGCACATTCATAAACTTAACTTTGGGGTAAATGTCTTCTAACATCTGTTTCCTTTCATGGAACACCTTGATATTTCATACATGCATTCCTCAGATGACCCTCTATCATGCTGGGAACGCCTTCGTATTTCATACATGGATTCATATGATGATACTCTAGCAAGCTATAGCAAATCCATGACCCACCGCCCATCCCTTACCCCAAGGTCAAGGTCACAAACTGAGCACATTCATAAACTTAACATTGGGGTAAATGTTGTATAAGATCTGTTTCCTTTCATTGAACGCCTTAATATTTCATACATGCATTTCTCAGATGACCCTCTATCATGCTGTAGCAAATCCACGACTCACCACCCAACCCTTACCCCAAGGTCAAGGTCACAAACCTAGCACATTCATAAACTTAACGTTGGGGAAATTGATGTGTAACTTCTGTTTATGTACAGGGAATACCTTCATATTTCATACATGCATTCATCTGATGATACTCTATCGTACTATAGCAAATCCATGACCCACCTCCCACCCCTTTCCCCAAGGTCAAGGTCACAAACTTAGCACATTCATAAACTTAACGTTGGGGTAAATGTCTTATAACATCTGTTTCCTTTGATGGAACGCCTTGATATTTCATACATCCATTCATCTGATGATACTCTATTGTGCTATAGCAAATCCATGACCCACCCCTTATCCCAAGGTCAAGGTCACAAACTTAGCACATTCATAAACTTAACGTTGGGGTAAATGTCTTATAAATCTGTTTCCTTTCATGGAACGCCTTGATATTTCATACATGCATTCATCTGATGATACCCTATCGTGCTATCGCAAATGCCATGACCAACCGCCCACCCCTTACCCCAAGGTCAAGGTCACAAACTTAGCACATTCATAAACTTAACGTTGGGGTAAATGTCTTGTAACATCTGTTTCCTTTCATGGAACGCCTTGATATTTCATACATGCATTCCTCAGATGACACTCTATCATGCTGTAGCAAATCCACAACCCACCACCCAACCCTTACCCCAAGGTCAAGGTCATAAACTTAGCATGTTCATAAACTTAACGTTGGGGTAAATGTTGTGTAACTTCTGTTTCTTTACAGGGAATGCTTTGATATTTCATACATGCATTCATCTGATGATCCTCTATTGTGCTATAGCAAATCCATGACCCATCGCACACCCCTTACCCCAGGGTCAAGGTCACAAACTTAGCACATTCATAAACTTTATGTTGGGGTAAATGTCTTATAACATCTGTTTCCTCTCATGGAACGCCTTGATATTTCATACATGCATTCATCTGATGATCCTCTATTGTGCTACAGCAAATCCATGACCCACCACCACTGACCCCAATGTGAAGGTCCACTGCACGCCCCTTAACCCAAGGTCAAGTTATATAATATTCATGTTTTTTTATGCAACTGTGACAAGTTTGAGTGAAGGCTGCCAACAGGCGAGCTTCGTTGTCTTCTGACAACTCTTGTCATAAATGGACTAGTCTGAAAATCATTTTATGATCATTGGATTGGTTGTAAAATTAAAAGGGTGGGATACATAAGGGTTGACATGAAACATCCACGTCCACCGCAGACACTTTTTGTCCAGAGCATAACTCAAATACCCTTTGGAATATTTTCATGAAACTTCTACACATTCATAGACCATGACCCAAAGGTGTTTCTTGCGCAAGAATGACAATTCGCCTTATTAAAATATTAGTTTTCTCCCTCTTTTTGTTGTTGGCCGAGTGTCGGCGTAGAGAGGGATACACATCTGCTTGTGGACAAGCATAATTTCTTGTTAATATTGATGGTGGAATTTGTCTCCAATTTAGATAGTTAGCCATGTTAAATAAGAAATACATGTACCAGGTAAATACAGTCTATTTATTATCCCCTCGCCGATAGGCATGAAGGGATATAGCGTTAGTCCATGTACGCACATCGTACATACGTTAGTAACACCTTTCATTTTTCATTGAAACTCTTTTCCGATTTTGATCATATTTGGTCACAATGTGTGTCTAGGGATGCTTTGTTTTGCATACGACCCACGTCCGACTGCCCAAGATCACTGAGGACTTATGTTCACCTTGTTTGTAAGGCAAATACGTTAAAAATAAAAAAAATATCAAGGCTCCCAGCAAGGGGATTAGCTTCATAAAAACGATGCCTTTGTTACTTTTTTGTGGGCAATATTTTATTTCTTAAATCACATTTGTTTTTATGACACGATTGGTAGATACTTGTCGATGTGTAGTTTACATGTGCAGGGGCGGATCCAGGATTTAGGTGAAGAGGGGGCGTGATAAAATTCAGATAATTATTTTCATCATTTTTCTTACAGCTCATCAAAAGTATGTGTTTTTACCACTCAGTTGAACCATTTCGACGAGACGGTTCAGCTGAGTGGTAACAACATACACTTTGGGTGAGAAATAAGGAAATAATCAGATCTTACCATGTAAAAAAATAGGTATAAATCTAAACTCTACCAATTTTAGAGGGGGCGTTCCCGGACGCGCCTGGATCTGCACCTGGGTACAACCATTCATTGAGACAGTGCAAATAAGTAGTCCTAACAAATAATTCCTTGAAGAGATAAGAAAGAAAAAAAGAAAATGTTGATTTATTTAAATGTTACAGTCGGTGGTTGGTCGGGCAAATGGGACGGCGTAAATTAGGGGAGGGGCTCGTCCTTATAGGAATCACGATTTGCTTGGTTTGGTCCTCGGATACGTTTTTATCTTTGGCTCTTTTGTTACCTGGGAGTTGAATTGGGTTATTGCCCATTATAAAAGTAGTACGATTATTACTGATCCTACTGCTTTTGGGAGGGGCCAAGTGATTCTGGTGTGGCGAGGACCTGGCATCAGATCAGGATTAATCTGATTTCAGGGCTGAATATATAGTTTTTGTCGAGCCCGCTTGCGGAAAGCGAGACATAGTGATCACAATGACGTCCGGGTGTCCGTACGTGCGTGCGTCCGTCCGAAATCTGCGTTAAATTTTTAAATACCTTATATCTCTGCAGTCCTAAGTCACATTGACTTGAAACTTCATATGCTTATTAGTCATGATCCATATATTCATGCTGTATCCTACTCATGCAGCCCATGTGCCCAAGGTCAAGGTCAAATGACTTAGAAGTTTGCGTTCCGAAATCTTCATTAAAGTTGTTTTTAAATACCTTATATCTCTGCAGTCCTAAGTCACATTGACTTGAAACTTCATATACTTATTAGTCATCATCCATATATTCATGCTGTATCCCACTCATACGGCCCCTGTGCCCAAAAGGTCAAGGTCAAATGACTTAGAAGTTTGCGTTCCGAAATCTGCGTTAAAGTTTTTAAATACCTTATATCTCTGCAGTCCTAAGTCACATTGACTTGAAACTTCATATGCTTATTAGTCATCATCCATATATTCATTCTGTGTCCCACTCATGCGGCCCCTGTGTCCCTATGTCAAGGTCAAATGACTTAGAAGTTTGCGTTAAAGTTTCTCAAAATTTGCGTTAAAGTTTTCACATACCTACTATCTCTGTAACAGTAAGTCAGATTTGCTTGAAACTTTGTATGCTTATTGGGCATCAAACTTCAAATAAATACACTGTGAGACCATCAAATGCCTCGGCGGGCTCGATATGCGGGCCGCGGCCATCCTCGTTTATTGTAAATATTCAGGTCTGATTTTGTACAGGTAATATATGGGATTTAGTACTAAACCCATTGACCCGGCCTTAAATGACCGTAGCTGTTGATAGGCCATTAAACCCAAACAAACAAACAAATTAAATGTTTCAATTTTGTTATTTGATATATGAATTTGTATCCGACATAAAAAATGGATTATTCCATACACCAGTATGATGATGTGCAATATATGTACTACATGTACTAACACTCGCAATGTTCAATTCAATTTTGTTGTCTGCTGTTTATTTTTAGCTATTTTTACCGCTTTTCGTTCGTCCATCATCTGTCAACACTTTTTTGACATCTTCTGAACAGCTGGGCCGATGTTAACCAAACTTCACGTGAATGGTCTACGAGTTGCTCCTTTTCAGATTTGGTAAAATGGACGTCATTGCATATCCAAGTTGGCCGCCGTAGAAAAGGTGAAATTCTTAAAAAATCCTCTAAATCAAATCGAAGGTATCGACGAGATGATCACCCAGAAGCATTTTTTGTATAAATCAGTTTCTTACGTAATCGTGAACCGCATGTTCGATGCTGGTCAAACTTTACAGTTATGTTCCATGGGTGAAGCCTTTTCAGATTTGTTAAAATGGAGGTATCGCATAATCCAAGATGGCTGCCATTGTTCAAATGGTCAAATTCTTAAAAATTCTTCTTCTCAAGAACAATGCTCTTTCAAAGTTGTTAAAATGGTGACCCCGGAGTCAAAAATGGGCATGGGGTCAAATTGGGGTCAAATTTTATTTTTCACCGAATATGGTCCTGTCATATATCAAATCGAAGGTATCAACGAGGCGATCACTCTGGTGCATTCTTTGTCGAAATCAGATGGTTATGTCACCCAAGATGACCGCCGAAAGGTCAAAAGGTTGTTCTTTTATTAGAGATTTCAAAATTCTTCTTCACACGAACCACTTGGCCCATGGAGGCCAAACTTCACAGTTATGGTCCATGAGTGAAGCCTTTTCAGATTTGTTAAAACGGAGGTCGTCGCTAATCCAAGATGGCCGCCGTCTAAAAATAGCACAAATTCTTAAAAAATCTTCTCGTGAACCGCCAGCCGGATTTCGACGAAACTTGGTAAGAATGATCGACGTAGAATTGCTGTTTCAAAGGTGTTAAAATGGTGACCCCCGGGGTCAAAAATGGGCCTGGCCCGTGTGGTCAAATTTTATTTTTTACCAAATATGCTGATGTCATATATCAAATTGAAGGTATCGATGAGGCGATTGCTCTGGTGCAATATTTGTCGGAATCTGATGATTATGTCATCCATGATGGCCGCCAAAAGGTCCATTTATTTGAGATTTTGAACCTCTTTTTCTCAGGAACCACAAGGGCCGATGCTGGCCAAACTTCATATTAAGTTAAGATCCTTGGGTGAAGCATTTTCAGATTTGGTAAAATGAGAGTCATCGCTTAATCACATTCTCCTCTGGTGTTCATGGAGTCAGGTGAGCGAATTAGGGCCATCATAGCCCTCTTGTTTATATATTTTTATTAGACTGTATGTACATTGACTGTATTTTGAGACCACCTGTTATTTAAATTACTTTTTTGCAGTCAAATTTTAATTGAACTTGATAATAATTTCAGGTGAGCGATACAGGCCCATTTGGGCCTCTTGTATTTTGTATGATGTTTACTAAACCACAAATCCACTATCCCACCGTTTCAGCATATAACAAAAAGTCACCCTCGCCATTTTTTTAATTTCATGAATTTCAATCAAATATTGATTTTATTGCGAAAAAATTTAGACTTTCCTGTGGGAATCTAACATGTATACAGGAGCTGGGGAGTGACGGTGGGGGTAGAAAACAAAATTGTTGGAAAGTGACCCCGAAACCTATCCAAATAGCTTGGAAATGATGTAACTAAGAAAACAAAACTATTTAAAAAAAAAAATCTATTTTCAGCGCTCATGTTAAATTCTCTGTAAAATAAATATTTGTTGGAATTTCATCAAATAAGTTTTTTAAGCGGAGGGGGATTTTTTTTTGCTATCGATGAAAAAGTACTTACATGTATGTACATTTAAATAATTGTTTTATACGCCCGTTTTAAAAACGGGACGTATTATGTATTCACCTTGTATGGGCGGCCGGCCGGCCGGCGGGCACAGTTGTCCACACAATAACTAGAGTTCTACTTGACGGATCGTAACCAACTTCGGTATACAAAAAACCTATTGATTGTCAATATTTTCTGATTACTTATCTCCCCTTGACGGCAATTTTTATGCTTCCGCCACCAAATGGTGAGGGGGGCATATAGTGTTACATGCATTGCTCTAATGGTCCTCTACCACCCTGCGACAAATCCACAATCGTCCCGCCCCAGCTAAGCCCAGGGTCAAGGTCACATGCTTGGTGCATTTGAAACCTTAATGCTCGGGTAAATGTCTTGTAATTTCCTTTCACGGATCTGGTTGATATTTCAGACATGCATTGCTCTAATGGTCCTCTACCCCCTGTGAAAAATCCGCGATCGTCCTGCTCCCGCTAATCCCAGGGTCAAGGTCGCATACTTGGTGCATTCAAAACTTGAATAAGTGTCTTATAATGTCGCTTTCCTTGCATGGATCTGCTTGATATTTCACACACCCATTGCTCCGATGGTCTGCTTTTATGCTGTGAAAAATCCACGCTTCTCTGACCCTGTGTTTTCAAATGTGCCCCTTTTCTTTGTCTGCCAGCGGGGGCATTCATGTGCCGACAGGCCACATTTCTAGTTAATTTTTGCACTGTATCCCTGTCCACGCAATAACTCAAGTTCTACTTGACAGATCACGGCGAGACAAATAACTATTGATTATATTAAAAAAATTCCCAGGACTTATCTGCCCTTGGCGGCCATTTTTAATTTTGCACTCTGTACCCTTGTCCACACAAGAACTCGAGTTAGTCTTGACGGATCGTAACCAAATTCTGTACATGTTTATCATGCCAAGATGAAGAACCCTATTGGTTTTCAGTGAGTTATCTCGCCTTGTTGACTGGCCTTGCCTCGAAGGGCGTATATTGTGATTCGGCTTATATTTTAGGGTGGGAATTGGCTCGAACACCTTCCTGACCCGGTATTTTTCACACACGCATTATGTATATTGGTATTTATCCCGCCAACACAGTGCGTATGTGCCGTGAAACATTTTTGATATCCTGTCAATACGACCTAATCACTGCGTATGAATATGTGCGGTGGCTGGGGTTATTAAATATTAAAGCCATTTGTAGGTGTTGACGGGATAAATAGAATAGTAGGTTAGTGCCGTGAATGGGAAAAATATCTGGCGCGGCACGGAAACGGGATGTGCTCGGCAGAGCCTCGCCCATCCCGTTCGTTTCCTAAGCCTTGCCAGATATTTTTTCCCATTCGCGGCATTAACCTACTATTCTCTGTATTGTGACCTTCGGCACTCTTGTTTGATTTATTGTGTTTAATAGCCAAAAGTTTGTCGGTAGCAGAACGTGGAATGGTTTTATATGTTGTATTTTGTAAACCACAAACCCACTATCCCAACGTTTTGGCCTAAAGCCTTTGTCAGGGAATTAGTTTTATATTTTGAATGATGTTTAATAACCACAAACCAACTATCATCACCGGTATTACTATCAGAAAAGTGGCATCCAGTTCATCAATGATTCCAACGTTTCGGAGGGATAAATTGTGGACACTGGAATTCAAAACCAGATGTTGTGAGTTCAATCCCTGTTGCTGGGACGTTAAACCCATTCACTTTTACTTTTCAAACGTTTAAGCATGGTGGTTGGTTGGGAGTATGTGATGGGTAATTTAACTATCGGGATTCATCCTTAACGGATTCCCAACCCTCGGGTAAGTTTTTGGATTTTTTGTATGCTAGAGTTGAATCTGGTTATACCCCTTATAAGAGTAACATGATTATTCCTAATCCTATTACTTGTAGGGGAAGGGGCCCAAGTGACTCTGGTGTGGTATGGACCTGGCACCTTGTCGGGTTATGATTTCAGGGATGAAAATATTTTTTTTTCGATGTAAATATTCCCTTCTGATTTTGGGATTTTCCCTCCATTGCAGCAGGTTAAAAAACTGTTGGCCCGGCGTTAAATGACCGTAGCTGTTGATAGGCCGTTAAACACCAATACATCAAATCGAATGTTTCGGAGCAAGAGTTCTCTGAAATGGATGCCACTTAGCTGTTGTTGCAAAGGCCAAATTCTTCAGTCACTGTAATGTGTGGCTGTAACTGGAGAAATGGGGCTTATGGGTTTTGCTTCCAGTATAGATCCAGATCAGCCTGTGCATCCGCACAGTCTGATCAGGATCTGCACTGTTCGCACCCGTGAAGCACCCGCCATTCTGCTAACAAGCAATATAGATCATTATCAGGCGTACTAATAGACACTGATGACAAATCCCATAAACCCCATTTCTCCAGTCCCAGCCACACATATGGAAGAATGGCAAGGCCTCACTCACATGGTGTTTGTTTGTAGAATTTATTTATGTACATGCAGATATAAATAATGTTATTTTTTTAACTGTTTTGTATTGTATCACAGCTCAACACCGACTAATCAAACGTCCTAATTTTGATCAGAAGCAAATGAACTAACCACATGTTGATGATGCAGCGTGATATACGATACTGGTGATACACGTTATCAGGAACTACTGTCTGTTCCATGTTTTGCTGCCGACGATCTTTGGGCCATTAAGCACATTCAATCTTAAAAATATTTAAATAGAAGTACGGTACTTTTTCATCAATAACAAAAAAAGTCACCCTCCCCAAATTTTATTATTTGATGAAATTCAGTCAAATATTGATTTTATTGTGAAAAAGCTATTTTCCTATGGGGGCTAAACAAATATTTTGTTTAATTATTTTTTATTTGTGGACCGATTTTCAAAATCCGACTTGTTTTCCTAGTTACATCATTTCCAAGCTATCTAGACCAGTTTCGGAGTCAATTTCCAATTTTTATTTTTTTTACTCCGCCCGCAGCGCTTCCACCTCTTTCTTTTCCCTCTTTCTTTTCCCATAGGAAAATCGTTTTTTCGCTATAAAATCAATATTTTATGGAATTTCGTCAAACAAAAGAATTTGGGGAGGGTGACTTTTATGTTTTTGGTGAAAAAGTACTTACATTTAAATATTGTTTAGATTTAATATGTTTAATAGCCAAAAGTTCATCGGTAGAAAAACGTGGAATAGACAGTAGTCAATGTTTTGGTGATACGTGTTAACAGGAGCAATGAACTAGCCGGAGGCTTGGTTTGACCCTCGGTTAAGTTTTTGGATTTTTTGTATGTGAGAGTTGAATCGCGTTATACCCCTTATAAGAGTAACATGATTATTGCTAATCCTATTACTTGTAGGGGAAGGGACCAAGTGACTCTGGTGTGGTATGGACCTGGCACCTTGTCAAGTTATTATGATTTCAGGGTTGAATATATTTTTTTTTTCGATGTAAATATTCCTTTCTCATTTTGGGATTTTCCCTCCATTGCAGCAAGTTAAAAACCTGTTGGCCTGGCGTTAAAGGACCTTAGCTGTTGATAGGCCGTTAAACACCAAATGTTTCGGAGCAAGAGTTCTCTGAAATGGATGCCACTTAGCTGTTGTTGCCAAGGCCAAATTCTTCAGTCACTGTAATGTGTGACTGTGACTGGAGAAATGGGGCTTATGGGTTTTGCTTCCAGTGTAGATCCAGATCAGCCTGTGCATCCGCACAGTCTGATCAGGATCTGCACTGTTCGCTGTTCCATGAGTGAAGCACCCGCCATGCCGCTAACAAGCAATATAGATCATTATCAGACGTACTAATAGACACTGATCACAAATCCCATAAGCCCCATTTCTCCAGTCCCAGCCACACATATGGAAGAATGGCAAGGCCTCACTCACATGGTGTTTGTTTGTAGAATTTATTTATGTACATGCAGATATAAATAATGTTGTTTTTGCAACTGTTTTGTATTGTATCGCAGGTCAGCATGTCCTAATTTTTATCAGAAGCAAATGAACTAGCCACATGTTGATGATTCAGCATGATATACGAGACTGGCAATACGCATTATCAGGAACTTGTAAATGTTTTGGTGATGCGCTTTATCAGGAGCAAATGTACTAGCCACGTACATGTTGATGTTGCAGCGTGATATACGAGACTGATGATACGCGTTATCAAAAACTAGTCAATGTTTCGGTGATGTCCATTATACCTCAAGCCACACACGCTATCAGGAAGCTGTCAATATATTGGCAATACGTGTTATCAGGAACTACGGTCTGTTCTACGTTTTTCTGCCGACAAACATTTGGCTATTAAACACATTAAATCTAAAAAATATTTAAATGCAATTCTTTTCTCAGAAAATCAATAACAAAAAAGTCACCTTCCCCAAATTTTTTTATTTGATGAAATTGATTTTATAGCCAGAAAACGATTTTCATATGGGAATTTAACATGGGGCAAAAAGATGATGGCAACAAGAGTTGAAAAACTAATTTTTTTGGAAATTGAATTCGAAACCTGGCTAGATAGCCAGGAAATGATGTTACTAAGAAAACAAGTTAGATTTTGAATTCCCATAGGAAAATTGTTTTTTCGCAATAAAATCAATATTTGATGGAAATTCAACAAATAAAAAAAATTGGGGAGGGTGACATTTTTGTTATTGATGAAAAACTACAGTCGAACCTGTGTTAACGACCACCTGTGAAATAACGACCACCTGTCCACAACGGCCAGTTAAAACCCCCCCGTCCAATTTTAAAAGACCTTGGAATAACGACCACCTCCGAACAACGACCAGCGACCAGCGATTTTCGTTCCCACGCGGCATTTTTTACTGCAAACAGCGACCATTAGCGACCATTAGCGACCAAGTCATGTTTTGTCGCCAAAAAAAAATAACATCTCAATCGCCGATTTTCCTTTCATCACAAAACTCGGCGACATTTTTCAATGAAAAATATTGCATAACTCCATTAACGGTAATTCCCGATATGTATTCCGTGTCGTGTATTCCAATAGGCATAATGCAATTCTGCGCAAGTCATAAAACTCGATCATTAGCTGGCAAACTGTGTTTACACGATGCTGATTCGTCTACAGTGACAAGACTAAGACTTCAAACACACGGCGCGTGTCAAGTGTAAATTTCACACATCGGGGCACAAGGCCATATCAAAGATCAATCCACGCGGTTGCTGACATCAGTCACGTAGTCCACACTAGACTGGTACCCTGTCTGATGCGTATGAATTGGGTCTCGATCTCCGACAAATCCCGGCTTATTGCATTAGCGACCATACCAGGCAGTGGATTCGCGTAGTCTGCCCGTGGTTTACATGGTTTACAATGCTCGCGAATCTCTAATTAAAAACATCAGTAATTACGTCAGCGGACATTGCCAATTCGTCATAGGCTGCTTAAATATTCGGGCTTGACCAGGATAGTATACAGTACATTGGACAGAAAGCAAATAAGCCTGGTGTTCTCTCCTGATTTGGACACCTAGCTCGTGTGGGTTACTGGACTTGACGCATTCAATGAAATATTTTTTGTTACAAAAAAACTCGCGGTTTTCACAGAATAGAATGCTAAAAACATGGCCGACTTTGTTGTGAAACTGGGTAAATGTTCGACCCTTGGAACAACGACCACCTGTCAACAACGACCACTTTGGCCATTTCCCTTTGCAGGTCGTTGTTCACAGGTTCGACTGTACTTACATTTAGATATTTTAGATTTAATGTGTTTAATAGCCAAAAGTTGTCGGCAGCAAAACGTGGAACAGACAGTAGTCTATGTTTTGGTGATACATGTACGTGTTATCAGGAACAATGAACTAGCCACATGTTGATGATTCAGCGTGATATACTAGACTGGCGATACGCGTTATCAGAAACTAGTCAATACAATGGCGGCGTCCACCATTCCGCACTCGTGTAATGCCTTCTCTAGAACCTCGGAGTACGCCATACTGCCATCACGCTCTCGCCACTGCCTCAATAGCTGGAACACCTAGACGGACAAATATCAAATGTCGGGTGTCATCGATATAACGTTAATAGGCAAGGCTAGGAAACGCATTCCGAGGCTCATCGATGAACTCCTACTTTCTGAGCCGAGCCTGATAAACTTGATATCAAAAGACACAAACAGACAAAATATATGATGGCATAGTATCAAGTTATTAGGTACGGCTAGGAAACGTGTAGGAATTCCGAGGCAGTTTAAAGTTTGCAAGGAGGTCTTTTGGACTCCACACTCTTCTTTAAAAGGCGGGCTATGCAGAGTTTATTATAAAATCAATCAACAAGTTTAATAAATATCATAGTAAATCAGCATAAATGTTTTATTTGTTACATAAGCATAGCATCATTTGCATATTTATTACACTAGTGTATTACAATTTTTAATAAGCCGTCTCGTTTGCATATTTAATATACTAGTGTATTACAATTTTTAGCCAGATTTTTTGAAAAAAAATCCAGGCTATTGGATTGGCGAAAGCCGGGCGGGCGTTTTCAATGTTAAGTTTTCGTGTTTAAGTCCATTTCTTTGGTACTGTTCCACCTAGGACCACCAAACTTTCACAGCTTCATAATCAAGGGGTGCCCACCACATATCACTATCCAACATGTTACTTTTTTTTTTAACTTGACCCATTTTTTCCGCGCAGTCGACTTAGCCATTTTCAATGTTAAGTTTTCGCGTTTACAATGTTAAGTTTTCGTGTTTAAGTCCATTTCTTTGGTACTGTACCACCTAGGACCACCAAACTTTCACAGCTTCATAACTTAAGGGGTGCCTACCACATACAACTATCCAACATGTGACCATATTTTTACCTTCACCTATTATTTCTACGTAATTGACTTAGCCATTTTCAACGTTAACTTTTTAACGTACGTCTGGTTAAATTTTTTGGTTAAAATAAAACTTTTTCGTTATACTATATTTCTGCAACTGCTTCGCCCATTACCTTGAAACTTCACATGGGTGTTTATCATCGTCCATATTTTCATTCTAACCCCCAACCGTGCGGCCCCTGTGATCAATGTCAAGGTCAAATTACTTTGAATTTATTTGTTAAAGTTTTTTCGTGTACTATATCTCTGCAACTGCTTCACCCATTACCTTGATACTTCACATGGGTGTTTATCATCATTGTCGCACCCGCTTGCGGAAAGCACGATATCGTCGGCATTTTGGCATACGTCCGTCCGTCCATACGTCCGAGTGTCCGGTTAAAGTTTTTTCATTAAAGTTTTTCCATCTACTATATCTATTTTTTTAGTGTCCATGCCTCGCCCCAAGGCGCGACATGCAGGCCACGGCCATCTAGTCTACAAAAAGTGGGTATAATTATGTTATCCAAGTGTCCATGCTTGGAAAAAACCTGGCCTTCGTGGCTTTGCCTCGTTTCTTGTTAATAATCAGTCCCATTTGCATATTTATTATACTTGTGATTTTTAATAGACTATGGCAGCTAATTAATGTAATAATACATGGTACCTGTTGTTGCGAGCTGCCAGAATACGTGGCTCGTAACTCTTGTACGTCTTCGCCGAAGAAGCCCAACTTGTTGGCGACTCGCGCCCAGTCTTTCCGGTGAATCTTCTCGGCAACTTCCCGGAATGTCTGATCGGTCGGGATCCGTTTACCGCGGCCCGGTGTCAGACGCACAGGTGTCCGTGAACTCATGCGGCCCGTGGCACTCTCAGTGCGGAACTGTCGAGAAATGAATATTGTCGTCTGCTGTGTTGGTTTCATATTTATTTTTATGCCCCCACAAATTTATTTAGAAACCAATATTATCGTTTGCTGCATTTTTAAAAATTTTCTGAACATGATTTTTACAGTAGATTTTCTTTAAAAATCTTCTAACAAACAGACAGATCTTGATGATATGTAGCACATCAAATACGATGGCATATGTGTTTTAAGGGTGCTCGGAAAGTGTTTTACAATAACTTTTAACTTTCACAAAAAATCGAGTACCGTTCACATTCACCGTTCCGAACTTTCGGACCCATTTTATACTGTCAACATACCCAAGGAATGAAAGGCTTTTTCAATATTTGGCAAATAAAATTTCCAACATTCGTTGCATTCAGACCAATTATATCATCAATTTTCAACCACATTCTATCGATTCAGGAGACATATCAATCTGCTGATGCCAATAGAATACATGAACTGCAGTTATAACAACTGTAGTTCATGTAACAACTGCAGTTCATGTATTCTGTTCCTACATTTAAGACATTAAAAGTCATAAAATTGCGCGATTTTCTAATGAGCCCTCAAAGCGGAGATTACATGCCTGGCGCGTCATATGATTGGATAGCCATTTCCCGCGATGTGTCAAAATCCACTACAGTGGGTGGCAGGTGGGAGTATGCGATGGGTAATTTTGGCCCTCAAGTACAAACCCGTTGACCCTGCCTTAAATGACCATAGCCGTTGATAGGCCGTTAAACACCAACAAACAAACAAACCAAATCCACTAAGACGGTCACGCTATTATTAGATGTCAGCCAATGAGCGTCACGATGTACAGGGGTTTACACGTCCATGTAAGGATGTGTAACCAAATTTCACCGCTTTGAGAGCTTGACCATCTATCCGAGAATATTTGATGTTTTTCAGACGATATAAACGTTTGACCTGCATTGGCGGTTCAGGTCCATTACATTAATCTAAACAAACAATTTGGAACCAGTTTTATTGCTAACGTTAACAAATAATGGTTTTATTGGTTAAAAACTTGCACGGGTAGATACTCCGTTTCAAACTTTGTAAATTCATACTTTTCTATGTAACTCGCGGGAGGTGATGTAAATTGTATATTGGTAACAATGCACCTGTACCACCAGATAAATTGCATTAAGCCATGGCAAGTTTCTCTGTTAAGCGTCCGTGTGCGGGTAGGTTTTGAGAGTGGCTCTGTGAAAAAACAAACAAACTATGTACATGTATGCTATTTGGCGCTATTTACTGGTGAAGTAATATGAAAACTGATTGGGAACTTGGCACGTTTTATATCCGTTCATGAATTTACACATAATAAGTTTAATTAGAGTTTTTTCTTCTTTAATATTGTTTTATTATAAAGTTTGCAGGCAGAAAGTCTGCAAAGGGTTGAGGAAGTTTTTAACATAAATTTATCTTTGTTTCTTTCAAGGCCTTGTTTGTTTTTACCAGATATGTAGGCAGGTTTTGGTCAAGGACGCTTAACATAGACAAGATATGGTATGGCCTTACGGTATACCGTTTTCCTGGAGGTGGTTCAGTGACTGAATGGCAAAGTTTCTAGCGATCATACTGCGTGGATGCGACGGCTGGACTCGGTTTATACTGGGTGGAAATGCCATAAACCCTATTTCTCCAGTCACAGCCACAAATTTGTTCTATTTTTTTTCATGACAGCCATGAATTGGCAGCGAATGATAATTGTCTCCATGTTTTATTGAAAACGATTGAAGGTAAGGCTAACAACCTATAAAGGATGGAAATGCTGTTTTCTGTTTTGCAAATTTGCTTTATTTTGTCTTATGACGATGATTATTCTGATTTCAGGGCTGAATATATAGTTTTGTTATTGTAAATATTCAGTTCTGATTTTGGGATTTTCCCCCCATTTGTATATGTACTTGAACATGTACATGTACTTGTACAGGTAATATATAGGATTTAGTAATAAACCCATTGACCCGGCCTTAAATGACCTTAGCTGTTGATAGGCCATTAAACCCCAACAAACAAACAAACTTATGACAATGAAGTTTTGGCAGAACATGAGAATGAGTTTAACGTGCCAGCAACATAGGAAGACAATATCTTGGAAATAGGATTTAAAGCTAGTCCCACATGCCAGGTTATAATGTAGGGAGACATATTTGTTTGTCCATTCTTTAGAAATGACATTTTTTTTCGGGCAAAATAAACATTTATTCACCATTTACCCGACATATTAATTTGCATTATTATACTTTGTATATCAAATGTAAATTTCCGCACTGATATCGGGGGCGATAAGCGCGTTTCCTTAAAATGTTAATGGGAATTACTATTTAGTCTTTGTATTTATATTTTGATGTGCAATGATCATTCTTTATATGTTAATTATATACAATTATTTTTTCAGGTGACACACTTAATTTGCATAAATAATTTAAAAATTTCCTGCCTCATTTGCATATCCAAATAGCCTGATACCGCGAGACACTATCAGTAAAATAAAGATACTAAAGTATTAAATGATTATATCTGTATTATACTATTCCACCAGTTTTAAAAATTACGAGTACCCACAAGCTACTCGTAATTTTTAAACTGGTGGAATAGTTACACAATTATACACTTATTTAGTTCCTGTAAAGAACATTTTATGCTTACTAGATGGGACCCCACCTTTAAAATCATTTTATTCATATTGAAATACAACTGGGCTGGAAGTACAAGAAATAAACAACATATTTTTGCGAATTTATCTGGGGTTTTATATCGAGCTGTTTACAGGTACTTGTATGTTTTGTATCTAAAGAGTATTATACCCCCATATTTCAAATGAGTATTTTAATTTTACAAATGTATTATTGATTTTCTTCCTTATCTGCTTATTAAATATAGGGAACAAATGATAAAAAATAAAACAAATTTAAAAATTCACTTATTTGAGCTGCAAAAAGCAATCCAGCTTTTTTGTAGCTCAACTAAGTAAATTTTCAACTTTATTTCAGTATTTTCACTACTCAATTTAAAAATCAATGCATATTTTCACATTGCTGTGAGTATTCTGTACTCCCACTTTTGTTATTAAGAAAAATGTTGTTTTTATCATAGTAATTAAACTCCCTTGTACCACAGGTGGAAGACAATCCCATTACCCCACCCACCTGGTGTTGTACTGTAAGTTACGTTTATAATTAACGTAATGTACAGTACAACACCAGGTGGGTGGGGTAACGGGATTGTTTTTAATGTCACAGGTCCAAGTCTTCCACCTGTCCATTATACCTCAAGCAAATTTTTATGCAGACGTTCCTTCATATCTTCAGGAAGTATCTGGAAGTCGAGCACCTGTTCCAGTGTGTTGCTAGGCAACATCTGGCAACCAGTTACAAATGCTTCTTCCCTGATCTCACCTGAAATATTGGCGGGAAAATATAACTGTCTTCTGCTTTTTTTTGTAACTTCATAAATCAGTAAACAAGTTTAATAAATACATTAAATCACAACTCGTGTAAGATCATTATTTTACACAATATTGTTGCCATTATTATGATTGTAAAATTGTTCATTTGATAAAACAAGACAGCCGCGGCCCGTATGTCGCGCCCGCCGAGGCTTTGATAGTATACCGAAAAACTTTAACCAAAAACTTTAACCCGGACGCACGTACGATTTGATTGATGTAACAATATATCAATAGTTTTATTGTCATGCCAGCTTGCGTACA
Source organism: Conchocele bisecta (assembly GCA_029237695.1). NCBI lineage: Eukaryota > Metazoa > Mollusca > Bivalvia > Lucinida > Thyasiridae > Conchocele > Conchocele bisecta. Next base: position 132,160,414 of record CM055267.1, read on the forward strand.
ATGCGATATAGTCGGCACATTGGCGTACGTACAGTGCGATATAGTCGGCACATTGGCGTACGACTATCACGCTGTCCACAAGCGGGCGCGACAATAACACTACTAATATATTGTTACATGAAGCAAAAATTACTGCACCAAAATCAGGGTACGAGATCACATGGTTTGCGATTGTTTCTGAACCTGATTTTCCGACGTGTCGTAACCTGTGACGTCATTTTTACAGTAGATTTTAAGTCTATAAAAATCTTCTTAACAAATGGATGTATTCTGAGAATATATACCAAAGATGATGACTTATGTGTTTTACGGGTGTGCTAACAGTTCTTTACAACAACGTTTAAGGTTGTTGTACCCTTCTTGTGGCCCCATGTAAAGTCTATGGAAATCTAATAAACAACCCTACTCATAAACCGTTAGCTACTTACACCAGTAAACCATATATATGCGTTTAACAAGTTGTTATGCGGATGATACCAGCAAGGAAATCACAGCATATGCTGATCTCACTGATCACATTGGAAAAGTCGCGGGAATACTGGACGAGGCCTTCCGGCCTTCGTCCAGTATTCCCGCGACTTTTCCAAGTTTTTATGTTACTTATGTATGTAAGTTGCTATTGTTTTATTAGTAGTTTTTTTTTTATAAGATATCCATAAACTTTACATGGGGCCACAAGAAGGGTAAAACTACCTTAACTTTCATTCAAGAAGAATCAAGTACCGTTTATTTCATACATTTGCATGCTCTAAAATTTTATTTACATTGAACGTACAGTCGAACCTTCGTGAACGGCCACCTCTCTAAAACAACACCCTCTCTATAACAGCCGCTATTTTATATCCCAAATGGATGATTTTCTCTATATCTAACTCTTAGAATGATGAGCACGAAAATTGTTGTCTGCAGTTGCTGTTGCCTTCTTTCTCAATAAAAACATGTTTTGACAGCACTTTAGGATCATTTCCATTGGAAATGATTCTAAAATGTTGCCAAATCATCTATTTGATGAGAATTATCGAAGAAAATAAACAGCGGACGACAAATTTAATTCACCATTAACCTCTCTACAATGGCCACCTCTCTACAACAGCCAATTTTGCGTCTTCCCATGTGTGGCTGATGTAGAGAGGTTACACTGTATACATATAACTGATGTAGAGGTTACACTGTATACATATAACTGATGTAGAGAGGTTACACTGTATACATATAACTGATGTAGAGAGGTTACACTGTATACTATAACTGATGTGAGGTTACACTGTATACATTAACTGATGTAGAGGACACTGTATACATATAACTGATGTAGAGAGGTTACACTGTATACATATAACTGATGTAGAGGTTACACTGTATACATATAACTGATGTAGAGAGGTTACACTGTATACATATAACTGATGTAGAGGTTACACTGTTATACATATAACTGATGTAGAGGTTACACTGTACATATAACTGATGTAGAGGTTACACTGTATACATATAAACTGATGTAGAGAGGTTACACTGTATACATATAACTGATGTAGAGGTTAACACTGTATACATATAACTGATGTAGAGGTTACACTGTATATAACTGATGTAGAGAGGTTACACTGTATACATATAACTGACGTAGAGAGGTTACACTGTATACATATAACTGACGTAGAGAGGTTACACTGTATACATATAACTGATGTAGAGGTTACACTGTATACATATAACTGATGTAGAGGTTACACTGTATACATATAACTGATGTAGAGAGGTTACACTGTATACATATAACTGATGTAGAGGTTACACTGTATAAATATAAACTGATGTAGAGGTTACACTGTATACATATAACTGATGTAGAGGTTACACTGTATACATATAACTGATGTAGAGAGGTTACACTGTATACATATAATACATATAACTGATGTAGAGAGGTTACACTGTATACATATAACTGATGTAGAGGTTACACTGTATACATATAACTGATGTAGAGGTTACACTGTATACATATAACTGATGTAGAGAGGTTACACTGTATACATATAACTGATGTAGAGGTTACACTGTATACATATAACTGATGTAGAGGTTACACTTGTATACTATAACTGATGTAGAGGTTACACTGTATACATATAATGATGTAGAGAGGTTACACTGTATACATATAATACATATAATGATGTAGAGAGGTACACTGTATACATATAACTGATGTAGAGGTTACACTGTATACATATAACGATGTAGAGGTTACACTGTATACATATAACTGATGTAGAGGTTACACTGTATACATATAACTGATGTAGAGGTTACACTGTATACATATAACTGATGTAGAGGTTACACTGTATACATATAACTGATGTAGAGAGGTTACACTGTATACATATAACTGATGTAGAGGTTACACTGTATACATATAACTGATGTAGAGGTTACACTGTATACATATAACTGATGTAGAGAGGTTACACTGTATACATATAACAGGTTACACTGTATACATATAACTGATGTAGAGGTTCACTGTATATATAACTGATGTGAGGTTACACTGTATACATATAAACTGATGTAGAGGTTACACTGTATACATATAACTGATGTAGAGGTTACACTGTATACATATAACTGATGTAGAGGTTACACTGTATACATATAACTGATGTAGAGAGGTTACACTGTATACATATAACTGATGTAGAGGTTACACTGTATACATAAAACTGATGTGAAGAGGTTACAACTATTACATAACTGATGTAGAGGTTACACTGTATACATATAACTGATGTAGAAGGTTACACTGTATACATATAACTGATGTAGAGGTTCACTGTATTACATATAACTGATGTAGAGAGGTTACACTGTATACATATAACTGATGTAGAGGTTACCACTGTATACATATAACTGATGTAGAGGTTACACGGTATATATAACTGATGTAGAGAGGTTACACTGTATACATATAACTGATGTAGAGAGGTTACACTGTATACATATAACTGATGTAGAGGTTACACTGTATACATATAACTGATGTAGAGGTTACAGTGTATACATATAGCTGACGTAGAGAGGTTACACTGTATACATATAACTGACGTAGAGAGGTTACACTGTATACATATAACTGATGTAGAGGTTACACTGTATACATATAACTGATGTAGAGGTTACACTGTATACATATAGCTGATGTAGAGAGGTTACACTGTATACATATAACTGATGTAGAGAGGTTACACTGTATACATATAACTGATGTAGAGGTTACACTGTATACATATAACTGATGTAGAGAGGTTACACTGTATACATATAACTGATGTAGAGAGGTTACACTGTATACATATAACTGACGTAGAGAGGTTACACTGTATACTAATGATGTAGAGAGGTTTACACTGTATACATAACTGATGTAGAGGTTACACTGTATACATATAACTGATGTAGAGAGGTTACACTGTATACATATAACTGATGTAGAGTTACACTGTTATACATATAACTGATGTAGAGAGGTACACTGTATACATATAACTGAGTAGAGGTTACACTGTATACATAACTGATGTAGAGAGGTTACACTGTATAACATACTGATGTAGAGGTTACACTGTATATATAACTGATGTAGAGAGGTTACACTGTATCATATAACTGAGTAGAGGTACACTGTATTACATAATAACTGATGTAGAGGTTACACTGTATACTATAACTGATGTAGAGGTTACACTGTATACATATAACTGATGTAGAGAGGTTACACTGTATACATATAACTGATGTAGAGGTTACACTGTATACATATAACTGATGTAGAGAGGTTACACTGTATACATATAACTGATGTAGAGGTTACATACATATAACTGATGTAGAGGTTACACTGTATACATATAACTGATGTAGAGAGGTTACACTGTATACATATAATTGATGTAGAGGTTACACTGTATACATATAACTGATGTAGAGGTTACACTGATACATATAATGATGTAGAGGTTACACTGTATACATATAACTGATGTAGAGAGGTTACACTGTACATATAACTGATGTAGAGGTTACACTGTATACATATAACTGATGTAGAGGTTACAGTGTATACATATAACTGATGTAGAGAGGTTACACTGTATACATATAACTGATGTAGAGGTTACACTGTATACATATAACTGATGTAGAGGTTACACTGTATACATATAACTGATGTAGAGGTTAAGTGTAACCTCTCTACATCAGTTATATGTATACAGTGTAACCTCTCTACACTGTATACATATAACTGATGTAGAGAGGTTACACTGTATACATATAACTGATGTAGAGAGGTTACACTGTATACATATAACTGATGTAGAGGTTACACTGTATACATATAACTGATGTAGAGGTTACACTGTATACATATAACTGATGTAGAGGTTACACTGTATACATATAACTGATGTAGACAGGTTACACTGTATACATATAACTGATGTAGAGGTTACACTGTATACATATAACTGATGTAGAGGTTACACTGTATACATATAACTGATGTAGAGAGGTTACACTGTATACATACTGATGTAGAGAGGTTACACTGTATAACATATAACTAGATGTATGAGGTTACACTGTATACATATAACTGACGTAGAGAGGTTACACTGTATACATATAACTGATGTAGAGGTTACACTGTATACATATAACTGATGTAGAGGTTACACTGTATACATATAACTGATGTAGAGAGGTTACACTGTATACATATAACTGATGTAGAGAGGTTACACTGTATACATATAACTGATGTAGAGGTTACACTGTATACATATAACTGATGTAGAGAGGTTACACTGTATACATATAAACTGATGTAGAGGTTACACTGTATACATATAAACTGATGTAGAGGTTACACTGTATACATATAACTGATGTAGACAGGTTACACTGTATACATAACTGATGTAGAGGTTACACTGTATACATATAACTGATGTAGAGGTTACACTGTATACATATAACTGATGTAGAGAGGTTACACTGTATACATATAACTGATGTAGAGGTTACACTGTATACATATAACTGATGTAGTAGTTTACACTGTATACATATAACTGATGTAGAGGTTACACTGTTATACATATAACTGATGTAGAGGTTACACTGTATACATATAACTGATGTAGAGAGGTTACACTGTATACATATAACTGATGTAGAGAGGTTACACTGTATACATATAACTGATGTAGAGGTTACACTGTATACATATAACTGATGTAGAGAGGTTACACTATACATATAACTGATGTAGAGGTTACACTGTATACATATAACTGATGTAGAGAGGTTACACTGTATACATATAACTGATGTAGAGGTTACACTGTACATATAACTGATGTAGAGAGGTTACACTGTATACATATAACTGATGTAGAGGTTACACTGTATACATATAACTGATGTAGAGGTTACACTGTATACATATAACTGATGTAGACAGGTTACACTGTATACATATAAACTGATGTAGAGGTTACACTGTATACATATAACTGATGTAGAGGTTACACTGTATACATATAACTGATTGTAGAGAGGTTACACTGTATACATATAACTGATGTAGAGGGTTACACTGTATCATATAACTGATGTAGAGGTTACACTGTATACATATAACTGATGTAGAGGTTACACTGTATACATATAACTGATGTAGAGAGGTTACACTGTATACATATAACTGATGTAGAGAGGTTACACTGTATACATATAACTGATGTAGAGGTTACACTGTATACATATAACTGATGTAGAGAGGTTACACTGTATACATATAACTGATGTAGAGGTTACACTGTATACATATAACTGATGTAGAGGTTACACTGTATACATATAACTGATGTAGAGAGGTTACACTGTATCATATAACTGATGTAGAGGTTACACTGTATACATATAACTATGATTAGAGAGGTTACACTGTATACATATAACTGATGTAGAGGTTACACTGTATACATATAACTGATGTAGAGAGGTTACACTGTATACATATAACTGATTTTTTGTCAAAACAACAGAATTATGAGAATAAAGCAACCTATACAATAAAGGGCAGCCTGCTGTGCTATGTTTCACAACAATCTGTCGCTCCGTTAAAAAGACATCACAGGAAATTTACTGTAAACAAATCTAAAAGTGGGTTGCAGGTGGGAGAATGCGATGAGTAAATTAACGATCGGGGTTCATCCTTACCGGAATTCCAACTGGAGACCTGGTTGGGCTCTCACATACGTCGTTGTGACAGATGAATCTGGTTATACCCCTTATATAAGTATTATGATTATTCGTAATCCTGTTTTAGGGGAAGGACCAAGTGACTTTGGTGCCGTATGGACCTGGCACCAGGTCAGGTTATTCTAATTTCAGGGCTGAATATATTTTTTCTAGATGAAAATATTCTGTTCTGATTCTTTCTTGCTGAGGATACGCCATTTTGTTCATAGAAACTCCTAAATATTTACTTTATATATGCTTAGAAGTATATGTCGTGTCACCGTCTCATCGATGCAGTTCAAAAGAGTGGTCACAACATATACATTTGTTGATAAATAACAAAAATAAAAATAAATATTTGAAAAGATTCATACCCGTAAAGGTGTATTCCGAATGTAATGGGTTAACGTTACCTGCTGTATATTTATTACCTGTATGGTCAGGGTCCATCATTTGGAAGAATAAATCCACCAATTGTACAATGGCTTCCTGAAAATTAAAAAAAAAGTGTTTGTGACAGTTTAACGTCACCAGCTAACCCTTAAAATGCGGGAAACGTAAATTGTTGTCTGATGTTGATTTATGTTTAATATTCTTTCTCAATAAAAGCATGGTTTGGCAACACTTTAGAATCATCATTTCCATTGGAAATTATTCTAAAGTGTTGTCAAAACATGGTTTTGGTGAGAAAAATGGAAAATAAATGTAAGCAGCAGACGACACGTTTTAATTCAGCATTGTAAAGGCTAGGGTCATATTGAGAAACTGGTGCTGCACTTTGCACTGGCATAAAATGTTTCCGTCGAAATATACACCGGATTCCTAACCAATTCCCATTCAGCTACATGCAGAAGATACTGGATATAGATAATAGTAGGTATCTGGTGCAGCACGGAAACGGGATAGACTCAGCAGAGCCTCGCCCCATCCCGTTTCCTAAGCCTTGCCAGATATTTTTTCCAATTCACGGCACTAACCTACTATTCTCTTTATCCCGTTATGCCTATCCTATTTATACCTACAAATAGCTTTAAAATGCAAAAAATAACCCCAGCCGCATCCTCAAAAACGGAGAATCGACTAGTATGACAACCACACATGTTCATACTCAGTGAATAGGTCGTACTGAGCGGATATCAAAAATGTTTCAACGCACATGCGCACTGTGTTGACAGTGAGTGAATGAGTGAATAGGGTTTAACGTCCGCTCTGTGTTGACAGAATAAAAACACATTTATGTGACAGCTCCAAGTAGAGCTAAGTGGCATCTCGTCAGGAAACTGGTGCATTTTTCGTTTCACCCCTGTCTAGCACCAATGAGAATGGGCCTTGGTTATAAAGTCTCAACCGAAAGACCATGGGCCCGTTTCACTAAACTTTGTACAACTAAAATGTCCGTAAGTGCAAATTTAGGATTGTCTGGAAATTTCAATTGATGGATTTACATTTATTGAGCATAGGCTGCATACGCAGCCTATGCTCAATAAATGTAAATCCAATAATTGTTGTCAAGAGAACATTGTTAATGTGGAATTTACAGACTATCATAATTTTGCACTTCCGAACATTTTAGTCGTACGAAGTTTAGTGAAACGGCCCCCAGTGGGATGGAAATACTTTTTTCATATATATTACGGGGATTCAACCCACAATATTATATATACATTTATTTCATGGTCATTCGGAGAACAGTCAAAAATATTGCCCCAATGTGCTGTGGACGACCCAAGGCACTATTGGCCAAGGCCGAGGGCAATAGTGCATCGGGTCGTCCACAGCACCAAGGGGTAACATGTTTTGACCGTTCCCCGAATGACAATGAAACCAGATGGCCGCGGATGGTCTCAGAGTATATTTGTATGAATTAAGGTATGTAAAAGCTTTAACGCAAATTTAAGTCATTTGACCTTGATCTTGGGCATGTGGGTCGCATCGGTGGGCTATAGAATGAAAATATGGATGATAATAAAGAATTATTTGAAGTTTGAAGCAAATCTGAGTAAGTGTTGTGGAGTTATAAGGTATGTAAAAACTTTAAACATAAATTTCAAAGTCATTTGACATTGACCTTGGGGCACAGGGGCCACAGGGGCCGCATGATTGGGACACAGAATGAATATATGGATGATGACTAACAAGCATTTGAAGTTTCAAGTCAATGTGACTATTTAAAAACTTTGACGCAGATTTCGGACAGACACCCGGACGTCAATGTGATCACTATGTCTCGCTTTCCGCAAGCAGGCTCGACAATAACTGTTTTATTACTCCACCTGTAAACGGTGTATGTGACACAATGAACGTAAATTTGGGGCTTGGGTTCATCGACTGACTGATGTAAATTACGTTGAATTTTATGACGTAATTTTCGACAAAAATCATGACGTCGTGATTTTCAGGGGTTAAATAGTTTTTACTATTGCCTGGGCATGCGGAACTATTGCCCAGGCATGTCAAAACCCAGGGATCTAGTCAAAATAGAATATCAACTTATAGGGAGTTGGGTAATAATCGTTACTGCCGTCCCAATTATGATCTATTCAGTGGATTATCAAGCCAACCTTCTAGCTAGGCCTTATGGCATTTCTGTAGCCGATTTCTAGCAAAGTATACTTTGAGGGAGTAATCATTTATTTTTCCCAAAATGCATTATTTCATAATGGCTGTGATAATGTAATAAATTCAGTATAATAACAAGAAACGAGGCAAAGCCACGAAGGCCAGGTTTTTTCCAAACATAGACACTTGGATAACATAATTATATCCACTTTTTGTAGACTAGATGGCCGTGGCCTGCATGTCGCGCCTTGGGGCGAGGCATGGACACTAAAAAAATAGATATACATGTAGTAGATGGAAAAACTTTAACGAAAAAACTTTAACCGGACACACGGACGTACGGACGGACGTATGCCAAAATGCCGACGATATCGTGCTTTCTGCAAGCGGGTGCGACAATGATGATAAACACCCATGTGAAGTATCAAGGTAATGGGTGAAGCAGTTGCAGAGATATAGTACACAAAAAAACTTTAACAAAAAAAATCAAAGTAATTTGACCTTCACATTGGACACAGGGGCCGCACGGTTGGGGGGGTAGAAACTTCTAACCAAAAAAACTTTAACCAGACGTACGTTAAAAAGTTAACGTTGAAAATGGCTAAGTCAATTACGTAGAAATAATAGGTGAAGGTAAAAAAAATGGTCACATGTTGGATAGTTTTATGTGGTAGGCACCCCTTGGTTATGAAGCTGTGAAAGTTTGGTGGTCCTAGGTGGTACAGTACCAAAGAAATGGACTTAAACACGAAAACGTAACATTGTAAACGCGAAAACTTAACATTCAAAATGGCTAAGTCGACTGCGCGGAAAAAATGGGTCAAGTTCAAAACAAAGTAACATGTTGGATAGTAATATGTGGTGGGCACCCCTTGATTATGAAGCTGTGAAAGTTTGGTGGTCCTAGGTGGTACAGTAACAAAGAAATGGACTCAAACATGAAAACTTAACATTGATTGTGGACGCCGCCTGCCGCCCGCCCGGCTTTCGCCTATCCAACAGCCTGGATTTTTTTCCTCATTTATCATAAAATTTAAAATTTCTCCCTCAAAGTATACTTTGCTAGATAAGTATACTTTGCAATGTTGGTGAAATAGGATTGTGGTCAGTCTAGATCCTGGACTTCTAGCACATTCCAGCATTCTTGTATGGATAGATACACAGGTGACGGGAAAACAATCACATGACATAGTATATTATATTTATACAAGGAACAACATACCATCAGATTAGTTGTTCCCATCACCCGTGGATAGATACTGTCTGTTTATAGCAGGACAGGTGATTTACTGACTATGGCGAAGAGTGTAGCCTGATCTGACTGCGCAGATGTGTCGGCTGATCTGTAGCCGATATCACCAACATTGCAAAGTATACTTATCTAGCAAAGTATACTTTGAGGGAGAAATTTTCAATTTAAGGATAAATTTATTAATTTTATTATACTGAATTTTGGCTGTGATAATGTAATAAATTCAGTATATAATTCTGCATACTTTTAATCATCAAATATATGCAGTCGTTAGTTCTATATATGACATAATGCATTTCGGGAAAAAATAAATGATTACTCCCTCAAAGTATACTTTGCTAGATAAGTATACTTTGCTATTTTGATGAAATCGGCTACTGGGGCTACACTGGTTCCATAACCACTAAACCCCATTTGTTTATATGTTTTCACAGAATAAATTGTGTTCTAATATTTAGGGTTATTAAGGCAAATTAATTAATATTTGTTTTATCACTTATATTAACTAAATTTGGGAGTTTTATGTCCATTAAACAGAAAAAAAAGTGAACGTGTTTAACCGTTACAGTGCTAAATTAAAATTTGCCGTTTGCTGTTTATTTTTTATTTTCCATTTTTCTTATCAATAACATGGTTTGACAGCACTTTAGAATCATTTCCAATGGAAATGATTCTAAAATGCTGCCAAACCATGTTTTTATTTAGAGAAAATACAAAATAAGTTACAACAGCAGACGACAGTTTTCGGTTCCCGCCTTCTAAGGGTTAATGTCCGAGCAACAGCTACATGTAAGGTCATTTAGGGATGGGACCTCGGTTTCAAGTCTCATCCGAAAGACCAGTGGGATGAAAATAACATGAAAGTATTTTGTATACCCCCAAGGCAAGGTTTGAACCCACAACCCACATATTGTAAGGCATGGTTCTAAGACCTAGGCCACAGCCCAACCCTACACATGCAGATATGAAGTCGAGGAATGTAACTGTATACGGGAGAATTGTATGTTGAAAACTCGGTTTAGTGTGACCTTTTTAGCGCTGAAGTCACAATATATTGTTATCTGAAAGTCAACCCAATATTTCTGGGTGTCTGGTGTAGCGCGGTCCTACTGTACCCGAGTCGCTACCTTTTTTTCTTCAGGGTATACACGCTCCAGGATCTTTCCCATCAATTCCCTATCGACCGGGTCGCCGCCGTTGAGCAGACAGTAGATCCCTATATAATACAGACACAGTAGATCTCTATATAATACTGAAGTCGATCCCTATACAATACAGACAGTACATCCCTATACAATACAGACAATATATCCCTATATAATACAGACACAATATATCCCTATATAATACAGACAATATATCCATATATAATACAGACACTGTATATCCATATATAATACAGACACAGTATATCCATATATAATACAGACAGAGTATATCCCTATACAATACAGACAGTAGATCCCTATATAATACATACTGTATATACAGACAGTAGTTCCCTATATAATTCAGACAGTAGTTCCCTATATAATACAGACAGTATATCCCTATATAATTCCAACAGTATATCCCTATATAATTCAGACAGTACATCCCTATACAATACAGACAGTAGATCCCTATACAATACAGACTGTATATCTCTATACAATACAGACAGTAGCTCCCTATACAATTCAGACAGTACATCCCTATATAATTCAGACAGTAGTTCCCTATATAATACAGATGGTAGTTACCTATATAATACAGAGAGTATATCCCTATATAATTAAGACAGTATGTCCCATCATAATAATTCAGACAGTACATCCCTATATAATACAGACAGTACATCCCTATATAATTCAGACAGTACATCCCTATATAATACAGACAGTACATCCCTATATAATACAGACAGTACATCCCTATATAATACAGACAGTATATCCCTATATAATTCAGACAGTACATCCCTATACAATTCAGACAGTATATCCCTATATAATTTAGACAGTACATCCCTATATAATACAGACACAGTAGATCCCTATACAATACAGGTTGAACTTATCATCTTATTTGCTTTTCATTTGAACCGTGTGTTTCGATTTTATACATATGTTTAACAATTATAGGTTTCAATATTTAAATGTTCGTAGTTTAAAATTAGGAATTAAGTCGGCACTTTGGTGTGCAGTCATAATGTTTAGGTTTTCCACGATATTGACCAGACTGAGATCTTATCAACAATAGAAAACAACAGATATTGAGGAGACTGATGAACCCATGAAAATATAACTGTAAAGCAATACACAATAATAACAGCATGCCATAGTTGAATACTGTCATAGTTGAACATCGTAATGTATTACAATTGGCTCTTTCGGTATTCCAGATCTGTTATTTGTCGTTTTATTTTGCGGTGGATAAATAAAATACTGCATTATTCTTAATTGCCAATGTCTTTGAGCTGGCATTTAACTTGACAAATATAAAAATAAATACAAATACATTTGATAACTGCATTTGTGAAGATATTTTGTGACTGGCGTTATAGAAATACGTGCGGATTATGACAAAACTTTGAAAAGTATGCATTGTTAATGGTTGAGTTTAAACGTATCAACATTCTCGACCTTTCTGTGACCTTGAAATGTGGCGACTGATGTTCTATTCCATAAATAAATTTTATAATATCAATATGTCCAATATTAATGAATACTATCAGGGCCGTAGCCAGAGGTAAAAATCTACCGAGGCAAATCTTATGAAACGTGTATCCAGTGGGAGTGCGTAGCGCGACCCGCATCGTAAAAATAAATCGGCAAAATTTCTACCGAGGCAATTCGCCGGTTCACCTCAACGTGGCTACGGCCCTGACTATTGGCAATTGTATGAATTAATATGTTTTAAATTATATTGTGTATGTATATTGCATCACAATTATATTGATGTTCAATGACCTTGAAATGACATTGAACGTATTTGGAAACAATGACACCCACATTTGTCTGAAAGCTGAACCTTTATAAAACAACCAGGAAAACACAAATTACATATGTACCATGAAGCGCTGGTTTCTGATTGACTTGGAATTTTAACAAAACGTTAGATTTACCCCGGGGTGTACTTGTGTATTCGTCCATCATGACATACACTAATAATTTACTAAGTAAGTCCCTTTTTGTCGCGACTGGTGGACTAATGAACAGTATGCTACATATCTGTGAAATATATATTTTCTATGGTAATAAGCAGTGATATATGTATACCATAGTACAGAAACAATACGTCAAAGATGAATTCATGCCAGTTTTTACGTGTTGACCTTGAAAATATAGTTTTGTGACCTTGATTATTATTTTTTTATTTCTTGATTACAGTTGATTTGTAATTATTGTTAACTTATGCATATTACCAAAGAGATTGATACTTCAAATGGATTAATTCCTCGGTTTTATGGCATAAATACTAGAATTTTGACCTTGATTTTGAATGACCTTGAAATGACCTTGAAGGTGTCTAAAAAAAATGGCACCGAGATTTTTCGGAAAGAGGGATCCCAGATGAATACAAAACCACTATGAAAGAAAAATTAACATGAGGTGCCGGATTCTGACCAATTGCCCCCGAACTAATGTCAGTGAGGTCTTGGCTAGTCTGGTGTTAACATTCTCCATATATATTGTTTTATCAGGTAACCTGCCCTGTATTGACTGTATACGCACTGATTGATAACATATTCTTGTATCAGGCATTGACCTGATACAAACATCAGGTTACAACGAAGTGAAAACTGACGTTCCATTGGTCGGATGACGTCACGTGACGTTACCGAATGACATCTGTGTAACGACGCAACGTAAATAAGTCTGCGTTCTGTCCATAAATAACGACGTCATCTGTGGTCATTTTCGAGTATAAAAAGTTACCTGATAAATAGAATACCAGGCTAGTGTCTTTAGATATCAAGTTTATCTGGCATGGCTAGGAAACGCATAGGAATTCTGAGGCGTGCCGAGGGATTCCTACCGTTTCCGAATCGAGCCTGATAAACTTGATATCAAAAGACACTAGCCTGGTATTCTCTATTTACCAACCCTATTTTAGGATGATACTGCGCCATGCCCAATTTTGATGGGGTCGTGCTGCCAAAATAAAATTGTAAAAAAATTACATGATTACAATTTGCAGTTGTTTTACTGGCATTCAACTTTTATATGATGCAATTTTAAAGCAATACATGTATTAACAAGAAACGAGGCAAAGCCACGAAGGCCAGGTTTTTTCCAAGCATAGACGCTTGGATAACATAATGATACCCACTTTTTGTAGACTAGATGGCCGTGGCCTGCATGTCGTGCCTTGGGGCGAGGCATGGACACTAAAAAAATAGATATAGTAGATGGAAAAACTTTAACCAAAACAAAACTTTAACCGGACACACGGACGTACGGACAGACGGACATATGCCAAAATGCCGACGATATCGCGCCTTCCTGCAAGCGGGTGCGACAATGATGATAAACACCCATGTGAAGTATCAAGGTAATGGGTGAAGCAGTTGCAGAGATATAGTACACGAAAAAACTTTAACCAAAAAATTTTAACCAGACGTACGTTAAAAAGTTAACGTTGAAAATGTCAATTACGTAGAAATAATAGGTGAAGGTAAAAAAAATGGTCAGATGTTGGATAGTTGTATGTGGTAGGCACCCCTTTGTTATGAAGCTGTGAAAGTTTGGTGGTCCTAGGTGGTACAGTACCAAAGAAATGGACTTAAACACGAAAACTTAACATTGTAAACGCGACAATTTAACATTGAAAATGGCTAAGTCGACTGCGCGGAAAAATGGGTCAAGTTAAAAACAAGAAACGAGGCAAAGCCACGAAGGCCAGGTTTTTTCCAACGTATGCCAAAATGCCGACGATATCGCGCTTTCTGCAAGCGGGTGCGACAATGATGATAAACACCCATATGAAGTATCAAGGTAATAGGTGAAGCAGTTGCAGAGATATAGTACACGAAAAAACTTTAACAAAAGAATTTAAAGTAATTTGACCTTGACATTGGGCACAGGGGCAGCACGGTTGGGGGGTAAAATGAAAATATGGATGATGATAAACACCCATGTGAAGTTTCAAGGTAATGGGCGAAGCAGTTGCAGAGATATAGTATAACGAAAAAGTTTTAAGCAAAAAACTTTAACCAGACGTACGTTAAAAAGTTAACGTTGAAAATGGCTAAGTCAATTACATAGAAATAATAGGTGAAGGTAAAAAACTTTAACGAAAAAACTTTAAGCGGACACACGGACGTACGGACGGACGGACGTATGCCAAAATGCCGACGATATCGCGCTTTCCGCAAGCGGATGCGACAATGATGATAAACACCCATGTGAAGTATCAAGGTAATGGGTGAAGCAGTTGCAGAGATATAGTACACGAAAAAACTTTAACAAATAAATTCAAAGTAATTTGACCTTGCGCACAGGGGCCGCACGGTTGGGGGTTAGAGTGAAAATATGGTCGATGATAAACACCCATGTGAAGTTTCAAGGTAATGGGCGAAGCAGTTGCAGAGATATAGTATAACAAAAACGTTTTAACCAAAGTCAATTACGTAGAAATAATAGGTGAAGGTAAAAAAATGGTCACATGTTGGATAGTTGTATGTGGTAGGCATCCCTTGGTTATAAAGCTGTGAAAGTTTGATGGTCCTAGGTGGTACAGTACCAAAGAAATGGACTTAAACACGAAAACTTAACATTGTAAATGCGAAAAGTTAACATTGAAAATGGCTAAGTCGACTGCGCGGAAAAAATGGGTCAAATTAAAAACGAGGCAAAGCCACGAAGGCCAGGTTTTTTCCAAGCATAGACACTTGGATAACATAATTATACCCACTTTTTGTAGACTAGATGGCCGTGGCCTGCATGTCGCGCCTGCGAGGCATGGACACTAAAAAAATAGATATAGTAGATGGAAAAACTTTAACGAAAAAACTTTAACCGGACACGGACGGAAGGACGGACATATGCCAAAATGCCGACGATATCGTGCTTTCCGCAAGCGGGTGCGACAATGATGATAAACACCATGTGAAGTATCAAGGTAATGGGTGAAGCAGTTGCAGAGATATAGTACACAAAAAAACTTTAAGAAAAAATTCAAAGTAATTTGACCTTGACATTGGGCACAGGGGCCGCACGGTTGGGGGTTAGAATGAAAATATGGATGATGATAAACACCCATGTGAAGTTTCAAGGTAATGGGCGAAGCAGTTGCAGAGATATAGTACAACGAAAAAGTTTTAACCAAAAAACTTTAACCAGACGTACGTTAAAAAGTTAACGTTGAAAATGGCTAAGTCAATTACGTAGAAATAATAGGTGAAGGTAATAAAATGGTCACATGTTGGATAGTTGTATGTGGTAGGCACACCTTGGTTATGAAGCTGTGCAAGTTTGGTGGTCCTAAGTGGTACACTACCAAAGAAATAGACTTAAACACGAAAACTTAACATTGTAAATGCGAAAACTTAACATTGAAAATGGCTAAGTAGACTGCGCGGAAAAAATGGGTGAAGTTAAAAAAAAAGTAATATGTTGGATAGTGATATGTGGTGGGCACCCCCTGATTATGAAGCTGGTGACCTAGGTGGTACAGTACCAAAGAAATGGACTTAAACACGAAAACTTAACATTGTAAACGCGAAAACTTAACATTGAAAATGGCTAAGTCGACTGCGCGGAAAAAATGGGTGAAGTTAAAAAAAAAGTAACATGTTGGATAGTGATATGTGGTGGGCACCCCTTTATTATGAAGCTGTGAAAGTTTGGTGGTCCTAGGTGGTACAGTACCAAAGAAATGGACTTAAACACGAAAACTTAACATTGTAAATGCGAAAACTTAACATTGAAAATGGCTAAGTCGACTGCGTGGAAAAAATGGGTCAAGTTAAAAACAAGAAACGAGGCAAAGCCACGAAGGCCAGGTTTTTTCCAAGCATGGACACTTGGATAACGTAATTATACCCACTTTTTGTAGACTAGATGGCCGTGGCCTGCATGTCGCGCCTTGGGGCGAGGCATGGACACTAAAAAAATAGATATAGTAGATGGAAAAACTTTAACGAAAAAACTTTAACCGGACACTCGGACGTACGGACGGACGGACGGACAGACGTATGCCAAAATGCCGACGATATCGCGCTTTCCGCAAGCGGGTGCGACAATGATGATAAACACCCATGTGAAGTATCAAGGTAAAGGGTGAAGCAGTTGCAGAGATATAGTACACGAAAAAACTTTAACAAATAAATTCAAAGTAATTCGACCTTGACAGTGATCACAGGGGCCGCACGGTTGGGGGTTAGAATGAAAATATGGACGATGATAAACACCAATGTGAAGTTTCAAGGTAATGGGCGAAGCAGTTGCAGAGATGTATAACGAAAAAGTTTTAACCAAAAAATTTAACTAGACGTACGTTAAATTTTTTTTAAGAATTTATGCTATTTTTAGACGGCGGCCATCTTGGATTAGCGATGACCTCCATTTTAACAAATCTGAAAAAACTTTAACAAAAAAATTCAAAGTAATTTGACCTTGACATTGGGCACAGGGGCCGCACGGTTGGGAGTTAGAATGAAAATATGGATGATGATAAACACCCATGTGAAGTTTCAAGGTAATGGGCAAAGCAGTTGCAGAGATATAGTACAACAAAAAAGTTTTAACCAAAAAACTTTAACCAGACGTACGTTAAAAAGTTAACGTTGAAAATGGGTAAGTCAATTACGTAGAAATAATAGGTGAAGGTAAAAAAATGGTCACATGTTGGATAGTTGTATGTGGTAGGCACCCCTTGGTTATGAAGCTGTGAAAGTTTTGGTGGTCCTGGTGGTACAGTACCAAAGAAATGGACTTAAACACGAAAACTTAACATTGTAAACGCGAAAACTTAACATTGAAAATGGCTAAGTCGACTGCGCGGAAAAAATGGGTGAAATTAAAAAAAAAGTAACATGTTGGATAGTGATATGTGGTGGGCACCCCTTGATTATGAAGCTGTGAAAGTTTGGTGGTCCTAGGAGGTACAGTACCAAAGAAATGGACTTAAACACGAAAACTTAACATTGTAAACGCGAAAACTTAACATTGAAAATGGCTAAGTCGACTGCGCGGAAAAAATTGGTCAAGTTCAAAAAAAAGTAACATGTTGGATAGTGATATGTGGTGGGCACCCCTTGATTATGAAGCTGTGAAAGTTTGGTGGTCCTAGGTGGTACACTAACAAAGAAATGGACTCAAACACGAAAACTTAACATTGATTGTGGACGCCGCCCGCCCGCGCCCGCCCGCCGCCCGCCCGCCCGCCCGGCTTTCGCCAATCCAATAGCCTGGATTTTTAAAAAAAAACCTGGCTAAAAATGTTGTTTCGCTCACTAAATGAGCTCCTTTTTCAAAGTTTTACACACTAAATGTGCCCGTTTTTCTGGAGTTGCCATGCCTTATTTTAGTCCTGTGGAATAGACTAAGATACACACCTCGGATTCTTTCATCTATCTCCGACTGTTCACACCACTTCATGGCTCGGAGAAAATTCTCAAATGTAACCTTCTTTGTGGATAAAGACATGAACTTTCTCATGATCTGAAAATAGAAATGTCGGGAGGCAAATGATGTGCAGGCTCAGGAAACAAATGTCGAGCGAGCGTAGCGATCGATGTCACTAGGGGGGTCCGGGGGAATTTTTTTTCTTTTCTTTTTAATCAAAACGATGTACAGGCCCGGGCCTTTTAGCCTAATGGCAGCTACGCGCCTGAATGTGGTAGCGGTGAAGAAAATATGAAACTGGAGAAATGAATGGGGCTTTTGCCATTGTTGTCGCACTTTAACTGCATAATGTATTTAGAATACCAAGCTCGCGTCTTGGTGATATTATGTTCTTCAGACACGGTTGAGAAATGATTTGATTTATTGGTGTTTAACGGCCTAACAACAGCTAACTTCATTTGTGGGTGGTTGGTCGGGCGAACGGGACAGCGTAAATTAACGGTAGGGGTTCCTTCTTATAGGAATCATGATTTGCATGGTTTGGCCCTCAGGTACGTTTTTATCTTTGGCTCTTTTGTTACCTGGGAATTGAATTGGGTTATTGCCTATTATAAAAGTAGTAAGATTATTACTGATCCCACTGCTTTTGGGAGGGGGCCAAGTGATTCTGGTGTGGCGAAGACCTGGCATCAGATCAGGATTATTCTGATTTCAGAGCTGAATACATATTTTTTATTGTAAATATTCAGTTCTGATTTTGGGATTATCTCCCCATTTGTACATGTACTTGAACATGTACATGTACAGGTAATATAGTACTGAATTTAGTACTGAACCCATTGACCCGGCCTTAAATGACCTTAGCTGTTGAAAGCTGAGCTGCAGATAAGCTACATATTTGCTTAAACACACAATAAAAATTGCCAAAAACCCAATTGAAATCAAAAGTAGCGAGTATCAAAACAGCAATAAAGAAATTGTGGAACTTTTATCAAGCTGCAGAAAACAATAAACAGACCACAAATATAGCATATTTTTCTTATTTTCCTTGAAAACACATCTTGGTATTTCATTAGAATTGTCTCCAAAGAGACAATCTAATGAAATGCCAAGACCTGTTTTCATTTTGCAAACTATTCAATAATTGATGTCTCTTGATGCGTAAACAGTAGTGTGATTTTATATTACCCATTGCAATTAATGTTTTGAAATACCCAATTACTTCAGAAATGATGGAGTGACAATACTCAATTACTTATTCCTTATCTGGAGCCCTGTGATAGGCCGTTAAACCCCAACAAACAAACATAAACACGTCGCTGTTGTATTTGGACTTGCGTATGGCTGACTTACATTTCTCATAAACACGTCGCTGTTGTATTCAGACATGCGTATGGCTGACTTAAATTTCTCATAAACATGTTGCTGTTGTATTCGGACATGCGTATGTCTGACTGACATTTCTCATAAACACGTCGCTGTTGTATTCAGACTTGCGTATGGCTGACTTACATTTCTCATAAATACGTCGCTGTTGTATTTGGACATGCGTATGGCTGACTTACATTTCTCATAAACACGTCGCTGTTGTATTTGGACATGCGTATGGCTGACTTACATTTCTCATAAACACGTCGCTGCTGTAATCAGACTTGCGTATGGCCTCATCAGTGAGGTCGCCATCTCTGTTACAGCCAAGCTGCTGGAATCGCACCCAGAGGCGCTCGACCTCTGCTATACTCACTGGAAAAAACACATGGAGGATTTAATATGATATTTATTAAACATGTTTACCGATTACATAAAGAAACGAGGCTATGTCAAGTTTCTTATGAAAACAGTGCGAGGGGTGATATTATTAACCTCTGCTTTACTCAGTGTAAATAATTACATAGAGGATTTAATTTTATATTTATTAAACAAGTTTGCTGATTTCATAAGAAACAAGGATATGGTGAGTTTCCATGGTGGTCGCCAGACCGGACAAGTTGGTTTCCTCTGGGTACTCCGGTTTCCTCCAACATTAAGCTTCACACTTACACATCATTTGTGCCAACGAAAGAATTTGTGCTCTTGTGCTTTTTTATGATCATTGTAAAATAAAGTTAAGCTTCCTATTTTTTATTAAAGGTACATACCCGCGCAGTAGGCACAAAATGTTCTATAGGAATTAAATAAGTGTATAATTATGTCACTATTCCACCAGTTCTAAAAATTACGAGTGCCCGCTATACAAATATAATCATTTATTAATTATAAATTCACTTTTAACGACGCGCGGCGGTAACAGTCTATTTTGATAATGTGCGGGGACGGCGACTTTCACATCACGGCTTGCGGTGTGCATGCGCAGTATACTACGCGCGCCAGTAGGCTTCCCAATATGTAAACAAGAATATCAACATGTCGAAACGTCCAGGATGGAAATTGTATGAAACGGCGTCGGCCAAAAAAAAAGGAGAAATGTCTGAGGGACAGGCAGTACAGAGAGAGAGTGGTTAATATTGGCGACCTTATCACCAAATGGAAAGAGTTACGCGGAGATTTAGATTGGACTCGAACAGAGATTTTTCTTCTCAACTTCCGATACTTAACTGCGCATGTCAAAGATGTGATAAGATTGACCGTGTCACGTGACGCGTATTGGTAAATATAGCACGAGGTCGGAAAATACCTTTTCTGGTCGCGGCATATAAAATGCGATTTAACACCAATTAACACGCGCCGTAATTAAAAATAACTCGTTAGTGGGTAGACAAATGGCTCATATAAGGCATGACAGAAAATGAAAAATAGTAGTACAGTGTAACCTGCTGCGTGGGCATGTACCTTTAAACTCATTAACTGATTAATTAGCCTCGTTTCTTATGAAATCAGTCAACGAGTTATAATTTAATATGATATTTATTATTCATTGACTGATTTCTATTTCAAGGCTATACACATGATATTAAATCAACACACATGGTAGATTATATTTACTACATATAAAGCACATAATCATACATGAAAGTTGTGCTGATTTTCCTTATCAGTTGCATTACACATTTAATACATTATCATAGTATGACCATACATATGGGCTATGTATTCAAGTACAAGTAATTATTCCTCCATTCAAGATGCCAAGTGACTTTGGTCTGTTTTGGACCTGGCACCAGGTCAGGTTATTATTCCTCCGTCCAAGATGCCAAGTGACTTTGGTGTGGTATGGACCTGGCACCTGATGATGTCAGGTTATTATTCCTCCGTCCAAGATGCCAAATGACTTTGGTGTGGTATGGACCTGGCACCATGTCAGGTTATTCCAATTTCAGGGCTGAATATATATTTATTTCAATGTAAATATTCCATTCTGACTTTGGGATTTTCCCCCCAATGCCGGATCGAACCTGTTGGCCCGGCCTTCAATGACCTTAACTGTTAATAATCCGTTAAACACCAATAAATCAAAACAATCCATATGAGATGTTTGTCAATCTGATAAAGAAACAGCCATTGAGTTGTGACCTTTGGACATGTGTGATGTGACCAGTGTAGCTCCTGGTCATCTTGTGTGGTCCTGACTGGCAAAATGGGGCTTATGGTATGTGCGACCAGTGTAGACCAGATCAGACTGCGCATATGCGCAGTCTGATCTGCGTCTTCACTGTTCAGCATTCAGTCAGCGAAAATTAGGTCATGTTTCGGACAAATAGTATAGATCTTTATCAGGCTACGGGTGTTTGCTAGATGATCATGAGCTAGGCTGGTCACAAATCCCATAAGCCCAGTTTATTCAGTCACATCCACATTTGTAATCATAGTCAATAGACTGATCAAAGGACTTAAGCACTGTACGTTACAGGTTTTTATATTCTGATTTTATAGTGCGCAACGTTATATCTTGCAGGAGTGATGATTTAATATGATATTTAATAAACGAGTTGAATTATATTTATTGCATAAGCAAAGAAGCATTAATTGAAGCTACAATGATCACCCAGCATGTTTTCTGTAATGGTATCATTTGCATATTTATTACGTTGGTGTATTATGATTTTTATTACACTGGGTTTATCACACTGTGAACGCCCATTTTATGCAATAACTTACGTTCCGAAGCTATGGCGTGCGACGTTATCCAGTTGGCTTTGCTGGGGTGGGTCTGCTTACTCACGGCGTTCGCCTCAGGAACAATGAACATACTAGTGTACTGCCCCATTGCTGGGATCTGAGGACCTTAAATGTAATTGTGACTGGAGAAATGGGCTTTGCGACCAGTGTGGATCCAGATCAGCCTGTGCATATCAGTCTGATTAAGATCTGCACTGTCGGATATTCCATCACTGGTCACGAATCCTATTTTGCCAACTTTCATTTGTCATCTGGTCATTCACAGAAAATATCACAGTTTCTCTAAACAGTTTTCATGAAAATTCACGCATCTTCTTAGTTACAAAATCACCTGGTTACACGTACATAAATTATCAGATGATACAACAGATGATTTATTCGTACTGAATAACTAGAGGCCACAAGTTTAACCCTTACACTGCTATCTTAATTTTTTGTTGTCTGCTGTTTATTTTCTATTTTGCATTTTTATCATAAAAAAGATGCTTTGACAGCACTTTAGAATAATTTACAACATACTTTGACAGCACTTCAGAATCATTTCCATTGGAAATGATGCTGAAGAGCTGTCAAACCATGTTTTTATTGAGAAATAAGGCAAGATATAAAAGCAACAGCAGAGGACAATTGTTGTGTGTAGCGGTCTAAGGGTTAAGATGTATAGATGCCAGTGTCGGTTGAAGGTTAGAGAGAACTGGTTTGCCTTTATAGTAGTTGGTACATGGAATCAACTTCCAGATCCAGTTGTGAATGCAGACAGTCAACGAGTGTCCGAGGTTCCGTCAACTCATCTGTTCGTCAACTGAGAGGTTTTGTCAATTAACCCAGCTTTGTCAACTCGTCAATTATGCCTTAATAATAGGCACGATATATTGTCAATTAATGCCAATAATGGATGTGGTGGGTGATAGGGCACTGATTAATGGTTAATTACCTGTGATTAATTGTCAATGAATTAAGATGATGGAGAGATTGGAGATTGATGTACTTTGATTAAAGGCCCATTAATGAATATGTAATGGAGAGTAAAATTTAACTTAAAAAAGTAAACACAAACAACAAATGCGTCTGTCGAACGCGGATGCCACCTGCAGCATATTTGAGAAACTGTGACAAATTGGTTAACCGAAAAGTGTGACGGATGGACAGACGGACAGACAGACAGACGGACGGTCTGTCCAAACAGTATATGCCACCCGTGTTTCTTCGAAACCCGGTGGCATAAAAACACACGTCAGGCCCGTAGCCAGACCTGTTTGAAGGGGGGGGGGGGGGGGGGGTCGTTTCGAAGGCCCAAGGGGCCTGAGGTATCTAGGGGCGTCTAAAAAAGTGGCCAAAAAAGGGGGGGTCCGAGCGCTCCGACCCCCCTGGCTACGGGCCTGCACGTACACTACAAATTGTTATGTTCTTCCTAAAATGTTCAGACGTTGCAAGCATTATTTATTAATCAAGCGCTCCAGCGATATGGCAGCAGCGCAGAATAATTAAGCTTCGCCAGTCATCACTGATTAACTCATTTGGTCAGTTGATGATATTAATTGAAAGTGATCAAGAATGCGTTCAAGGAGCATTGGCAGGCAAGCCAATTAGTGGAGGTGTGATAAATATTCTTTGAAATTTGATCACCTAATTGATGAAATGGGGTCACTATCACTTGGTTGACGGAAAAACCAGACATTTTACCTCTATATTGTCTGATTGACGAAATGGCCAGTTGACGGAACGTCCTGAATTCCAGTCAACACAAATGGAACCCAGAGCTCCAGATAAGGTGCGTATTTGCGTAAATACCCAATTAAAATTGCCAAAAACCGAATTGAAATCAGAAGTAGTGAGTATCAAAAAGCAATCAAAAATTTGTGGTATCTTTATCATGCTACAGAAAACAATAAACAGACCACAAATATAGCATATTTTCTTATTTTCCCATGAAAACACATCTTGGTATTTCATTAGAATTGTCTCTAAGGAGACTATTCTAATGAAATGCCAAGACATGTTTTCATTTCGAAACAAAATATTCAATAATTGCTGTCTGTTGTTGTGTAAACAGTAGTGTGATTTTATTGTACCCAATTAAAATATTGAAATACCCAATTGCTTCAGATATGATGGAGTGAAAATACTCAATTACTAATTCCTTACCTGGAGCCGTGGGAACCCCAAACAGTTTTAACGATATCATGAGCATTCCTGCGTATTTTACTATAAATATCAATACTAAGAGGTTATAAACGTAGGACGACCTGAAGATCGTATAACATTGCAAACGAGCACTGGACTGATCGAGTACTGGTCCGATAAATGGTGAATACAGTTGGGTCCGAACAAAAATATTAGCGGGGGCGATCGCAGATTGACGACATAAGATAAACCTACTTAGGTTATTTATTGTTGTGATGAGACCAACTACAGATGTAATTTAAATAACATATGTCTTACTACAATTATTTTAAGCTACATAAAAATTGTTTACAATCTCCAGGAAATGAACTATTTGGACTGGGAGACGTACAATTGCACGAAATGTATTGTATAATTGATCAGTGTATTGAACCAGTCCACGTTGTTGTTTTTGTATGTCTTCAATTCATGCGCTTATTTCTACAGCCACAAAGACTGAGAGATCTTTGTTCCGACACGTACCAGTTATAGCCAGTACCTGGTCTAACCAAAGTACTGAAAGTACTGAGATGCGAGCCGAATTGAAATGGCTGGTAAACGGTGTTTTAGTATAGTCTCCTTTAAATATTTCAAATAGAGTAATTGTAGTAAATGGTGTTATGGGAAACTGTATAACACTCGACATATATTGTGTATGTGAAGAGGGGAAGGGGCTGTATAGAAACAGGAAGAATCCAGTAAGGCTTAGCATTTGTTTTTATGCATTACATGATCATCCGAATGAACTCTGAAATTTTTATCAACTTTCGACATCATTTAAGGAAAATATGACTGATTTTCGAAATAAATATCGGCGAAATACGGCGATGCGATAATTGGGTGGTAATTCCATATCCGGGCTCAATTATTGTAAGTGAAAGTGTACGCTATTACCACTCATTCGAAATATGCCGACGCAACGATTCAAATGAGTGAACCATGTAGACGACACGGTTCAAATGAGTGGTAACAGTATATTTTTTTATAAATTTTCGACATCATTTAAGGAAAATATGACTGATTTTCGAAATCAATATCGGCGAAATACGGCGATGCGATAAGGGTGGTAATTCCATATCCGGATTCACTCTTCAAACACCTGTGGTTATATAGTGTTGTTTTATGCAAATGTACACGCCGTAGTTGTGAATGAAAAAATCCAGACAGGTGCCAGACAGGTATGATTAATGCGCGATCAAAATAATCCGTTTTATTTGTGGTAAATGAACGGAACGGCTAAATCTCAGGTTCCATTGGTTTTTCTTCAATTAATTATGTACCAAAGATATACATGCTAATACATGTGAAATGTAAACTAGCATACAACGAGTCGTTAACAATGACCTAGATACAAGATGCTCGCAGCTAAAAAAAATGCCAAGAAACACGGCGTTTGCTATGTAGACACAGCCAGCATGCTGGCATAGAGTCTGCCTGTTGTTCATTTAATGTGGAGGAAAACCGGAGTGCCCGGAGAAAAACCACGACGAGCTTGCACGGAACAAGCAAAACCGTGCAGACATAACCCAGTACAAGTACATATACAATATGTATCTATCACTACAGGCAATCTGCCCACCAACATGACGGGGAATCAACTTATCATCAACCCAGCTGCATCATCAAGTGGGGAGTGACACTCTTTTATTTATTATATTTAAGAGTTGGAATTGGCTCGAGGACCTTCCAAACCCGGGCATTTGAGCCCAAACATGGCAGGCCAATGACCGTTGGCACGTTTGTTTCCGAATTTACTAATATCTACCATACGGTCGAAACATATGCATTAAATGAAGGAGGCAATGATGAGGTTAATCTAATCTAGCTAGTTCATTTTCCTATCGCACGAAGCCGGTATGTCAGACCGTGAAAAAGACGGAGTCGGGTAAAACACGGTAAAAGCGCCTTTTCCTTATTTTGCATGTTACATTGGCCTAGATAACACATTTTCGAACACATATGTAATACTTATTATGGGAAACTAAGGGGGGTTTATCCTTGACATGTACCCACAATTTCAAGGCTCTGGCTACATGCATATTTTTTTAATGGCTACAAGTATTCAACAATAAGTGTCTTTTTTAGCGTTATGTAGTTGCACTTTGAAAAATGCTAATTTGCAAAATGCAATAGTTGTACGTTAGGATGAAAATACAACCAGTAAATCTTGCTAATACTTGAAGACTATTTCAAGACGAAAAAAATGATATATATATCAATGATGTCGGTCAACAAATGGTTTATTTTTTAACAAAAGTATCCAACATGTGCTTCGTTATGCATTTTTTTGCTTCAGTGACCTTGACATCGTTATATTTATAAAAAATAAGGTACACTGTCAATTGATAGTTTTGTCTTTTCCTTTTAAATATTTGGTTATGGATGTGTGATATGTAAAAACTAAAAAATGTAGAGCAAAAAATCACGTTAATATTTTGCACTGTAAAGAATGAGAAAATAAAAATGCATAAAATGTTTGTAGTGTCCGTAACCAGGTCAGGAATTTTCCACTTCCAATAGAAAATATACACTCTTATATATGATGATTTATAGGTGCACTGTTGGGAACCTAAAAAATGTAAGAATTGCAGAATTATTTCATACTAACACGTCTCTGAGCGACAAAATGTGGTTACGGACACTACAAAAAGCACGTAGTGTCCGTAACCCTTAAAATGTGCTATATTTCCCTGTCTGTATTTCAATAATTACATCGACATATTATCTGATGTTCATTTTTATAAACATAAAATACCTATAGCACAGTTTGTTGATCGCTGTAATTGTACAATAGCCTTGACATACTATGTTGCATATAGCTTATAGATTGCCATTGCTATTTGTGAAAATTATCACTTGGATTTTTTTTGTGAATAGTACATCCCGGTGATGATAATTTATGTTTGGATTATATTAAATGACAGAAGGAACACTTACTGATGCTGCAGACAAGGAGTTTGTGTTCCAATCAGGTATTTGTGTTTTAAATTAGCGAGTTGCTGGACCGATCATTTGGTGTAGTGTCCGTAACCCATCAGAGCGTTATGGCATATCATAGGGTATTAGCATATAATTATTTAAATATCATTGATTTGTTAGGATATTAAGTTCCTACTTCTATTATTAATGTAATATGTTCAATTTATCATGTTAGCCATGAAATTGAATCCATGCACCAAAAAGCTAATGTCGTTCGCACTGAAAATGCGAAAATGTATGAGTGTACCTCAAATGTCATCTTCATTATGAGTGACTGTCATACCCTTGTACTAATGTATGCGTGTAGAATCTATACCATCAAGTCTTGATACATAAACCCATCTTCAAATACACTCAACAAACAAAATGTCAGAGTTATGCAAAGTACGTGGTTACGGACACTACAAAGCTGACCATGTTATAGTGTGCATTTGATAAAGTTACATTCAATTAATAATAAAAATAATAATAATAATACAAAGCTAACCATGTTATATTGTGAATTTGGATACAGTACATAAAAATAAAAATATAATAATAATAATAATAATAATACTATTGAATATAATGTTATATTGTCCCATACACGTATGATATCACGATTTCCTGGAACAACAATGAAGACATCGTCTGCATAATGATATCTAACATCTACTAAACCAATACATGTAAGTATAAATGGTATACATCAACAGCTATTATAAATGGTGAAACATCCAGACATTCAGAATAACGTCTATTGTTTAAGTCCAATATTGAATGTTACATGAATGGAGCGATGGATGTGCCGCACAGTACAAGGGAAAGGAATCATTTGCAGATATAAGCCTTAGGAAAAAACCAAACGTGATCAGGAATTACTTTGAAACAAGTCACGGCAAAAACGTATGCGACGGATTAGGTGCAACTGTTAAAAATGCATGTTACCGAGCAGTTGCAAGTAATCAAAATGTCATCGGGAATGCGCAAGATGTATTTAACTTTTGTAAGAAAAAACTGACAAGCCAGACAACAGACAGTGAGACAAAGAAACAGCTTATTTCGAAGCGAGAATTTGTTATGGTCAAAGACATAAAAAGAAACAGATCCGAATCAAATGTAACTACATTGGCAGGCACCCGGAAACTACATGCTGTAAAAGCAGTAGGAATTGACTATCAGTTGAATATACGAAACCTCAGTTGCTACTGTAATTCATGTCTGGAAGGCTCAGAAAAGTGTGAAAATGAAGGGCACGTGACAGGATGGGAGAAAAGAACATTAAAGAAACAGAAACAGAAAGATTCAGTTAGACGAACAAAGAACATTTAGTTACAAAGAGGAGGACAAGAAAGACAAACAAGGAATACAGCTTGACGAAGACGAGGAGGGCACTCAAGGACCACATAGTAATGAGCAGAACAGTGAGAACACAATCCGTATCCTTAAACATTTAATATACATATATATATATATATATATTATATATATATATATAAAATTACAACTTCCAAAATATAGGAGTCTAGCTGACAAATTGACAAATCTTAACAATTGTAATTGGTTACCGGGATAGCTCTATATCTGCTTGCACATATCTGCCTACGTATCATGGTTTACACGATTTGCTATTTCTGTGAACCGATCAACATATCCATACAATACAGTTGCATACATAATACAGTATGGTTATGTGAGGTCTGTAGGACAATTATAAATCCAAGAACCAAACTTTTTTTTAATTATTTGACTGGATATAATTATGAAAGGCATAACATCATGTTGATCCTTAACCACATTCTCTATAGCTGCAGACGACACAGTATCCACACTAAAGCCGGGTTGCTGTCTGTCTGTCGACAAAAAGTACCGGGAACATTTTTCTGGCTGAAATTGTCAGTGTCGAGGGCACTGAATGCCAAGTGCGTGACATGAAGAAATCTGGGAGTGTTTACACCTGGCCAGATGATCAGGACATGTCATTGGAGCCAATGCAACATCTAGTTGTGACTCACCGCGACAGAACTCATTAATGAGAGGGGACAATTTAAATTTTGTAAAGTTGAGCTCAGCACAATCAAGTCTCAACAACGGAAAATACACAAGCAGGTGTTCTTTATGTAGTGTATACACTATTGCACTTAAAGCTAGTTGATCACACCTGAGACTAGAATATTGTAATTAATTTTGCTGTAGTGTCCGTAACATTTTTCTCAGTATCAATTCAATAGTTACTTTATAATGTTCTAATATAACAATCCAAGAGATTGATAATCGTCGTGATTATTTACATTATTCCAAATAATGATATTTTGTTGAATGTTTCAAAGAACCTCGTTGATTTCATGAATCCACAACTGGTAATTTCCAAGTGATGACAGTCTAACTGCAAATATTTAATATAAAATATACTTTTGTTAAATTTGATAATAGTGTAGTGTCCGTAACCTTTTTGGAAAGTAACAATACATTCATTTTTTTTATGAACTCTGAGCTATGTTATCATTCCATAAGTGTTGGAACTGAACTATTGTCAGTATCGCATGTATATTTACATTAGTATTGCTGAATTTACATAACTGCAAAGTGAGTTTTATTAATTGTTTTGAAAACATATGGGCATTTCGCATATTTTGTTGATTATTTATTTTATTAAACTCTTAATTTTAATTGTGTATGCATCCAATTATGTTAATTTACCATACTACTTACAGTTCAACTGTAAATTCTCCGGAAACAATGATTTTGCTTATTTGGTGAAAATGTAGTGTCCGTAACCATTTTTACAGTCCAAAATTGTTTGCTTTTATCTGGTTTTATATGCTGTCCATAGTGAATAATTTATATTTATTTTGTGTTACTGTGCTCAAACTGTAATATCTTGGCAATATTGTTGATAAAATGTGTTTTCCTTTAAAAATAATGATTAAGTTTCAAATGATAAAAAATACTGGACTGCAGTTGTTGTATAAATGCTAAAAAAATATGATGTTATGTTCAATGTTATATGAAAAAAGTTACTGTTTTCTATGTTTGATGTTCTCAGCAGGTTTATTAGCAAGTTATTAAATGCTACACCATTCCCTTGGTCTTTAACTTGTGTGTTATATACCCTATGTAGTGTCCGTAACCCAGACTCGACCAGTCTTGAAACAGACAAAAAAAAAAGTATTTGTAGATGGTTCCCCAATAAATCATCATATATTTAGAGGCTTAATATGACGACCTTCCGGATAAAAATAAATTTGCATGAATTCTACACAGTTGATAATTGGCCATCAAGTGCAACTCAAAAGGCGCTTTTACCGTGTTTTACCCGAGTGTGAGTGCATGTGATATATGAAAACTCAGCCGTATCAGTGTTATCCTATATGATGATGATATTTGACGGTTGGTCAGGGCAAAACATATCAGGCAGGAAATTATCGATATTGGGTTATGCAAAGTATGATGTAATATGTTTTCGGGCCCAGCTACTGTCGTTTCGCGGCTTATCGTTATATACGAGATGCTATTATCCGAGTTCAGGTGCGGCATTTAGTGGCACTCCTACTCTCAACTCAATTAGGCTAACTCAGCGGTGTGCCAAGAAAGCTCTCACTAAATTTCCTACAACATGGTCCCCCGAGCCCGCCATGCCCCACCCACACTCACAGACACCGTGGCCAAATAAAAACATTTATTAGTAATACGCAAAAATGTTGCAACATGCATACATTCTAAAAGTATATCAATAAAACACTTGTACTAGGCCATACTATGACCATACAACAAGCACGAGCACAACGCATAAAGTAAAGTACTTCTGTGCATGTGTTACATCGACGGATCCCTACAAGACAACGACCGGCGGACCCGATCCTGTTGATACCTTATTGTCGTTGTTTTGTAGGGATCCGCCGCTGTTACATATACACACAGTACGTTGAATAGACGATTCCATTGTGCATGTGAGAAGGTGTAATTAGTTATACTCACCGGTCATGCATTCCTGTTGCCTGGCAGGCGGAACTGGAGGGGGAGGGTTCTGGGGTTGCAAGAGTTACCTTCGCAACTAGACAACCCCTCGTTCGCCAAATGTTGGATCCACCCCTGCCTGATAACGGTCTATACTCATTGTTACATGTAGAAGCATGACTGGTGTACACGTTTCATTGACTGAATGACGAACAGTGAAGATCCTGATCAGACTGCGCGGATGCGCAGGCTGATCTGGGTCTACACTGGTCGCAAAACCCATAATCCCAATTTCTCCAATCACAGCCACAAATGTATGGGGTGCCGTTTTGGACTTTAATATCACTTCGTGATATCATTACTTCAAATACATGATATCATCTATTCGAATGGATGATATCACCTATTTGAAGTGATGATATCACCGATTCGAATGGGTGATATCACATATTCGACACTGAAATTGTGATATCACGCATTCGAACTGGTGATATCATTACTTCAAATGGATGATATCACCTATTTGAATGGGTGATATCACCTATTTGATTTGAAGTGAAGATATCATCCATTCGAATAGGTGATATCCTCACTTCAAATACATGATATCACCTATTCGAATGGATGATATCAACTATTTGATTTGAAGTGATGATATCATCAATTTGAATGCATGATATCATCACTTCAAACACATGTTATCACCTATTCGAATGGATGATATCACATATTCGAATGGATGATATCACCTATTTGATTTGAAGTGATGATATCATGCATATGAAGTGATGATATCACCCATTCGAATACATGCTATCATCCATTCAGCACAAACTGGTGATATCACCAATTTGAATGCGTGATATCATGTATTCAGGACGAATAGGTGATACCATCCTTTCGAATATATGATATCACCCATTCGTTTAAATGATAAAAGAGAAAATGATTACTCCCTGTTTACAGTAGTCTCGCAGAAACAGGACTTCCAGTCAAAACATTAAGCACGCGGCTTTACTGCATGATTATTATTGTTTTGTTCATAATTTAATATCTTATTGCAGAATAATTTCATAATAGTACTATAATATTAACACGTTTTCATGCTTACTATTTTTGTTAGCATATTTAGCAAGTGTTTTTAACGTTAGGATTATTTTATCTTTTTTTTTTCGCAGGGAGAAATCCTTCATTTTTAAACATAATGTTTCTTCCGAAAGGATGATATCACCTATTCGAAAGGATGATATCACCTATTCGTTCTGAATACATGATATCACGCATTAGAATTGGTGATATCACCAGTTTGTGCTGAATGGATGATATCATGTATTCAAATGGGTGATATCACCTATTAAAACGCATGATATCATCACTTCAAATCAAATATGTGATATCATCCATTCGAATAGGTGATATCATCAATTAGAATAGGTGATATCATGTATTTGAAGTGATGATATCATGCATTCGAATTGATGATATCATCACTTCAAATCAAATAGGTGATATCATCCATTCGAATAGGTGATATCATCCATTTGAATATGTGATATCATCCATTTGAAGTGGTGATATCACAAAGTGCTATTAAAGTCCAAAACGGCGCCCCATACAAATGACCCTATGTGTGACCCGAAACGTAGCCTACAGTACGACACAAGATGGGTGGGGTAATGGGACATGGGTAAACTGACCACGACCTCGCCTATAAATAGAGCAGAACGTGGCCGAGGGGTAATTAACACCGTCGGACTGCCACGCTGACGACCCGGGATCGATTCAGGGTTCAATTCCCGGGAGTCAGTTTTTCTGAGATACTTTGTATTTCCTGTTCTACTTGTCCTTTCGGATGGGGACTTTAAAAGGCGGTCCCGTGTATAAGATTTGAAGGAGAGTCTGGGCACGTTAAAGAACCAGAGCGGATTATTCTAATAAGAGCTAGGCCCCACTGGGGCCGGTCTCCTATGTATCCATCTCCTTCCTTTCTCCCTTTCTTGGGAGACGACATGCAAGGTCATCGAGCCAGTGCCGTCGTTGAATCCAAGCATTTACATTTTCCTCGCCTATAACGGTACTTCAAAAGTATAAAATGGAAATATTATCATTATGTTGTTGTTTTTTATGCTCCCGGTTTAGGACTAGGTAGAGCCGGATACATATAGTGTTTTAACTGTGTCCGTCCGTCCGTGTATGCTGCACATTAAGAAGTTCGTCAGAGTTTCTCAACTCAGTCATAACTTCTATTGTGCTGGAACCGTCTTTCGGTATCCTCGCCACATTTGTTTTGGTGCGAACTAGCCCGAAGCTTTTCCCGTGTGAACTCGCACCGACGTTTTACACCAGTCCATTTTCTATGCGGCACCTGCGTTCTGGACTGATCGAGTCGAAACATTACAAATTAAGCCTTTATTTAGCCCCTCACGATGTAAGATAATGCTTGTATTTTGTATTACATATTAGACCTTCGTTTAGAATTATTGTCAGGTTAACTCGTGTTGAGTAACATGAGAATTTGCTTGAGATATTCTCGAAGAGCTTCGCTCTTGTACTTTCGCACCATTGCAATTTGGAGTCGACCTGTTTCGTACTCGTAAATTATGTTCATCATATGCCAGTATTCGCTAGTCATGTGACTGCAAGTGTTTTCTAGTCATATATTGTAAATTTGGTGGGGAATTGCTGTGCCCCCCGCCACCTTCTTTGCCAGTGCATTTCTGTTTACTTTAGAGTACTGGTTATATCCAGTCTGTCAGGCTGTTCTAGGTCTACACTGATTGTGAACAGTGTAGAACATGATCAGACTGCTCGGATGGGCAGGCTGATCTGGGTCTACACTGGTCACGCATGGCCAATGTATATTTCGAACCACCTTTTGTTCAAGCTAACGACACCCTTGGAAAACCTTTTTTAGTTAATCAACATGAATACTTATTTTTATTTTTTTTTTATATTTTCAGTCCTTTACCTCATACTTATTGTTGGAGTGAATTTCATCCCTTGCGCACCTGTCGGCACATATATATCCCTTGAAGAATTACTTAAATAGTTCAACACAGCATGCTGCCCTTAATCTGAGCTTTGTCACACATTAAGACGTTCACCGGAGTTTCTTAATTGTGTGATAACTGCTATATTCCTTGATGCTACTTGTATTACTTTAATATTTCAATACGTTATACTTGTTTATGTTTACAAATGCCATACATCCATGATGCCCTTAATATGACCTTGACCTGTTGATCTTCACAAATGTGCTTATGAATACTTATCACTTTTGGTGTATTAAAGGTACACGCCCACTCAGTAGGCACAACATATTCTTTATATCAGAGACATCATCTGAGACCTTATCTGGCAAAATAAACATTCATTCACCATTATCCCACGTATGGATTGGCATTATTATACATTTTATATCAGACGTAAATTTCCACACTGATATCAGGGGCGATAACTATGTTTCCTTAAAATGTTAACGGACATTACTATTTATTCTCTGTATTTATTGTTTGATGTACAATTACTTTATAATATGTCGAAGCTACTATTTTTTCAGGTGACGCATTTAATTAGTATAAATAATTAAAAAATATCATGCCTCATTTGCACGAAAATAGCCTGATATCACCGCGAGTCACGATCAGTAAAATAAATATTACTAAGTGATTATATCTGTATAGTGGGCACTCGTAATTTTTAGAACTGGTGGAATAGTGACGCAAGTATACATTTGTTTAATTACATTTGTTTAATTCCTATAACGAACAGCTTGTGCCTACTGAGTGGGCATGCACCTTTAACGTTGCCACCGTTTCTCCAATCTGCCACCGGGGACATTTGTGTGCCGACAGGCCACATTTTCTTGTTTTATATATAATTAAAGAATACAACCATGGGATGTTGCGTCTACTGTATGGAAGGTCATATATATCCGCCATAATTATATTTGGCTTGATGCTTGCTGGCTGATGACATTTTAAGTTCTATCCGTCTTTTACAATTATGTGTGGCTTGATGCTTGCTGGCTGATGACATTCTAAGTTCTGTCCTTCTTATTACATTTCTATGTATGTGGCGTGATGCTTTATTCATTCGTACTGTTTCGATGCGTTGTGTGTTGATTACATTCTAAGTAGCTTGAGGCTTCACTGGTAGTGACATCCCGAGTTCCATTATTGATTAGTGCATCGCTGTTTTGCTATGCTCGCTAAGCCACGCCCCTTGACAACGACAATTGCAACAGTACTTTGGGAACAACCATTATGACGCCAGGTGCGCTGCTAAAACTTAAAATAGTTCTCCCTAAACGTATTTAATATGCTGGTACCTGTCCTACAATGCGTTGCTCTCTTCCAGGATTTCGGGTTTTTTTTGGGTGGGGGGGGGGGGTGGGGGCGTAACTAGTTTGCAATACTTGACTCTATTATCGAACGAGCGTAGGATTGTAGTTCAGGTTGTTGTTGTTGTGGATGCTGTCAGATGCTGCTGCTGCTGCTGTTGCCCCGCGTTTATTTTTTGGCTGCATCCCGCAATAAACAATAAATTCACAACGCGGACATAGAAACGTGCCTTGTAACTTGCAAAAAATCTTTATTCGGCGAATTTAGGGGGCGCGCGCCGGCTCCGCCCCCACCCCCACCCCCTGAATCCACCCATGCATGTCGCCCAATAGTGTTTACATTATTTGGCCACGCAAACTCTGTTTACATCTCGTGACCAACAGGCTCAGTGTTTTCTTTTAAATGCTTCAAATATGCTGAAACTGGTGTCAATTTCGCTAACCTTAAACCTAGAGTGCTACATGCCAGGTTATAATATAGGGAGTTTTTTTTAGATCGGTGAACGATCACAATTGGACGAACTGTGTATGGTTGGAGTTACTAATGTATATGGTCATGGTGCACGACTTTAGTTTGAGCTGGCGATCAGCTACCGGTCAAATATGACCGATAATCCACTCCGGATGGCCTCCGATTCTGTGTGAGATTCTTTCGTACACGCAAATTTCGCTTTGCATGGGGTATACAAAATGCGAATAACTGAATAAATGTTGGAAACAGCGATTTGAAGTGAGTATATTCACACACCTAATACCTTTATCGATTGCCAGAGACATAAGTCATACATTTAATCGATGTTTATTGTGTTTGTGCGAGCCGGAAAAGAGAGGGCTCTTTTCTATAAAAGCCCTATTTATACCCACCTTTATATAGCATATGGTACTGTACGAGACCAAGTGGGTGGGGTAATGGGATTTTTTTAATAGGCATTTTTTTTGGTGTCATAGGTCCGAGTCTTCCACCTGTGGTAGCTTGATGCTTTCTGCTTGCGGCCTTCCGCATTCGGACTGTAGCTTGATGCTAACTTCCTGCCGCTTTGTCCTTACTGCTTTCGGCCTTATTCAAAGTGCTAAGTGCTTTGTTCTTACTTTCTATTGCAAATGCTTAGTGCAATACAACAGGGACACGAATAAGGACGTATCACTAATTGTAATGTAAATAAGACGAATTAACAAAGCAATCAGCAGAATGGACATGTAAGAAAGACAAATGCAATTACAACAAGCAGATTTCAAATGTAATAAAGACAAATGACGGATGAAATAACATGAATATAAGTTGTAATGTCATTAGCACGCTAGCATCAAGTCACATAGAATTATGGCGGATATTACCTTCCATACTACTGGGGTGTGTACATTTGATCTGTTTAAAATGCATGAAGTTGGAATTCCTCGCAAACTTTAAACAGACCAAATGTATTATGCACCCCAGTAAACGCAGCAGCACATTGTTGTGTTACTATTATTTATACTGCATTTTCTGATAGTTTAAAAAATGCAAATAACCAAATATGGCCGTAAAATTAAAAATAATCTGGTTTTACGTCATTTTGTCGCAATTCATATAACAGCTACGTTGCTGGATTTTAACGTCGGGCGACGTCATGTGTCATTCTGGGACATGCTTATGTCTGTTTGCAATCATGAACATTCATTATTATCTGAGATGCGTTACCAAGAAACACCAAACTGAGATCGCACATATGTTCTTCGTGTCTGGTTTATATAGGTTCCACTGTAGTACATTTCTACACAGGTGGACAACTCGGACCAGTCGCCTATTTCACCAACATTGCAAAGTATACTTATCTAGCAAAGTATACTTTGAGGGAGAAATTTTCAATTTAAGGATAAATTTATTAACTTTTATTATACTGAATTTATTCATTATCACAGCCATTTTGGCTGTGATAATGTAATACATTCAGCCGCGATGATAATAATTCTGCATACTTTTAATCATCAAATATATGCAGTCGTTAGTTCTATACGAAATAATGCATTTCTGGAAAAATAAATGATTACTCCCTCAAAGTATACTTTGCTAGAATAGTATACTTTGCAATTTTGATGAAATCGGCTGCTGGGATCCAGTAAATAGCCCATTTAAGAAAACGTTACCCCACCCATTTCTGTTTGACTAAAGAGCGTTTATGGTTTTTGTGTCCTTCTTGTGGCCCCATGTAAAGTATATGGAAATCTAATAAAAAAAACATACTCATAAAACGACAACTACAGTACTTACACCAATAACTCATATATATGTGTCCCGTAAGTCTTTATGCAGATGCTGCCGGCAGCAAGGAATTCACACCATCTACTGTAGTTAGAAAATAAGATGCACATTTGTTTTTGTTTTACATGCATACTTTTACTTCTACACACCTGTGTAGAGACATAAATATACATTTCCTACATCAAAATTGGTCTATTATTTGCATATTACATGGGTGTGTGACTTTTTATTGGTAACAGTACATGTATCTGCATACTGACTTACGTATCACATTCATATGGTTTATTTGTGTCAGTCGCTATTGTTTTAGTAGGTTTCTTTTATTAGATTTCCATTGACGTTACATGAGGCCACACGAAGGGTACAACTACTTTACATCGTGATAGCGCTATAATATAGTCTAACAGAAATGGGTGGGTGGTGCCACTGGTGGTGGGAGAGCGGGGTGCTGTTTATTGGATCATGGGTTCCATGTTTCCACCTGACCTGTGTGTCACCGGGTACATGTTATATGCTGTATCAGAGATCCAGATAAGATGCGTATTGGCGTATTATACGCACTTATTTTAGCAGAATACGCACTGGTTATCAAAAGTGGGAATACAAAATACTCACAGCAATGTGAAAATACGCATTGATTTTCAAATTGAGTAGTGAAAATAAATGTATTTCTTTTTTATCATTTGTTACCTATTTAATAGGGAAGACAATCAATAATACATTTGTAAAAGTCAAATACGCATTGAATTTGAAATCTGGGGGTATACTACTCTTTGGATATAAAACTTACCTGGAGCTCTGCTGTATGTAATGTCCGATGTTGTACTGTTGTACATGTTCAGAATGTAAATGTTTGTGTACCATCATGCTCGTATCGTATCATCGTTTCATTTCATTTCATAAACGGACGACATTCTCGACATATCATGCAATTACGCATACAGCCCACCATACTAGCTTTCTATCTCAAGGTGCATGATCACGTGGTTAGAACAACAACAACAATGGCTGAAAGCGCACCCACACCAACGTATTAATAGGTATTATTTGATAATTTCCTTAATATCCAACGTATTTTGATGACATGCGGCGCACGAAACGCGTCTTCATGACCTGCATTTGATGATATCGGACTTCGGCACATATACTTATGTCGCGTTTGCGAAGAATCTATTTCCGAGTCAGTAAACACGGAAATCGATTTTTCGCAAAAACGACATAAGTTTGGGCCAACGTATTGAGACCACCACATGTAGTTTAACAAGACGCGTTTAATGCGCCATAATTAATCAAAATCAGTTGCATAATAAGGAAAATATAAAAGAATAGTACCTTAATGAATCGGAGGCGCTTCTTGAAGTTTCAATAATTCTTGTTGTTGTTGTAACCACGTGATCATGCATGCACCTTGTATCTGTCCTAGAAATCTTTGCACGTGTATTCCTACTAAACACCACGCATGTTTAGCATGCATTTATTGCGCCGCGTTATACATTGCGATATCCACGTGCTACAAAACAGTATATATCGTCAATACGTACGTGTGTTATTACGGAGCCCCGCCGATGACGTAGAATTTAGAATGACGTAGACGGGAACGAATTGTTAATTCGTGGGAGCGAATTGTTAATTCGATGGAACGAATTGTTATATCGTGGGAACGAATTGTTAATTCGAGGGAACAAATTGTTCAATTGAGGGAACGAATTGTTATTTCGTGGGAACGAATTGTTAATTCGAGGGAACGAATTGTTCAATGTTCAATTGAGGGAACGAATTGTTATTTCGTGGGAACGGATTGTGGCCTGTGCGAACATCCACATTGCAGGTATGTGCTATTTTACATGTTGTTCTTTCAGGTTGATATATCCATATCTTATTGTCCGTTTTGCGTCATAATTCGTAATTCTATTTTGTTCCTAGACCGTCTGGTATTAGCGCGTCACATGTCCATTTAATATACTGAGTATTAGTACATTTGGCTAAGACATGTACATAAAACTCATGCTGGTTCGAACTCAGGCATTCGGCGTGTTTCGGCTTTCATCGGTATACCTCTATATATATGAACAAGGCTTCTAACTTTGGTCGGACACGACCTCGTATCATAACAAAGTAACATATTTAAAATTGTAATTTTAAAAATTGTAATTTTCTATGCATTCTAAGTATTTCTGCAGGATAACGATAATTCTCAAATGATTATATGAACTAATCATGCTAATTGCCACTACGATATTGACATTGGAGCCTTAAACACATGATTTCATTTGTTATGGTACGATGTTGTGTCCAACCTAGGAACACCAGCTGTACTTCGATATTCTTTGCATAATTATGTTTTAACTGTGCTATTTTAGCAAGATAACAATAATTCTCAAATGAACATGTGCACTTTCTGGCAAAATATTCACATTGGCGTTAATAAAATCACGGAATTTGTTCCGATACGAGGTCGTGTCCGACCAAAGTTACAAGGCTTGTTCATATATATAGAGTTATACCGGAACACGCTGAATGCCTGTGGGTCCGAACATAAAGACTCGTATTCTATATATCTGATCATCGTTTGATTATAGGAATGAATGACCTTTTTGTGGAATTTATCGGGGTATAAACTTGGAAAAGTCGCGGGAATACTGGACGAAGGCCGGAAGGCCTCGTCCAGTATTCCCGCGACTTTTCCAAGTTTATATCCCCGATGAATTCCACAAAAATGCCATTCATTCCTTATAATTCCAGCATTTGAAATAAATTCATCAAGAAAATGTGTTTATTTTTCGTTTTCTTAAGAATTATTTTAACTGCGCCTGACGGTTACGGAAAGTAGTTCGGCATGGGAGTTTACTGGGATATAAATTACGGACCAATGAAATGTTAGGGAATTGTGTTAATATTTTTGTGCTGGAATTATTTGCTTCGTAAACGTGATGGAATATATGTATTACATGTAAGTGAATACTGCCTCGTATACGGCAAATGGAGTGGCCAAGTCGGCCATCGTTGTGTGTTCCAGCCATCAGCCAGTTTCACCTGTTCTGCCATTTGACAAAGAACTCAAAATGTGAAGTAGAACATACGATATAATGTAGCTAATCACATGTAGAAAAGCTAG
The DNA here is from genome assembly GCA_029237695.1 of Conchocele bisecta. NCBI lineage: Eukaryota > Metazoa > Mollusca > Bivalvia > Lucinida > Thyasiridae > Conchocele > Conchocele bisecta. The sequence goes on from CM055267.1 coordinate 132,201,985, forward strand.
GAGAACGGACTCCTATCAATTATATTACACCAAAGTGTAACATATGCCAGTTTTGTGCCTATGTTTTAACCAACACGAACCACCATTATAAATATCCTCATACACAGAAAATCGCCGTTTAGGCGCAGCACGATCAATGACTGCCCCCATAGAACTTTGCGTGACAAAATATGCTATCTCAAGGGAGATAACATATACAAATGAACATGGAACAGTCCAGAGTGTGAATCGGCCTAAGAAGGACAACTCTACCAGTGGAATCCGCTACTTTTAATAAATACGCAGTTATCTATCATGGCTCGTTACCCCAAGATGAATAGTATAAGCGAGAAAACTCTGGCAATTCAACATCATTAATTTTTACAATACATTGTTGTATATCCTGGCTTTCGTTTTGCTGCTGAAGGGAGACTGGAAATGATGGTCATTAAAAGCGTTCCAAAGTCAAAATGACATTATCCAATAGTATTTGATCAAAGCCACTGGTTATCATGCATTCTACGCCACAGGTGGAAGACTCGGACATAGGACACCAACAAAATGCCTATTAAAACAATCCCATTACCCCACCCACTTGGTCTCGTACATTACTATCTTCTATTTATAGAAGGTGGGTATAAATGTGGCTATTATAGAAATAGCCCTCTCTTTTCCGATACGCACAAACACAATAAACATCGATTAAATGTATGAAATATGTCTCTGGCAATCGATAAAGGTATTATGTTTGTGAATATACTCACTTCAAATCGCTGTTTCAAGTATTTATTGAGTTATTCGCGTTTTGATTACCCCATCTAAAGCGAAAGTTACGTGTACGAAAGAATCTCACACAGAATCGGAGGCCGTCCTGCGTGGATTATCGGTCATATTTGGCCGATAGCTGATCGCCAGCTCAAACTAAAGTGGTGCACCATGACCATATACATTAGCAACTCCAACCATACAAAGTTCGTCCAATTGTGATCGTTCACTGATCTAAAAAACACGTTTTTGTCTAATTTCGTTCATTATCTGGAACCGGGTCAATGCACACTCATAATACAACCGGAAGCGTCTATGTAACATCTCTGATTGGCTAAATCTAAACTGTAATGACGTCATTCAACCTATTTCGGGATTCCGGAAGACATAATCTGATAGTACGCGAATCATGAATGAAAGTAGAAAAAATGTGTTTTTTTTAGATCGGTGAACGATCACAATTGGACGAACTTTGTATGGTTTGAGTCTCTAATGTGTATGGTCATGGTGCACCACTTTAGTTTGAGCTGGCGATCAGTTATTGGTCAAATATGACCGATAATCCACGCCGGACGGCCTCCGATTCTGTGTGAGATTCTTTCGTACACGCAAATTTCGCTTTGGATGGGGTATACAAAATGCGAATAACTGAATAAATGCTGGAAAGAGCGATTTGAAGTGAATATATTCACACACCTAATACCTTTATCGATTGCCAGCGACAGAAATCATACATTTAATCGATGTGTATTGTGTTTGTGCGAGTCGGAAACGAGAGGGCTCTTTCTATAATGGCCACAATGTTATCCACCTTTCTTTATATAAGATGGTAATGTACGAGACCAAGTGGGTGGGGTAATGGGATTTTTTTTAATAGGCATTTTTTTGGTGTCATAGGTCCGAGTCTTCCACCTGTGTTCTACGCCGGCGTAAACTCATTCACATCTGGTTTCCTGAGGCGATGCCACTCAGCTCTACCACGCATTTAGAGTTAGATGTCTCCGGTTCTACTTATTTTGCGAATTTCCCTCATTGGCATGTTAAATACAGAATTGACCTTAGCTGTTGATAGGCCGTTAAACACCAATCAATCAATCAATCAATCAATCAATCAATCAATCAATCAATCAATCAATCAATCAATCAATCACAGCCCGTTAGCACGGACTGCATGCCAACAAAGCATTCGACTTTTTTTCAATGGAAATTTCTCAATGGCCATTTTTGATGTCACAGGCCCGAGTCTTCCATCTGGCCTTATACTTGTTTTAACCACAGGTTCTTGAAGAGCGGTTCATATTTCGGTGTTTTAATGATTATTTCGGTATCTCTGGTGGTTTAGGTGCATTGTTACCAACATACAATTTACGTCACCTCCCGCGAATTACACGTTTAACTAGAACTACAGAAGTAGATATGTTGACAGTATAAAGGTGGCCCGAAAGTTCGGTACGGTGAATGTGTAGATAATTGACGATTTATGTCGTGTGTAATGTTTGAGCATTAGTAGCTGAACAAAACTATGTAAATTGCCCCAAAACAAATGAAATTCACCCAAATCTAACAAAATCCACCAAAATACCCATATGACAACGCAATAATGACCATCAGTTCATACACATGTGGTTCTAAAGGTGCATGCCCGCTCAGTAGGCACAACGTATTCTTTATAGGAATGAAATACGTGTATAAATTAATTGTGTCACTATTCTACCAGTTCTAAAAATTACGAGTGCTCGCTATACAGATATATAGAGAATAGTAGGTTAGTGTCGTGAATGGGAAAAAATATCTGGCAAGGCTCAGGAAACGGGATGGGCGAGGCTCTGCCGAGCACATCCCGTTTCCGTGCCGCGCCAGATATGTTTTCCCATTCACGGCACTAACCTACTATTCTATTTATCCCGTCACCGCCTACAAATGGCTGTAAAATGCAAAAATTGTATTGACTGGATATCAAAAATGTTTCACGGCACCGTGTTTCACGGCACATACGCGCTGTGTTGACGGGATAAAATCATTTAGTAATATGTATGTTACTGATAGTGACTCGCGGTGATATCAGGCTATTTTCATATGCAAATAAGGCATGATATTTTTAAATTATTTAAGGTTATTAAATGCGTCACCTGAAAAAAATTGCACATCAAAAAATAAATACAGAGAATAAATAGTAATGTCAGTTAACATTTTAAGGAAACACGGTTATCGCCCCTGCTATCAGTGTGGAAATTTACCTCTGATATAAAATGTATAAAATTGCCGAACAATACGTGGGGTAATGATGAATGAATGTTTATTTTGCCAGAAAATGCCTCAGAAGTTTGTGCTTACTGAGTATTTTGGGTATATTTGGGTGGATTTCGTTGGTTTTGGGTTAATTTACATAGTTTTCTGCAACTACTAATGCTCAATCATTAAACACGACAGACATCGTCAATTATCTACACATTCACCGTTCCGAACTGTCGGACACCTTTTATACTGCCAAAATACCCACAAAGAAACATGTACTTCTAGTTATGCGTGTAACTCGCGGGATGTGATGTAAATTGTATGTTGGTAACAATGCACCAACCCACCAGATATACCGAAATAACCAATAAAACACCGAACTATGAACCGTTCTTCAGGAATCTGTGGTTTCAACAGCGTCTCTTTTGTGCACGTTCACGTGATGTGTCCCACCATTCTCCTATACGCTATCACCTGCGCTATTCTTGCCAATATTTATCAATTTCTTTACTTCAAAATACTTGAATTTTGTGTTTGAAGTGAAGCAGCTTGATTGGCTGAGTCTGAGCTGTGCCACAGCTCAGACTCAGCCAATCAAACTGCTTGATTGCGAGTTTGTATAAACATATTTTATTACATAGTAATTACATCATTTTTCGGTATACAATGCAGCCTGTAAAGAGGATTGGAACGAAAGATTGCTATCTTATAGAGTTCCTCTCCTTTGATTGCGAGTTGGTAGTAGATTTTCAGAAACGTTCATAGTCTTTTTTTTTTTTTTTTTTATTATAATACGTATTATACGTTCATAATCTTGGCACGATTAACACGGGCAATTGTGTACTAAGACATGTTGGATTGGCAGGCGCGGATACATAAATAATTGCAGGGGGGGGGGGGGTCTGTAATTACAAGTCGGCATAGCTGACCTCCGCGAGCGCGAACTCGTAAAGTAGGGGGTTTTGGGGGTCCTCCCCCAGGAAATTTATAGATGCCAGATCGCTGCAGATGCGATTTCCTGACACTTAGGCCACGAAAACAGTCATCCAACTATTCGAGTATTGTAGATTTTTTATCATTTTTTGGCCGGGAGCGGGGGGGGGGGGGGGGGGGGGGGGGGGGGGGGGGGGGGGGGGGGGGTGGGGGGGGGGGGGGGGGGGGGGGGGGGGGGGGGGGGGGGGGGGCCTGGGGGGGGGGGGGGGGGGGGGGGGGGGGAGGGTCCGGTCCCCCTGGACCCCCCCCCCCCCCCCCCCTGTATCCTCCGCGGCCTGATTGGTTTCAACGGATGTGCATGTTCTCGTACATTTGTATTAAAATAAGTGTTTTAATTAATTGTATACATTTGAGCAAGTATCTCCATTGACAACGGGCCCTCTATGTTTCCGTAACGTGGCAACCATTCTATTTGGCAGCCATCTTTAAATCCCGAATAACGCCATATAAAACTATATACAACACTGTACTAATGATTGTTTATGATGCTATACTTAAAATAAAATTTCCAAAACATACCGAATGATAAGTTCATAACCGACCATTGTAAAGTACACAATGGCACATGTACATTCAAAGAAGCTAACGGATATCCGTTGAACTTTAATGTCGGAAACGAACAGTTTAGTGTACTGTATTTCATTATTTAATAACATTTTGTTAAGAAAAAAAAACAACGACAACATGTTTTGACAGCGCATGGGATCGTTTCCAATGGAATGGAAACGATCCCATGCGCTGTCAAAACATGTTTTCAGCGAGTAACGGTTACAAGGCATTAACAAGGAACAGGTTACGGCTATGCACGTTTACACGTATTGGGATAACCGTTTAGCGTCTTCCATAACGAATACATCAACGGTATTGTAACCTTAGTTGCGGTAATCTTCCGTTTCCGTGCAAACTTGCATGGATTTGGCGCCTTATCCAACCAGAACGTAAAACCATCTATTGAACGGTGTTGGATGTCCAAAACGCGAACTAGACACCCGGTTATAAAAACATCTTCGATTGGGATATACGGCATGAACTGTGACGTCATATACAACCTCGGTGCCAGGTTCCCTGATATCACATAACTGTTTCCTGCAGCATATTTAGGGTACTGCGCCATCGGGAAATCTTTTTTGGAAACAGCCCATTTTCCAGTCCTCCGAACGTTAGAATGAGGGTAGATATGACCGTATATTGTCCCCTTCATCGCTGGCGGATGTTTCTTAAGCTGGTCCACCAATGCAGGCACTTTCACAAACACGTCCATGTCCGCTTTCAGGACATAGTCCACGTCACCGCAATACAGAGCAACCCACCTGAGTCCCATTAGAATTTTATACGTCAGGTTCTTATACGAGTCTACAAAATCAGCTTGTACAATATCACCATAACGATCGTTTTCCTCCTTTACAAGGCTGTCAAATTTGTGGTTGTTATTGGTGCCGAAAAGAAATAGCAATTTCATTGAACCGTTCTTGTTGTAAGACCCCCATGTGTTTCTAATGGCGTTTCGGGCATCGGTTTGTTCGTGAATCGAAGGAACAAGAACCAAGAGGAATAACGGTGCGTATTCATTGCAAATATTCTTGTTTTCTATCAGAAATTTGAAGTCCTGTGGGTTGATCTTTTGTGATTTAAGTGTGTAGTATTCTTGTTCAATTGTTGCATTGAAAAGCCTGTCTTTCATTTCAACGTGGTTTGCAGAAGTGTGGTTCGTTGCCTTAGCGCTTATTGATGAGTTAACGGGTAGTTTATTGGTTTGTATTCCAGTATGTGTCGGTTTGGAATTGATTACTGCGTCGTTCTCAGCCTCTTGTGTGTTTTGGTCGACGGCGTTTCGCTTGATGTTGAGGGACAATACGGCCACATAGTGCTTGAACACTATCACCATGACTAGCAGACATCCTCCCACACTAATTCTCATCATGTGACGATGGCATATACGTGACAGCAGCATGTATTGCGTCTAAAACAACAAGAAACGTTGTTACTGCATGTTTCGTACTAACATAGCCATTTCTTATGGCTATATCAACATTTCAAAAACAATATGTTTTCACTAAATACTACTACTTACGGATTTTCAAAATGTAAGAATGAGCCTATTTTTTATCTCGGTGAAATTTGGTCAAATATTGATTTTACATGTATTCCGAAAAGAAGTTCCCATGTTAAATCCCCATAGACATAGTTTTCACATGAAGGTGTCTATGAGGATTTATCATGGGGAAAATGGCAACACAAATTAATCTAATTCTGGATATAGTGGACCGATTTCCAAATTTAACTTTTGTTTTCTTAGATCATTTCCAAGCTATCTAGCCATGTTTACGAGCCAATTTCCATTTCTTTTCTTTTTTCGTTCTTCGACTCCTTCTGAGCTCCTCCAGCTCATTTTCACCATGTTTAATTCCCATAGCAATATCTTAATTGTTTTCGTAATACATAAAACATCGATATTTGACTAAAGTTCACAAAATAAAAATAAAAAAGGCTCATTCTGATTTTTTGTGGCATTTTAATGTTGTAGAAAGAAATATTGTTTTTGCCTTGTGGGTATAGCCGTAAAAAATTGTACAAGTTCCGTGAAACAGACAGGAACTGTCCTTAACGATCAAATGAGACAACGTAAATTGATTATAGGAAACACTACAACATTGATATTCAAATCTGGTTACGTGTATTTGGATGAATCAGGTGTCACGTGTATTTGGTCATATGAAGGAACAACATATTGATATTAAAATCCGGTCACGTGTATTTGGTCATATGAAGGAACAACATATTGATATTCAAATCTGGTCACGTGTATTTGGTCATATGAAGGAACAACATATTGATTTTCAAATCTGGTCACGTGTATTTGGTCATATGAAGGAACAACATATTGATATTCAAATCCGGTCACGTGTATTTGGTCATTAGTGAGGGACTGTAGTTTCCAAGAAGGCCATACATTCGCACATATGGCTAACTTTCCTAAATTTGGCACAGCTGATCTTCATGTTATGCCTTTTCGGACTTTTGATAGAAGCAATCTGGACTTTCACCTTATCGTCCAAATACAACCTGTTATCGCTATATTTCAACTCCATGTCGTGCTATTTTCATAAACATAGTGTCTAGTCCATGAGTTGATGGCACTGATTAAACTTATACATGTTTTGAACCAATTTAGGCCAAGGAAACACTTTCAAGGTCAATGTAATGTTCAAGAAAAACATGAGAAAAAATCTATATTTATATATGTTTCTGGCTATTTATTTGTCAAATTACTTCTGGAAATGCCAGATGGGAACGCTTGACGAATCCTGACATATTTCTTTGTTTGTGCACCAAAGTCTATTTTTATCCGGTCTGCCGATTGTCTGCATGCATATCAACGTCAGATTGACGGGTTTTCAGAGTAAATACATTTCTCAAAACGTTCTACAGCACAAAATCTAAGTACGAAGATGACAGATCTGTGGAAATGTGTTTTGTGGCACTGACTCAAAAACATTTGGCGTCAAAGAGAGATAGATACTTTGTTGATCTCCAGACTATTCATTACGATCGAATCTCATCCCGATATCGACATGATCGACTTATTTTGGTTTGATAGTAAGCGAGGTCCTCCTTCCCTTTCCGAACTAGATGGCCGCGGCCCGCATGTCGCGCCCGCCGAGGCTTTGATAGTACACCGACAAACTTTAACCAACAAGAAAATGTGGCCTGTTGGCACATGAATGTCCCCGGTGGCAGTTTGGATAAACTCTGGTAAACATAATTAACCAAATGGGATACGTATTCATAAGAACAGTTGTGAATGCCAAAATGTCAAGGTCATATTAAGGGCCGCATGGATATGTTACATTTGTGCACAAGAACTGTATGATGTATTGAAATATTATAGTAATCCTTCAAGGGATATAGAAGATATGAAAGAATTGAGAAAACTCCGGCAAACCTTTTAATGTGTAAAAAAAGTTCAAAGTTGTTATGGTCAAAAGGTCAAGGTCATATTAAGGGCAGCATGGATGTGTGGCATTTGTCCACAAGTATGATGCATTGTAATGTTGCAGTAATACACCAAGGGATATAAAAGTTATGACATAATTGAGAAACTATACTGTGTTGAAATAGTTAAGTAACCCTTTAAGGTATATAGAAGTTATGACATAATTGAGAAAATTCGGCGAAATTCTTAATATGCCGGACGGACGCACAGTCCGAACACTATATACCTCCGGCTTTACCGAGACCGGAGTCATTCAAACTTTAACCCGGACGCACATGTCGACTATATCGCGCTGTCCGCAAGCGGGCGCGACAACAACTCTATTATGGAATTCATTATACATAATTTGGCATCTTTAGATATAATAATTATGAGACACGCCATGGGATAATGTACCATCGGACATTTGCGTAATTTCATGAAATACGTTTACAAAATGTACAATATTTTCCGTAAATGGCGTCAAAAGTTGACACAATATTCAGAGTACATATTCCGCATGTACTCTGAACATTTTGTTAACTTTTGACTGTATTTACTAAACATATTGGCGTGTGGTTTTCAATGATATTGTTGTAAGACTGTACCAGTTAGACAATATATGTATGTTTTCTCCATGTGTTGTATTTTTTCCATGTACTCGTACAGTACATGGACTGATGATTTTGTCACTTACCATCTATTCAACACATACATTGTAGTTGCCTCGTTATCTGGGAACACACGTCAGCGTATTATCCAGTTTGGAGCAAAAACAAAGACAATTGTATTAACCTTAGTGTGCTAAGCTATGCATGTTTCAGAGTAGGTCTGTTATCAATGACTACATGTATACATATGTACTCGGAAGTTATCTGTTTACAACTCACGTGGCCTGGCAAGGTTATCCATTGTGTATGTCCTACTAGTATGACTGAATGATTTCCAGATAGCGTCTGAGTTTCTTCCTAGTGTACTGTTGACAGTGTGCACATGTTAACATAATGATTGCAAAACTTGCATAATTTTTTTTTTCTGACAGGCAGCTGGTTAAGAGCATGCGAAGGCTGACCCTCCGGCTTGTCTTTCTTGCTATTTGAGAGTTGTATCCGGTTATACCCATTATACAAGTAGTAACAATAGTACAAAACCTATTTACCTTTACGGAGTGGGGCTACGTGACTCTGGTGTGGTGAGGACCTGACACCAAATCAGATTATTCTAATTTCAAGGCTGACTACAAAAACATTTTTTTGTAAATATTTACTTCATATTTTGAGGGTTTTCCCCCATTCGTACATGTGAAATATGGGATTCGACCACATTAACCCGGCCTAAATGACCTAACTCAGATGACACAACACCCCGTTAAACACCATTCAATAAATATATTTTCTTCTGTCCACTTATACTGATAATAACAAACATAATACAACATTTCTGCCAATTATGCAGTAATTTTGGTGGTCTTTGCCGAGGCTAAGTTGCCTTGACGTTGACCACAAAATATACGACCTTGATCCCCCCACCCCTCCAAAAACAAAAAAGTCAAGTACTTCATAAATTGAAACAATCAGCTCTAACGCCTTATAATGGACAAGGCAAGAAACAGAGAGTGGTACAAGAATATTTCTATATTTCAGAGTCATTTGACATTGACCTTGGCTTACAGAACGTGACTGACCCAGAATCATTTCACAAACTACACCAAAAACTATAAAGTCAATATCAAATGTTTGCACATAGCATCACCGATTGTTAATGTATGCCAATTTATCCCGTCAACACAGTGCGTATGTGCCGTGAAACACGGTGCTGTGAAACATTTTTTTATATCCTGTCAATACGAGTTGGAGATGCGGCTTTTAAAGCTATTTGTAATGTTGACGGAATAAGTAGAATAGTAGGTTAGTGCCGTGAATTGGAAAAATATCTGGCGCGGCACGGAAAAGGGATGTGCTCGTCATAGCCTCGCCCATCCCGTTTCCTAAGCCTTGCCATATATGTTTTCCCATTCACGGTACTAACCTAATATTCTCTATAACATGTGTGACTGGCGGCCATCTTGGATTTCTGCTGTAACTATCCGAGAACATGTAAATTCAGATTGCTTCCATCAACATTCTTGAAAGGTATCATAGGCTAGTAAAGATACAGTGCATTACTAGGTTGACCCACCACTAATTGCTTATCAAGCTTTTATTTCAGATTATGCTTCAGCATGGTCTGGTGAGTGTGTGAACCAAAATGCACCCAAATGCACATTGGGGAAAGCACCTAATTTGCATACATTCAAGATGGCTGCCAAAGTGTAATATCAACATTCTTAAATGCTCTCTATCATGAAAACTAGTCACAGTACACCATATAAATGTATTAACCACATATAGGAATATGCATGTACATATATATTTCAAAAATCACTAGAGAAAGTGTTTATGACGTTACCCCCAGGCGCGGGTCCAGAGGTGAGTTTATCGGCCTGGATTCAACCCTGCTCCTGACAAAATATCCACAATACTCAAGTAGTTGAATAACTTTTACTGTTTTATATTGCTTTATAATTTGATAATTCCCATTTTATCTTGACTGGCCATATACAGACAACCCTTTCTGTTCGCTAATTGGGAAGTGTCGTGAAAAGTAAGCGTCGAATCCTGGAACATCAATAACAACAACAAAAACAACAAGATTAAGTTTTTTGGTAGCATAATTTGAAATTACTCAATGCCACATGGTAAGTTACATAAATAATTAATGACATAATACTTCATCATATCGGGTGCTACTTCTTACACATTGGCATGGAAAAAACCCAAATAATGTGACACCTCCCAAAGGCCATTTCAAGAGCACATGAACCTAAACCCGTGCAGTACCTATTTCAGTGCAAAAAGTCTCCCTGTGCTGGGCTGTGTAATATTGTTGCAGAGAGAAAACTGTTTTGTTCAGTTATGGACTCCCCCGTCTATTTTGTTTAGGTATGAAGTTAGCCATGTTTGTGTCAGGGGGGGGGGGGGGGGGGGGGGGGGGGGGGGGGGGGGGGGACTGGGAGGGGGGGGGGGGGGGGGGGGGGGAGGCGGTGGACAGCACAATCAATTACTGAAAGCCGAGAGGACCCGTCAGTGGCATCTACATATTGAGGCCGTCACTGAAACTCTGGAGACTGATTTCCCCAAAGTTTACGCACACTTTGAAAAAGGTCACCATGTACTTCGAAAGTCAGACCGATTCTGGGCAGGTCTAAGCACAGATCTTGTGATTGAACAATCACTGATGGGATCACTGAAAATGTCAGGTGGTCTCAGTAGGGTAGGGATTCACAGAAGCGCAGCGATTAACATGGCTTATGTCCCGACCTGTGTGTCTCTCTATCAATAGTGCGATGCAGGAACTGGAATCGGTAACATATGTCAGCAGCGACCAGCATAATGAGCAAGTCGACCGCGTGTGAAGCGTGATGGTGAAGATGTTGAGCTAATATTGACGTTTCTTCGTGAGCGATCACCATTCGATGGAACTATACTATTGCGAAATATTGCCACACTGGCACAGGACTTGTTGCGTCGGACAACGTAAATTGTTATGATGCCAGAAACATGGGTATTGACATTCTAAACAAAATGAAGGCAAACGTGTAGTTGAGTATATGTTCAGAAAGAATGACCGTGTAGTAAACATGAATAGAAACACAAAATCAAAGTTGATAATTCAGACATTAATACAGACCCACAGCTGCTCTTTCAACGATTTGCCTCATGTAGTATTAACGATGAAAATTTACCGGATGTATTTTCACATGAGTTGTGTGCATACCCAGCCTCTATATTCGAAGCGAAGGATGTGTTGAGAGCACCAGATAAACCAGCATTGACAGATGGAATTTGGAAAACGTTGTCAAGTGATGCGAGGTATTCACTTTCCGATCTGCCAAGCGGTACGCAGTGTATCGTGGATGGCGGCTGGCTTCTTCATCGTGTACCATGGAAAACATGTTCCACATTTGGAGAGATATGCCAGTTGTATGTGGCGTTATTAAAGAAGAAATACCCCGTCTGGGTGCCATAGTGTGTGTTCAATGGATATAGCCACAATTCACAACAGACGCGGTTCATCGTCGCAGAGCAGGCCACATTCGATGACCTAATGTTTTTGTTGAGGCACACTGTATTCTAGACGTAAAGAAAGATGATTTTCTGTCAAACAAAATGAAGGCAAAGGCAAAATGAAGGCAAAATGAAAGCAAAGGTTTATCAATTTTCTGAGTGGCATTCTAATTCAGAGCGATTTTGATTTATTTCATGACGAAGCCGACGCGTATGTTCTAATAGTGGCAAAGGCAATTGAAACCGCAGCATCTGAACCAACAGTAGTTATCGGTAGTGATTCGGAATTAACGATTCTGTTACTCAGTAATCACAAAGTGGATGAACTTGAATACAATCTGTATTATCAACCTATCACTAAACACGGTACGAAAAGTCTCCCCGACTATGACAAATAAACAATTGAGGACTGTACTAGGGAGTGAAATGTGTTTGCACATGAAATGCTGGGTTGTGACACTACATCCAGCCTACACGGAGTGGGAAAGGCGTATTGAAATCGATGAGCAGCTTCCGAAATGCTTCTAGCATTTTCAATGATCCAGAAGCATCTGAGCCAAGCATCATCAAGGCTGATGAATGCACCATTGTAAAGCTCTATGGTGCTGCGAATAGTGTACGCAATCTCAATGATCTGAGGCTACGTAAATTTATTCAAAAGCTGAATCATGGTAATTTTATCCATCCGAAGAGTTTACCACCAACGTCAGGATCTGCAACATATCATTCTCTTCGGGTATATTATCAGATCCAAGCCTGGAATGATAATGCACAGGCCCCGACTGAATATGGCTGGAATATCCATGACACACAACCGACTCCAATAATGACATCGACCCTATTGCCCCAGAATACTTGCTGAAATTGATTCACTGCGGTTGCAAGGGAGACTGTTCTACATTGAAATGCTCATTGCCTTGGGGTAAAGGGTGGGCGGTGGCTCATGGATTTGCTATAGCACGATAGAGTATCATCAGATGAATGCATGTATGAAATAACAAGGTGTTCCATGAAAGGAAACAGAAGACATTTACCCCAACTTTAAGTTTGTGGACGCCGACGCCGCGCCGCCGCCGCCGGGGGTATGCCATAAGCTATTCTGCACTTCGTGCAGGCGAACTAAAAATGATACATATTGTGACGTCATGATATATGTGCCTTGATACGCCCATGACAGGTCGAATGCCATTTTTAGCATAATCCAGATCAGTTGATGTGAAATTGATTGGTGTATGTGCAGTATGTGTATGTACATGTCATATGTTAATATGCACAATACAGTCATACGTAATAAGTCACTAATGTGATGCATTCAATTCCATGAAGGTTCTACTGATCATTTAGCCCAAATAACATGACAAATACAGACATTTCCAATGATTTTGTCACAATGACGTCACACTGACGTCATGATAACGTCACAGTGACGTTATAATTACTTTCTATGATGATTTTTGAAATCCTGATATACATATTCCTATCTTATCTGTAGTTAATACTTTTATATAGTATATTATGACTAGTTTTCATAATATTGTGTGTTTAAGAATTGTTAGGGGTGTTTTTGGCGGCCATCTTGAATTTATTCAAATTAGGTGCTTTCCCCAATGTGCATTCGGGTGCATTTTGGTTTACACACTCACCAGACCATGCTGAACAGGCCCGTAGCCAGACCAGTTTGAAGGGGGGGGGGGGGGGTGTCGTTTCGAAGGCCCAATGGGCCTGAGGTATATAGGGGGGGGGGTCTAAAAAAGTGGACATCGATGCTAAAAAAGTGTACTTCGAGGCTGGGCGGGGGGGGGGGTGAACGACCGCTCCGACCTCCCCCCCTGGCTACGGGCATGCTGAAGCATAATCTGAAATAAAAAAAAAAACCTTGGTAAAAAAGTGTACTTCGAGGCTGGGCGGGCGGGGGGGGGGGGGGTGGACTACCGCTCCGACCCCCCCCCCTCTGGCTACGGGCCTGCTGAAGCATAATATGAAATAAAACCTTGGTAAGCAATTAGTGGTGGGTCAACCTTTATTTTTACCAGCCTATTATCTGAATGTCAATTGTTCCAAATTTGGAAATGTTAGCCAGATGTGCGAATTTATTTGACTACCGTCCCTCACTACATATGAAGGAACAACATATTGATATTCAAATCTGGTCACGTGTATTTGGTCATATGAAGGAACAACATATTGATATTCAAATCAGGTTCGTATAGGAAACAACAAAACACTGATATTCAAATCAAGTCATGTAAAAATGTTTTCATAAAATGGGAAATGCCTAGTGTGTGGATTTACATTCAATTATATGAAACAAACATAATGTAAACATATTTAAATGTGGCTGTGACTGGAGAAATTGAGCTTATCGATTGGTCGTGCGACCAGTGTACCCCCGGATCAAACTGAGCATCTGGGGCCCGTTTCACTAAACGTCGTAGGACTAAATGTTCGTAAGTGCAAATTTAGGGTCGTCTAAAAAATGCAATTGATGGATTTACATTTATTGAGCATATGCTGCATATGCAGCCTATGCTCAATAAATGTGAATCCATCAATTATTTAAAAGAAAAGATTGTTTATTTGAAATTTTTATTTTATCATAATTTTGCACTTACGAACATTTTAGTCGTACGAAGCTTAGTGAAACGGGCCCCTGCGCTGTTTGCCATTCAGTCGGTAAATCACATGCACCGCTTCTAACAAACATTATATAGCCATATCAGTCTACTGGAACGTGCTACAAGATCATGATCTGGAAGGACCTGGGGGCCGTTTCACTAAACTTCGTACGACTAAAATGTTCGTAAGTGCAAATTTAGGATCGCTTTTAATTTGCATTTGATGGATTTACATTTATTGAGCATAGGCATATGTTCAATAAATGTAAATCCAATAATCAGAATTTTGCACTTACGAACATTTTGGTCGTACGAAGTTTAGTGAAACGGCCCCCAGAAATGCCATAAGCCTTCACAACTATGTATGATATTGAAAACATGGCACTCAACCGACTAGATCCTGATCAGACTCACATACTACGCGCTTGCATGGGGAATAGTTTAATACATGGGAATATATTCGGAAGAAATAACAGTTAAAGGTACATTCCCACAGATACATCATTTGAGACATTTTCTGGCAAAATAAACGTTCATTCACCATAACCCCACGTATTGATTGGCATTATTATACATTTTATATCAGACGTAGATTTCCACACTGATATCAGGGGCGATAACCATGTTTCCTTAAAATGCTAACGGACATCACCATTTATTATCTGCATTTATTTTTTGATGTGCAATGATCATACTTTATAATCTGTCGAAAATATAATTTTTTTCACGTGACGCATTTAATTAGAATAAATAATACAAAAATATCCAGCCTCATTTGCATATGAAAATAGCCTGATACCACCGCGCGCCATTATCAGTGAAATGAATATTACTAAATGATTATATCTGTATAGCTGGCACTCGCAATTTTTGCACTGGTGGAATAGTGACACAATTATACATTTATTTAGTTCCTATAAAGAACAGAGTGTGCCTATAGTTGAGTTGGCATGTACCTTTAATACCCGATGTTTGAGATGATGTGTCCAATGTTCAGTATATGTGATTTATCTTATGAACTATGCCAATCGAATGTAGCATGACTTTATTTGATCAACATATAAGGAGTTAGTGTTTTAATCAAGTGAATATACGGACTGTGTTAAACACGGGAAATAATTGGTAAATTGATTTCCGCTATAATAGACCACTAACTACATTATGTGAAACATAATTCACATTTGTTATAGAATAAGTATAGTATAATGACGCATTGAAAGTTTGTATTCTCTAAACGTGTTGACTACGTACATGTATTTTAATGGAAGTTAAATAATAGCATGCAACAATAGCACAACACTAGCAGTGCGGCGTTTAAACTGTCTTTCCAATCTGTACAATGTAGTGAACTATATAGCATAGGGGCGGATCTAGAGGGGGGGGGGGGAGATTCCGGGATTGCACCCCCCGCCCCGTTCAGTCACGGAGTTTACATAGATCACAGTTTACCACCAGTTGGAGTCTGAAGTTAAATGCCATAAACACAGGAAAGTGAATTTCGAAGAGCTTGAAAAGAGGACAAACCCCTAGTTGCGAACGGTAATTCTTGCAATTACTCCCGTACCGTCCGTAGCTAGCTACGGCCGGTACGGGAGTAGACTGAAAGAGTTACCTTCGCAACTAGACAACCCCCCCCCCCCCCCCCCCCACCCCCCCCGTTCCCAAAATGCTGGATCCGCCCCTGGGCATAAAGTAACCTGATTTGAATATCAATATGTTGTTCCTTCAAATACACGTGACAAGATTTGAATATCAATATTAAGCACATTAAAAAACGATTTTACTTATATGGAAAAGGAGGACGATGGTCTCCAGGAGGGTCGAACAATTTAGAAACTCCGAAACCTGGCTAGATAGTTTGGAAATGATTTGAATAAGAAAACAAAAGTTTCATTTTGGAAATCGGTGCACACATGAAAACAAAATATTTTTTTTCGCAGTAAAATCAATATTTGATGACATTTCATCAAATATTGAATGAGTGTGATGTTTTTGTTATTGATTAAAACGTACTTGCAATTAAATATGTAGATTTATCAAAATGTGGAACAGACAGTAATATTACGCACAGGTGACTGAAAAAAACATCGCACGTCAGTATCGCCTCTAGTACATGTATGCTATTTATATCAGAAACTATTTTATTAGGTGATGTGTTTTTTTTCTAGCACCTGTAGTACTACAGTACTCACGGGTGCTGAACTCCGCGTCGGTGTAAAATGTTTCACGTCGAAAAATGCACAAGTTTCCTGACGAAATGTCACACAGCTCGACTTAGAGCTATCGCATAAACGCTATTTTCGTCTAGTAACCGGCGCAAGAAATTTGCGCCGGTTACTAGACGAAATTGCGTTTATGCAGTAGTTTCTGCCTGTAGCTGAATAGAAATTCGTCAGGAATCCAGCGCCTATTCAACATTTTACGCCGACGCGGAGTGCAACACAGTGTCACTAGTATTCCTGTACTTTAAAGGTGTATACCCACTCAGTAGGCACAACATGTTCTTTATATCGGAGACATCATCTGAGACATTTTCTAGCAAAATAAACATTCATTCACCATTAGCCCACCCATTGATTGGCATTATTTACATTTAATATTGGACGTAAAATGTCCACACTGATAGCAGGGGCGATAACCGTGTTTCCTTAAAATGTTAACGGACATTACTATTTATTCTCTGTATTTATTTTTTGATGTGCAATGATCATACTTTATAATCTGTCTATAATATTATTTTTGTCAGGTGACACATTTAATTTGTACAAATAACTAAAAAAGATCATGTCTCATTTGCATATGAAAATAGCCTGATACCACCGCGCGTCACTATCAGTAAAATGAATATTACTAAATGATTATATCTGTATAGCGAGCACTTGTAATTTTTAGAACTGGTGTAATAGTGACACAATTGCACACATATTTAATTCCTATGAAGAACATGTGCCTACTGAGTGGGCTTGTACCTTTAAATACAGCAAAAAGAAACATAAAAAAACTCACCGGAGGCTTACCAAAAAAATCACAGGAAAGTCTCAGAATACCGGTTCCACTGTAAAACGAGAAAATGTCGGTTCCATCGGAAAATCACAAAAATGTTGGTTCCACCGGAAAATTTCAAAATCTCGGATCAACTGGAAATTACCGAAATGTCGCTACCACAGAAAAATCCCAAAATCTCTGTTCCACAGGGAAATCCCAAAATGTTTGTTCCACTGGAAAACCTCAGGAAAATCTGAAATGTCGATTCACGGGAAAATCACAGGAAAATCTCAAACTGTCAGTTCCACTAGAAGATCTGCACAAACTAATCTGCGGTCAAACTTATGCCAACTTCTCAGCATGAATACAAATGAGTGCCAGCTCGGCAATCCAAGGTGCTAAGTAAAGATACACCGATAATTTGCATAATTGCCATAACTTTGTTTACCTATTGATCAGAAACTTTGTGCATTACAAATTCATGACGGTAAACTCGAGAGACACACCCGATATTTGCCCATGTGTTCGCGTGTATACTCCCAGATCATTATCTTCGTTGCGTGTAGAATATTTTAGCTTTATATTACAATCACGTGACGAGATTTATATATCTGCTGTTATTTCTAGACTGATTTTGGTTGCCATAGCGACTTGCGCGAGATCAGTCTAGTTCATGAGCAAGAAGTATCATATTCTCTGAGAGCGTATCTGTTAATATGCAATATAATCCCCGGTTACACGAGAAAGGGTTTCTCGACTTTTCAAACCAGTAAGGAAATCGAAATGCCGGTCAGAATTAGAGGATCTAACCACAGGCATTCAGCGTGTTTCGGCTTTCATCGGTATAACTCTATATATATATGAACAAGGCTTCTAACTTTGGTCGGACACGTCGTATCGTAACAAATTCCGCGATTTTATTAACGCTAAATTAATAAATGTGACTATTTTTGCAGAAAGTGCATATGTTCATTTCAGAATTATTGTTATCTTGCTAAAATAGCATAGTTAAAACATAATTATGCAAATAATATCGAATTACAGCTGGTTTTCCTAGGTCGGACACAACTTCGTATCATAACAAAGAAATCATGTGAATATTGTATTATTGTAGTGGCAATATTGTAGTGGCAAGTTCATATGGTCATTTGAGAATTATCATTATCCTGCAGAAATACATAGACAATTACAATTTTAAATATGTTATTTTGTTAGTATACGAGGTCGTGTCCGACCAAAGTTAGAAGCCTTGTTCATATATAGAGGTATACCGATGAAAGCCGCAACACCGAATGCCTGTGTATCTAACTAGGTGACGATTTGTATGGATATTTATTAGTAAATGTAGCTTGTCTGGAGAAATGGGGCTTACGGGATTTGCGACCAGGGTAGCACCTGATCAAATAGAACACTCAAGTAGCCTGATGGTGGCCTATGTTTCCTGTTAGCAGCATGACAGTTGTTTCATTGATGGAATTGCGAACAGTGCAGATCCTGATCAGACTGTGCGAATGCACAGGCTGATCTGGATATACACTGGACGCAAAACCCATAAGCCACATTTCTCCAGTTATAGCCACAAATAGTTTTACGGATTTCATAAGAAACGAGGCTACGCAAAGTTTCTTATGAAACCACATAGCGGGTCTAAAGGTCAATTGAACAACTTTTTTTTATTTGTAAATAATAAAATTTGATAATATTAAATAAATGATGAAAACTGCATGTAAAAATAACAAATATTAAAAAAGTTACAAAGGTTCGACATTTGAATTAGCTGAGATATGCGTGTTCGACTATGAGGTCATATAGAAGAACAATTATCCTGGACTGCTCATAATTCGAGACTCTAACGCTATTAAACAACATGCGTAATACATAATCGAGTATAAACCTTTTTTATTAGTTACATGCAAACATAATCCAATTATCTGTATACATTGCGTTTACTGGCTTCAAAAGCACGGAGAAATGCAATTGTTTACTTTCAAAACACGCTCGTCTACAAATGCCCGCCTCCAGCGTACCGTGAAAGGTCGCGACCTCTGACCCTATGACGTCATATGCTCTTCCGGTGCAGGTGCCCGGTTGGAAAACACCACAAATTACGTCTGCATTATGTATCATTGCGTTCAGGGGTCACGATACATATTGTTTCCAACTTAAATTATTAGACAAACGATTGCCAACTTGGAAAATATAATTTGCTAGATTAAACAAATTAAACAATATGAAGTTTCAACTTGTTGGTTTTAATACTTTTTTAAAGTGGTAATGTCTATTTTTGGAGTAAGACATTTCAATCCCTTCTGCATGTGGTACTCGATCGTCCACAATGGGAATAACAAAAACAGAGACCAGATTGCATATATCTGCTGATAAATGGAGGTATTGGACTGATGTGGACGAACTTAAAAGTGACAATTTAAAAAAAAATAGGATAAGGTGGTGACTGAATGAAAATCCATATTCCTACATTATTAGTGCCTTTCTATCTACAAATATTACGTGACCTCCATTGATAAACATGTAAACAACATACGGGTTCAAGCGAACTCATTTATGTGTAAGTTTTCCTATCGAAATCCGGATTTTAATGGAGGGGGTTAATGGGATTAGTGGAAAACACAACAGTTAGGTGTGTTGTGTTGTTTGGTAATGTATTAGTCCTGTTTAAATCACATTTTTCTAACTTGGCAGTTGTGACCTTTCATCTGGCTTCGGTTGAACGCATAAGTGTAATGGAAGTGACGTAACCCGTAAATCTCGCGATAGAACGAGAAAATAAAAATGGCCTAGAATTTGTGCGGCTATCGAAGTTAGAGGATCGTATGATATTTTTAAAAACAATATTTTATTTTAAGTCATAGAGGATATTTGTTTTCTTCAGTGTAAGATCGAATTATATTTCATCGAGTGTGAGTGAAAATCCGACATTTTTCGTCCACGAGATGAAATAAAATTCAATCTTACACTGAAGAAAACAAATTTTCTATTTCTTTTATGACTATATAACGCCCCTTTTACCGATTTTCACATTATTACATATTTTATTTCCCCGCTAGATACCTCCAGGTCCTGCGCAACCCGTGGGGTGCCTCAAAAAGCTGTACTGATCACCCAGCATGGAATCTGTAGCGGTCTCATTTGCATATTTATTACACTAGTCTATTATCAGCTTTATTACACTGTCTTATCACACGAGACTATTTCATGCAATAAAGGTGGATATTATATGTACATGTCTTATGATACCGTATTCTATATGACATAAAGCTGTTTCAATGCACGCTTCGACTAAATATTTTTTCCTATCGGACAAAATTGACAAGTAGTCGAAAAGCTTTTTAAAAAGGTCTTAAAAAGCGTCATGGAACAACAAAGAAAATTCGTTTGTTTCAGTTTAGAATTGTTTTCATTCGTGAACTCCAAAACCACTTCACCACTCGTGAAAATAGCGCGTTTATTGTTCAACATCACTCGGAGTAGTATATAGGAGTCGAAATGATACCACCCACAATTGTGGATGCAAATTGCACACACACATCCACACATCTTTTGAGCCAACATACACGTGGAAAAGCAGGTGAATTTTTATTTCCAAAATATGAGAAAATATGACATACGAGAATGGAAAGGTCGAGACATCCACTATTGGGACGAAGACATCCATAATTGGGACGAGAGTTCTCCACAATTGGAACGAGAGTATCCACAATTGGGGGGGGGGGGGGGGGGGGGGGTGGGGGGGGGGGGGGGGGGGGGGGGGGGTGGTACAAAAGACGACGTTTCGCCCAATTGGGGTGAGGTGGTAGTACAAAGACGATGTTTGCGCCCGATTGTGGATACTCTCGTCCCAATTGTGGATAACTCTCGTCCCAATTATGGATTCTAGACGTCCCAATAGTGGATACATTGCAAAAATCGGCAAAAACATCCAACAATTGTGACAAAAACATCCACAATTGTACTACCAAAAAAAAAAAAACATCACCAAAATATGACAAAATATGACAAATGACAATAGAATATCCACAATTGGGACGAAGACATCCACAATTGGGACGAGAGTATCCACAATTGGGCGCAAACGTCGTCTTTTGTACTAGACGTCCCAATAGTGGATACATTGCAAAATTGCAAAACATCCACAATTGTGACGAAAACATCCACAATTGTACTACCAAAATTGAAAAAAAAAAATCACCAAAATATGACAAAATATGATAAAATATGACAAAGGACAATGAGAATATCCACAATTAAGACGAAGACATCCACAATTGGGACGAGAGTATCCACAATTGGCACGATATACACACTTGGGATTGGTAGTACAAAAGACGATGTTTTCGCCCGATAGTGGATGGGGGTTCTAGTACATTCTGCACGAGCCACAAATTTTTGGAGGATTCCCCCACCCAACTCGCCACCTCGTCTCGTTTCGCCTCGGCACATCCACAATCGAACGCCCAATTGAAGATATGTTTCCCTTTGGAATAGACAGACACAATGCCATACAAGGAATGCGAAACATGCGGCAAGGGTTTCGACAAGCCCGCAAATCTTCGAAGACACATGGGTCGCAAGAACCAGTGCAGACCTCCCACGAGAGAGTGTCCCGGATGTGGAGGGAAGTTCGCCACCTACAAGACTCTCTGGCAACATCGCTCGAACAGGTGTCCCGAGGGGCCAGAAGATAGAACCACGGAGGGTAGCAAGAAGAAGGCTGCGACCAGGAAGAGGATCCTGGTACTGGAGAGGAGGGTGGTAGAGTTGGAAGGAGGAGGTAGCTAGACTGCGGGATGGAAAACCTCGCGAGGGAGCGAGACACGAGAACGTCGACGACGAGATCGATTGGGCAGATCTCGATCTGTAGAGAGATTCTGCACATTTTTGCACATTTTTGCACATTTTTGCACTAGCCAGTTTGCCCCCATCTCGACCCCCAACGGCAAACAAAACACCAGAAAACCTCTACCAAGAGGCAAACAGAAATGATACCACCCATTTGTGTATTTGGACACATTTGGGAAAAGTGTAGAAAAAATTCGCCTCCCAAGAGGCAAACAGAAATGATACCACCCATTTGTGTATTTGGACACATTTGGGAAAAGTTGTGTAGAAAAAATTCGCCTCCCAAGAGGCAAACAGAAATGATACCACCCATTTGTGTATTTGGACACATTTGGGAAAGACGGGTTGGAAAAAGAGGCTCGCATCTACAAGACCTTTTCTCGCAGAGCGCGAACACAGGACTCGGCGATTTCTCGTTTTCGTGTTTGTACGGCCAGCGCTTGCTCTAGATCTGCAATCCGAAGTTGTAGCCGCGCGTTTTCGCTTGGTGGGCCATCCGGACACGAGGTGTGGCCGTGCCTAGCTAGAGACCGTGCATGAGAAAAAGTCTTTCCGCAACCATCGCACAAGAAGCGTGGCGGACTACACCCATTTTTTCGTTTCTCGTGTCGCGCCAAGTTGTACTTTTTGGCAAAGACTCTACCACACTTTTCGCACTCCATTTTCCCCAATAGTGTTTTGTGTCTAATTGGGCGCAAAAATATTTTGGAAAAGATCGAAAACCTCTCTCCAAAGGAGGTAGAAAAATGATACCACCCCCCCAATTGTCCACATTTGGACTTTTGGGAAAGTCGAAGAAAAATCGTCTCCCAAGAGCAAAACAAAATCTAGACCACACACCGAAAAACAGAAAACCTCTCCCAAAGGAGGTAGAAAGACAACTCGAAAAGACAACTCGGAAATACAACTCGAAAAGACAATTCGAAAAAGACAAAGAACTTTTTTTCCAAAATGGCTACTCCATGTAGAACGGGTCGCTACTACCAGAGTGCTGGTGTACGGAGTCGCCATTTTTTTTATTTTTTTTTCTTCGGCGTACCGGACTGTTTTGCGGAGTGCACGAACTGGGTGTCGGAGTCTGGTTTGCTCTTCCAGAGTCTACGGGCCTCTAGAGACACGAATGGGAACAGTGGTCTGCAGACCGCGTACGCCGCCACAGAGACCCCAGCCACCACTTCGCATTCTCTACGGTTCTCCAGATGTCGTGCACCTCCCATCCGGATTTCGTCTGGCACTCTTCTTCCTCCGGGCACTCGTCTTTCTTCGGACACTCGGAATCGGCATCGTCGAAAATTGCGTCCAACAGTCTACGTTCCAACGCGTCCAACCGGTTCTCCAAACGTCTTCTCCATGTCGGACAGGTGCGTCGATTCTTCGAACGAGCTGGCGTTTCGTACATCTTGCAGTAGATCCGTGGGGAACTTGGTGGGGGCCCGCAAAACCAGGCGCGGACACCCTGTGTACTACGGGGTAGGGTTTCTTGTTCTTCGGGGGTTTCTTCGGTTTTGTACTACGTTTCGCATCGACATCGTCCCAGATTTTTCGAAGTCTGGCACTGCCGATCCCGTACTTCTTTTTTGTTTCGTCGGCCGTCGACTTTCCACGGGCGGAAATAATTTCTCGAATATTTTCCGGAGACAAATAGGTTTTTGGCATGTTTGCAAAATAGCTTTTCTATCTAGAGAGGGGGACATTTGTCCAACATGGACTTCCCAAATCGTTCGAAATGGTCGAAATGCTTGCTCGGGGTGCTCGGATTGCGCGCCAGATTGCTCGGATTGCGATGTTTTTGTTTTTTTTGGCAGTACAATTGTGGATGTTTTTGTCACAATTGTGGATGTTTTTGCCGATTGTTGCAATGTATCCACTATTGGGACTTCTAGAATCCATAATTGGGACGAGAGTTATCCACAATTGGGACGAGAGTATCCACAATCGGGCGCAAACATCGTTTTTTGTACTACCACCCCACCCCAATTGGCGAAACGTCGTCTTTGTACCACCCACCCCCCCCCCCCCAATTGTGGATACTCTCGTCCAAATTGTGGATAACTCTCGTCCCAATTATGGATGTCTTCGTCCCAATAGTGGATGTCTCGACCTTTCCATTCTCGTATGTCATATTTTCTCATATTTTGGAGATAAAAATTCACCTGCTTTTCCACGTGTATGTTGGCTCAAAAGAGGATGTGTGTGTGAAATTTGCATCCACAATTGGGGGGTGGTATCATTTCGACTCCTATATACTACTCTCGGTAAAATTCGAACTTTCACTAAAACAAAAAAATATACTCGATCTATTGGTTGCTTCGGATAGTTTTCACTTCAGATTCATGCATTTTATCATGAACATGAATAGATGAAATTAACTTTCTATGTAATCTTACCGTGTCTTACAGAGTCAAACTAAAACACGGACTGGGAGCAATCTCAAATTGCTCCCAGTCCGTGTTTTAGTTTGACGCTCTGTGTCAAGTTCTCGACCACATCTTTCATCAAGGCAGAGAATTACATCTCCCCACCGCAGGTTGTAAACTTCCTGCCCGGTCGTCATGCCGAAATATGTATATTAACCACATGCTGTGCAACACGGCTCTGGGATTCTGATACCCAAGTGTGTTGGCATGGTACATTGTTTGCAGGATTTCATCATTCAAGGGTTCTGCAGCCTTCGGTTTATTTCCTAAACATTTCCGTTTTAGCTGTTTCTGCTTCATTTTTAGTACATCTCTTGCTTTACCAAAATATGTGTCTTTTATAATACACATCTTGCTACCTACATCTTTCAAGTGCGGGTCCAATGAACTTATCATATCTCGTAGGATCCCTGACTGATAATCTTGCCCATTCTTTTTCTTCACCACAATTAGAAAGGAACAGCTATGTTCATGTTGGATGTCTGGTGGTATGTACTGTACGTTCCTCTTTTATCTCCTACTGAGAAGAAACTTCTGAAAGAGTGTAACGTCAGCCAGCGTCTTTCTTCTTGTTTTGGGATTAGCATTCTCTTGAAGGAAAGTTTCTACATCTTCATAACGTATCATTGAATGTTCTGTCCTGGGTTAGAGGTTGTATCACAAGCTTCCCATATTCAATGGCAGAATTTCCATCAACAACACTGTAAAACATATGAAATCAATCTCTTTTTTTGTTTTTTTTATTCAATGCAAAAAAAAAGTAGTAAACTCTGAACCACAAATCAATCACGAAATCCTATCACAAGATGTCAGTGACATTACTAGCTATTTTTCTGGTAAGTATATATCCTATCTTTTTATTATTTTTTCTGATGCAAAAGAAATAAGATAAAAGAATAGCCCGTGGGGTGTCTTACACTCAATTAAGTAAGCAGACTTCCGCGGTGAATGTTTTGTTTAAACGTGTTTAACGACCTAACAACAGATAAGGTAATAAATGCTCAACACCATAGGTCCTGTAGCCTATTTCACAAACATTGCAAAGTATACTTTTTCTAGCAAATTATACTTTGAGGGAGAACTTTTCAATTTAAGGATAAATTGAAATGGCTGTGATAATGTAATAAATTCAGTATAATAATTATGCATACTTTTAATCATCAAATATATGAAGTCGTTAGTTCTGTATGAAATAATTCATTTCTGAAAAAATAAATGATTACTCCCTCAAAGTATACTTGCTAGAAAAGTATACTTTGCAATGTTGGTGAAATTGGCTCCTGATCAGTCTACATTCATTTTAATAAGCATATGTATCGTAATTCACATGCTTCTGATGATATGTCTTTCTCTCTCTACAGTTCAGATTCAACGGAAAGATGCAAAACATGTGGGGCGGATCTATATGTTGAATGAAATAAACATGTGGGGCGGATCTATATGTTGAATGAAATACACATGTGGGGCGGATCTATATGTTGAATGAAATACACATGTGGGGCGGATCTATATGTTGAATGAAATACACATGTGGGGCGGATCTATATGTTGAATGAAATACACATGTGGGGCGGATCTATATGTTGAATGAAATACACATGTACCTGCACTTGTGTTTTGGAAGGATTCATTATAGGAATGAATGGCCTTTTTGTGGAATTTATCGGGGTATAAACTTGGAAAAGTCGCGGGAATACTGGACGAAGGCCGGAAGGCCTCGTCCAGTATTCCCGCGACTTTTCCAAGTTTATATCCCCGATAAATTCCAAAAAAATTCCATTCATTCCTTATAATTCCAGCATTTTAAATAAATTAATCAAGAAAATGTGTTTATTTTCCGTTTTCTTAAGAAATATTTTAACTGCGCCTCACGGTTATGGAAATTTGTTCGGCTTGGGAGTTTACTGGGATATACATTTTGGAAAGAGACTTGGTACGGGCCAATCAAATGTTAGGGAATTGTGTAAATATTTTTGTGCTGGAATTATACTAGCGAAAACGGAGATATGTATTAACTGTGACTAATGTTCGATGTACATTTTCGGCCGCCTGATAATTGATAGCTAAATCCTGTTATACACCATTAAAAAGTAATAACATTAGAGCTAATCATATTACTTTTGGGGGTTAGAGCTAAGTGAACACCAGAGTGCGTGGATCTGACACCAGGTCAGGATATTCTAATTTCAGGGTTGAATATATATTTTTCTGTAAATGTTAAGTTCTGATTTTGAGAATTTCCCTCATTATGGACAAGTTGAATACGGGATAGTCCAACCCATTGGCCCGGTCTTAAATGAACTTATATGTTGATAGGCCGTTAAATACATTCTTAACAATATGAAAATTACTTGAGCTGGCTCATCTGGATCTACACTTTTTGCTAATACCACGATACAGACCTGTGGTGTTGAAAGGGTTAAAATGCGGACCTATATCAAAATAAAAACACGCCATGCGATTAGGTACCTAAGAATATGCGCGATATCTTACGAAATATATTACGATATTTTCAGTAAATGACGGCGGAAGTTGACGACATTTTCGAGACTCCGCATTTGCTATGACAATTTCATCATCTTTTGACGTCATTTACAGAAAATATCACAGTTTCTGTAAATATATTTCATGAAAAATCGCACATCTTCTTAGGTACAAAATCACACATGAGATCAGCCATGTGATTTTGTACCTTACAACATGTGCGATTTTTCATGAAATATATTTACAGAAATTGTGATATATACTGTAAATTACGTCAAAAGATGTTCATAGCAAATGCGGAATTCGAATTCTATTCCACATTCGCTATGGACATGTCGTCATCCTTCGACGTCATATACCGAAAATATAAAAATTTGTATAATTACAATGTAATTATTGCACATGTTCTTAGGGACAAAATCACATGTCGTGTCTCATACTAGTGACGCTTAAAAATGGTTGCGGTCACGGCTTTTTCCGGCATATATGGCCCTGACTGGGGAAATTGGGGCTTATCGGATTTGTGGCCAGTGTAGCGTCTGATCATATAGCACCCTCCCGTAACCTGATAACGATCTATACTGCTGGAACCATGACGGGTGCGTCGTTGATGAAATGGTGAACAGTGCAGATGATGCACAGTCTGATCTGGATCTACACTGATTGGAGAAATGGGGCTTATTGGTTTTGCAGTCACAGTCACATATGCGTACGTTTGTATCGTTTCTTATGAACTTGGTCAACGAGTTTAATAAATAATGATATTTAATCTATATTAAATGTTATTGCATAAGCACGACAGCATGTACTGCAGCTATACTGATCACTGTGCTGTTTTCTGTCGCAGTTACACATTTAATACGCTAACGTGTAATACTGTTTAAAGCTACATGCCCACCCAGTAGGCACACAATTATCAGAGACATAATCTGAGACATTTTCTGGCAAAATAAACATTCTTTCACCATTACCCCACGTACTGATTGGCATTATTATCCATTTTATAGCACACGTAAATTTCCACACCGATATCAGGGGCAATAACCGTGCTTCCTTAAAATGTTAACGGACATTACTGTTTATTCTCTGTATTTATTTTTGATGTTCAGTGATCAGACTTTATAATCTGTCAGAAAAATTATTTTTCAGGTGATGCATTTAATTAGTATAAATAATTAAAAAAAATATAATGCCTCATTTGCATATGAAAATAGTCTGATACCACCGCCCGTCACTATCAGTAAATTAAATATTACTAAATGATTATATCTGTATAGCAGGCACTTGTAATTTTTAGAACTGGTGGAATAGTGACACACTCATACACTTATTTAATTCCTATAAAGAACATGTACCTAATGAGTGGGCATGTACCTTTAACCGTTCTTCAAGAACCTGTGATACATATTGCACAATCTGTGGTTACACTCATCAGAAACACATTTTTGTTGTCGCGTGGGACATATATAATGTGGCTGTGACTGGATAAATGGGGCTTATGGAGTTTGCGATCAGTGTAGATCCTGATGAAACAGTAAACTGCTGTAACCTGATAACACTCTATATTGCTTGTTAGACATTGATGCAGTTGCGAACAATGCAGATCATGATCAGACTGTGCGGATGCACAGCCTGATCTGGATATACACTGGTCGCAAATCCATCACCCTCCTGTAACCCGATACTGTTTTATAATGCTTAGCAGCATGACAGGTATTTCGTTAATTGAATGGTAAATGGTGACCAGTGCAGATCCTGATTCAGACTATGCGGGTGCACAGACCGTGCGGATGCACAGGATGATCTGGATCTACACTGGTCACAAAGCCCATAAGCCCCGTTTCTTCAGTCACAACCATAATTATATTTATTTGGCCTCATGGTTAAGAAATGGAAACATTAAATACAACAACAGTTATTTTATGCAACAAATTGCTACTTATATACAAGATTACAATTATTGCAATGTACAGTTTATTCCGCAATCATTTTGAAATACGAGACTTGTTTCACTGATTAGTTTGTATATCCGATAAAGATATAAGTGCACTACACACGTTTTAGTAATTTTAATAAACATTTAGAAATAGAAATAATTTTAATAAATTAATTATTACAAGCACTGAATGCAAGTGACCTTGTGACGTAGAAGAGTTATTTCATCGCGTAATCAACAACTTTGATGACTTCAAATGGACATATTCTTCGCTCTAAATGACTTGAAAGTTATGATGTACATGCAAATGACATCACGTGGGCCTCTAGAAGACATTTATTCCCTCCAAGGAAAACATTTCCTGATAAACTGTAGTAAGCCACCGATTGGTGTGTAATACATTCGCCAGAATAGCAGCAATAGTTTATTTTTCACAGCGCAGCTCGAATTCAGCAATAACTATCTTCAGTGTGATATATTCTCCATACTGGCTATAACGCCTATTTTCTTTTCACACTGTGACTCGAATTCTGCAAGATCCGTTAATATGTGTAATATCCTCTCCATCATGCCAACAATAGTCCATTTCCTTTTCCCACCGCGCCTCATATTCAAGAAGATCCGTTAGTCCATTTTCAATTTACACCGTGGCTCGTATTCAGCAAGAACCGCTCATTGACATCCGTGTGTAGCCGCCAACACCAGCAGCCACGCCCATATTAAGAAGAACACTGTCTGAACACGCCCATATTAAGAAGACTATTGTCTGACCACGCCCATATTAAGGAGACAATTGTCTAACCACGCCCATATTAATGTGAACATTGTCTAACCACGCCCATATTAAGGAGAACATTGTCTAACCACGCCCATATTAAGGCGACTATTGTCTGAGAGGTTCCTACTGGCGGCGTGTGACCTTGTAAGTGGAAGAATGCAGTTTGTCAGCAGCAACCCACGAAGTATCCCTATATATAGCTGCACCGAAGCGAGCTAACTGACACTATGTCATTGTCTGATCGTTCTGGGTTCCCACCACCATGGTCGCCCATGAAGCGACCGGTAATGCATAGTTGCAGTTTCACGGTGAACATCTTAACACCAGGGTAACCTGGATTTTCCGGCTGTCATGCAAGGCGGGGGCCTTGCGTGACAGCCAGAAAATGTTGGTTACACCTGGGATACACCTGGTCTGTTGAACCGCCCACACCCTGCTAATTCCCTCAGTACAAGGTCCAACCCGAGTGATCACCTCTACAGCTATGTCTCCAATGGGCAACACTGTTCGCATGTTTCGTTGATACCTTTGTATGGCACACCTTGTCACTTTGATGTAACGTTCAAACGTCGACTTCGAATTTCACGCAATGTTCGCATGCCGTCTTTGTCTCTCTCAAAATATCGCCGAATTCGTTATGCTGCGGTGCTGCCATTTTATGTTTCCGCCGATGCCATAACGCTGCGGTGCTGCCATTTTATGTTTCCGCCGATGCCGTAACGCTGCGGTGCTGCCATTTTATGTTTCCGCCGATGCCGTAACGCTGCGATTCTGCCATGATTTTGTTTTTTCCGCCGATGTCGTACCGCTGCGATTCTGCCATTTTGTTTTTTCAGCCGATGTTGTACCGCTGCGATTCTGCCATTTTGTTTTACCGCCGATGTCGTACCGCTGCGATTCTGCCTTTAAGTTTTTGTTTTTCGCCGATTTTGTAACTTTCCAGTGCCGCCGTTGAATTTCTGACACTGTCATCATTGTCATATGTTTAACATGATGACCATGTTATTCTGATATCATCCTTGTTGGCACAGTGTTCTGATGTCCGTCTATCACACATAATGTCGTCAATGTCCACGTTTGTAATACACGCTGCTCTGTGATTTACGGCAGTCACTGAGGGAAGAGTTTCCGTAGATGAAATAAATCCTCCTAGAGGCCTACCCGATGTCATGTACGTCACAATATGTCGTCATTTCTGGAGAAAAATAATCTCATACAATAACAATAAAATCATTAAAATCATTCATTTCATAACTTCACAACTCTTACGTCACACTTTTACCTAAAACTCTGCGCTTGTAACATATACTGTATTCAAAATGATTTATTTTCCAGAAATATTTAAAATGTCTAAAGAAATTTGTAAATAAACATTCATTTCTTTATCAAATTTACAAACATCTCAAGGAAACAAATGTTGTACTTCAATGAGATATAAATAAACTACGGTATATGTCTTTCCACAATGTTGCCACTATTGTAACATTCTGATGTCACCTTTAAATTTCTCACGAGGTCACCTATCCTGTAACATTCTGATGTCACCTTTGAGTTTCTCACAAGGTCACCAATCTTGTAACATTCTGACCTTTGAGTTGATGTCGAGACATTCTGTTGCTCCGATATCGGCTTTAAATTCACACATACTCGCCAATGTTGTGATCTTCTGGCGTCGCCTTTGAGTTTCCCACATTGCTTTTTGTATATCCCATAATATCGCCAATGCTGTGATGTCGCCTTTGCATTTCCCAGAATTTCTCCAATGTTCTGATGTCGCCGTTGAATTTCCCATAATATCGCCATTGTTGTGATGTTCTGATGTTGCCATTGAATTTCCCACAATATCGCCAAACTTGCGACGTTCTGATCATGTCGCCGTTGAATTTCCCACAATATCGCCAATGTTGAGATGTTCTGATGTCGCCGTTGAATTTCCCACAATATCGCCATTGTTGTGATGTTCTGATTTTCCCATTGAATTTCCCACAATATCACCAATGTTGAGATGTCCTGATGTCGCCGTTGAATTTCCCACAATATCACCAATATTGAGATGTCCTGATGTCGCCGTTGAATTTCCCACAATATCGCCAATGTTGCGACGTTCTGATGTCGCCGTTGAATTTCCCACAATATCGCCAATGTTCAGATGTTCTGATGTTGCCATTGAATTTCCCACAATATCGCCAATGTTGAGATGTTCTGATGTCGCCATTGAATCTCCCTCAATATCGCCAATGTTGAGATGTTCTGATGTTGCCATTGAATTTCCCACAATATCGCCAATGTTGAGATGTTCTGATGTCGCCATTGAATTTCCCTCAATATCGCCAATGTTGAGATGTTCTGATGTCGCCATTGAATTTCCGTCAATATCGCCAATGTTGAGATGTCCTGATGTCGCCGTTGAATTTCCCTCAATATCGCCAATGTTGAGATGTTCTGATGTCGCCATTGAATTTCCGTCAATATCGCAAATGTTGCGACGTTATCGCCTATGTTGAGATGTTCTGATATCGCCGTTGGATTTCTCACAATATGATATAGCCAATGGTGAGATGTTCTGATGTCGCCATTGAATTTCCGTCAATATCGCCTTGTTGAGAGTTCCTGATGTCGCCGTTGAATTTCCTACAATATCGCCTATGTTGAGATGTTCTGATATCGCCGTTGGATTTCTCACAATATGATATAGCCAATGGTGAGATGTTCTGATGTCGCCGTTGAATTTCCCACAATATCGCCGATGTTGAGATGTTCTGATGTTGCCATTGAATTTCCCACAGTATCGCAAATGTTGCAACTTTCTGATGTCGCCGTTGAATTTCCCTCAATATCGCCAATGTTGAGATGTTCTGATGTCGTCATTGAATTTCGCTAAATATCGCCAATGTTGAGATTTTCTTATGTCGCCATAGAATTTCCCTCAATAACGCCAATGTTGAGATGTTCTTATGTCGCCATTGAATTTCCGTCAATATCGCCAATGTTGAGATGTCCTGATGTCGTCATTGAATTTCCCTCAATATCGCCAACTGAATGTTGAGATGTTCTAATGTCGTCATTGAATTTCCCTCAATATCACAAATGTTATTACGTTCTGATGTCGCCATTGAATTTCTCTAAATATAGCCAATGTAGAGATGTTCTGATGTCGTCTTTGAATTTCCCTCAATATTGTCATTGTTGAGATGTTCTGATGTCGCCATTGAATTTCTCTCTATATCACCAATGTTGAGATGTTCTGATGTCGCAATTGAATTTCACACAATATCCCCAATGTTGAGATGTTCTGATGTCGTCTTTGAATTTCCCACACTATCGCCATGAGATCGACAAATTTGCCACCGGGGTAGTGGAAGTTGTATAGATTGATGACAACTGCTACCATTATGTTGCCAACCAGGGTAGTGGAAGTTGTATAGATAAATAACTACTGCCACCATTGTGTTGCCAACCGGGGTAGTGGAAGTTGTATAGATAAATAACAACTGCCACCGTTATTTTGCCAACCGGGGTCATGGAAGTTGTATAGATAGATAACAACTGCCACCGTTATGTTGCCAACCGGGGTACTAGAAGTTGTATAGATAGATAACAACTGCCACCGTTATGTTGCTAACCGGGGTAATGGAAGTTGCATAGATAGATAACAAATGCCACCATTATGTTGCCAACCAAGGTAATGGAAGTTGTATAGATAGATAACAACTGCCACCGTTATGTTGCCAACCAGGGTAGTGGAAGTTGTATATATAAATAACAACTGCAACCATTATGTTGCCAACCAAGGTACTGGAAGTTGTATAGATAAATAACAACTGCCACGATTATTTTGCCAACCGGGGTAATGGAAATAACAACTGCCACCGTTATGTTGTCAACCAGGGTAATGTAAGTTGTATAGATAGATAACAACTGCCACAGTTATGTTGTCAACCAGGGTAATATAAGTTGTATAGATAAATAACAACTGCCAGCATTATGTTGCCAACCAAGTTACTGGAAGTTGTATAGATAAATAACAACTGCCACCGTTATATTGCCAACCTGGTTAATGGAAGTAACAACTGCCACCATTATTTTGTAAACCGGGGTAATGGAAGTTGTATAGATAGATAACAACTGCCACCGTTATGTTGTCAACCGGGGTAATGGAAGTTGTATCGATAGATAACAACACAGATAACAGAAACATAAGAAATGTGATTGTTGTGGTACAATATCACATTGCTATATATAAGGAAATGTAAACGTTGTGACGTTGCAATACCACATTGTTATAGAAGGTCATATAAGGAAATGTTGTTGTGGTACAAATACCCCAATGTTAAAGATGGTCACATACGGAATAAAGTTGTTTTGATACCAATACCACACTGTTAAAGATGGACACATACGGAATAGAAGTGTTGCGATACCAATACCACATTATTATAGATGGCCACATACGGAAATGGAATTGTTGTGATATCAATACCACATTGTTAAAGATTGCTACATAAGGAAATGGACGTGTTGTTATGCCGATACCACATAATTAAAGATGGTCAGATACGAAAATGGAATTGCTGTGATACCAGTAACACATATTTTAAAGATTGCTACATAATGAAATGGAATTCGTGTGATACCAGTACCACATTGTTAAAGATGGTAAGATAAAAATGGAATTGTTGTGATCGCATTGTTAAAGATGGCCACACATGGAATGGAATCGTTGTGATACCAATACCACATAGTTAAAGATGGTCACGTACAGGAATGGAATTGTTCTGATACAAATATCACATTGTTAAAGATGGTCACGTACGGGAATGTAATTGATCTGATACCAATACCACATTGTTAAAGATGACCACATACGGGAATGGAATTGCTGTGTTACCAATACCACATTGTTGAAATTGGCCACATACGGGAATGGAATTGCTGTGATACAAATACCACATTGTTAAAGATGGCTACATACGGGAATGGAATTGTTGTGATACCAATACCACATTGTTAAAGAGGGTCACATACGGGAATGGAATTGCTGTGATACCAATACCACATAGTTAAATATGGCCACATACGGGAATGGAATTGATGTGATACCAATACTACATTATTAAAGAGGGTCACATACGGGAATGGAATTGCTGTGATACCAATATCACATTGCTAAAGATGGTCACATACGGGAATTGAATTGCTGTTATACCAATACCACATTGTTAAAGATGGTCACTTACGGGAATGAAATTGCTGTGATACCAATACCACATTGTTAAAGATGGCTACATACGGGAATGGAATTGCTGTGATACCAATACCACATTGTTAAAGATGGCCACATACGGGAATGGAATTGCTGTGATACCAATACCACATAGTTAAAGATGGCCACATACGGGAATGAAATGGCTGTGATGCCAATACTACATTGTTAAAGATGGTCACATACGGGAATGGAATTGCTGTGATACCAATACCACATAGTTAAAGATGGCCACATACGGGAATGGAATTGATGTGATACCAATACCACATAGTTAAAGATGGTCACATACGGAATGGAAGTGTTATGATACCAATACTACATTGTTAAAGATGGTCACATACGGGAATGGAATTGTTGTGATACCAATACCACATTGTTAAAGATGGCCACATACGGGAATGTAATTGTTGTGATACCATACCACATTGTTAAAGATGGTCACATACTGTAATGGAATTGTTGTGATACCAATACATGTATACCACAGCGTTAATGATGGCAGCAGACGCTACTGAAAGTGCATATTCCACTTTATTCATTGTTGTAACAGATGTGCAAACGAAATTGTTGTGGTACCAAAACATTCTGTTCTTATGGATAGTTACATTTGTAAACATAAGTGATACCAATACACCATCTTAATTATGTCCAATGTGCACATGAAATGGTTGTGATACCATCTTTAATTACATGTCCAAATGTGCAAATGGAATATTGTTGTGATACCAATACAACAACTTTAAGTATGTCCAAATTTTTCAATACAATTGTTGTGATACCGATACACCATCTTCAAGTATGTCCAAATTTGCAA
The DNA here is from genome assembly GCA_029237695.1 of Conchocele bisecta. NCBI lineage: Eukaryota > Metazoa > Mollusca > Bivalvia > Lucinida > Thyasiridae > Conchocele > Conchocele bisecta. Next base: position 132,238,188 of record CM055267.1, read on the forward strand.
ATGGAAGTGGTGTGATACAAATAACCATCTTTAAGTATGTCAAATGTGCAAGTGTAATTGGTGTGATACCAATACACCATCTTTAATTATGTCCAAATGTGTAAATGAAATGTTTGTGATACCATACACCATCTAAAATAACATATGTATGTCTAAATGTACAAAAGGAATGATTGTGATACGAGTATCATAAAATCAAGTGGTGTCCACATGTATAAATGGAATTGTCCAGACAATACCCAATGGCAACTTGTGCAAATGGAAGTGTTGTGATACCAATAACACAAAGCTACACTACAAATGGATGTATTGTAATACAATACCCCATACCCACACAGTGCAAATATTATGTTGTTATATCAATACCCCATACCCACACGTGCAAATGGGATTGCTGTAATGCCACTACCACATAGTTAAGTTTTCCACATCTGCAATGAAAGTGCTACGATACCGATTTACTGTTAGTTGTCCACATGTGCAGATGAAATTGTTGTTATACCAATAACATGTTGTTAAAGTTGTCCACATGTGCAAATGGAATTGCTGTGATACCAATATCCTGTTTGTTTTTAATTGTCCACACGTGCTTATGAAATTATTGTAATGCTTATACCATGACAGGCTGTTATTAAAATTGTCCAATAGTATGTTGATGAAGTTGTCCACATGGGCAAATGGAATTGTTGTTATACCAATATCATGTTGATGAAATTGTCCACATGTGCAGTTGTTGTGATACTAATGTCCTATTGTTAAAGTTATCCATAGGTGCAAATGTAAAGATGTGATACCAATTTCGCATGGTCTCTGAAATTGTTTGCGACGTCCTATATATGTTGGTTACGGAATATATGACTGGAATTGAAAATCCATATCAGTGAAGAATAGTGCTTCGAAAATAATTTCAATTAGAGTCACACAATTAGAGTACAGTTAGATTGAAATACGTTAATATGCTGGTCAACTTCACGACTTTAATTGACGATCATCAATTAAATATATAGCTTAATTTAATTAAACTATGCTGTGTTAATGCTATATTTATGGCAGTTACTATTCCATATTGTTATTGACAGGGGAGGCAATCGGAATGCGGCAAAATGTTTGCATAGTTAGCTTTAACCATAACAGTAAAGCATACTGATTATTTATGTGAAAGTATAACTAATTAGTTGTTATTGAAACATTACTGCCTCAAAGACAGAAGAAAAAAAACAACAATATTTTGTAGCGCCAGTAATATAGCTTAGGATTCTCTTTTCTTGTGTCTATTACATGTTGATACATCTGTTCTCATAAAGCGACAAGATATGCAGACAAATATCTATATTTATGTACAAACCTTTTTTTTTTGCTTTTTCCATTTTAATACTTTTTTTTATTATTTTCTATTATATTTTTTTTTTTACTATTTTTTATTTTATTTTTTTATTATTATGTCATACTGAATAAATCTTCTATTTGCTCTATTGATGACTCTGGAATGAAGAGGTACAACAAGTCACATCGTTCAGTTGTTTTGGCCTAAAATGTTGTTTGTTTAACGTAACCCAACTGTACAGTTGTTTTTTTAATTTTAGTATTTACAACAGCTCACTGGCTCAAGTATTCTGTTATCAAAATACATGTACCTGTATGTATCCAGTAGAATAATTCCGTAGCAAATAGTAAATGTAAGTTACTTTCTGTGAAAAATATAATCGAATATGCCCCTTCCTTATATAATAGTTTTCCAAAATTTACCCTAAGGCCTGAGAAAATTAATTTGCAGATTCTCAATATTATTTTATTTACATAACTAAGAACTACATGGAGCTGAGACATTAAACCTTTTAGCCTTTTTTTTTTTGCCACTGCTGTTTGCACACTGTTCAATAGAAAAACAATATCATCCTATCATCCCCAGTTTATTTGAGAATTTGGATAAGAATCTGCTAATTAATTTGCTATGGCCTAAACAAACAATATTTTAGGCCGAGTCGACACCACGGTTCATTATGGCGGGACAACCCGTCGCCGCTCAATACCGAGCAGGGACTCCATCTCGGTAATAATAGCCGCCAGGTCGGGCCGGGCGTGGGGCGCCATGGAGCAGCATCTGTCCGCCACCACCGACATGAGGAAATGACCAAGCTTCTGGGCAACACCTCTCATCACATGACCCAGACTGTAAATGTCTGACTGCACCGTGGTCTCGTTGCCACGGAACAGTTCCGGTGCCATATGTGGGTACGTGGACCTCTCGGCGGGGTTGCAGCCGAACGTCATCCCGCCGTTAAATGTGGCCAGCCCGAAGTCAATAAGATAGACGGTCGAATCGGCACAGACCATCATATTGTTGGCCTTGATGTCATTATGGAGGACATCAATGGCGTGGAGCTTTTGTATGGCCTTGATCAGGTTGATTATGACCTCCATGAACATGGTCACCGCGAACCTGTCGCCATCGTATCGTAGCATTAACTCGAGGGTATATGACTTGGGAATGTATTGGCCAAGGATGAAGGACTTGTCGCCATCAGTGCATGTTCCAACAACCCCCGGCACACAATCGGTCTTCGCGGCAACGAATGCCTGCATAGTGGCCTCACGGACGGCGTCTGCGTACTCGTTACGGTCGAATAACTCCTTGCAGACAAGCTCCGTGTTAACGGTGGCAGCTGTGTAATGGACCCGGTAGACCTTCCCAAACGTACCGCGGCCGAGGACGCACAACTTGCCCTCGTCATCTGTGACAACGGGGCCTATCTCAGAGAATGCCATGTGCCTCAGTATGACGTCAGCGGGTGTCATAATGGCGGAGGCTGCCGCAGCAGACGGGCTTGCTGGCACAATGGCAGCAGCCGCGACTGCTGAAGACATTGCGGCAGCCGACATGGATTCTTCCGCAATGCCAGCAGCCGCGACTGCCGAAGCTATGGTAGCAGCCAACATGTATTCTTCGGCACAGCCAGCAGCCGCGACTGCTGAAGCTATGGTAGCAGTTGACATGGAATCTTCAGCAAAGCCAGCAGCCGCGACTGCTGGAGCTAAAGTTGCTCTTGCAATAGATGCAGACGCGTTAGAAAATGCAGCCGCGGTTGCTGACACAGCCGACATTGTCAAAGATGATTGAGTGGAAATGTGCAAGGTGGCCGCGATAGAGGTTTGGGAGGATACGTGTACTGCGGTTGGCAACTGGAGGGTTTGGGTCAGAATGGACATTACCTTCATTGGCGACGTTTGAATTGATCTCATGGCAATTTGTGGAATCGTTTGTGTTCCTGCTGCATACAGCGGTATCTGAGACGTTTGCATTCCCTTTGTCAGTCTCAATGGGGTCGAAGTTTGTTGGGCCCGGTTGACCAGCTTGTTGTAGCTTCTTCTGGCGAATAGTCCTGCAATGGGATACATTTAGATCATATGGAAATGATAAAGAGCATATATGGAATATCTACAGAGATTTCAATACTGATACTTTTCACTATTTATGTGTGCTCAGTATACAGTGTAACCTCTCTAAACCGGACACCCTGGGAGGTCCACAGGGTGTCCGGTTTAGAGAGATTCGACTGTAAAGCAGACAGTTGACGACTCCAAGACACGCGTTGATGCTTTGCGTTCATGGACATACATTATCATTGGAGGTGAATGGCAAGGAAACATTATTATTTTAAGTACAACTAGCATGACTCTGTGTTCGGTTTAGAGAGGTTCCGCTGTATTGTGCAATTATACTGTATCGTTTTATATATTGGAGTGACTACTGTCTGTTTCACGAAACCTGCTCAAAATTTACGGCCATATAGACAATGCAAAAACAATATTTTGTTTGATAATGTTAAATTTTATCAAAATTTAAGAATGAGCCTTCTTTTTATTTCGTGAAATTTGGTCCAATATCGATTTTATTGCAAAAATATTTCCCCATGTTAAATCCCCAAGATGTCTATGGGGATTTAACATAGGGAAATTTTTGTAATTTCAAAAATAGAGGACCGATTTTCAATAACTTTTGTTTTCTTAGTTACATCATTTCGAAGCTATCTAGCCAGGTTTCGGAGTCAATTTACAAAATCTTCCGTTTTTCGACTCCTCGCAGCTCCTCCAACTCCTTTTCCCCCATGTTAAATTCCCAAAGACAAATTAATTTTTCGTAATAACATCAATATTTGACCAACAAAACAAAAAGAAGGCTCATTCTCAAATTTTGCTATAATTTAATATTATCGGAAAAGATATTGTTTTTGCATTGTTTATATAGCCGTAAAATGTGGGCAGCTTTCCTGAAACAGACAGTATACTATTATACATTGGAGTACCAAAAAATTCACTATAGTTCACTATATTTGCACACACATATCAACATATTGGAAGTGTACTATAGTTCACTCCATATTCACGAATATATCGGCATATTTAACGTGAACTATAGTTCACTTTTACTATAGTGTGCACTTTAGTTCACAACATTGTCAAAAATATAACTGAAAACGCATGCATTGCAATTTGGTATATTTGAAATGCACTATAGTTCTCTTTTGCTACATTTTGAAGTGCTACAGTGGCGGATCCAGCATTTGTTGAACGGCGGGGGGGGGGGGGGGCGGGGGGGGGGGGGGGGGGGGGTGTCTAGTTGCGAAGGTAACTCTCTAGTTGCGAAGGTAACTATTGCAACCTACTCCCGTACCGTCCGTAGCTAGGGGAGTAATTGCAAGAGTTACCGTTCGCAGCTAGGGTGTTGTCCTATTTTCGAGCTCTTCGAAATGCACTTTCCTGTGTTTTACGGAATTTGAATTCAGACTCCAACTGGTGGTAAACTGTGATCTATGTGAACTCCGTGACTGAACGGGGGGGGGGGGGGGGGGGGTGGGGGTGCAATCCCGGAATCCCCCCCTCTAGATCCGCCCCTGTGCTATATAGTTCACTACATTGTGCACTTAATGACAGATAAATAAGGTGTTCCGTTGTTCACTACATTATCATAATGGGTCAGTGGAAGAAACGGCTAACTTAAGAATGGCTTACCCATCTTATTCCACTGACCATTCAATGGGTATGTGTTGTGCATAATGTTGATTATGATTATATGGTGGATCACTTTACGCACCTTTTGTGTCGACATAGAAGTCGTCCAATTCGTCACAGCCGTGCTGTCTACAGTAACGGGCCGCAGTGGTAGCCCTGGGCCACATGAGCCAGTCATTAGTTGAATGTCCATATATCTGAAAAATAGGACACAGTCAGTGTGGACCAATGTCACATGGCCCAGTCATTGTAGGTGGAATCTATATATATTAATGAAATATAGGACAGTCATTGTAGACCAATGTCACATGGCCCAGTCATTGTATGTTGAATGTCCATATATCTGAAATATTGGGCACAGTCATTGTAGACCAATGTCACATGAGCCAATCATTGTATGTTGAATATCAATATAACTGAACTATAGGGCAGTCATTGTACACCAATGTCACATGGTCCAGTCATTGTATGTTCAATGTCCATATAGCTGAAATATAGGGCACAGTCAGTGTACACCAATGGCACATGGTCCAGTTATTGTATGTTCAATGCCCATATAGCTGAAATACATGGCGTAGTCATTGTAGACCAATGTCACATGAGCCAGTCACTGTAGGCTGACTGTCCATCGAACAGATAAATAGGGAACAGTCGTTGTATACCAATGTCACGTTGCCAATCATTGTAGGCTGACTGTCCATATATCTGCAATATAGAGCACATTTATTGTAGACCAATGTCACATGGCCCAGTCTTTGTATGTTGAATGTCCATAGAACTGAAATATATGTACGGATGCACAGGCTGCACTGGATGTACACTGGTCGTAAAACCCATAGGCCCCTTTTCTTCAGTCGAAGCCACAAATACTGAAGGTGTTTGTCAGCCCGCTACCCCCTCCCCTCCTCCCCTACCCATCCCCTCCGAAATGAGCTTTTACACCATCGCCTGCATTAATCTTGCCAATATGTCAACGTTTCTGAACATCTATTGGCAATATCAACTAGCAATCAAGCAGTTTGATTGTCTGAGCCTGAGCTGCAGCATACATACATACACCATCGCCTGCGTTAATCTTGCCAAGATGTCCACGTGTCTGAACATCTATTGGCAGTATCAACTAGCAATCAAGCATTTTGATTGGCTGAACCTGAACTGTAGCATAGCTCAGGCTCAGTCAATCAAGCTGCTTGATTTCAAGCACAATATTCAAGTATTTTGATATAAAAATCAAATATGTCAAGGTTAGCGCGGGCGGTTGGTGTGTGAATGACCAGCGTCTAATGCCAACCTTTTATGGCCGTAGACACCCAGATCAGTAGCCTATTTCACCAACATTGCAAAGTATACTTATCTAGCAAAGTATATTTTGAGGGAGAAATTTTCGATTGAAGGATAAATTTATTAATTTTTATTATACTGAATTTATAAAGTCCGTATAATACGTCTGCATACTTTTAATCATGAAATATGTTAGTGGTTAGTTCTATATGAAATAATGCATTTCGGGGAAAAAATGATTACTCCCTCAAAGTATACTTTGCTACATAAGTATACTTTGCAATTTTGATGAAATCTGCTACTGATGTTCGGAAAGGCGGTCATGTTATGTGGCTGTGACTGGAGAAATGGAGCTTATGGGATGTGTGTGCAGTGTAACTCCTGACCAAATAGCATGCTCCTGTAGCCTGATATCGACCTATATAATATTGCTTGGTAGAAGCACTGCGGCGGTTTGATGAACGGCGAACAGTGCAGATCAGTGCGAATGCACAGGTTCATCTGGATCTACCCTGGTCGCAAAACCCATGAGTCAATTTATCCAGTCACAGTCACATTATCTTCTTCACGGTTTAAGTGGCGCGCAAAGTATTTATTCTCCGTCAAAGACAATGTGAATGCAAAATAATAATGCAATTTAAAAACTTACCGGATTCATTCTGATGGTTAAATACGTTTTTTCTCTCTGAGTAAAATTCGTGTTGTCTTTCTCTGTAGGGTCCGACAACGTAACGTCAACTATCGCTAGGTAACGTCCCGACGTTGTTGACGTCACATCCGCCCTGGCGTTGTGCCAAGTCTGACGTGACGTTTACACGGGTACCCAGTTTGTAAAATACATATACAGCAGGCCCGTAGCGGTGTATACATATACCGATACATATGCACAAGGCTTCTAACTTTGGTCGGACACGACATCTTATCATAACACATTTCGCAATTTTATTAACGCATTTGTGAATATTTTGGCGGAAAGTGTACATGTTCATTTGAGAATTATTGTTATCGTGTGAAATAACATAGTTAGAACATATGTATGCAAATAATATCGAATTACAGCTCCTTTTCCTAGGTCGGACACGACCTCGTATCATAACAAATTTAATAATGTGTGTAAGGCTCTAACGTCAATATTGTAGTGGCAACTTCATATGATCATTTGAGAATTATCGATATCCTGCAAAAATACATAGAATGCATAGAAAATTACACTTTTAAACATGTTATTTTGTTATGATACGAGATCGAGTCCGACCAAAGTTCGGGAGGGGGGTGTGGGGACAAGGATGCGAGGGCTGGCTTGGTTGTCTAAGCCTTAGATTTTTGAATGGTTGTCTTTTTGGCTATCTTACTTTTCGAGACCATAGTCTCGCCATAGTCATGGTAACGTACTTTCTGAATAATTCACTTGCAAAGATGACACGTTTTGCCCGTGATTTTGAAAGCCAGAGAGCACCAATAAATTGCCGATTTCTCGCTCACAAACATTTTACAGTGGAATCTCTATAAACGGAACAAGAAGTTGGTATACTTGTGACGGGTTTCACTGTAATTTAGATACTGCTAATGACAGCAATGAACAATAGAAGAATTACTATGGAGCATCTCTAAACCTGCCACGCTGGAGACATGAATTGCTTGTTTCATTGATGGGATGTCGAACAGTGCAGATCATTCAACAGTAAGCTCGTTTATTGTTTGCCCTAGTTTGTCCATCAATGAAAGCACAGCATTTCGTCTCAATTAATCGCATATTGCGACGCTTTCGTCAATATCTATTAAATGAACCATTAAATGTTGCAATGCTTGCAAAGTTATATATATATAACCAGAGGTTCCGTCTTTTTGGCATAATTTCATGTGACGCGCATCATGTCACTGCGTGTACATGATCGATTCGTTGTAAAACCGCCAACCACGTAATAGTATCATTATTTGCAAGCGTGTATGGAGTGGCGCTCCGTTCAAACGTAACATGGGCACGTGATGGGTCGTGGCAAACAATAAGTTAGTTATAGTTCACATATTGATGTTTCAATACATTAATTTATTACAAATTTAATATGTTAACTATAACTATAACATAACGGTGAGAGTACACGTGGAAAGGATGCACTACATTTCAGCACTGGAATAGCAATATTCGTTCAGAAGTGAACACACAATATCCTAATCAAGTTGTCTTACTGCACCAAATCGTCTGGATCACGGCATTAAGGACAGCTGCACATTTCCCGCTTTATATGCAACAGGTTGCACTATATTCTGATGTAATGCAATGCAGTTAGAATAGCTTTACTCAGAACTACGTTAAGGACTGACATTTAGAACACCGTCCTTTGTTTCGAAGACAATATCTTCGTAAATGTGATTGAATATTTGTATAAAGTCAAAGTTTATCTGACACTGTTCTTCTTAGTGTATACTATACTGTGCATTGAGTTGACATCTGAACTATCTTGGCATGGACAAGATATCGGACAGTGCTTCTCCATGCTTCACCTTTTGTAGCGTTTGACAGACAGCTCTGAATTAGACACATAAACTAATAAAACTAAATAAGACAAATGTTTTTTGTTTTTTTTTAAACACAGAACTATTGACACAGGCTATATAGAATGCACAGTAATATAGGTTATGTTACTGTACACATCGTAATTACCATGTACACTATATTGAAGGCAATAAGGTCTTAGGAATATTGTTTTGCATGAAATTACTCTGTTATCATAAATGTGTTGCTAGCAGACTATTTGTGGTAACGTTGTCATACCTGTAGTTCTAAAATTATGCGAGTGGAGTGACCTGATGATTTACACAGTGTAACATGGCCATTATACATTTTTGATATGACAACGTTTACAACCAACGGTATCAATCACGGTGTATACACTGGTATGATATAATTGATAGCATTATGTCAATGGTTACCATTACAACATGTTGTACCAAGTTGTATTAGTTCATCTGTCATATGTTTGGCTATATAGACCGCTACAAGTGATGAACCTGACCGATGACATGTTTTGTTTCGTGTTTAACTGCCTATCAACAGCTCATGTTATTTAAGGCCGGGTCAATGGGTTTAGTACTAACTCTCAGGATTCCCAAAATCAAAAACGGAATATCTACAATAAAAATCCATATATTCAGCTCTGAAATTAGAATAATCCCGATCTGATGCCAGGTTCTTGCCACACCAGAATCACTTAGCCCCCTCCGAAAAGCAGAAGGATCAGTAATAATCTTACTACTTGTATAATGGGCAATAGCCCAATTCAGCTCCCAGGTAACAAAAGAGCCAATATGTTACATGTACATTGGAGCCCATATAAATTAAACACAATGGGGTCACCAGGATGTCCGGTTTAGAGGGGTCACATTGTAATACATATATTCCCATTACATTTACAAAGCAATCACATTATATTTGAATCAAATGATGATCAGTTTGTTTGTTTGTTGGTGTTTATCGGCCTATCATTTAAGGCCCGTATATAAGGAGTATGTAAACAAGTATAAACTGCTACATTAAACCCAATCTGGATTTCGAAAATGTATTTCTTGTCACACTTTCTGGACTTTAAAGGTACATTCCCATTCAGTAGGCACAACATGTCCTTTATATCGGAGACATCACCTGAGACATTTTCTGGCAAAATAAACATTCATTCACCATTACCCCACGTATTGATTGGCATTATTATATATTTATATCAGACGTAAAGTTCCACAATGATATCAGGTGCGATAACCGCGTTTATGTACATGTTAACTGACATTACTATTTATTATTTGTATTTATTGTTTTATGTGCAATTTTCATACTTTATAATCAGTCGAAAATATTATTTTTTCAGGTGACGCATTTAATTAGTATAAATAATTAAAAACTATCATGCTTCATTCGCATATGAAAATAGCCTGACACCACCACGAGTCACTATCAGTAAACTAAATATTACTAAATGATTTTATCTGTATAGTGTGCACTCGTAATTTTTAGAACTGTTGGAATATTGACATAATTATACACTTATTTAATTCCTATAAATAATAGTTTGTGCCTACTGAGTGAGTATGTACCTTTAAGGTAGTAGGTCATAGATAGATACACTTGGCTTCAATAATAATTGCATCATTAGAGTGATGTGATATATGAATACAACATATATAAATATTGTCTTGTTACTGTATGCTATATGGTACATTGAGTTGCCATCTCCGCCTTCTTTGTATGTACAAGCCATCGTACAGTTTCACCACTTCGTGCGTTTGACACATACAGCAAATACTATGACAGTAAACCAAATAAAAGTTGGTGCAATGCATCATAGACAGATGCGTGCTATAAACATTATGCCAGCAGTCTATACAAAATACGAGATATCTGAGCATTTCTCCCATCGATCTGAAAATAAATTTTGATGTGTAAACTTTTTAATCTGATGCACAGCCTATTGTTAATGTACACGTTACCCATAGGTAAAGCCATATTTACTCGCATAGTAGGTGAGTAGACACCAGGGACATTACACTCAGGTAACTGCTTACATGTCACTGGATTTAGTTTCCAAATTATTCGACCAGTGATAACTACGATTCCAGCGGAAAGGAATTTCTGTCAGTCAATCAAAACTAGACATTGAGAAACATTCGTCCAATGAAAACCATACATTGAGCATAAACCCTGGTTTAAGCCCAAACTATCAACCCTAGTTTGAGAGTCTAATCGATGGTTTGTGCCGCCAAGTGCACAATAATTGCCCAAACCAGGGTTTAAGAAAACTACCGTTTGTGATCACGATTGGCATTTCTTTTCTTAAACTATGGTTTGGGTCCAAACTAGGGTTTATGATTTTTATTGGATTACGATATCAAACGGCAGTTTCTGTCCAAATACACAATACTTGCTGAAACTAGGGTGTGGCAGCCTAAACCATGGTTTATGCTCACAAACTGGGGTTTAGTGAATTATTGTGCATTTGGCGAGTCTAAACTAGTGTTTGGGCAGTCTAAACTGGATTTGAGCTCAAACCGTGGTTTAAGCTATCAAAAACCGTAGTTTGAGAGTCTAAACGGTGGTTTCTGCCGCCAAGTGCACAATAATTGCCCAAACCAGTGTTTAAGAAAACTACCGTTTGGGACCACGATTGGCATTTTTTATATTAAACTATGGTTTGGGTCCAAAGTAGGGTTTAGGCTTTTTATTGGATTACGATCTTAAACTCTTTTTTTCCTTCAATTATCTAACAAAACATACATATGTATACATTATATGCATTCTGGCCACATTCCCATTTACTGATGCTTTACTCAAGGAGAAGAATTCACATAAGCTCTGTGAGCTTGTTTTCTAATCCTTATTCACCGTTACTTTATATGTATTCTGATGCATATATATACATGTATATTATTTGAAATAAATATTGTTTAAACTAAACGGCAGTTTCTGGCCAAATGCACAATAATTGCTACAACTGGGGTTTGAGAGCCTAAACCATTGTTTAGACTCTCAAACTGGGGGTCCAACTAGTCCATATCCGGGCTAGTCCAGTGATTAGTTCAATAATCGATAATTCCACGTCCATAAACTCAAGTCGAACGGTGAAAAGAATTCCACCGCGAATACACATATTTCCATACATGCACGAACATTATCTTCAAAGGTCCGGCCTCCTACAGCTGTTATGAAAGTCCTTGGTCGAGAATCGAACATGCATAATGTGTTCGTGGGTTTTCTAGGTTCATGGTGCATGATCACGTGGTTACAACAACAACGTCGCCCACTCCAAAGTAAGTATTATTTGATATTTTCATTAATATTCAACGGATATTGATGAAATATGGCGCAGCAAACGCGTCTTCAAGAGTTGCATTTGGTGGTACATGGAGTTCGGCACAGACGTATGTCGTTTTTGCGAAGAATCGATTCTTCGCAAAAACGACAGAAGTTTGAGCGATAATACAGAGACCACCAAATGCAGCTTAACAACACGTGTTTGATGCGCCATATTTCATCAAAATCCGTTACAGGACAATATAAAAGAATACTACTTTGAATCAGATGGATTCTGGAAGTTTCTGTACTTGTTTTTGTTGTTAGTACCACGTGATCATACACCTTGAGTTTAGGATAGTTACAATGTTGCATTCCCTTCTGACTTTATTCGGATCTAATATCGATCTGGTTTACTACTAGCAAAATCATAGATTTTCGGTAAAAAGCGCACGTACTGTTTTGAATATATTACATGTGAGCTGCCACCTAACAAAATGGACCTTGCGACATGTGTGAACAGCGGAATCCCAGATCAGACTGCGCATACATCCGCGCAGTCTTGATCAGGACCCACGGTGGTTGCCAGTCAATTTAACTTCGTTTATGTCACAGGGTACGTAATTTTGCTGGGCAAACTTATCGAAAGTCCGATTAAGTGCAGAGGCGTCCCGTAACAGAGGCGACTCTCTACCAAATGGGACTTTCTGTAAGTTTTCCCACCATAACTTCCTACAGCCTGTGGTTTATGCACACAAATAATAGTTTAATGAAAAGTCATGCAGAGCATGATGTTATTAGCCGATCAAATCAGGGTTCAATATATGTCCGCATTTTAGTAGTTACTGAGTCTCTGGAGGGGGGGGGGGGAATGAATGAGCGAGTGAGTATTGGTGTTTAACGGCCTATCCACAGCTAAGGTAATTTAAGGCCGGGCCAACGGGTTGTACTATCCCGCATTAAACGGGTCCACGATGAGGAAAATTCCCAAAATCAGAACTCAATATTTCCATGCCACACCAGTCACTTTAGTAGCTCGGCCCCAAAGTAATATGATTTGCCATAAGCTTATTACTTCTTAATGGAGCATAACAGGTTAACGTTGTCACTTGTTTATCCCTTCTTTATCGATTTAAATGGTTTAAATCGACTCGAAGCTTACGTTCAACGGCCGCACAAACTCGATTGAACTGCACGCCTTCCAATGATTTAAATACGCAGCGCGTTTAAATAGTCAATTACGTTTTTTTAATGTGCGCAATGGTCATTTAAAAAGGGGCCCATCCGTGATTTTTTGCGCGATGTCGGGCGCAAGACAATCAATAATTTGCGGCATTGACAATAATTAAGGGGGATTCGCGCGTGCTTGATGCATCCCTGCCATCCCTGCATGATACGTAAACAAATCAAAGTTCGCTATGAAGGGCAATTCTTCGTTTTGATTGGTCGAACATTTTGTGAATATTAACTAGCGTCAAATGACGCGCATACGCGATCCAATGGGATAAACCCGAGATGCTGGGGTTGCTAGTCGGAGGAGATTTTGAGCAGAGGTCGATTATAAATTAGCCGAATAAACACATTTTACGCGATTATACGTGGCTGAAGCTTGTTCTGTTTAATAAATAAAAGCTTTAAATTAGCCCAATAATCGGCGTATGTTGGCGTATATGGCCATTAGAGCCAACTATGGACTTCAACAACAACAACTTCCGGGTTCAATCTCTTCCGGCGTTCAGCTCATTACGTATTCAAAATTGTGTTATTTGGCTATATTTAAAGTTTTAAACGGAGATAATTGCCAAAAATGCAAACTTTATCGGTTGATGCAATTTGGAAGTGATACAGCAAAATTCGCGTTCGTAGATTATCGAATAGCGGAGAAATACGAGTGGCGATCCCTGAGATGGATGCGTAAGATGGGAGGAAACCAGAGTACCTGTAGCCGATTTCATCAAAATTGCAAATTATACTTTTCTAGCAAAGTATACTTTGAGGGAGTGATCATTTATTTTCCCCGAAATGCATTATGTCATATAGAACTAACGACTGCATATATTTGGCTGTGATAATGTAATAAATTCAGTATAATATAAAATAAAAAAATTATCCTAAAATTAAAAATTTCTCCCTCAAAGTATACTTTGCTAGATAAGTATACTTTGCAATTTTGATGAAATCGGCTACTGGAGAAAACTCATTCCGTTAATGTTTTACGTCTTTTACATTTATGTCAATATGTTTCATGACAGCACATCTTCGTTGGTACAAAATCACATGGCTTCACAACGTCACCGACTGCTCCAGTCGAGGATCGCTGATTACCTCACCGGACTTCCGCATTGCTTTCCTTTCACCAGATAGGATACATAATACAGTATAGTCTCTTTAAACCGGACACCCTGGGACGCCATGGTGTTTCATTTAGACGGGTTTCACTGTTACAGTAATTGATGTCATTGTCGTGTCTGTTAGTGATTGGAAATGACAAAACTTGTTCATGCAGTGCTTCATTACGTGGAACCATCTAAACCGGACACCCTGGGAGGTATACGTGGACCTCTCGAAACAGGAAACCCTGGGGATCTCCCAGTGTGTCCGGCTTAGAGAGGTTCCACTGTACTAGTAATAGAGTACTGACTATATTAATACTATGTTCAGCCCGGCGTAGCATGGGTGAACCGCCTGGGCGACCATAAAACCCGCACCTTGATCGCATCAGTTCGCCAACATTGGCCCTCGGGCAGAAACCACTTATATCCAGCTTATCGCCTGTCACACATCTCTCGCTGAAATAGGCTACAGGACTGAAGGTTGTTACTTCAATGCTGAATGTATGGTTCTCCCCCAACCCCACCCCACATCCGCCTCCATACATCAGCAGTCCCGTACTTCAACTTTGCTGTTGAACTGCCGCAAAACACCAAGCAACCAGTGATTTAAAAAAAATCTATGTTCAAAATGTGAATTATCTAATTATATATATAATATTGGTGATTGTATTATGTTTATTATTTTAGTCTGATTCCTGGCTACCAGCAGGCAGCATTGGTTGTCATCCAACAGCTCTCACTGGTGCTGCACTCCGCTCCGGCGTAAAATGTTTCACGTCGAAAATGCACCTGTTTTCTGACAAGATGCTACTCAGCTGTACCTAGAGCTATCGCATACACGCAAGTTTCATCTAGTAATTACTCTAGACGAAAATGTGTTTATGCAGTATCTCCATCGTGTAGCTGAATGTGAATTCGTCAGGAATCCGGCACGTATTTCGACATGAAACATTTTACGTTGGCACGGAATGAAGCACCATTGGCTCTTGTAACAGGCGGCATTGGTTGTTATCTAACAGCTCTTGTAAGTCGAAGATCCGGTTATTGCACCACGGATGACGCATGCCTGGGCGACAATAAAACCCGCACCGTCATCGCATCAGTTCGCCACATTGGCCCTCGGGCAGAAACCACTTATATCCAGGTTATCGTCGTTTACTTGATTAATGGCGACCCACCCACGGCCTGTAAAACATGTTGCAAATTGAATATGTCGCAAATTGTTCTAAATGCTCAAACGCAGACAATTTGTGTTGCCTACATACATGCACATAATCTTGTTAATCTTGCCGAGTAGACTATTTCACCAAAATTGCAAAGTATACTTATCTAGCAAAGTATACTTTGAGGGAGTGATCATTTATTTATCCCGAAATGCATTATTTCATATAGAACCAACTACTGCATATATTTGATGATTAAAAGTATGCAGAATTATTATACTGAATTTATTACATTATCACAGCCACAACGGCTGTGATAATGTGATAAATTCAGTATAATAACAATTAATAAATTTATCCTAAAATTGAAAATTTCTCCCTCAAAGTATACTTTGCTAGATAAGTGTACTTTTGAAATAGACTACAGATGTCAACGTTTCTGAACATCTATTGACAATGCCAACTCAGAGTCAAGCAGTTTGATTGGCTGAGCATGCGCTGTAGCACAGCTCAGGCTCGGCTAATCAAGCTGTTTGATTACAGGCTAAATATTCAAGTATTTCTAAATAAAAAACAGTTTGATTGGCTGAGCCTGAGCTGTAGCACAGCTCAATCTCGGCTAATCAAGCTGTTTGAGTACAGAGTAATTTCACAGTTGGTGGTGAATTGGGGCTGGTGAGAACATACAAGTTGGTCGCTTACAAGAATGAAAACTCCACCACTACGTATCTTACCATGACCTCTGATCTTCCTATGTAGGGTATAGCCATCAGGTAGAAATCCACTACTCTTAATATCTGGGGCGAGCCAAGTTTCCGTGCCAATGAGTATGTCAGGTTTTCAGTGTCTATTAGGGCCTTGAATTCACCGACTTTGTTACTTATTGATCTGAAATTTACGTTCATGACTTTAATTTTGCGACCTTTATTCTTATATTTTGACTGAAATTTATTCTTTGTTTTGATCGGTGTAGAGGTCAGAACAGGTTCCGGGTCAGAGTCATCCAGCACACTAAATCTGCTTGAAGAGGAAAGTGATATGATGTCAAAATATCTGGAACTAAAGTTCGGCAATCCACAGTTCAGACACTCCCACGAAAAGCTATCGTGATGTACATGCATTTTGTATGTATTCTTTGACATTCCTGAGCAAACTCGATGGTACCATGTATTGCAACCGTCACACTGAATGCCATCATCACCAATGTTGTATTTCACTGCCTTATTGCAAGAGCCACGTGTAAATTTGGGTGGCTTGGGTCCTGGGTTTAACTCGATGTCATGGGAAAGGGTCACCAGAAGAACACTCAGGTAAGCACAGCTCATGTTGGATGGCCGATGTGGAGAGTTATACAACTGTGTAAGTTAGGTTACCATTTGTTTATGTTTTGAGCTGACCAAGGGAGACAACAAAGTAAAGGGGTCATTTACAATCTGGCTAGACCGATGCTCAGCTGGACATCTGTGTGGTTTAAGCACAGATGTGATTGAAGACAACAAGACTAAGCTAAAAATTATACCTGGCAACATATGTACGTTGACTGGGTACTGGAACAAGCTCTCACAATCACCTACACAAATTTCTTATCAAATATGGCGGCTATGATGTCACCACGAAGAGAAAAATTCACGCTATGTAATCGGGCAATTTTATCTGAAGAGGAATCTGATCATTTTTTGGAGAGGATACACTAATCTGAATAATAATACCACAAAGCAATTGACAATATGCCAAACAAACCATGGAATGATTATTTTTAGATTTTTTTTATCAGGAGCTTTAGAGAAGGACGTAGGGAAGACACGGCGCATGCGCATACCATGCGCGTACCATTAGATAGTAATCATGTAAGTATGTGCACCACACATGTTGAAGTCAATGTAAAGACAGCATTTAAACTGTGACGAGTTGCATGACTTTCACTAAATATATTGTGATTTGCGAAAACGCGTTGTTAGGTTTTTTTTCCTGTAAGACCCTCATTTGGTGCCAAATTCCTCAAATTATCCTTCATTGAATGTGTGACACAAATAGAAAAACACTGAAGCAATTGGATGGATAAAAATAAAACGTTTCGGATGATAAAACGTTCTGGAAGAGGCATTCTACTGTCAATGGACGTAATTGGAATTCATATGTGACCCTCAAACTTAGAATTGCATGGCACATACGATAATGCATTACACAATTTTCTTCCTAAGATGGTGTTTATTACATGCACTACAGTGGTATAACTACTTCGATAAATTGCATACATATATTTCTGTTTTGTTGAAAATGACACATGAAAGGACAACGAAGCCCATTAGAAAACACCCAATTTGTGAAACATCTGCTAGCTTTGTGTTTAAGAAAATTAGTATATTTTTGACATCAGCAGACATTTTGACATTAGAAATAATCACAAAACCCGTTTGTCAGAAAGTGTAAATAAAGTCAACTCAGCTCTGTGTATTAATATGTCATGACGCAGATCATATCAAAATATGCTTATATTATATTGCATAACCACTTGCATTAATAAGGACACGTGTTTTATTAATTGTATGCCTAATTTACATATTCATGATTCGGGAATATACCAAATATAATCACAATCGTATAAAATACATATTGACATTATGACCCATAGAAATACAGTGTTAGATAACTTAATATCCTGTCAAAATCCTAAAAATGCTATAAAATACGCGTTTATGAATATTTTGTTATAGCGATATGTGAAAATAAACATGTTCCTTTTTTTAATTTAATGCCTAATTTGCATATTCATGACTTGGGGATGCATCCAATCAAATTGAAAGTGTACTTATCATGATCCTGGACCATGAAAACATATATCTACACATATTACACACTTTCGTATCATAATTTGTCTCAAACTTATTTACAGAATGAGAATTTTCAAAATTGGTGGCCTATATTACCAATTTACATAAACGACTAAAAATAATGGTTTGTGCTGATTATTTTACATGTCAAATTTATTTAATGTATTCAATATATCTCAAGGATCAACAAAATCATTGTTTTCAATATTGTATGCGTGTGGTGAACGGTGGGTCTTTTTTGAACCAGTAGTCGATATGAATAAAACGTGACAAACTCATTTCGTGGATCCCTATGCAACCCTCAATTTGGTAAATTATTTACAAAACGCACAAAAACGTCATGATTTATGTTTAATTCAAACAATGGTGTTATTACATTTTAGAAAATGACACAACATGTGTGAAAGCAACGTTCGTTTGTCTTGTACGGTTCATGACTAAAAAATGCGGGCCCCCTAAAAGATCCTCGATTTGTGAAAAAAACTGCCAGGCCAAGTTTGTATTTTTAAGAAATGGATTTTTGAGCTCAGCAGACATTTTAACATTGAAAACCACCATCAGAACCCGTGTGGCAAAAATGTGTAAATAAAGTTGAGCCAGCTCTGAGACGTATATATCGGAGAAAAACTGAAATTAAAAAACTATAGATGTGTATTCGGGTTAGAGAAGTTGTACTGAAGCTGAAGCCTTATCACAGATAATAATCAGAAAATAAACATCAGACGACAACATTTAATGAAGGGTTAAGAATGATTTTTATTTTGTATTCTTTCTCAATAAAACATGGTTCGGCAGCACGTTAGAATCATTTCCATTGAAAATAATTGTAAAGTGCTGTCAAAGCCTGTTTTGATGGGAAAAATGGAAATTAACAAATAAACAACAGTCGACATATACGGGAAATGAAAACAATGGTCGCCTGCTACTTTTTTTATTTTGTCTTCTTTCTCAATAAAAATATGGTTCGAAAGCACTATTTAAAGTGCTGTCCCACCATGTTTTGATGAGAAAAATAGAAAGCAGAAAATAAACAGCAGACGACAATATTTAATCCAGCACTGTAAGGAATAAGAATGATTTCTCCTGTATGCTGGGTAACAGCGCCCACAGCAAATCCGGCTGATGACAAGATAAAACCCGGGTACGGGCCGTGAGTTGTCATACATCGACCAACATGGGGAGGTTGTGCATGTTCGGTTTTGCCTGTCTTGTGCTTGTCGTACTCGTCTCTGCTAAATGTAAGTACCGACACTATAGCATTGCCCATTTGTTTCAAACACGAGAATATGTCCTCAACTTTGGGGTGACACGTTATTATTATTATTAGTATTAGTATTATTATTGTTAGTATTATGGAGAATTATTATTATTATATTATTATTATTATTATTGTTATTATTGTGGAGAACCGTGTAATATTAATATTAATACGGTACTAATATTAATATTACACGGTTCTCCACAATACTAACTGTAACAGTGCATGTTTATATACATAACTCATGTAGTCGTTACACGGTTCTCCACAATAATAACTGTAACAGTGCATGTTTATATACATAACTCATGTAGTCGTTACACGGTTCTCCACAATAATAACTGTAACAGTGCATGTTTATATACATAACTCATGTAGTCGTTACACGGTTCTCCACAATAGTAACTGTAACAGTGCATGTTTATATACATAACTCATGTAGTCGTTACACGGTTCTCCACAATAATAACTGTAACAGTGCATGTTTATATACATAACTCATGTAGTCGTTACACGGTTCTCCACAATAGTAACTGTAACAGTGCATGTTTATATACATAACTCATGTCGTCGTTACACGGTTCTCCACAATAATAACTGTAACAGTGCATGTTCATATACATAACTGATGTAGTCGTTTCTATGATAAATATATTATTATAATCGGTGGCTATCTGACGGTAAACTAATCAATTTCTTGAATATAACTTAAACGCGTATTGTTATATAACGATGTATCTGTTTATGAAAAAAACGTGTAGATAGTAGATATTGATATTATATTGTACGAGTACGAATAAACGAATGTTCAGAAACTGAACTTGAACCATGTCGTGCAAACTATTGTATGTTTCATGAAACCTGCCCAATTTTACGGTAATAAGGCAAAAACAAAATATTTTTCGATAATATTAAATTACAGCAAAATTTAAGAACGAGTCTACTTTTTATTTCGTGAAATTTTGTCAAATATTGATTTTCTTGCAAAAAAAAAACAATTTCCACACAGAGTGAAGATGTCTATGGGGATTTTACATGGGATTTTTTTCTAATTTCAGAAATAGTGGACCGATTTTCAAAATGTAACTTTTATTTTCTTAGTTAGATCATTTCCTAGCTATCTAGCTAGGTTTCAGAATCAATTTCCAAAATCCTCCTCCAGGTTCTCCACCTCTTTTTTCCCCATGTTAAATTCCCATAGAGAACTCATTTTTCGTAATAAAATCAATATTTGACAAAATTTCACGAAATAAAAATAAGGCTCATTCTTAATTTTTTGTTTGCATTTTTTAGATGGCCGTACAAATTGGGCAGGTTTCGTGAAACAGACAGTAAATGTCATATTTTGTATGAAGTGAAAATACCAAGATATAGGAGATGTCAACCAGTTGACCCGCAATAACTCTTTCTTAATTTGCAGACAAGTGGATTTATAATATTTGGTGGCCATCTTGAATATCTCTGCTCTGAAGTTTGTATCCACCTCTATCGTGACCCATCTCACATGACTGTTTATGATAAACTCATTGATATGCCTCTTTTTCTGCATAAAATTGGACGAAACTGTTTTGTAGAACCTGAGCACGTGTGTTTCACTCACGGACTGAATACCAACAGTGCAGGTTGACTGATCGTATGCGCGTGCTGATCTGGGTCTACACTGGTCGCAAAAGTCGTACTCACCATTCCGCCAGTCCCAAATAGTCGGATATTGAACCATATATACCAACAGTGCAGACCCTGATCCTACTGCCCGTGAGAGCACGCTGGGCTGGTCGCAAAAGCCGTACTCCCCAGTCAGCTAGTCCCAAATAATCGCATATTGGTCCGTATATGAGACAAGCCACGCGATTTTGTACCTAAGAGCAAGAAGATGTGCGAAAACTGTTTTCAGAAATTGTGATATTTTACTGTAAATGTTTCTGTCGAATGTTGACAAAATTTGGATTTGATGTATTGTTATTTAACGGCCTATCAACAGCTAAGGTCATTTAACACCGGACCAACGGGTTCAATCCTGCATTGAATCGGTTGATTTGTGGGGAAATCCCAAAATCAAAATGGAATATTACATCGAAAAGAAATATATTCAGCCCTGAAGTTAGTATAACCTGACCTAGTGCCAGGTCCATACCACACCAAAGTCAGTTGGCCCCGTCCCATAAAAGTAATAGGATTAAGAATATAGAGAATAGTAGGTTAGTGCCGTGAATGGGAAAAAATATCTGGCAAGGCTCAGGAAACGGGAAGGGCGAGGCTATGCCGAGCACATCCCGTTTCCGTGCCGCGCCAGATATTTTTTCCCATTCACGGCACTAACCTACTATTCTATTTATCCCGTCAACACCTTCAAATGGCTGTAAAATGCAAAAGTTGTATTGACTGGATATCACAAATGTTTCACGGC
The DNA here is from genome assembly GCA_029237695.1 of Conchocele bisecta. Taxonomy (NCBI): domain Eukaryota; kingdom Metazoa; phylum Mollusca; class Bivalvia; order Lucinida; family Thyasiridae; genus Conchocele; species Conchocele bisecta. Next base: position 132,260,250 of record CM055267.1, read on the forward strand.
ACCGTGTTTCACGGCACATACGCACTGTGTTGACGGGATAAATCATATTACTCATATTAGGGGTATAACCAGATTCAACTCTCCGATACAAGAATGCCAAATACGTATCTGAGGGCCAAACCAGGTATCCGGTCGGGATTCCGGTATGTATGAATCCCGATTGTTAAATTACACATTGCATGCTCCCAACCAACCACAACAGATCAAATGTGGAAAAGCATTCCGCATGTGCTGTGAAAATTGCATCAACAGTTGACGTCCTTTACGGAAAATATCGTAAATTTGTAATATTTTCATGAGATATTTTCTTAGCTACAAAATCACATTTCTGTTTTCAATTAATAACCCACTAGCCCCGGTGTCCCAAGATGATGTTGACGCGGAGCTAGCGGCGCTGGAACGTGCATTGGAGACAGCGGAAACGGCGAACAGTCCCGACAATCGGGGATATGACGACGACGACGACGATGACGACGATGAACCTCCGTGTGATCTAGATGACGAAGAATGCTTGCAGATGATCCAGGCAATACTGACGGCTGGTGGTGCTGACGTCGACGACGATGATGATAGGTTAGTTCGTTAGTTAGCTTAAAGTGGCCGTGTCTCAGATGGTACTTCCGAAGACCAATTTCGCCAAAAACTGTTGATATACGAGGGTTGGTCAACAGGTAGTGTACATGGTACATAACTTTAAAGGTATGGATAAACTAAACATAGCGTACTATATTCCGTCAGGGTGGGTAGTTTCTCGTGAATGTGCCACATTGTATTCAAGTTGGATGAGTAGCTACAACGATAATGGTCAAGTGACACTACGTATAGACTTTCCCTACTGTATCGATGAACATTGTATGAAAACAGTCGCAACTTGTTCTTGGTCATAAACGTGCGTTGTTGGTTAATTATCGCATTTGCGTGACAGCTTTCGATGTTGTAAACATCAAGTCGATGATATTCCATGTTAAGTTTAAGTTGGCCGCATTGCGTGAAACCCGTGAATATTCACGTAATTCCGTTCACCGATTCATCGTTACCACTGACAACCGTTTTCTAGAGTATACTACACAAATAAAAACCCGCTTGAAACTATTGTCAAAAGCTTTATCACGAAATATGTTCAGCATTGCACACTGCTGTATAAACGCCATAAACACTGTAATACCGTCACACATGATGTACGTGCATGATTTTCAGGGGGAAAAATTTGTTAACGAAGCTAGAACTGAATGTAATCGTTTAACAAAGCTAGAACTGAATGTAATCGCTGACGTACAGAGTCCAGTCAAAACAAGTTTGCCACGTAACTACGTATCGTGAGCGCATCCTCGGGAAATATGAGTGCTATATATGAAAGCTAACGTTTACAATTGTAGTTATTTTTTCAATAATATTTTGTTTCTTCTTTCATTATTTTCACGTCACCACTATAGCCATATATGTTCCGAAACTAAATATACCGTTAAATGCTCTTTTACCAACTGTTTTGCTCCCATTTAACCCATATCTGAAACCCATGGCCTTTAAAGGGTGGGAAAATTATCTCAAACCATGTGTGCCCGTGCGATAAGAGGTAGGCATATATGCATAATTTATGTCTTATTTATTTAATTTCAGTAGACATTTTAAAGACACTGGGTCTCTATATGTGGCTGTGATTGCGAAATGGGGCTTGAGCGTTGTGCCACCAATGTAGATCCAGATCAGCCTGTGCATTCGCACAGTCTGATCAGGATCTGCACTGATCGCCAGTCCATCAATGAAATACGCTTGTAACAAGGAATATGGGTCGTTATCAGGCTACATAAGTGCGCTATTTGATCAGGAGCTACACTGGTCACGAATCACTATGCACATACAATGATGAACACGGTGATGATGATGATGATGATGATATTGGTAGTGGCGGTGGTGGTGGTGGTGGTGGTGGTGGTGGTGGTGGTGGTGGTGATGATAATGATGACTGTGAAGCATAAATTATAATTGTCATTAGACCTGACATCTCTGTGCAAGTTCGTAAAATTTGTATTCCAAATTAGGCAGTGTGATTAGTCGAGATTCCCGCCACCCCCACAATGAAAACAACAACATATTGTAACCAACACCCCTGCCCTGGTTGGCGGCACGGTAGCGTTATTACTGTTTATCTGAATGTCAAGTTATTAACAACAATCGTCTGAACTCGTACTTATTTATTAATGCAAGAGCCCCGTGTCAGGATGGCTCAAATGAACTTAACTAATAATACTATATGACAGAGTACTAAGTTACTCAGCGTGACGGGAATTAACTAGTTACCTGAGTCGACAATAGGTCACTAGCGTTTACTGACAATATGAGTGGGTCAGTCGACTGACAAGTTAATTAATGAGTAGCGCAGCTCGCCTCCTTTATATAGATGAGATGCGGAGCAGCAGCGTGCGAGCCCCAATCGAATTTCCCACTGCAAATAATTCCAACCAATCACAGCACAGAAAATCAGAGACGCAAGGGAAAATGTCGGCCATATTGGATACGCAAAATAACAAGTAGAAATCCAGCACACAAACGTGTCATCTAGAATAATGACAAGTTTGGTCTGTGCGGGCACTACAAGAGCAGATAGCGACAGTGTAGATCTTTGCAATGACATATTATTCGGTGGTTGAAAGGATTTACTGGAGGCTGCTCGCACGGCTAAAGGTAGGCAAGTTTACATGAAGTTGGGGAATTTACACTAACGCGCTCGCTAAACTTGGTTATACTGCTATGAATACCACTATATTTTCCTTGCGCGAGCGGGTACTTTCTAGGGACTATAATGAATAGTGAATAAGATTATGCCGATCCTGGTCAGGCAAGAGTGTAGGCTGAGTTTAAATGTGATAAGAAATAGCAGTCACCTGCAGTGTGAATCGAGGGGTCACGACCTTGATACCAGTACCCGACAATGACCAATAGTCGGCAACTGTCAATGAACAGTCACTGCCTAAAGGTCCTGGAGAGTCTCCAGGGTGGCATAAGATGCACAGTAATCCATCCAAATGTATTTCAGGATTACATGTGTATCATGACAGGCACTCTGGGGCTTTGTAACTCAGATCAGGGGCACTCAATCCGACCAGGATGACCGAATCTTGTAGTGGAACCGGAGTTTCACTACACTCCCCCCACCTTAAAATCTGCACAACTTCCATGTTGTGCGCATAAGTGAATGGATGAATGACGGTAGTCAATTTCACGAAAAATCCACTAGTGTACCAACACCTCATATGGCACACTGGGGGAGTAGTTCTCCAACCTACTTATTCGTAGAAGCATTAACGTACTTTAACTAGGCACACTTGCTCACATTTGGTCAGGCAAATGATTTATGAGACATCCAAACCCATCAATGATGTTATGTTGAATGAGTGTAAGGATGACCAAACCATCTACTTGACCAAATGAACAGATACAGATTCATGTACGTTTGGAAAACCACCACTGTCCCAATGCCCACACAGCCACCCTGGTGCACCACTGCATTTAAGCGGAATGGGATACACGTCTCATGGATATCATAGCTAATTTCCTACTTCAGTCTGAGGGGGATTTTCGCACCATCCATAATCCGGATAAAAGGGTCGGTGGAGGTGTCCCTGATTTTTGATGCCTCCCTGAACATATTTAGGAGGGAATCATTGGGTGTACGTGTGGTGACTATTTTCCGAAGGGCATGGAAGTTATAGAATCTCATGCGATGGTTGCAAGATATGGTCTTACCCCTCTGGGATCCCGGAAGACGGAGGAAATTATATTTGGCCAAGAGATCTTGCGCATCCGTCTCCGGAAACCCAGATTGACCCACGTCCAACAACATCGCAGAGAACTCAAACGCTTGACGTCGCTTGGCCGGAGTGAATCCCTTCCATCCCTTCGGAGGCCAGTGCACAGTGTTCACGTTGCCGACAAATGTGACGGCCTCGTCTTCTGTCCAAGATCGCGGAGCTGGGGGCAATAACGGCATCACCCCCTGGCTTAACATGATTTCGGCATAACGTCCGGTGGCTTTCTCATGGTCAGAGGTGGAATCCACGGCCACTGGCTCCTTGAACACCGGAGTTGAGGATTGTCCAGCTGTCCGAAGAACCGGTCGTCGACGAGGTAACTCCTTATAACGCTCGATGGCATCCACGCACGTGTCGGAGAGTCCCACTTTTTCCGCTACCAGTTCCGCCATTTCGTCGAACACCGTTGGAGATGTTGGTACCGTGGGTCCCAACAGAAGCATGTCCAGTGGATTTCTGGCTAAATTCTGCAACGTGAGGACAGTGTCCTCGTCCCTGCAGACGTTGAGGAGAGAGTCGCCCGAAAACCACTGGTGAAGTTCTGGAGGGCTTGCAGGGTAATATGGTCCTCTGACACGGTGACGTTAAGGATAGACAGGTCATCAGGTATGCCAGGACGGGAAGGAGAGTAGGCCTCCACACATGTAGCTGCAGGTGTGGAGCACATTTGAACACAACGCGCACCGAATCCCGTTGGAGAATAAACGGGAACGCTGGCGGTATAACGAGGGGTGGTGTCAGGCCGCTCATTGGTAAGCGGTGTCGCAATGGCCTGCAGCCACCCCTGTTCCCACTCCTCCAGGCTACGACAACCCACGGGATGCGAATTTACTAGTGACTTGATTGCCGCCATTGCGATTGAGGAGTGTTCATGCTCTAACGGTAATGGTTTTATCATCCGCGCATAATCTTCCGGGTGAATGGCTAGGTAGAACAGGGTTGGTTCTCGGAATAAATCCGCCGGCACTAACATCTCCAACCCTGGGTGTTGTTTTTCTGTATGCCTCTTTAAGTCCCATAGTCTAAAGTTCCTGATTGACTCGGTACACCAGGGGCACGTTACATGCAACCGATCGTGGCATGGACCAGCAATATGCTTTTTCATCTCCTTGTTTGTTTTACATCTCTTTGAACATAGCCAGCATGGTAATTCCATCCTGGAAATATAAAATCAAGCCTTCCATACATTCCTCGCCTCAAGTTTTATGACGGATAGATTTTTTGGACTGTAGTATGTATTACATTTATTTTCATTCCACATTTATTTTATTACAGTCCTTAAAATCGCAAGTTTCATGTTGTGCCATAGTATTTACAGTTATATTATATTTAAACCAGTGACACAGACATAATATATTCAATCTGCCCATTTATCTATTTATGTCTCTGGAAACAGATATCTCGTGTACTGCGAACTTTAAATAATGCTAAGCTCAGTATGTATCCCTTGGATACTGAACATTTATCCTCCCAATAACCTCCTCTATCGTAAAGCACTAGTTGATCAGGCCAGTCTCTACCACCCTATATCCTTCCACATATTCCTATTATGACTACCGGCCGGTAGGACGTTTAAAACTTTAACTTCAGTACAGAGGAATTGCTGGTTTAATTTTACTCCAGGTCTCTATCTGGAGAAATCCTAGTCCGTTACTGGAATGACTAATTTATGCATATAAATTGCATAGCTTTGGTTATTTCTTCTACGTGCATTTTAGTTCATAGTTTATGAGGTTTATTTTGTTAATACTTGATTTTACATTCATTTCTAAGATATCTAAGCATATATATGCGCCCCTGGTGATTTCTGTCATTGCTTTTACTTTTATATCTTCAATTTTATATTTTGTTTTATTTTAAACTAACTGACAACACTCAAACAGTAAAACATCAACAGTACATTTAATTTTCACTGACTGTCCATATCAGTCTGAGCTTGATTACACTTCCACGTTTACAACTGGTAAGGGGATAGTTTGACCAGATTTGTTACAGAGAAAGTTTTGCTTTTTTGATCCACTGTGGCAAACTCGGAGCAATGTAAGGGCGCAATTTGTCGATGTGGTGCGCCTTCGCGGGTTTAGTCGCGGTTCTCTTAACCATATAGACGAGGTCGTCGATTTTCCGCGTAACAAGGCACGGGCCCTTCCACTTACAGGTCAGTTTTGTACAAACGCCAACTTTACGGCTAGGGTCGAACAACCAAACTGGTTGACCTACTTCCAATGATCTCCGTTTTGCATGTAAATCATAATTGCGTTTTCTATACACGGCGCGCTGTTTCAGGGTTTTCCGAACCACATCGTGGCTTTCTGCTAGTGACGGCTCAATTTTTCAGCATAAGCATCCAGATTATCTGCGAGAGGTTCACCAGCGGGAGTACCGATAACTGCTGTCATTGGGAGAGTAACTTCTCTGCCGAATACCAGGCGGTTGGGGGTGAATCCAGTTGTAGTATGCCGGGATGCCCTGTAGGCCATCATCACCTGCTGCAGGTAACTGTCCCAGTTGTGTTGGTCGGTTTCGCAATACATGGTTAGCATGCTGGTTAGGGTTCGATTGAATCTTTCCACTACGTCGTTTGCTTGTGGCCGCATTACTGACGTCGCTATCTTATGTATTTGCAGGACTTCACAGACGGACTGGAATAGTTTGGCTTCGAAACATTTGCCAAGATCTGACAGCAGGATCAATGGTGTTCCCATCCGTGTGATAAACTGATTTACCAATGCCGAGGCAACTGTCTTAGCTTCCGAGTCCGGCAATGCGATCGCTTCAGTCCATTTGGAAAACAAGTCGCAAACGGTGAGTACATATCGGTTACCCTGTTTAGTAACTGGGAGAGGGCCTAGAAGATCAATGGCCACTTTTTCCATAGGCTCCCCCACTGGACAGTCTCCTAAGGGGGCTTTAATTGGTTTGGGTGGCTTGCGCGCTGAACAACGATTACACTGCTGGCAGTACTGTTTGACAGATACCGACATGGCAGGCCAGTAGAAAGTTTGTCGCACTCGCTCTAATGTTTTATCAAATCCCAGGTGACCAGCTGTCGGTATGTCGTGGAAGTAGTGTAGCACGTCTGGTCGTTTACAGTCTGGCACGACGAGCTGTAGATGTCCGTCTGTTTCAACATCAGTAACCCATTTGCGGTATAATAGACAGCCGTGAATTTCTAGACGGTCCCACTGGCGCCACAGTGTCTTAGTTGTTGAACTAGAGCCAGATATCTGAGACCAGGTGGGCTGTTGTTGTGACGACTGTCCGACCATTATTGGTCCGATATGTTCATCTTGCACTTGTGCATTGTATATATCACTGGGTTGCCAGCCCTCTAACATAAACTGATTTTGTTTCAGGTCCACCCCCGCACTGCTGTGTTGCTGGGCTCTTGTCACCACCCGAACGTCAGAGTTCGCCAGATTATTGGATGCCACGACGTCTCCTAATGGTTGCGATTCAACTACCGTCAATGGTTGGTCACATTTGACAGTTACTGCGTTGGTAGTCGCCTGCGGCTCACTACGGCCACTGCCATCCAGCGAGACTGGATCTGCCAAGTTAGCCACAGTAGTTGTCGATATAGAAGACGAGTGAACATTGTCCACCCCCTCGACTGACGGGAGATCCTCCTGCTGGGCATCTTGGCTACGCTGTTCATGTCGTTGACATACATTACACGGTCGTCTACTCAGAGCGTCGGCATTTCCATGGAGACGACCCGGGCGGTGCTTCACTTTCAAGTTGTAGGATTCTACGTATTGTATCCACCGAGCTACCTGACCTTCGGCAGACTTCAAATTCTTCATCCAAGAAACTGCCGCATTGTCTGTTCGGACATTAACCTCCTGACCGTAGAGATAGTGATGGAAGTGTTTCAGACTAGTAACTAAACTCAGCAGTTCCTTGCGAGTGGTGCAGTATAATGTTTCATGCTTGTTTAGTGTCTTACTCATATACGCGATCACGCGCTCCTGGCTGTCCTGGATTTGACTCAACACCGCTCCCATGGCCCAATCGGAACAGTCAGTGTCTAAGCAGAATGGAATCCCAGCTTGTGGAAAACCCAATATAGGTGCAGACATCAGTGCTCCCTTCAGTTGTTCAAAGGCTCCCTGTGCCTCTGGTGTCCAGATAAATTTGACCCCTTTTTCCCCAAGTTTATACAGTGGTTTAGCAATTTTGCTAAAGTCTAGTACGTATCGCTTGTAATAGGAGGCAAGACCGATAAATGATTTGAGATTTTTCGAAGAAGTAGGTATAGGCCAATCACGTACAGCAACTATCTTATCGTCATGGGTGGCCACTCCTTCAGCTGACACGATATGACCCAATACCTTCACTGATTTTTGGAGAAATGTACACTTGCGCGGCTTTAGTTTGAGATTTGCAGACTGTAGTCGTTGGAAAACATGCTCGAGTCTCTGTACATTCTCATCGAAACTCGAGCTCGGGACAATGATATCGTCCATGTATACGCAGCACTCGACCCACTGTAGCCCACGGAGTACTTCGCCCATCAATCTGCTGAATTCGGACGGCGCCGTGACGAGGCCATATGGGATGGGAGCCGGGTGAAATGGTACAGCCCCAGACTGGTAGAAAAGGCTGTTTTTTCCTGGTCTTCGGGTGCCACAGCCATCTGTAGGTACCCCTGGTTCAAATCCATGCAGCTGAAGTATGTAGATCCCGATAACGACTCCAGACATTCGTCGACACGAGCTAACGGGAAGGAATCTTTCTTGACTAATTGGTTAACTCCTCGAAAATCAACACAGAATCTCGTGCTGCCATCCTTTTTCGTTAACAGCACGACTGGAGAGCTCCATGGGCTGATGCTGGGTTCGATGATGCCCCTGGATAGCATTTTCTGCACCTCCGCTCGCTCAATCTCGCGTTTTCCAAGTGGTTGCCTGCGAAACTGCATTTTGATCGGATACGCCCCTTGAGTGTTTATATGGTGTTCAACAATGTTAGTAACCCCCAAATCATCATCTGTCTTCGCGAAAACTTCGCTGTATTTAATTAACAATTGTTCCAACTGCTTTCTCTCCAATGGATTTAGGTGGATTGAACTTCTTTCCAGTAGATCGGTAAGGTAATTTGGGACCTCTTGTAATTTGGTTGGTGAGCAGCTCACCTGAGCACATCTCGCGGCGCTTTCTACACTGTCAGATACGGACTCACAGAGTCCAATAGTGGTATTTGAGTGGATAGTTACATCCTTTTCATTGACGTTGAGGACATTTATTTCCATGGACGTACCCGTCAGTGAGTACACACTGTCTAAAATATGTACCTGTCTCAGATTGTCCGATTGTGACTGAACATGCACGGTGTCTGCCATATGTTCTCCGTTGGGTATGCTGACTTTCACCCAATTTGCTGTATATGCTGGTATTTTTACAGTGTCGGTTACCAATATCCTGCATACATTACATGTCTCACCCCCGGTCCAACATTGGATTTCATCAGTTTTGGTTGTCATGGTTATTTTCTCATAGTCAATTTTCTTAATGTGTTTCATGAGAAAATCTTGTCCCAGTATTCCTTGTGGCTTCATGTCACAAACTATGATAGTGTGTATATACTGAGTGTTCCCGAGTTTCAGGCTCATATCGGCGTACCCGTAAACCTTCAGAGAGCCGCCATTTACATCGTTCACTTTATGCGTTATCTCCTTCAACTGAGGCTGCTTGTTCACATCTATCCTGTTATACTGTTTGTAGGAGATTATGGACGCCGTTGCTCCACTGTCGATGAGAAATTTCGCGGATATACCTTCAAGTACCCCACTTGTATAGAACCCATTATCACAAGCGGATAGCTGACCGGTTCTTAGGAAAATGTTATTGTCTGCTGGCCCCACAACTTGCACGTCAGCTGACTCACGGGCTACTGAGCCAGCTGTCTGCCGTTTCCCGAAGCTATTCCATCTGGCCGCCCCGCAGGTATTGTCGAAAACCGCCTTGATTCGGCATTTTGTCGTTGATTATCTCGGTTCCATGGACAGTCACGGATAAAATGTCCTCTATCATGGCATCCAAAACAGGTTGGTGGTCCTGGTTGCCGTGGAAACCCTTGTGGTCCTTGACCTTGTCCACCCCGTTGCATTGTGCCCAATTGTCGCTGACTGTCGGCCTGGTTCCTCTCAAGTCGGTCCAACCGGTGGCCGATCTGATCCAAGGAATGTTCAATGCGATGGTACTGGTTACTTTGTTCCATAGGAGCAGGTGACGGTTTCGTATTAACCATTCTAACCGGCTTGGACATTCCCTTCTGACCTTGTTCACCGTGGAGGTCCTCATACATCTGGACCACGTCCACCGCCATTTCCACCGTATCACACCCCTGGATCAGGCACTGGTATCGCAGGTCGGCGCTTGTTGATTTGAGTAGCTGCTGCATCCCCAGCATATCTTGGGCGGCGGTGCCCAGGTTTCCATACGCCTTCCGGGTCAGCCTCCTAATGTCGTCGCCCAATTCTGCAATTGACTCGTCCTGCTTCCGTTTTCTGTTCTCCAGCTGTGAGGCCCACAGTGGCTTCTGTTTATACCCGCCAAATCGTTTTTCAAGCTTCTTAACAAGTGTTTCATATGGGTCTTGTTCAACATCTGGCAAATTTAACAGATACCTCTGTGCCTTGCCCCGCATACAGTCTAACAGGGTCAGCGCCTTGGCTCTTTGCCGCCACTGACCTAGTCGTGCACAAACTTCAAAATGCCCGACGAAGGATTCCCAGTCATCGTCGCCCGAGAACGTTTGCGGTTTCATGGTGGGTGCTGTATTCCCAGTTGGATAGTGGCTATCATTACCATAACCTATGTCGGATGTCCCATAGCGATTATATCTGGAGCGGTCTGAAATGTCACTGTTGCGTAAATTACCCCTGGGTCGACGGTATTGTGGTATGTCCCCATAATCGGTGCGGTCTCGTGGTTCGATATGACGTCTGGGCCGTTGTACCAACACGGAGGGTATGTCATCATTGTCAGATGGTGCACTATAGTATCTGGTACCACTGTCAGTCCGCAAGTTTCGAGCATCTGTCTCTTCTCGACTAGTAGTTCCCTGGTCTGGATCTCTGGAATCTCGTGATGGTCTGTCTTCAGGTCCAGGTGCTGACTGAGCCCCTGATAAATGTCGTCTGTCGATACCTGCTGTATCTTCTACTTCAGATTCGGATGCCGCATCCAATTCCACAAACTCCTCCCCACTGGATGCCTTAACCTGCTCGTTACCATCGCCCCGTTCATTGCCTCTCGTATTAATCTCTACTTCGGAGTCGGAATCAGACATTTTGTTATATATTTGCTTATTGTTGAGATTAAATGTTTAAATCTATTTTAATAAACGTGTTTTAACTGTTATTCTGTCTCTTTTATGTGTACTTATTATTGTATAATAAACATAATATTGTTCTATCAGGCGTTCAGTTTTATTTTTGTACCGCACTTGCTGCTAATTTCTTGTTACATCACCAAATTTTCCCCATACCATAACATCGTTCTGGCTATTTCCTTGTTTAAACTATATTATATTATGTACAACACCGTTGTTGCTAATTTCTTGTTACATGCATTTTCGCAACAACACCGTTGTTGCTAATTTCTTGTTACATGCATTTTCGGTTTCTTGTCGGTGGATTTGGATTTACCGCCCCGCTGAGTAATATTTACAAAATTAATAAATAATAACTGTAGGCGCGAGTTCTTTTATGTTCGCGTAATAAACATCGCACTTGCTGACACCATTTGTAACCAACACCCCTGCCCTGGTTGGCGGCACGGTAGCGTTATTACTGTTTATCTGAATGTCAAGTTATTAACAACAATCGTCTGAACTCGTACTTATTTATTAATGCAAGAGCCCCGTGTCAGGATGGCTCAAATGAACTTAACTAATAATACTATATGACAGAGTACTAAGTTACTCAGCGTGACGGGAATTAACTAGTTACCTGAGTCGACAATAGGTCACTAGCGTTTACTGACAATATGAGTGGGTCAGTCGACTGACAAGTTAATTAATGAGTAGCGCAGCTCGCCTCCTTTATATAGATGAGATGCGAGCAGCAGCCGTGCGAGCCCCAATCGAATTTCCCACTGCAAATAATTCCAACCAATCACAGCACAGAAAATCAGAGACGCAAGGGAAAATGTCGGCCATATTGGATACGCAAAATAACAAGTAGAAATCCAGCACACAAACGTGTCATCTAGAATAATGACAAGTTTGGTCTGTGCGGGCACTACAAGAGCAGATAGCGACAGTGTAGATCTTTGCAATGACATATTATTCGGTGGTTGAAAGGATTTACTGGAGGCTGCTCGCACGGCTAAAGGTAGGCAAGTTTACATGAAAATTGGGGAATTTACACTAACGCGCTCGCTAAACTTGGTTATACTGCTATGAATACCACTATTCCTTGCGCGAGCGGGTACTTTCTAGGGACTATAATGAATAGTGAATAAGATTATGCCGATCCTGTCAGGCAAGAGTGTAGGCTGAGTTTAAATGTGATAAGAAATAGCAGTCACCTGCAGTGTGAATCGAGGGGTCACGACCTTGATACCAGTACCCGACAATGACCAATAGTCGGCAACTGTCAATGAACAGTCACTGCCTAAAGGTCCTGGAGAGTCTCCAGGGTGGCATAAGATGCACAGTAATCCATCCAAATGTATTTCAGGATTACATGTGTATCATGACAGGCACTCTGGGGCTTTGTAACTCAGATCAGGGGCACTCAATCCGACCAGGATGACCGAATCTTGTAGTGGAACCGGAGTTTCACTACAATATGTCCTCATTGTGACTTAGTATCTGCTAACTACGAGTTCCTATTTCTTAAAGATATTTCAGCATCTGGCACCATGACGCGTCCATATGAACATAAGAACTGAGTACAAACGTTTTTCAGTGCATGCCACCCACATTCATACTCGATGTCAGGCAATTTGACTGGCCGAGACTCAGTCTCGACCAATTAAACTTTCTGATTTCGCAATGAGAACGCAGAATGTTAAAAATAATTATAATAATACGTAAAACAGCCAAGTTCACTCATGACGTGCTTTTCAGGAAGCGCAGTCAAGAGAAGAGGATTTGGGGATCGAGAAAACCCTGGCGAAATCCCTGGAGGAGATATCCTTGGCACAGACCAGGTCACCCCAGATGGTCATCGGGCAAGAAACGCTAAAGGGGCGAGACGGAAATCAAACAATGCTTCCCAGGATTCTTATAAAACATTCTACGCTTGCGCTGGAATCTCATGCTTGAAGTCAAGCAATTTGTTCAACTTATAGTTCGAGTTCATACTAGACTGTAACAAATATTGGGTAACTCGACACTTCCATGAATTTGCAGACGACACGGATTCTGTTATTAAAGGTACATTCCCACTCAGTAGGCACAACATGTTCTTTATATCAGAGACATCATCAGACATTTCCTGGCAAACTAAACATTCATTCACCATTTACCCACGTAATGATTGGATTATTATGCATTTTATAACAGAGGTAAATATCCACACTGATAACTGTGTTTTCTTAAAATGTTAACGGACATGACTAATTATTCTCTGTATATATATTTTGATGTGCATTGGTCATACTTTATAATCTGTCGGAAATACTATTTTTTCAAGTGAGGCATTTAATTTGTATAAATAATTAAAATATATCATGCTTTTGCATATGAAAAAGACCTGATACCACCGCGCGTCACTATCGGTAAAATAATATTACAAAATTATTATATCTGTATAGCGGGCACTCGTAATTTTTAGAACTGGTGGAATAGTGAAACAAATATACACTTATTTAATTTCTATAAAGAACTTTGTCATACCGCAGATAAGTTTCTCGGCTTTTGATTGGCTAGCTTGCCTGGTCATATATATTATATCTACCGATTGCGAATTGTATTCCTCACTAAACACAATAAAACCCCGAATTGATCAATAAAAGTAACAAATTGTACACTCAAAACCAGTCTTTATTGTTTATTTTTCCATAAATATTCTTCGCTCATCAAAATATGAGCGAAAAATGCCACAAACTGTCCCGTTTAATGTTTTCAAATCTCAACAGAATTGGCTTCGTGACCGAGTCATAAACTATGGGTTCCACGCACGAAGCGCGGCGTAGCAATGACAGCGAATATTTGGGAACCAGGGAACCATCGCATTCTTCTAGAGGCGCCAAAGGGAGAGCAGATCGATAGAGCAGTGGAATATCAATTAAATTACACGATATAAAAAAACTGTCATAAAGTCGTTTTCGATGGATTTCTTACTCCATATTTAGTTTGTTTTCGTTTAATAAAAAAACAAAATGTTCATTTACGCCTTTATATTAAGACTGACGGTAGAAAATCGTATCTCGTATTATTTTTCTTCCTGAAAAAACGCAAAGATCAAAAGAAGAGATATGTTTATACGGCCAAATAACGGATCTGCGGTATGACAAATACGTTATTGTGATTCAACACAGGCTATATGGTGTAATATTGCCCGTCTGGAGGTATAGCCTGTGTAGAATCACAATAACTTATAGTATTGTGCCCTCTGAGTGGGCATGTACCTTTAAAACAAACAATTCTTAGAATTAGGGTTGGACCACTTCCATTTCCATTCCATAATCACGTGCTTAACCTTTGAACCCTGGAAATGAACACTGTCGCCTGCTGCTGTTTTATATTATGTTTTATTTTTTTGTATTCGGTCTTAATAAAGCATGGTTTGACAGCACATCAGAATCATTTCCACAATTTGTTTTGACGAGAAAAATGGAAAATATAAGAAACAGCAGACGACAATTACGGAATTTCAACAGTGTAAGTGTTAAAAACGGATATGCCAAGTTGGTATATACGAGAACTATAAGCTACCAGGATCTTCTATGCGGAGCCCCGCAGGGGACGTATGATTATTTTTTAAATTAATTCGTTCCCACGAAATAACAATTCCTTCCCACGAAATAACAATTCCTTCCCTCAATTTAACAATTCGTTCCCATGGGAACGAATTGTTAATTCGCGGAAACGAATTGTTATATCGTGGGAACGAATTGTTAATTCGAGGGAACGAATTGTTAAATTGAGGGAACGAAATGTCATTTCGTGGGAACGAATTGTTAATTCGAGGGAACGAATTGCTATATCGTGGGAATTAATTTTTAATTCGAGGGAACGAATTGTTAAATTGAGAGAGCGAATTATTATTTCGTGGGAACGAATTAATAATAAAAAATCCATGTTCCTGTGGGGCTCCGTACTTCTAGACCATTCCACGCAACATGATTTTATGTACAAAGATTGCATAAATACTGAAACAATATCTGATAGTCATGTTGTGTCTATGCCCTTTTTTCTGATAGGCATATTTTCTTACTTATACACACATATGTTGTGATCGTGTGTTTGTTTGTTTGTTGGGGTTTAACGGCCTATCAACAGCTAAGGTCATTTAAGGCCGGGTCAATGGGTTTAGTACTAAATCCCATGTATTACCTGTACAAATGGGGGATGATGTTTGGTAAGGATCCGACTAACGGATCAACATTCGGACGTATGTACACAATTATTGACACATAGTTTAAGGTCACAAAGGTGAAGGGTGGAGGTCAATGTCACCCGAATGACAGTGGTTTGTTTGTTTGTTTGTTTGTTTGTTTGTTTGTTGGGGTTTAACGGCATATCAACAGCTATGGTCATTTAAGGCCGGGTAAATGGGTTTAGTACTAAATCCCATATATTACCTGTATAAATCAGACCTGCATATTTACAATAAAAATATATATATTCAGCCCTGAAATCAGAATAATCCTGATCTGATGCCAGGTCCTCGCCACACCAGAATCACTTTGCCCCTCCCAAAAGCAGTAGGGCCAGTAATAATAGTATTACTTTTATAATGGGAAATAACGCACTTCAACTCCCAGGTAACAAAAGAGCCAAATATAAAATTGCCAAACCAGGCAACTCGTGATTCGTATAAGGAGGAATCGTTAATTTACGCCGTCACATTCGCCCGACCAACCACCCACTTGAAAGGGTTATAACGAATACATGCAAAGGGCATTCCCAAATTATCTTTTTACTGACATACTGCAGATACTAATTAGATCAGCTACTAGTCTTATAAATCCAATATGGATGGTAATTAAAATGTTGAGCCGAATATGAAACTGAAATTAGATACTCTTGGTCTGATTTCCAAGGAATTTAAGTAAAATAAATTCAGCTTGAAATTCAGTTCAAATAGTTTTTCAAGTCACACAAGGCTTTTATTACTGGAAATTATTTTGATAGAATCAGCAACAATATCAGTCATTTTCTGTGTCAAATCTGGGGGTTGTCATCTATTAAAGCATGAGCGTCTAGTAGCATTGTTACATGTACATGCAAATTACAGCCTAGCAGATATAGAACCAATACACATTAAGCAACTTCATGCAAATAGCACCAGCAAAAGAGGAAATACACCAGCTGACAAAATGTACCCAGGTGCGGATACAGAAATAATTGCAGGGGGGGTCTGAAGTTCCAAATCGGCATAGTTGACCTCCGCGAGCGCGAAGTGCGATGCGCATCGGAAAGTCGGGAAATCGGGGGGTGTGGGGGTCCTTCCCCCAGAAATTTTTTAAATGCCAGATCGCCGCAGATGCGATTTCCTGACACCTAGGCCACGAAAAAAGTCATCCAACTTTTCGATTATTGTAGATTTTTTTTTGCCGGTAACAGTGTGGGGGGGGGGGGGGGGTCCGGTATCCGCGCCTGGTACCTGAAAATAATTGTGCGAGCACAAGGGGAGACTGGGGGCCATTTCACTAAACTTCGTATGACTAAAATGTTTGTAAGCGCAAAATTATGAGAGTCTGTAAATTGCACATTAATAAAAGTGAAAGTGACAGGTTTTAACGTCCCACCAACAGCTAAGGTCATATAGAGACGCGACACATTAATAATGTTTTCTTGTCAACAATTATTAGGTAGACAAAGTGGCATCCGGCAGAATTCAACTAAGTGTAACTTTATGGACAACATTATCAAAAAACGTGTGTTGTGTCCTACTACCAGGTACCAAATTCGTCTCGACTGATAGAGGTTCGACCAAGTGCAGCCGTGGGTTTGGCACGAGGGAATTGTTTGAACCCCAAGGCCGTAGGCCGCGGGTTCAAACATTTCCCGAAGGGCACGACAAACGTTTACCCACGGCTGGACATGGTCGAACGTTATTGTTACATTTCCGTCGGATAATCTGCTCCATTCAAACAGCTGATTTACACATACATGTTTCGTAGCCGCAGTACACGTCGCGTGATGGAGGTGAACTGGTCTGGTGACGTAATGGCGCGTACATGCATGGCGTATGTTTTGGCTTGGCCCCGGAATGAGCATTGTCTACAGCCATGGTCATACAGCACGCGCTGTACGTTTGAACACAGCTGTGAGCGGTGTCAAACAACAACAGTCACTTAATAATAATATATAATATGCATATGTATGTTTTGCCACATCGCTTTTGCATACTAGTATGACTAATAATTTCCAAATTAGAAATTTCTTTATTTCTAAATAAAGTGGAACCCCTCTAAACCGAACACCCTGAGGACCCCATTTTACCTAATTTAGATGGGTTTCAATGTAATTTGTGTCGTTTTCCTGTCTGCTCATAACAGAAAATGACAAACATTTGCCATGCGTGCTTAATTACAGTGGAATCCCTCTAAACCGGACACCCTGGGGACCTCACAGGGTGTCCGGTTTAGAGAGGTTCCACGCAGTGGAACCCCTCCAAACCGGACACCAAGGCAGCCTCTGTAATATTATGATTGATGGGTTTCCGGTTCACAGGGTGTCCGGTTTAGAGAGGTTCCACTGTACTTGAATATTGTGTTTGAAATCAAGCAACTTGATTTGCTGAGCCTAAGCTGTGCTCAACGAACTGACAAATACGGAAGACATGTGGTTGATAACACTGTTACTATATCGCCTTCATTTGATTAACGTTTTGAACAGCCCTCGTATACTCAGCGTGTGAACTGTCGGAGCATGGTGGTATGGAATGGAACTGTGTAACACGATGTTGATGTCCACAATAAGGGACGATATAAGTTTGCCTGTATGCGTGGCAAGAACAGGATGGCAGAATTGAAGCGTTTCCATTACACGGGTTTATCCGCGATACCTTATGCCGCATCGTATGGGATATTCTAGTCAAACACCAATAAAGCTTAGCTCTTAAATTACCTGCCTTGTCATATCCATGGGCAGATCCAGGCGGGGGCTTGTCCGGCGTACGCTCCCTCTAAAGTTTTCCGAGTTAAATTGTTAACCCACTTATTTATGCGGAAACAGCTGATGACTTTTCTTATTTCTCACCCAAAATGTATGTTGTTACCACTCAATTGAACCGTCTCGTCGAGACGGTTTCAATTGAGTGGTAACAACATATACTGTTGATCAGAAATGAGAAAGAATGCATAAACAATTGTTTACATTTTAGGAAAGCTGTAGTTGCGAACAGACGGTACGGGAGTAGATTTCAAGAGTTACTGTTCGGCAACTAGGGACGTTGACGACAATGTACGTTTCATTTACAATTGAGAATCCACGCCCCCTCTAGATCTAAATCCTGGATCCGTCCCTGATATCGCCGAAAAATTTATTTTTTAAAAATCGAGCATATTTTACGTAATTGACGTCGAAACGTGACAAAAATATCATAGCCCTTGCAGAATTCAATTCTGTATGAGCTCTGGTATTTTCGTCATATTTCGACAAGAAAACACGAGTAATATTGCACTTTTGCGAAATCCGTATCAACGGAAAACGGCAATTCGGTAAGATATGGAAAGGGTATTAATAAATGTGTCCGCGTGTTCATTTTGGAAAATCTCTCGTATGTGAGCACGGTGTCTCTGGTATAACTGATATCTGGTATAACATATAAGGACAGTTATGGCTATTTCAAATAATCTAGTATGTGGGATAAAATCCTGATTGAATGAAAATATTTCCATATCTGGAAACAATACATGATATTAATCGACCATGTGCCACATAAATCGAGCAGTTTGATTGGCCAATCAAACTGCTTGATTTCGAACAGAGATTTGTAAACCATGTTCAAAATGTTTTATATTCGCGTGTCAGGTAGATATATTAACTGTATCATTACATAGTTCTGAACTAGGGGACAGTTTCACTAAACTTCGTACGACTAAAATGTTCGTAAGTGCAAATTTAGAATCGTCAGGAAATTGCAATTGATGGATTTACATTTATTGAGCATAGGCTGCATATGCAGCCTATGCTCAATAAATGTAAATCCAATAATTGAATACAAGAAAAAAATTAATGTGAAATGTACAGACTATCATATTTTGCACTTACGGACATTTTAGTCCTACGACGTTTAGTGAAACGGCCCCCAGAAAGTATACCGTGTTTATCTTTCGCTGCTACTTTCAGCCAGTGTTGACGTTTCTCCGAATACTATTGGTTGATACAGTGACCTTTTAAAGACAATGTGTCCGAGATGATGTCTCAGATATCCAGTGTGGTTTTTTTCTATTCATGCATAACAAAATACCTATATCAAACAATCGCACCATTTTCTTTGATCAAATTCCCAAACACATGTGTTATATTCAGTTATTACTTAGATATCAATTTTTGCCTAGAAAGTGCCTGTATTTACAGTCCATGCTGATACGGCGTGTTTTCCAGTCTGATACTGAAACTTCTAGTCTGATACTGCCATTTCTAGTCTGATACCATCGTTACTAGTCTGATACCGCCGTTTCCAGTCCGATACCATGTCTCGCGCGCGTATTAAACCATTTCCTTTGGGCATGCGCATTGCGTATGTTTACTTTATCGGCTGCGTCAATTTTGACACATGCCGGGAATTTAAATGTGTAGGCTCTGTATTTCATCATTCAATCATGGATAACGGTATATATTTTAATATAGGATTATCACAACTGCCGGATGATTGATATTGACATTGATATCTAAGTAATAAAGACGTTAATACGTGCCTTGTTTGATATCGGCCTAGGTATCGTCCCTCGGTAACTTGGTATCAGCACAGCTTAGGCACTAGTTACCTCGGGCCGATACCTAGGCCGATATCAAACAAGCCACGTATTAACCTCTAAGTATGTGTTATCAAACACTGTAATAAACTGGGGATATCATTTGGTTATGCCGTTTCGCTATACAGATACCGGTAGGACATATTTATGAAATCAAATAAAGTGTGGTGTGAAAGAATTATACAATATCACATGTGTAAAGAAGTTTCGATGGAGACACTAGTTTAGGTAATACAAATAATAAATAAAATTAAATGTATAACCATCGATTATCTTTCAGCATTATAAACACGTCTTTACTAATCCGTATTCAGGCGACTCATATTTACAAGTCTGTTCAGAAATAAGATACAAATCTATAATTAAATTTGTTTACGAATCCTTTTTTTCACGTCCTTAAATGACCTTAGTTGTTGATAGGCCGTTAAACCCTGACAAACAAACAAACAAACAAACAAACAAACAAACAAACACTGTCTGTGCATATAATTATGAGACCCATCAAAACCAAATACGACGCCATAGCGTTCCTATATGAGAGTGATAAGTAGAAAACACAGTACCAAAAGAAACCAAATTCCCAAGAAAAAACGCGATGCTAATACCAATGCCATAACGCAGATACCCTCTAAGGTCATCCGTGTTCTATTAGTAAATCATATGACCTCTAAAACCAAGTATACAGACATATATTACACGTGTCTATCGGTTTATACTCTTGCTGAATTATCAATTTCAGCCTCACATAGCATTAAGCCTATATTTGCAAACACTGTAGATCCAGTTGAGACGGCTCGTTACGAGCCGTCTTACTGGGTCTACAGTGTCTGTCATATGATTTTCAATGATTTCGAAAAACAATTCAGATTTGAGCGTGAGTATATTGATCAGCAGAAGGCACAATACCAAAAAAAACGAATAACCAAGACACAATATGGGATTACAAGTAAGGTCATGTATGTTATCTTAATTGATGCACTGACCGCTAAAACCAAGTATGTTGTCGTATTATATAGGTATTTTCGTTTCCCATTGAAACACAATGCCACGCAAGACGTCAATATTTTTCCATATTGACGTCTGTTGAGTTCATATTATAAGTTATTGTGATTCTACAAGGCTATATGGTGTAATATTGCCCGTCTGGAGGTATGTTCACCCGAGAATCACAATAACGTATTTGTCATACCGCAGATCCTGTATTTGGCCCTATAAACATATCTCTTCTTTTGATCTTTGCGTTTTTTCAGGAAGAAAAATAATCCGAGATTCGATTTTCTACCGTCAGTCTTAATATAAAGGCGTAAATGAACATTTTGTTTTTTTATTAAACGAAAACAAACTAAATAGGGAGTAAGAAATCCATCGAAAACGACTTTATGACAGTTTTTTTTATATCGTGTAATTTAATTTATATTCCACAGCTCTATCGATCTGCTCTCCCTTTGGCGCCTCTAGAATAATGCGACTGGTTCCCAAACATTCGCTGTCATTGCTACCATGACGGGTGCGTCGTTGATGAAATGGTGAACAGTGCAGATCCTGATCAGACTGTGCGGATGCACAGGCTGATATGGATCTACACTGATTGCATCAATCAAAAGCCGAGAAACTTATCTGCGGTATGACAATGGTAAGTGGTGGAACTACGCTTCACATCGCAAAATAATTCCTTCTAAATCACGACTAATTTGTTTCATTTGATTTACGTATATATACAAATCAAATAACCTATACATATTGTTCAGACATGAACGTGATTATGATGATAAGTAAAAAAAGCGATATTCCCAAAAGAAACGGAAGTATCCAGACAAACTGTTACCTAATGCTATAAGGCCATACTGTCATATTAGTGAGGCATTTACCTCTAAAATCAAGTATTTTATCATAGTGTTCAGATATGAATGTGATTATGGTTATAAGTAGAAGGCACTTTACCGAAATTAAACCGAATAATCCAGAAAAAATATTACATTACCTACATATATAAGAACATACATGTTATATTCGTTGATTCACTGACCTGTAAAACCTTGTATGTTGTCATGGTATTAAGATATGAGCATGTTAAGAAAAACACACTATACCCAAAGAAACTGACGAGCCAAGAGGAATCATGACGTATGAGGCCATATATGTGATATTGGATGATACAGCCTCTAAAACCAAGTATATTGTCACGCTGTTCAGATATGAGCGTCGTAGGTGTCCCTCTACCCAAAGACCCCAAATGGTCAAGAGAAAATATGATATAAACCTGTAAAAATATGCATATGCCATTAGATGATCCACTGACAGTCTAAATGCAAGTATCTTGTCATTTTCACATACGAGTGACACATAGAGAATACCAGGCTTGTGTCTTTTGATATCAAGCTTATTAGGTAAGGCTAGGAAACGCGTAGGAATTCCTAGGCTTGCCGAGGAATTCCTACCGTTTCCAAGCCTTGTCTGATAAACTTGATATCAAAAGACATTAGCATGGTATTCTGTTTATCAGGTAACGTTTTCGGCTACATAATTACCAATTATTACGTTGTTTTCCTTGAAAATAAAGCGGACTTGCTTCCATGACATCATTGCACTGAAGTCATTCGGTAACGTCATGTGACGCCGTTCGAACAATGCAATTTATTTTTTGTTTGTAACCCGGACATTCGTATCAGGTCAATGCCGGATACAGCAATATGTTATCAGTCAGTATGTATTCGGCCAATACAAAGCTCTTTACCTGATAAAGGTCGAAGGAAGGCAGTTCAGACGAAGAACCCAGAGAAGATATGATGCCAAGTGTGCAGCGTGCAGTGTTATTCGCAGTATATGCAGAAAATTATAAAAGTGCACACAATTCTTGACTATTTACGATCACAAATAAAGTAGCGTCCCGTATAGCCGCGGGTTCCATTTATTCGCGGTAAACACTATTCTGGCATAAACAAACAAACTGTGCCACGGATCGGTTGTTTACATATGTAAATGTGTAACTAGGACAACGTTTTTGCACTTAATCAAGAAATAATTGAAAATGTAACGGTACCTGGTAAGTTCTGAATGATACTATTGTATTACAAAGACAAAGTAAATACAACTTATGCATATACCCCACCCACATACAGTGGTAATCTCTTTGACACTAATGATACTTTTTCATATTTTGAACTTTCAAATCAGCGTCTGCATTGTAAGATATCGTCCGACATCGTTTTTATCACGTGAACAATAAAATAAAACATAAAATCATTGCAAGTTTAAAATGATATATTTTTAGTAACATTTTTATCTATTTTCCCTCAAGCAATGTGTCATGTTGTTGTATGACGTTTATGTTTTACTTCTGAATTCTCTGAAAATCAGAGCTGTGGTTTCCTAGAATATCTAAAAAATAGTAAGACAGCTAAAGAAACCTATGATGGGCTGCTGCTTGTTATACAATAAGTGTTCTTATGTGGTATTATAAAGCACACATGTTTTATGATTACAAACAATTTAATTTATATGTTTCAGTTGAGAAAACTAATTAAAATGTACACCACTTGATTTGTTCAAGTTTTCAAGATATTTTCCACTGTTGACATGTTTCCTTTTCAAGTTGTGTTACCCTGAACACATTTTACACATGTATAGCCTACCATAATACGTCAAAAACTCTTCTATGAAATTGCCTCGCCTATATGGGAACATGCGCAAGATGACGATGCATGCACATCACTTCCTCTAGGAAGGTTCCAGCCAGTTTTGTGCTGTGTATTCAACTTTATTTTTATTAAATTATGTGAATCACATATGGAAGTAAGAAACAAAAGACTAATTTTCAGGAATTTCTGTTTTATTTCATAGGTAATTTATATTCGAAGGACTAGTACCGTGGGTATACGGACCTGCTGACTACATGAAGATTAACACATGAAAACGGAAACATTTTTCGCTGTGACTGGAGAAATAAAGATCTGTCCCATATACCATTAATATTATACATATGCATAATTAAATTGTGGTGGATGTTATGGTCGGACATAGAAATAGTAATACTATTAAGAGATTCCACGACAATGACATGTTCATTGCCATCTGCTGTATAAATGAGGCACTATGACAGGGCACATGTCGAAGAACTGGACTTGTGTCTATAAGTAGCTCAGTTAATACATAGCTCGCATATCTTGGATTGGTTACTGTGTCGTTAAAATGAATGGAATAGCTACCACCTTGCTTCCTGATTATCACTGTTTTTACATATGTGAGCATTCATGTGTTTTTACATGTGTGAGCATCCATGTGTTTTTACATGTGTGAGCATTCATGTGTTTTTTTAATTAATTAACCTTTTCATTCATTCAATCTTTATTTCCTCCTTTCAGGAGATTTAGCAGAAGTAACATACAATACTATACACAGTACATGTAGAAAACATACACAAGTTACATGAGTGATAATGTGACGAGTGTTGATATAGGTGTAAACCTACATCTGCGTGCTACATATGAGTATGTCAGTATGTGGTGCGCCTCGACTGGCCAACTGATCTCGTGGCATGTGTGGTAGTTCTAATAGTGGTGATTCTGATTGTACTTTATAGTATATGCGTATGTACACATAGTTTGGTATGTCCCGGTTACAGCGCCATTCCGTCGCATCACGTACTACACGTGTCATTGTCACAATCACAATGACTAATTATCCATATATTTTTTGAATATCTAGCAATTACACCCTGAACATATTCCACACAATATTCGCGATCATTCTAAAACAGTCAATTCGGAATGACAACAAAACATCATCCAATACTGTGGTGTGCGGGTGCTTCCCTATCAATACACATATCACGTGTTCAGTCGAGCTGGAGCATAGTTCTTCAAACACCTCGCCACCATACGCTCGAATGTGTGTAGTGTTTGAGTCTACATACATTTTACCACAATGCGAGCATGTTTTTTCAATGTCTACTGGCTTTGTTACCCAAAGTTGTGCGATAACTTGCATTGTCTGCATGTTGTATGTGTCGTGTGCACACTTATACGGCAATGCATGTGTATGTCCGTTGTCGTGTAGGTTCACAAATCGCATGAAGTCTGTATCTGCCGCCATATGCGTGTTTGGCGTAATTGTTCTTGTTTGTTAACAATGTTGTTTACTACAGTTTTCCACGAATGCTTGCTCGGGAACAGTATTGTGTTTCTGTAGGCATTCAGGTGATCGATCAAGTTGTATTTGTGCAATAATGTGTATATGTCTGGAATAAATCCCGTCATGTTGGGGCTGTTGTGGTTGATATACATGTTTAGTTTGTAATGGAATATGTTACTCGATATTGTGGATACCTGGGAAGCGCAGAGTTTTTGTAAAAATAAAAGTTTTCTGAGAACCCTCTTAGCGAATACCCAGGTGGACCACTTGAGTGACTTGTGGAAGCGTTTTATTCCCAAGGTTCATTTTCAATTGTTGATTAAGGGCTTTTCTGTTCTCGCTAAATATAACTATGTTTGGTTTACTGACATTTATTTCATAACGCCATTTACAAGAATATGAATATACTTTGTCAAGTAATTTCTGTAGTCCAGACGGGGAATCTGTCAATAGGGTAACGTCATTCGCTAGTATAGGACAGCAGCAATTTATCTCGCCCATTCTACAGCCTATGTTCGACTCTGTTATATCATTCAGAAGCTGGTCGATATAGACGAGATAGAAAAATGCTGAACAGACCCCGCCTTGTCTCACGCCTTGTCTTACCGGAAACCAGTGAGATAGTTTTCGGTTTATCATAACATATGCTTCAATGTTGTCATATGTATTGACTAACAATCGCCAGAACCTTCCACGGAAACCCAGGTCATGCAATTTAACTTGCAGGTCGTGGTGCCACAAAGTGACACTGTGTCGAAAGCTTTGCGTGTATCAATGAATGCCGCGTACGTACTACTGTGTTTGTCAATGGTATATTGTATTGTTTCTTGTAGGTTAAACGCCGCAGTGATACAGCTTAGGCCTTTTTGGAAACCTTGTTGGTTTGGTGATGGGAATGTAATTTGACGTTCCATAATATATTTATTCATTCTTTCTTGCATTATCTTTTAAAATAGTTTGTATAAGCAAGGAAGTAGTGTTATATGCCGATAGTTGTCTGGGTTGGAAGTGCTTTATCCCGCGCCTTTGTGTAGGGGAATAATTAAACCTAGTTTCCCGGCTGTTGTAATGTGTTCTAATTTTAGCACTGCATTGAACATATTTGTTATGTATGTTACGAGCGTTTCACCTCCATACCGGATATGCTCATTTTGTATCATGTCCCATCCCGGGGCTTTCTTCTTTTTCAGAGAAATCGTTATTCGCATTAGCTCGGCAGGGGTTATTTCGGTGTTCATAATTTCACACGGTGTTCTAACGATGTCGTGTAATATACGTTGACATTTCTGTTCTATTTCGTGTTTAACGTGCTCATCATACCTGCTGCATAGGGGGGAATCCGAAAATCAGAACGGAATATTTACATCGAGAAAAATATATTCAGCCATGAAAATAGAATAACCTGGCCTGGTGCCAGATCCATACCACACCAAAGTCACTTGGCCCCTTCCCCTAAAATAATATTACGAATATTCGTAATACTCACATAAGGGGTATAACCAGATTCAACTATGGAACGCCATAGCTGACGTATGTAGGCTTATACCATCAGTAATGCGGTTGCATCATTCTCGATGCCATGGCCACGTAGGATATGCTAATTGAAATGGCTCTCTCTCTCTCTATATATAGAGAGAGAGAGAGAGCCATTTCAATTCCAAATTCCAATACTGATGGTATAAGCCATAAGAACATAAAAAGAAGACGATGTCAAATTATGATTATAATTAAGTCAATTAAGAAAGATGCTTTTGTTTGATTTTTCCTATAGAAACTAACCAATGACCACACATTTTGTTATTCTTTGCTACTTTCCTTTTACGTATGGATGTTGTGGGACCTATTTTCTCATAACCTGCAGCCATTCTGCTCTGGATATTCACTCATTAAAATATAGGTTTAATTATTAAGATAGATAAATTCAATATTAGTATCCCTTGCGTTGACAATAGAAACTTTGCGGTGGTACATGTCATCGTCTTCAGCAGGTCGCATATGTTCTTTTTAAACCCAGGACTGTTCATAAGCAAGATATTTATTTAATATACTTGCAGGCTGGGATTTAATTTTCAGCCTAAATCTAACTAGCATGGTTGCCATAAATTAGGAAGTAAACATTAAAAGTCTCATAGGTTGGCCACCGTTCAGGAAACATTTAGTTTTGACGAAAGTAATATTGTTTCCAATATCAAACCCGTAACCATAGCCATATAAACCCTAGTCACAGTATTAAATTCAATTAGGGGCACCGAAATAATTTAAATTCGTCATAACCTAGTAAAAGTTGAAGATAGGAACTTCCTGTATGTGTAAAGAAGGCATCCATATAGCTCAGAGAAAATATGTTTGCCATTAAGGAGACCTAGGACTAATTTATTGACATTGTTTTTGCTCAGATTATGTTTCAGCCTGGTATAAATATCCACCTGAAGCCACGAATGCAGACATATACGGTCAATAAATTCACACTGACCGCCGTTAACCGGCCAATTGCGTTGAGCTATTGACGTTTACCTGTGTACATATATTATTTTCAGATAGGAACATGTATCAACAGTATTCAAAACTTACATACATTACAAAAATTCAGTCACGTCAGAACAATGTACTTCAGAGTAATCACGTGAACATCTACGTGTACATACATTCCAATAATTCACCTTTACAGCCGCGGAAAGCTACTTATTGACAGGGTTTTCTATACTTCTAAGACTGGAAGATAAAATTAATAATAGTGTGTTAGTCAAACAAATGTACATGTCGCTATCAAATATTATCACATGTCTGCGAATGTGTTTCATTTTGTCCAAGAAACCCATCTATATTGCCGGATAGCACATTTACTGTTCCCAACAACACAATTCTCGGTCTCAAAAAGACAAGTATGTTTCTACATTGTCTATAATTAGTCCCTGAAATTACGTATGATGCCAAGCAAAATATGTATCGTTATGCACTTCGTTTATTTATTTGTCCGTGAAATGCAATTCTCTGATAATTTGTCGGTTGTTCAGTTCTGTTGTACCACAATACATTTGTACATGCATTTCTCTACGAAATCATATATCACCAGACATGCCTATATGACCATGCATCATGTTTCATTGTTCATGAAAAAACTTCATATAACCAGGCACCTTTTTATGTGTACATGAAAATTAATTCCTATGATGACAACACATGCTTTCTATCATGTAATCAGTGCCTTTGTCTGTGAAATAATATGGTCAGGCAATGCATATTTGTGAAGGAGACTCGTCATCTCGCAAAGTATGTGTTTCAGACACCAACGAACGTATAAGTGTATGATAGAATTACGTTAAATGGCCGTACATATCGCAATATTAATAAGGTTTTAATCGACACGTAAACGTATTGTCCGGTCCTAATGATGTATTGATCTGACAATACTATGAGATACGTGGTCATATGTGTGGTTTCATTGACCAAGGATCGAATTGTGCGACACAATATGTGTGGTACAGAGACCGGGGAACATGATGATCGATCATAGAAATAATATGTTACATTGACAAATTGCCATGTTTAGTGATCACATGAACGGTTTTTAGCGACTGAAAAACATGTGACAGTCATATGAACACGACGTATGTCATGATGTGAGAAATACAGAACACCGTTATACGGTAACATGTAGACGCTAACTAATTGATGTGTGGAGATATATGATTGCAAAGATCAACAATTGGATTACACATTCAGGTACATCAGCCAACATGTACCATGGCCATATGTAATATTGTATAGGTTGAGACCTGCGTTGTGTGGTCAAACATATACTTTCACTATCTATACCAGGTAGTATTAAATGACAAAACTACTCATTGGGTGAACATATACATTTATAGCATGCATAAATTAACGTTCTGTGTTACGTTTCCATATGCCTATATTTCGGAATAACATATAACATAATGTCTTATTAATGTGTATCATAGATGTGAAAATATGCTGTGTAATACAATGAATATGCTTCAGGTATAGAGTAGTGTATGTTTCAACAACATAATGGTGATTTAAGAATCAAATTGCATGTGCATGTACATTTATGACTACAGAAAGCACGTTTAGACAAGTGAATGTGTTGTGATGCCGTATTCGTATATATGTTTCCGAAATATACATAGTGGTGTGTGGCCATGTTGCTGCTCTATGCGACGCATTAAGTGAGCTATTCCTGGTTTAAATTTTGCAATTTGACGTAATTAATATCTAGCCCATACACTGGCCTTTATATCAAATTCTACATGATTTTCACGGTGGCATTATGGGATTTAATGCATTTGGAATGGCTCTTTTATGTATTAGGTAATATATATATATACACTTGTCTTCAATGATAATTGCTTCATAAGAGTGATGTGATATATGAATATAACATTATATGTGAGTATTGTCTGTTACTGTATAGTGTATACTATATGGTACATTGAGTTGTCATCTCTGCCATCTTTGTATATACAAGCCATCGTAGTTTCACCACTGTGTGCGTTTGACACATATTGCAAACACTATGACAGTAAACCAAATAAATGGTGGTGCAATGCATCATATACAGATATGACAACGGCGTACTATAAATAGTATGCCATCAAACAATACAAAATGTGAGATATCTGAGCATTTCTCCCATCAATCTCAAAATAAATGTTGAAGTGTAAACGTTTCAATCTGCTGCACAGCCTATTGTTTGTGTACACGTAACACATAGGTTAAGCCATATGTACTCGCATGGTAGGTGAGTAGACACCATATACAATGCACTCAGGTAACTGCTTACATGTCACTTGATTTGATAGATAAGAACAGAGTACAGTAGTGGGTATATATGGTATGTGTCGTGTGGTTGGTCAGGTAAAAGTGATACACTGTGCGATTTTCTGTGTATGAGGCTACTTACAATGGTGGTTCATGTTGCTAAAAACACGGGCACAAACCTGACCTTAAAATGACATATTTTACTGGTTGGTGCAATATAACTTATAGGAGTCCGTTGTCCTGGTTTTTCTACATGTGATTAACTACATTATATCATAATGTTCTACTTCACATTTTGCGTTTTGTGTCAAACTCTAGAAGTGATAAAGTGGCTGATGGCTTGAACACACAAAGATGGCCGAGTTCGCCATTCCATGAGTCGTATAGAATACACTAACGCGGCAGTGTTCATATATATGTTATACATATATTCCATCACATTTACGAAGCAATTATATTTGAATCAAAGGATGACCAGGTATAGAACGGGTCCATGAGACTGAAATTGTAAGATATGCATTACATGCTTCTGCTATCATGTGTACATACATACAACAGGAAGACGATCGTCAAATTATGACGACTGTAAGACGCATTTCCTCATATATGGCGGCCATATTGGATTTGCCGTCATTGCTTGGTATTACGCCACTGAAATTATATTAGATAGATAGCTTGGTCTCGAAAACAGTAGTATAGGCACCAAAACGAAGTCTCTAGGTGACTTATTAAGGGAGCTATTCCTGATTTTGTGATTTGACCTAATTAATATGCTAATTAGGTCAATTAAAAAAAATGCTACACATATGCCAATAGGCATACGGCAGTTTCTGAGTCCTTTGGACCTATATATTACATTTGCAAGTTAAAACCTTGCGGTTCTCTACATTCATTGGTTCACTATTTGGCTAGTAGACTATATCACACTGGTTAGGCCGAACGCTTGGTCGACAGATGCAACAACGAATATCCGTACGTTTTGGAACGCGCGATAGTCAGATAAAATGGCCGAAAAGGAAAAAAATTTTGAGGTAAGCGTTGTATTTATATTTATATTTATGATATATAAACGAATTCAGCCTCATGATTGGTCTTACGGAATGACCCCAAGTATCCGCCGTCTGCAAATACTGATTTTCAAGCTGTGTATGTGGAATTGATGGAGAAATGCAAAACAAAGTTTGGGTTGTCAACAACAAAACGTTGAAATTCTTTTCAAAGTAGCACAAAATGGCTCTGTATACCCATTTATCGTACACATATGTGATACCCGGCATTGGAAATCATTGAATACATGTAGAGAAATACAATTTGAGACACCTGCCGACACAACAACACATTTTTTTTTTTTGGGGGGGGAATAGGGCGGTGTGTGTCTTAGTGTTTTAATTTTGTATTAAAAGTTGTTGTAAATAGTGTTAACAAGCAATAATTAATGATGTATCTTCAAATATATTCAAATAAAAAATAATCAGGCATTACTGTTTAGGGGCGGGTGGGGATTGTATGAAGTACATTAATTTTATATTGCCTGATGATCTCTGAACAGAGCCACTGTATGGCAAGCCAAATGCACAATACATCCTTAAACCATGGTTTGGAGCTTAAACCCTAGTTTAGGCTCCTGAAATCCTAGTTTGGACTCGCCAAATACACAATAATTCACTAAACCCCAGTTTGAGAGTCTAAACCATGGTTTAGGCGCTCAAACCCCAGTTTTAGTAATTATTGTGCATTTGGCCAGAAACTGCCGTTTATGATCGCAATCCAATAAAAAGCATAAACCCTAGTTTGGACCCAAACCATAGTTTAAGATAAAAACAACCAATCGTGATCCCAAACTGTAGTTTTCTTTGGTTTGGGCAATTATTGTGCACTTGGCGGCAGAAACCACCGTTTAGACTCTCAAGCTAGGGTTTCTGATAGCTTAAACCACAAACGATTAACTCAAAACAAGCAAAATATTTCGCACAATTTCTTCAGTATGTACTGCTTTCGACTTGAACACTAAGGACCACACTCGATTTAGTGGAATGAAACCATACTGACTACGATCACTGCGGCACAGATGTAGAAAACGACAAACAAATGATTCTGGGTGGGGGTTCGAACTCATACGAGCCCATTGCACCAGGGCGTCCAATACAATGGAAGGAAGGTAATTGTCATCTACTACAAAACACTAATGAAACGTGTCAATGTTGGCTTGAAACCAGCACACGTGATCAAAACTGGTTCATAGCCGGATAAGTTCGCCACTACCCGTTTCGTTCTCGTACATTTTAATAGATTATAAACTGTCATTCACTTTTGACCGAAAACAACGAACTGGGTGACGCAGAATTGAGAAATGCAAATTCTTTTGGGCACCTTTTGGACACGTATATCATAAGTGTCACCTAAATACTATGATGTATAAATTCCGCTGTGGGCACAATTTAAAAGTGGCCAGTTGTAAATCGTCTTTCGTACGTTATGACATAGATACGAATTGTTTGGGTACGTTCAACCATGGTACCCGGCCTCGTGGACGGGCATGCAAGCTTTTGTTACATATGTTCGCCAATCATTTCATTCAGGACTCACTAGCGCAGTAGTCTAAGGCGTTGTCTTTCTTGTTAAACATATGAGGTGATATGTCGTCGTAGTTCGAATTTCCTTCTTCTTCTTTTTTATTATTTCATGTTACTGTAATTGTTGTTTATTTTTGCAGGAAAACTGTTCATGTGATCTGCTATCGTGCAAAACATCAATTACTTCGACATCAGCTACCTATAAATTCCAAATGTGCTTTGCAAAATATAGTGTCAATCGTGATCCAAAACGCCGGTAGTTTTCTTAAACCCTCGTTTGGGCAATTATTGTGCACTTGGCGGCTCAAACCACCGTTTAGACTGTCAAACTAGGGTTTCTGATAGCTTAAACCACGGTTTGAGCTCAAACCCCAGTTTAGACTGCCCAAACCCTAGGTTAAGCTCGCCAAATGCACAATAATTCACTAAACCCTAGTTTAAGAGTTCAAACCATGGTTTAGGCTCCCAAAACCCAGTTTGAGCAATTATTGTGCATTTGGCCAGAAACTGCCATTTGCGATCGTAATTCAATAAAAAGCCTAAACCCTAGTTTGGACCCAAACCATGGTTTAAGAAAACAACTGTCAATCGTTATCCCAAACGGTAGTTTTCTGAAACCCTGGTTTGGGCATTTATTGTGCACTTGGCGGCAGAAACCACCATTTAAACTCTCAAACTAGGGTTTATAATAGCTTAAACCACGGTTTGAGCTCAAACCCGAGTTTGGACTGCCCAAACCCTAGTTTAGGCTCGCCAAATGCACAATAATTCAATAAACCCCAGTTTGAAAGCTTAAGCCATTGTTTAGGCTCCCAAACCCCAGTTTGAGCAATTATTGTGCATATGGCCAGAAACTGCCGTTTATGATCTCAATCCAATAAAAAGCCTAAACCCTAGTTTGGACCCAAACCATAGTTTAAGAAAAAAACTGCCAATCGTGATCCCAAACGGTTCTTTTCTTAAACCCTGCTTTGGGCAATTATTGTGCACTTGGCGGCAGAAACCACCATTTGGACTCTTAAACTAGGGTTTCTGATAGCTTAAACCACGGTTTTAGCTTAAACCAGTGTTTCGGCTCAATGTATGGTTTTCATTGGACGAACGTTTCTCAATGTCTAGTTTTGATTGGCTGACAGAAATTGCTTCCCGCTGGAGGCGTAGTTATCATTGGTCGGATAATTTGGAAAGTCGGGTTTTCATTAGCCGACGCGTTTTCGTGCGTCCACAACAACAATTGAATGCTGAAATGGTGACAAAAATTAACAAAGGATATTTTAATAATTGCAAAAATAAAGTTGTCTTATCATAAGACGAATGTAAACATGTTTTCTTACTCTCTTGCCTGTCATAATAAGCATATTTTCCCAATTTATGAACAGTAGCTGCATACTATAGGTGCGAAACTGTGACGTCAGTTAAGAAGAGTGACCTTAGAACATAATTATGTTTCCAGTGTATACCCTACTCATAATAATTATTGTACTTTTACATTCAGCAGATTGTTATTAATAAACATAATAAATGCTGTATTAACTCAACGACCACCAGCCTATGGCCAGATGAAACAGCCGGGAAGCACAGTGTGATATTGGGTTATACTGGTGGGCTCGTAAGGTACTTGCTGTATAATCAACAATTGACAATAAACCTCCGGGTATCAAACCTTGGTGCTAACAATGGATTAAAATGTCATAAACGCAGTAATTATCAATCCACGATGATCAGAATATCGACAATCGGCAGATCAGTATAGTCCCTGATCGACGTGCATATATACACAGGCTGCTGCGAATATCACCAAATTGTAGACCAGTGTAGTGCCTGATCAGCATGCTCATCAACTTGGGACGACCACATTATGGATAATATGTACAACAGTGTAGTCCCTGAGCAGCCGGCATATCTAGCTAGGTTGATCAGACTATCAGTAATCTGTACACCGGTGTAGTCCATGAGCAGGCGGCATATCTAGCTAGGTTGACCAGCCTATCGGTAATCTGTACATCAGTGTAGTCCCAGAGCAGCCGGCATATCCAGTCGGGTTGATCAGACTATCAGTAATCTGTACACCGGTGTAGTCCCTGAGCAACCGGCATATCTAGCTGTTGTTCAGACTATCAGTAATCTGTACACCGGTGTAGTCCCTGAGTAGGCGGCATATCTAGCTAAATTGTTCAGACTATCGGTAATCTGTACACCAGTGTAGTAGTCCCTGAGCAGCCGGCATATCTAGCTAGGTTAATCAGATAATCAGTAATTTGTACACCGGTGTAGTCCATGAGCAGGCGGCATATCTAGCTAGGTTGATCAGCCTATCGGTAATCTGTACACCGGTGTAGTCCCTGAGCAGTCGGCATATCTAGCTAGGTTGACCAGACTATCAGTAATCTGTACACCAGTGTAGTCCCAGAGCAGCCGGCATATCCAGTCGGGTTGATCAGACTATCAGTAATCTGTACACTGGTGTAGTCCCAGAGCAGTCGGCATATCCAGTTGGGTTGATCAGACTATCAGTAATCTGTACACCGGTGTAGTCCTAGAGCAGCCGGCATATCCTGTTGGGTTGATCAGACTATCAGTAATCTGTACACCGGTGTAGTCCCTGAGCAGCCGGAATATCTAGCTAGGTTGATCAGACTATCGGTAATCCGTACACCGGTGTAGTCCCTGATCAGGCGGCAAATCTAGCTAGGTTGATCAGTCTATCAGTAATCTGTACACCAGTGTAGTCCCAGAGCAGCCAGAATATCCAGTTGGGTTGATCAGACTATCAGTAATCTGTACACTGGTGTAGTACCAGAGCAGTCGACATATCCAGTTGGGTTGATCAGACTATCAGTAATCTGTACACCGGTGTAGTCCTAGAGCAGCCGGCATATCCTGTTGGGTTGATCAGACTATCAGTAATCTGTACACCGGTGTAGTCCCTGAGCAGCCGGAATATCTAGCTAGGTTGATCAGACTATCGGTAATCCGTACACCGGTGTAGTCCCTGATCTGGCGTCATATCTAGCTAGGTTGATCAGGCTACCGACACTATATATTAGCCAATATTTGAATATTTGTTTGTTGTATATTATTCATTTTTTAAATTTTATTAAAATAATATCATCAATAAAAATAAACAGCAAACAAATGTTTCATTCATTCCGGGAATTAATGAAGGGGGTTTTGTCCACCCTGTAAAAATCATGAAGGGGGTTATGCCCACCCTGTACAAATCATGAAGGGGGTTATGTCCACCCTGTCAAAAATGATCAGTAGTATATAAGAGTCATAATGATACAAGTTTATATGGAAGCCACACACTACGTGTGGTGGCCTCCACACGAAACTTGTAATCATTATGACTCTTATATACTACTACCGCGAGACCATATATTTATGACATGAGAAGATACACCCAATTATAGGAGTGTAAAAATCCCGCCGACAACCATGTTTTCGACAACCGACAACAAAAATTCTATATTTTTTTGTTCCAAAATATTCTAGCAGATGCCAAAATATTCTCGAACAACCAATTGAACATATGTTGTTTTGTATATACTCGACAACAATGTTTGAAAAATGGCAACCACAACAACAACTTTCCAAGCGATGGGAATCCGTGTGGCGAAAAGTATTTCCAAGCATTTGCTCTTGGAGAACGCGTTCGAAAACAATCTTGTGTCCGACATTGGGTGCGTAGACTACCTCGAAAACCACGAGGGACAAACAAATTTGCAACCTCTAGAAGGTTTGCCAGCATTTGTAGACGATTTGTACGTGTTTGGGTACCTAGATAGAGAATAATGCGTAGTAGTAGGAAACAAAGCATCTTGCACAACTGGGGAAAAGGGGTCTGCGAAAAATTGTGTGGGTAGAATAGCAATTGCATCTAGAGAAACAATTGGGAAGGATAGCAAACCACTGCACACTACAATCGTGCATACAATTCGACGCGAGAAAGAGTTTGGAAATAGTTCCATTCGAAATACTGTAGAACGCATAGAAGAAGCTAGCGGAAGCATAGCAAAAAGTAGGTGGGTAGAAATACACCAAGGGGCAAACCCCTTCGCATTGTTTGTTGCAAAAATAGCGGTGTCCGAAATAGCGATAGAAATTCTAGAAGAGCAGCTGCAATCTCTGCAAACTAGACTGCGAGCGGCTGGAATGGAAATCTACTGTGTGGACTACACGAAAGACTTTTCCGGTACGCTAGATAGACCGGCTTTGGTAGAATATCTACAGAAAGAGAAAGATTTTGCGATGCAAGGAAAAAGTAGAGGTTGGGGAGGGTTCGAAGAAAATATAGGAACAATTCTAGACAACACAGGTACAGTAGGGAACCACGTTTGCACTTGGATACAAACCAGAGACAACAGAACCACTAGAACGAAATTGTACAACAAGGTAGTTTCCAATTTCGAGGCTGGAGAAGTACGAGAAAGTATTGGTGGACATCTAGCGGACTACGCGGATTGCACCAACGACCATCTTCGGAAAACATTCCACCACGCGGATGTACAACGAAGAGGTTGCACTAGAATCGAGGTTTCGGTCTACGGTTCTCCGGATATTTCCAAAGAGACAGCACTAGAGGTGTTCTTGCGGAAGCGGAAGAGACTGTTTCCAATGCAAATCTATTCGTAGTACAACCTCCGCACAAACAGTGGGAAAATCTAGCAAAATCCATCGATAGATGTTTTGTACTAGGAGACAAACCATGCGGAGAAATCTTTGTAGCATGGTACGCGCATACAGGTACGGGTAGGATTTCTGGAGTTCGTGTACATCCAACCGCTGCCACTCTTGCAGATCCTTCTAGATGGAGTAGAGCGATGGAGTGGGCAGCTGCAGATTTTGATTTCCGAGCATGTCCGATCTTTCTAGCGGAGATTCTGTCTGCGGAAAATGGAGAAATAGAAATGTCTCCACTACGGTGTTTTGCAAAGGCAAAAGATTCTTCCACGATACTCTGCGGATGCAAACATCCAACCGAAATTCGCGCTAGAAGCGAGGAAGTAGATCTAGAAGAAGTACTTCCATCTACAAACCACATCCAATGGAAGTGGAGAGAGGAAAAATGCCAAGCGGTAGGTGTAGAAAAATCCAAGTTCGCAATTCTAGAAGTTCCAGCAATAGCAGCTACTAGGTGTATTTCCACGCTCTCTCCACGCAATAGAGCACAGATACTGGTACAATTGCAAGATGCGGAGGAAGCAGAAATTTGGAGAAGGACAACTCTCGCGAGAGAGCTAGAAAACTACTCTAGCGAAGAGTACAATAGAAGAGCCATCGAGATAGAAAAGCTTGCGGAAGCTGCCAAGGAACATACAGAACACATTCGCAAAAAAGAAGAACTCCGTCTAGATGTTCGAGAAATGCTAGGAGACAAAAGAACGTGCAAAATATCGGAACTACCAGACGAAAACGAAGTGTGGCACATTCTAGGTTTTCGTAGTAGACCCGGTGGCAGGTTTGGAGATAGTACTAGAGTAGTTTTCTACCAACAAAATGCCACAAAACATCTTTGTGTTTGGTCAACTAGAGGAATTTCCAAAGTTCTAGACAGTTGCAAGGATGCATTCGAAATGGAGCGCGAAGAGCACCTAGAGAGGAAACATTCTGGCTACCACCACGTGTTTCTCTTCGAATTCGAGTGTGCAGTGGGAAGGAGTTCCAGAGCCAAGGTAGGACCATCCGATGGAATCCCATAGAAGTTGTAGAAGCACCAAATCCAAGAGAGTTGGAGAGAATACAGAGATTGGCTAGAGAGACGGAAGAGTACGATTCTACAGAGAAGTTGTGCGTAGAGGAGACTTTCTTGCAACAGAAAACGGAAACATACAGAGACATAGATGTATAAGCGGGTTTGTACGATTGTAGTAGGTACTGCGACACAATGTACAGAGGGTGCAAAAGAACAATTCTATTTCTGGTGGCCACAAACGAAGATGGTACTCCAACAACGGGAGTGGAAATTCCTACCTACGGATTTTTCCTACAGAAAGAAATAGAGAGAATTGGTAGGCCTCTCCGCGAACTACAGAATCCACTACGATGTAGAATGGGGGAGCCTCGCACTACACCGAACAAGAGAAAATCTAGAACATTTGTAGTGTGTCCTGTAGATTCTTTTTCTTTGGAAAAAGTATAGAAACTAGAATGTCCGGCGGCAGTTCTAGCAGTTTTTTGAAAAAAAAAACAAAAAAAAACTACAATCGAAGCCCCCAATAGGGTAGTTTTCCAAAGAAAATAGAAAACTGTTCGAATACTTTTTTTCCCAAAGAGAGCTACTCCATGTAGAAAGGGTCGCCAGGGCTTATGGACTCGCTAGGAGTTTTCTTTTTTTCCTCCGGTTTGGCGGACTGTTTGGCGGTGTGCGCGAACTGGGCGTCGGGATCTCCATTCTTCCAGATTCTACAAGACTCTAGGGACACGAATTGGAACAGTGGTTTGCAGACCGTGTACGCCACCACGAGAACCCCGAGCCACCACTTCGCATTCTCTACGGTTTTCCAAATGTCGTGCACCTCCCGCTCGTCTTTCTTCGGACACTCGGAATCGATAGTTTTTCCAAAACTGATGGCATCGTCGGAAATCGCGTCCAACAACAGTCTACGTTCCAGCGCGTCCAATCATCTCTCCATGTCGGACAGGCGCGTCGATTCTTCGAACGAGCTGGCGTTTCGTACATCTTCGAGTAGATCCCGAGGGAACTCGGTGGGACCAGGCGCGGTCGCCCTTTGTACTACGGGGGTAGGGGTTTCTTGTTCTTCCGGTTTTGTACTACGTTCCGCATCGACGGCGTCCCATATTCTTCGAAGACGAGTTGTACCGATCCTATATTTTTTCTTCGTGTCATCCGCAGACTCGACACCTCGAAGATTGCGAATATCTTCTATATCCTGCGCAGACAAATTTTGTTTTTGTGGTATTTTGTTGGTACAAAATATGCAAGCAAATGTATATATATATATATATTTGCCCACTGTACAACAAGAAAAACTAGGCAAACCTAGGCAAAACTTGCCAAATAGAAGTCGACCTGGGCCAAATAGAAGACGGTAGACGGTAGAAAATACAAAACCGACCACGGCAAGTTTTCGAAATAGTAGTCCAAAATATTCTAGAATGTCTATATACACGGTTTTGTATTTTCTACCGTCTGCCCGGGCATACCGGCAGTTGGCCTAGGTCGACTACTCGTTGGCCCAGGTCGACTTCTATTTGGCCCAGGTCGACTTCTATTTGGCAAGTGCCTAGGTTTGCCTAGTTTTTCTTGTTGTACAGTGGGCAAATATATATATGTATATACATTTGCTTGCATATTTTGTACCAACAAAATGCCACAAAAACAAAATTTGTCTGCTCAGGATATAGAAGATATTCGCAATCTTCGAGGTGTCGAGTCTGCGGACGACACGAAGAAAAAATATAGGATCGGTACAACTCGTCTTCGAAGAATATGGGACGCCGTCGATGCGGAACGTAGTACAAAACCGGAAGAACAAGAAACCCCTACCCCCGTAGTACAAAGGGCGACCGCGCCTGGTCCCACCGAGTTCCCTCGGGATCTACTCGAAGATGTACGAAACGCCAGCTCGTTCGAAGAATCGACGCGCCTGTCCGACATGGAGAGACGATTGGACGCGCTGGAACGTAGACTGTTGTTGGACGCGATTTCCGACGATGCCAGCAGTTTTGGAAAAACTATCGATTCCGAGTGTCCGAAGAAAGACGAGCGGGAGGTGCACGACATTTGGAAAACCGTAGAGAATGCGAAGTGGTGGCTCGGGGTTCTCGTGGTGGCGTACGCGGTCTGCAAACAACTGTTCCCATTCGTGTCCCTAGAGTCTTGTAGAATCTGGAAGAATGGAGATCCCGACGCCCAGTTCGCGCACCCCGCCAAACAGTCCGCCAAACCGGAGGAAAAAAAGAAAACTCCTAGCGAGTCCATACGCCCTGGCGACCCTTTCTACATGGAGTAGCTCTCTTTAGGAAAAAAAGTATTCGAACAGTTTTCTATTTTCTTGTTTTGTGGCATTTTGTTGGTAGAAAACTACTCTAGTACTATCTCCAAACCTGCCACCGGGTCTACTACGAAAACCTAGAATGTGCCACACTTCGTTTTCG
This sequence comes from Conchocele bisecta, assembly GCA_029237695.1. Taxonomy (NCBI): domain Eukaryota; kingdom Metazoa; phylum Mollusca; class Bivalvia; order Lucinida; family Thyasiridae; genus Conchocele; species Conchocele bisecta. The sequence goes on from CM055267.1 coordinate 132,300,771, forward strand.
TCTGGTAGTTCCGATATTTTGCACGTTCTTTTGTCTCCTAGCATTTCTCGAACATCTAGACGGAGTTCTTCTTTTTTGCGAATGTGTTCTGTATGTTCCTTGGCAGCTTCCGCAAGCTTTTCTATCTCGATGGCTCTTCTATTGTACTCTTCACTAGAGTAGTTTTCTAGCTCTCTCGCGAGAGTTGTCCTTCTCCAAATTTCTGCTTCCTCCGCATCTTGCAATTGTACCAGTATCTGTGCTCTATTGCGTGAGAGAGCGTGGAAATACACCTAGTAGCTGCTATTGCTGGAACTTCTAGAATTGCGAACTTGGATTTTTCTACACCTACCGCTTGGCATTTTTCCTCTCTCCTCCACTTCCATTGGATGTGGTTTGTAGATGGAAGTACTTCTTCTAGATCTACTTCCTCGCTTCTAGCGCGAATTTCGGTTGGATGTTTGCAACCGCAGAGTATCGTGGAAGAATATTTTGCCTTTGCAAAACACCGTAGTGGAGACATTTCTACTTCTCCATTTTCCGCAGACAGAATCTCCGCTAGAAAGATAGGACATGCTCGGAAACCAAAATCTGCAGCTGCCCACTCCATCGCTCTACTCCATCTAGAAGGATCTGCAAGAGTGGCAGCGGTTGGATGTACACGAACTCCAGAAATCCTACCCGTACCTGTATGCGCGTACCATGCTACAAAGATTTCTCCGCATGGTTTGTCTCCTAGTACAAAACATCTATCGATGGATTTTGCTAGATTTTCCCACTGTTTGTGCGGAGGTTGTACTACGAATAGATTTGCATTGGAAACAGTCTCTTCCGCTTCCGCAAGCACCTCTAGTGCTGTCTCTTTGGAAATATCCGGAGAACCGTAGACCGAAACCTCGATTCTAGTGCAACCTCTTCGTTGTACATCCGCGTGGTGGAATGTTTTCCGAAGATGGTCGTTGGTGCAATCCACGTAGTCCGCTAGATGTCCACCAATACTTTCTCGTACTTCTCCAGCCTCGAAATTGGAAACTACCTTGTTGTACAATTTCGTTCTAGTGGTTCTGTTGTCTCTGGTTTGTATCCAAGTGCAAACGTGGTTCCCTACTGTACCTGTGTTGTCTAGAATTGTTCCTATATTTTCTTCGAACCCTCCCCAACCTCTACTTTTTCCTTGCATCGCAAAATCTTTCTCTTTCTGTAGATATTCTACCAAAGCCGGTCTATCTAGCGTACCGGAAAAGTCTTTCGTGTAGTCCACACAGTAGATTTCCATTCCAGCCGCTCGCAGTCTAGTTTGCAGAGATTGCAGCTGCTCTTCTAGAATTTCTATCGCTATTTCGGACACCGCTATTTTTGCAACAAACAATGCGAAGGGGTTTGCCCCTTGGTGTATTTCTACCCACCTTCTTTTTGCTATGCTTCCGCTAACTTCTTCTATGCGTTCTACAGTATTTCGAATGGAACTATTTCCAAACTCTTTCTCGCGTCGAATTGTATGCACGATTGTAGTGTGCAGTGGTTTGCTATCCTTCCCAATTGTTTCTCTAGATGCAATTGCTATTCTACCCACACAATTTTTCGCAGACCCCTTTTCCCCAGTTGTGCAAGATGCTTTGTTTCCTACTACTACGCATTCTTCTCTATCTAGGTACCCAAACACGTACAAATCGTCTACAAATGCTGGCAAACCTTCTAGAGGTTGCAAATTTGTTTGTCCCTCGTGGTTTTCAAGGTAGTCTACGCACCCAATGTCGGACACAAGATTGTTTTCGAACGCGTTCTCCAAGAGCAAATGCTTGGAAATACTTTTCGCCACACGGATTCCAATCGCTTGGAAAGTTGTTGTTGTGGTTGCCATTTTTCAAACTTTGTTGTCGAGTATATACAAAACAACATATGTTCAATTGGTTGTTCGAGAATATTTTGGCATCTGCTAGAATATTTTGGCACAAAAAAATATAGAATTTTTGTTGTCGGTTGTCGAAAACATGGTTGTCGGCGGGATTTTTACACTCCTATAACAGATTGTTGTATATATATACTGAGCATAACATAGGGATTTTTATCTCTAATAGGGTGTATCTTCTCATGTCATAAATATATGGTCTCGCGGTAGTAGTATATAAGAGTCATAATGATTACAAGTTTCGTGTGGAAGCCACCACACGTAGTGTGTGGCTTCCATATAAACTTGTATCATTATGACTCTTATATACTACTTGATCTGAAGGGGTTTTTGTCCATGTTGTCATTTTCACACGAAGGGGGTTACATCCAAGCAGGCGCGGATACAGAAATAATCTGAAATTCCAAATGTGCGTAGCGACCTCCCCCTGGAAATATCTAAATGCCAGATCGCCGCAGATGCGATTTCCTGTAATAGTATATCAATAAGCTATCAGAAACCCTAGTTTGAGAGTCTAAGCGGTGGTTTCTGCCTTGGCACAATAATTGCTCAAACCAGCGTTTAAGAAAACTACCGTTTGGGATCACGATTGACAGTTTTTTTCTTAAACTATGGTTTGGGTCCAAACTAGGCTTTAGGCTTTTTATTGGATTACGACATCTAACGGCAGTTTCTGGCAAAATGCACAATAATTGCTCAAACTGGGGTTTAGGGTTTTCGGGAGCAAAACCTAAATCCATGGATTTTAAGCTATCAATAAAAAACCCTAGTTTGAGGAAGTCTAAAGGAAGCTTGGTGGTTTCTGCCTTGGCACAATAATTGCTCAAACCAGGGTTTAAGAAAACTACCGTTTGGTATCACGATTGACAGTTTTTTTTCTTAAACTATATGGTTTGGGTCCAAACTAGGCTTTAGGCTTTTTATTGGATTACGACATATAACGGCAGTTTCTGGCCAAATGCACAATAATTGCTCAAACTGGGGTTTGGGAGCCTAAACCATGGTTTAAGCTATCAGAAACCCTAGTTTGAGAGTCTAAGCGGTGGTTTCTGCCTTGGCACAATAATTGCTCAAACCAGGGTTTAAGAAAACTACCGTTTGGGATCACGATTGACAGTTTTTTTTCTTAAACTATATGGTTTGGGTCAAAACTAGGCTTTAGGCTTTTTATTGGATTACGACATATAACGGCAGTTTCTGGCCAAATGCACACTAATTGCTCAAACTGGGGTTTGGGAGCCTAAACCATGGTTTAAGCTATCAGAAACCCTAGTTTGAGAGTCTAAGCGGTGGTTTCTGCCTTGGCACAATAATTGCTCAAACCAGGGTTTAAGAAAACTACCGTTTGGGATCACGATTGACAGTTTTTTTCTTAAACTATGGTTTGGGTCCAAACTAGGTTTTAGGCTTTTTATTGGATTACGACATATAACGGCAGTTTCTGGCCAAATGCACAATAATTGCTCAAACTGGGGTTTGGGAGCCTAAACCATGGTTTAGACTCTCAAACTGGGGTTTAGTGAATTATTGTGCATTTGGCGAGCCTAAACTAGGGTTTGGGCAGTCTAAACTGGGGTTTGAGCTCAAACCGTGGTTTAAGCTATCAGAAACCCTATAGTTTGAGAGTCTAATCGGTGGTTTGAGCCGCCATCTGCACAATAATTGCCCAAACCAGAGTTTATTAAAACTACCATTTGGGATCTTAAATGGCAGTTTAAGCCCTAACTAGGGTTTGATGAGCCTAAACTAGGGTTTAAGCTCCAAACCATGGTTTAAGGAATTATTGTGCATTTGGCTTGCCATACCACTGGACACACAGGTTGAAGTATCGAACCAAGGTCTATGCATACATTAAATATACATAACACATCAATAAGTGAGACAAACATGTGCATAGGAGGGAGTAAATAATTCCTTTTAGCTTATTATTTCACTTATTGATGCTTATTTGTATATTTTGTGTATTAATAGACCATGGTCCGTCACTTCAACCTGTGGCCGAACACACACCACAACTGACACACCGATGCTGTGTATTGAGGGAGCAACTGCTGATTAGGATAGTAATGTCGGTTTAATGTCGTCGGTGCGATGGTGAGGGTGTCTGATCAATAATATTTTATGTTTTTCATACAGGGTGAAACGTTTGAATAGTAAATTGAATCTGTTGATGTAGCTGGGTGTCAGACATCACTATTGTGGGTGTCTTCATAAATGTTTAGTTAATATATCTTTATTATTTGAAAATATAATGGATTGATGCTGAACATCAATTTTAATTGTTATATTATATAAGTCAGATCGGAAGATTTTCGGGTATACGAAGCCATGTACACTTCCATGTGTTTTCAAATTGATTCACGTAGTACAACAAAAATGGCGCATCATTGAGCTCGCGTTAAGTGTCTGACATGTGACACACATATATGTCCGGTGTTGAGCGTCATATCTGTCAAAATACAAACAAAGGCGAACTTTATTTGTATACTTGTTTTGGATAATTATCAAAATATATGTAAACTGTGCGAAACCACGTACACTGACTGTATATTTTTGTCTGTAAATATTCTGTTCTGATTTTCCTTCTTCCCTACACATGTAATATGGGATTTGACCCTGTTAACCGACCTAAAATGACGTTAGCTGATGATACTCCATTACACATTATTATATAAATATATAATAATATAACACTTATTAATAATATTGTGGAGCTAACCTAGTTTCAGTACTTTCAATACATTGATTGGACGTGTTGACATTTAATGATGTGTACACGTATGTAGAAAATGGTAGCAGTTGTGACTCGCGTGACTGGCGAACAGTGCAGATCCTGATCAGACTGTGCGGATGCTCAGGCTGATCTGGATCTACACACTGGACGTAAAACCCATGAGCCCCATTTCTCCAGGCACAGGCACGTACGAAACCAGCCATGGGAATTTTCAAAGAAGTTGTGTAATAGCTCATGAAGTTGACGAAACGTTCTGCGCAGATGCTATGAAACTTTCGTCAACTTTCGACGTCAGGTACAGATAAATATCGTATACAGATCATTACAGGTGTTTGAACAGATGGTCAGTATGTTGGTGTCATATGGGTATTTTGTGTAGATTTGTGTAGATTTCGTTGGTTTTATACTGTCAAAATACCCACAAAGAACAACGTGTATGTTGGCACCCACACCACCAGAAATAACCCATAAAACACAGAAAGATTAAAGGTACATGCCCACTCAGTAGGTTATAATATAGGGAGCCAGATTGTTTTGTATGTTCTGTTGATATGAACTTGTCTGGCAAAATAAACATTAATTCACCATTGCCCCACGTATGGATTGGCATTATTATACATTTCATATCAGACATAAATGTCCACACTGATATCAGGGGCGATAACCGTGTTTCATTAAAATGATAACGGGCATTACTATTTATTCTCTGATGTGCAATGAACATACTTTATAATCTGTCGAATATATTATTTTTTCAGGTGACGCATTTAATAAGTACATTTGTATAAATAATTAAAAGATATCATGCCTCATTTGCATATGAAAATAGTATGATACCACTGCGAGACACTTAGTTAATTCCTATAAAGAACATGTGCCTAATGAGTGGGCATGTACCTTTAACCGTTCTTCAAGAACCTGTGATACATATTGCACAATAAGTGGCTACACTCGTCAGAAACACATTTTTGTTGTCGCGTGGGACATATATAATGTGGCTGTGACTGGATAAATGGGGCTTATGGAGTTTGCGACCAGTGTAGATCCTGATGAAACAGTAAACTGCTGTAACCTGATAACACTCTATATTGCTTGTTAGACATTGATGCAGTTACGAACAATGCAGATCATGATCAGACTGTGCGGATGCACAGGCTGATCTTGATCTACACTGGTCGCAAACCCATCACCCTCCTATAGCCCGAAACTGATGTATAGTTCTTAGCAGCATGACAGGTATTTCGTTAACGGAATGGTAAATGGTGACCAGTGCAGATCCTGATCAGACTATGCGGGTGCACAGACCGTGCGGATGCACAGGCTGATCTAGATCTACAATGGTTGCAAAACCCATAAGCCCCGTTTCTTCAGTCACAACCATAATTATATTTATTTGGCCTCATGGTTAAGAAATGGAAACATTAAGTACAACAACAGTTATTTTATGCAACAAATGGCTACTTATATACAAGATTACAATTATTGTAATTTACAGTTTATTCCGCAATCATTTTGAAATACGAGACTTGTTTCACCAATTAGTTAGTATATCCGATAAAGATATAAGTGCAATACACACGTTTTAGTAATTTTAATAAACATTTAGAAATATGAATCATTTTAATAAATTAATTAATATTACAAGCACTGAATGCAAGTGACTTTGTGACGTAGAAGAATTATTTCATCGCGTAATCAACAACTTTCATGACATCATATGTACATATTCTTCGCTCTAAATGACTTGAAAGTTATGACGTAAATGAGATCACGTGGGCCTCTAGAAGACATTTATTCCCTCCAAGGAAAGAATTTCCTGAGAAACTGTAGTAAGCCACCGATTGGTGTGTAATACATTCGCCAGAATAGCAGCAATAGTTTATTTTTCACAGCGCAGCTCGAATTCAGCAATAACTATATTCAGTGTAATATTTTCTCCATACTGGCTATAACGCCTATTTTCTTTTCACACTGCGACTCGAATTCTGCAAGATCCGTTAATATGTGTAATATCCTCTCCATCATGCCAGCATAGTCCATTTCCTTTTCCCACCGCGCCTCATATTCAAGAAGATCAGTTAGTCCATTTTTAATTTACACCGTGGCTCGTATTCAGCAAGAACCGCTCATTGACATCCGTGTGCAGCCGCCGACACCAGCAGCCACGCCCATATTAAGAAGAACACTGTCTGAACACGCCCATATTAAGAAGACTATTGTCTGACAACGCCCATATTAGGAGACAATTGTCTAACCACGCCCATATTAATGTGAACAATGTCTAACCACGCCCATATTAAGGAGAACATTGTCTAACCACGCCCATATTTATGAGACTATTGTCTGATAGGTTCCTACTGACGGCGTGTGACCTTGTAAGTGGAAGAATGCAGTTTGTCAGCAGCAACCCACGAAGTATCCCTATATATAGCTGCACCGAAGCGAGCTCTCTGACACTATGTCATTGTCTGATCGTTCTGGGTTTCCACCATCATGGTCGCCCATGAAGCGACCGGAAATGCATAGTTGCAGTTTCACGGTGAACATTTTAACACCAGGGTAACCTGGATTTTCCGGCTGTCATGCATGGCGGGGGCCTTGCGTGACAGCCAGAAAATTTTGGTTACACCTGGGATACTCCTGGTCTGTTGAACCGCCCACACCCTGCTAATTCCCTCAGTACAAGGTCCAACCCGAGTGATCACCTCTACAGCTATGTCTACAATGGGCAACAATGTTCGCATGTTTCGTTGATACCTTTGTATGACACACCTTGTCACTTTGATGTAACGTTCAAACGTCGATTTCGAATTTCACGCAATGTTCGCATGCCGTCTTTGTCTCTCTTAAAATATCGCCGAATTCGTTATACTGCGGTGCTGCCAGTTTATGTTTCCGCCGATGCCGTAACGCTGCGATTCTGCCATGACTTTGTTTTTTCCGTCGATGCCGTAACGCTGCGATTCTGCCATTTTGTTTTTTCAGCCGATGTCGTACCGTTGCCATTATGCCATTTTGTTTTTCCGCCGATGTCGTACCGCTGCGATTCTGCCTTTAAGTTTTTGTTTTTCGCCGATGTTGTAACTTTCCAGTGCCGCCGTTGAATTTCTGACACTGTCATCATTGCCATATGTTTAACATGATGACCATGTTGTTTTGATGTCCTTCTATCACACATAATGTCGTCAATGTCCACGTTTGTAATACACGCTGCTTTGTGATTTACGGCGGTCACTGCGGGAAGAGATTCCGTAGATGAAATAAATCCTCCTAGAGGCCTACCCGATGTCATGTACGTTACACTATGTCGCCATTTATGGAGAAGAAAATTCGCATACAATAACAATAACATCATTAAAATCATTAATTTCATAACTTCACAACTCTTACTTCACACTTTTACCTAAAAATCTGCAGTTGTAACATATACTTTATTCAAAATTATTTATTTTCAAGAAATTTGTAAAATGTCTAAAGAAATTTGTAAATAAACATTCATTTCTTTATCAAATTTACAAACATCTCAAGGAAACAAATGTTGTACTTCAATGAGATATAAATAAACTACGGTATATGTCTTTCCACAATGTTGCCACTATTGTAACATTCTGATGTCACCTTTAAATTTCTCACGAGGTCACCTATCCTGTAACATTCTGATGTCACCTTTGAGTTTCTCACAAGGTCACCAATCTTGTAACATTCTGACCTTTGAGTTTCCCATACTGTCGATGTCGAGATATTCTGTTGCTCCGATATCGCCTTTAAATTCACACATACTCGCCAATGTTGTGATCTTCTGGCGTCGCCTTTGAGTTTCCCACATTGCTTTTTGTATATCCCATAATATAGCCAATGCTGTGATGTCGCCTTTGCATTTCCCAGAATTTCGCCAATGTTCTGATGTCGCCGTTGAATTTCCCATAATATCGCCATTGTTGTGATGTTCTGATGCTGCCATTGAATTTCCCACAATATCGCCAATGTTGCGATGTTCTGATCATGTCGCCGTTGAATTTCCCACAATACCGCCACTGTTGAGATGTCCTGGTATCGCCGTTGAATTTCCCACAATATCGCCAATGTTGTGATGTTCTGATGTTGCCATTGAATTTCCCACAATATCGCCAATGTTGCGACGTTCTGATCATGTCGCCGTTGAATTTCCCACAATATCGCCAATGTTGAGATGTCCTGATGTCGCCGTTGAATTTCCCACACTATCGCCAATGTTGTGACGTTCTGATGTCGCCGTTGAATTTCCCAAAATATCGCCAATGTTGAAATGTTCGGATGTCGCCATTGAATTTCCCTCAATATCGCCAATGTTAAGATGTTCTGATGTTGCCATTGAATTTCCCACAATATCGCCAATGTTGAGATGTTCTGATGTCGCCATTGAATTTCACTCAATATCGCCAATATTGAGATGTTCTGATGTCGCCATTGAATTTCCGCCAATATCGCCAATGTTGAGATGTCCTGATGTCGCCGTTGATTTTCCCACAATATCGCCAATGTTGCGACGTTCTGATGTCGCCGTTGAATTTCCCACAATATCGCCAATGTTGAGATGGTCTGTTGTTGCCATTGAATTTCCCACAATATCGTAAATGTTGAGATGTTCTGATGTCGCCGTTAAATTTGTCACAATATGATATCGCCAATGTTGAGATGTTCTGATGTCGCCGTTGAATTTCCCACAATATCGCCAATGTTGCGACGCTCTGATGTTGCCATTGAATTTCCCACAATATCGTAAATTTTGAGATGTTCTGATGTCGCCGTTAAATTTCTCACAATATGATATCGCCAATGTTGAGATGTTCTGATGTCGCCGTTTAATTTCCCACAATATCGCCAATGTTGCGACGTTCTGATGTCGCCGTTGAATTTCCCACAATATCGCCGATGTTGAGATGTTCTGATGTTGCCATTAAATTTCCCACAATATCGCAAATGTTGACATGTTATGATGTCGCCATTGAATTTCCCACAATATCGCCAATGTTGAGATGTTCTGATGTCGCCAGAATTTGCGTCAATATCGCCAATGTTGAGATGTTCTGATGTTGTCATTGAATTTCCCACAATATCGCCAATGTTGAGATGTTCAGATGTCGGCATTGAATTTCCGTCAATATCGCCAATGTTAAGATGTTCTGATTTTGCCATTGAATTTCCCACAATATCGCCAATGTTGAGATGTTCTGATGTCGCCAGAATTTCCGTCAATATCGCCAATGTTGAGATGTTGTGATGTTGTCATTGAATTTCCCACAATATCGCCAATGTTGAGATGTTCTGATGTCGCCATTGAATTTCCGTCAATATCGCCAATGTTAAGATGTTCTGATTTTGCCATTAAATTTCCCACAATATCGCCAATGTTGAGATGTTCTGATGTCGCCATTGAATTTCCGTCAATATCGCCTATGTTGAGATGTTGTGATGTCGCCGTTGAATTTCCCACAATATCGCCAATGTTGAGGTGTTCTGATGTCGCCATTGAATTCCCCTTAATATCGCCAATGTTAAGATGTTCTGATGTTGCCATGGAATTTGCAACACTATCGCCAATGTTGAGATGTTCTGATGTCGTCTTTGAATTTCCGTCAATATCGCCAATGTTGAGATGTTCTGATGTCGCCGTTGAATTTCCCACAATATCGCCAATGTTGCAACGTTCTGATGTCGCCGTTCAATTTCCCACAATATCGACAATGTTGCGACGTTCTGACGTCGCCGTTGAATTTCCCACAATATCGCCAATGTTGAGGTGTTCCGATGTTGCCATTGAATTTCCCACAATATCGCAAATGTTGAGATGTTCTGATGTCGCCATTGAATTTCCCTCAATATCGCCAAAGTTAAGATGTTCTGATGTCGCCTTTGAATTTCACACAATATCGCCAATGTTGAGATGTTCTGATGTCGCCATTGAATTTCCCTCAATATCGCCAAAGTTAAGATGTTCTGATGTCGCCTTTGAATTTCACACAATATCGCCAATGTTGAGATGTTCTGATGTCGCCATTGAATTTCCCTCCATATCGCCAATGTTGAGGTATTCTGATGTTGCCATTGAATTTCCCACACTATCGCAAATGTTGAGATGTTCTGATGTCGCCATTGAATTTCCCTCAATATCGCCAATGTTAAGATGTTCTGATGTCGGTTTTGAATTTCCCACAATATCTCCAATATTGCGATGCTCTGATGTCGTCATTGAATGTCGCTAAATAACGCCAATGTTGAGATGTTCTTATGTCGCAATAGAATTTCCCTCAATAACGCCAATGTTGAGATGTTCTGATGTCGTCATTGAATTTCCCCCAATATCGCCAATGTTGAGATGTTCTGATGTCGTCATTGAACTTCCCTCAATATCACAAATGTTTACACGTTCTCATGTCGCCATTGTATTTCTCTAAATATAGCCAATGTTCAGATGTTCTGATGTCGTCTTTGAATTTCCGTCAATATTGCCAATGTTGAGATGTTCTGATATCGCCATTGAATTTCTCTCTATATCGCCATTGTTGAGATGTTCTGATGTCGTCTTTGAATTTCCCACAATATCGCCATGAGATAGACAAATTTGCCACCGGGGTAATGAAACTTGTATAGATAGATAACAACTGCCACCATTGGGTTGCCAACCGGGGTAATGGAACTTGTATATATAGATAACAACTGCCACCATTATGTTGCCAACCGGGGTAATGGAAGTTGTATAGATAGATAACAACTGCCACCATTATGTTGCCAACCGGGGTAATGTAAGTTGTATAGATAGATAACAACTGCCACCGTTATGTTGCCAACCGGGGTAATGTAAGTAGCATAGATAGATAACAACTGCCACCATTATGTTGCCAACCGGGGTAATGGAAGTTGTATAGATAGATAACAACTGCCACCGTTATGTTGCCAACCGGGGTAATGCAAGTAGCATAGATAGATAACAACTGCCACCATTATGTTGCCAACCGGGGTAATGGAAGTTGTATAGATAGATAACAACTGCCACCATTATTTTACCAACCACCGTTATGTTGCCAACCAGGGTAATGGACGTTGTATAGACAGATAAAAACCGCCACCTTTATGTTGCCAACCAGGGTAATGGAAGTTGTACAGATAGATAACAACTGCCACCATTATGTTGCCAACCGGGGTAATGTAAGTTGTATAGATAGATAACAACTGCCACCGTTATGTTGCCAACCGGGGTAATGTAAGTAGCATAGATAGATAACAACTGCCACCATTATGTTGCCAACCGGGGTAATGGAAGTTGTATAGATAGATAACAACTGCCACCGTTATGTTGCCAACCGGGGTAATGTAAGTTGCATAGATAGATAACAACTGCCACCATTATGTTACCAACCGGCGTAATGGAAGTTGTATATATAGATAACAACTACCACCGTTATGTTGCCAACCGGGGTAATGAAAGTTGTATAGATAGATAACAACTGCCACTGTTATGTTGCCAACTGGGGTAATGGAAGTTGTATAGATAGATAACAACTGCAACCGTTATGTTGCCAACTGGGGTAATGGAAGTTGTATAGATAGATAACAACTGCAACCGTTATGTTGCCAACCAGGGTACTGGAAGTTGTATAGATATATACAAACTGCCATCGTTATGTTGCCAACTGGGGTAATCTAAGTTGTATAGATAGATAACAACTGCGACTGTTATGTTGCCAACCAGGATACTGGAAGTTGTATAGATATATCACAACTGCCAACCGTTTTGTTGCCAACGGGGTAATGAAAGTTGTATAGATAGATAACAAACTGCCACCGTTTATGTTGCCAACGGGGTAAGGGAAGTTTTAAGATAGATAACAACTGCAAAACCGTTATGTTTGCCAACTGTAACTGGAAAGTTGTATAGATAGATACACTGCACGTTATGTTTGCCAACCAGGGTACGGAAAGTTGTAAAATATTAACAAACTGCCATCGTTATGTTGCCAACTGGGGTAATCTAAGTTGTATAGATAGATAACAACTGCGACTGTTATGTTGCCAACCAGGATACTGGAAGTTGTATAGATATATCACAACTGCCACCGTTATGTTGCCAACTGTGGTAATGGAAGTTGTATAGATAGATATGATCTGCCACTGTTAGATTGCCAACCAGAGTAATGTAAGTTGTATAGATAGATAACAACTGCCACCGCTATTTTGCCAACCGGGGTACTGGAAGTTGTATAGATAGATAACAACTGCCACCGTTATGTTGCCAACCGGGGAAATGGAAGTTGTATAGATAGATAACAACTGCCACAATTATGTTGCAAACCGGGGTGATGGAAGTTGTATATATAGATATTAACTGCCACCATTATGTTGCCAACCCGGGTAATGGAAGTTGTACAGATAGATGACAACTGCCACCGTTATGTTGCCAACCGAGGTAATGGAAGTTGTACAGATAGATAACAACTGCCACCATTATGTTGCCAACCCGGGTAATTGAAGTTGCATAGATAGATGACAACTGCCACGGTGACCGTTATGTTGCCAACCAGGGTAATGGAAGTTGTATAGATCAATAACAACTGCCACCATTATGTTGCCAACCGGGGTAATGGAAATTGTATAGATAAATAACAACTGCCACCATTATGTTGCCAACCAGGGTAGGGTTAATGGAAGTTGTAATAGATAAATAACAACTGCCACCATTATGTTGCCAACCGGGGTAATGGAAGTTGTATAGATAGATAACAACTACCACCGTTATGTTGCCAACAAGGGTAATGGAAGTTGTATAGATAGATAACAGCTGCCACCTATTATGTTAACAACCAGGGTAATGGAAGTTGTATAGATATATAACAACTGCCACCATTATTTTGTAAACCGGGGTAATGGAAGTTGTATCGATAGATAACAACACAGATAACAGACACATAAGGAAATGTGATTGTTGTGGTACAATATCACATTGCAATATATAATGTTGTGATAGCAATACCACATTGTTATAGAAGGTCACATAAGGAAATGTTGTTGTGGTACAAATACCCCAATGTTAAAGATGGTCACATACGGAATAAAGTTGTTGTGATACCAATACCACACTGTTAAAGATGGTCACATACGGGAATGAAATATCTGTTACCAATACCACATTGTTTAAGATGGCCACATACGGGAATGGAATTGCTGTGATACAAATACCAAATTGTTAAGATGGCTACATACGGGAATGGAATTGTTGTGATACCAATACAACATTGTTAAAGATGGCCACATACCGGAATGGAATTGCTGTGATACCAATACCACATAGTTAAAGATGGCCACATACGGGAATGGAATTGATGTGATACCAATACCACATTGTTAAAGATGGTCAAGTACGAGAATGGAATTGCTGTGATACCTATACCACATAGTTAAAGATGGTCACATACGGGAATGGAATTGCTGAGATACCAAAACTACATTGTTAAAGATGGTCACATACGGTAATGGAATTTCTGTGATACCAATACCACATAGTTAAAGATGGCCACATACGGGAATGGAATTGCTGTGATACCAATACCACATTGTTAAAGATTGTCATATACAGGAATGGAATTGCTGTGATACCAATTCCACATTGTTATAGACGGTCAAATACGGGAATGGAATTGCTGTGATACCAATACCACATAGTAACAGATGGCCACACACGGGAATGGAATTGATGTGATATCAATACCACATTGTTAAAGGTTGTCACTTACCGGAATGAAATTGATGTGATACCAATACCACATTGTTAAAGATGGCCACATACGGGAATGGAATTGATGTGATACCAATACCACATAGTTACAGATGGCCACATACGGGAATGAAATTGCTGTGATACCAATACCTCATAGTTAAAGATGGCCACATACGGGAATGGAATTGCAGTGATACCAATAACACATTGTTAAAGATGGTCAAATACGGGAATGGAATTGATGTGATCCCAATACCACATAGTTAAAGATGGCCACATAATGGAATGGAATTGATGTGATACCAATACCACATTGCTAAAGATTGTCAAATATGGGAATGGAATTGCTGTGATACCAATACCAGATAGTTTAAGATGGCCACATACGGGAATGGAATTGATGTGATACCAATACCACATTGTTAAAGATGGCCACATACGGGAATGGAATTGATGTGATACCAATACCACTTTGCTAAAGATGGCCACATTCGGGATTGGAATTGCAGTGATACCAATATCAAATAGTTAAAGATGGCCTCATACGGGAATTGAATTGCTTTGATACCAATTCCACATAGTTAAAGATGGCTACATACGGGAACGGAATTGCTGTGATCCCAATACCACATAGTTAAAGATGGCCACATACGGGAATAGAATTGATGTGATACCAATACCACATTGTTAAAGATTGTCAAATACGGGAATGGAATTGCTGTGATACCAATACCACATAGTTAAAGATGGCCACATACTGGAATGGAATTGATGTGATACCAATACCACATTGTTAAAGATGGCCACATACGGGAATGGAATTGATGTGATACCAATACCACATTGTTAAGATGGCTACATACGGGAATGGAATTGTTGTGATAACAATACCACATTGTTACAGATGGCTCCATAGGATAATCGAATTGCTGTGAAACGAATACCACATTGTTAAAGATGGCCACATACGGGAATGGAATTGCTGTGATACCAATACTACATTGTTAAAAATGGTCACATACGCGAATGGAATTGTTGTGATACCAATACTACATTGTTAAATATAGTAACATACGGGAATGGAATTGCTGTGATACCAATACCACATTGTTAAAGATGGTCACATACGGGAATGGAATTACTGTGATACCAATACCACATAGTTAAAGATGGTCACATACGGGAATGGAATTGCTGTGATACCAATACCACATAGCTAAAGATTGCCACATACGGGAATGAAATTCATGTGATACCAATACAACATTGTTAAAAATGGTCACTTACAGGAATAGAATTGATGTGATACCAATACCACATTGTTAAAGATGGCCACATACCGGAATGGAATTGATATGATACCAATACCACATAGTTACAGATGACCACATACGGGAATGGAATTGCTGTGATCCCAATACCTCATAGTTAAAGATGGCCACATACGGGAATGGAATTGATGTGATACCAATACAACATTGTTAAAGATGTTCAAATACGAGAATGGAATTGCTGTGATACCAATACCACATAGTTAAAGATGGCCACATACGGGAATGGAATTGATGTGATACCAATACCACATTGTTAAAGATGGCCACATACAGGAAGAATGGAATTGCAGTGATACCAATACCACATAGATAAAGATGGCTCCACACGGGAATGGAATTGATGTGATACCAATACCACATTGCTAAAGATGGTCAAATACGGGAATGGAATTGCTGTGGTACCGATATCACATAGTTAATAGTTTAAGACGGCCACATACGGGAATGGAATAGATGTGAAACCAATACCACATTGTTAAAGATGGCCACATACGGGAATGGAATTGCAGTGATACCAATACCACATAGTTAAAGATGGCTATATACGATAATGGAATTGATGTGATACCAATACCACATTATTGAAGATGGTCACATACGGGAATTGAATTGCTGTGATACCAATACCAAATAGTTAAAGATGGCCACATTCGGGATTGGAATTGATGTGATACCAATACCACATTGTTAAAGACGGCCACATACGGGAAAGGAATTGCTGTGATACCAATTCCACATTGCTAAAGATGGTCAAATACGGGAATGGAATTGCTGTGATACCAATACCACATAGATACAGATGGCCACATACGGGAATGGAATTGATGTGATACCAACACCACATTGTTAAAGATGGTCACAAACAGGAATGGAATTGATGTGATACCAATACCACATTGTTAAAGATGGCCACATACGGGAATGGAATTGATGTGATACCAATACCACATTGTTAAGATGGCTACATACGGGAATGGAATTGTTGTGATAACAATACCACATTGTTACAGATGGCTCCATACGATAATCGAATTGCTGTGATACGAATACCACATTGTTAAAGATGGCCACATACGGGAATGGAATTGTTGTGATACCAATACTACATTGTTAAAAATGGTCACATACGGGAATGGAATTGTTGTGATACCAAT
The DNA here is from genome assembly GCA_029237695.1 of Conchocele bisecta. Lineage (NCBI taxonomy): Eukaryota > Metazoa > Mollusca > Bivalvia > Lucinida > Thyasiridae > Conchocele > Conchocele bisecta. Next base: position 132,317,632 of record CM055267.1, read on the forward strand.
ACTACATTGCTAAATATATTCACATACGGGAATGGAATTGCTGTGATACCAATACCACATTGTTAAAAATGGTCACTTACAGGAATATAATTGATGTGATACCAATATCACATTGTTGAAGATGGCCACATACCGGAATGGAATTGCTGTGATCCCAATACTACATTGTTATAGACGGCCACATACGGGAATGGAATTGCTGTGATCACAATACCTCATAGTTAAAGATGGTCACATACGGGAATGGAATTGATGTGATACCAATACCACATTGTTAAAGATGTTCAAATACGGGAATGGAATTGCTGTGATACCAATACCACATAGTTAAAGATGGCCACATACGGGAATGGAATTGATGTGATACCAATACCACATTGTTAAAGATGGCCACATACAGGAATGGAATTGCAGTGATACCAATACCACATAGGTAAAGATGGCTCCATACGGGAATGGAATTGATGTGATACCAATACCACATTGCTAAAGATGGTCAAATACGGGAATGGAATTGCTGTGGTACAAATACCACATAGTTAATAGTTTAAGACGGCCACATACGGGAATGGAATAGATGTGATACCAATACCACATTGTTAAAGATGGCCACATACGGGAATGGAATTGCAGTGATACCAATACCAAATAGTTAAAGATGGCCACATACGGGAATGGAATTGCATTGATACCAATACCACATAGTTAAAGATGGCTATATACGATAATGGAATTGATGTGATACCAATACCACATTATTAAAGATGGTCACATACGGGAATTGAATTGCTGTGATACCAATACCAAATAGTTAAAGATGGCCACATTCAGGATTGGAATTGATGTGATACCAATACCACATTGTTAAAGACGGCCACATACGGGAAAGGAATTGCAGTGATACCAACACCACATAGTTAAATATGGCTACAAATGGGAATGGAATTGATGTGATATCATTACCAAATAGTCAAAGATGGCCACATACGGGAATGGAATTGATGTGATACCAATACCACATTGTTAAAGATGGCCACATACGGGAAAGGAATTGCAGTGATACCAATACCACATTGTTAAAGATGGCCACATATGGGAAAGGAATTGCTGTGATACCAATACAACATTGATAAAGATGGCCACATACGGGAATGGAATTTCAGTGATACCAATACCACATTGTTAAAGATGGCCACATACGGGAAAAGAATTGCTGTGATACCAATACCACATTGTTAAAGATGGTCAAATACGGGAATGGCATTGCTGTGATATCGATACCAAATAGTTACAGATGGCCGCATACGGGAATGGAATTGCTGTTATACCAATACTACATTGTTAAAGATGGCCACATACGGGAATGGAATTGATGTGATACCAATACCACATAGATAAAGATGGCCACATACGGGAATGGAATTGCAGTGATACCAATACCACATTGATAAAGATGGCCACATACGGGAATGGAATTGCAGTGATACCAATACCACATTGATAAAGATGGCCACATACGGGAATGGAATTGCAGTGATACCAATACCACATTGTTAAAGATGGCCACATACGGGAAAGGAATTGCTGTGATACCAATAACTCATAGTTAAAGATAGCCACATACGGGAATGGAATTGATGTAATACCAATACAACATAGTTAAAGATGGCCACATACTGGAATGGAATTGATGTGATACCAATACCACATTGTTAAAGATGGCCACATACGGGAATGGAATTGCAGTGATACCAATACCATATAGTTAAAGATGACCACATACGGGAATGGAATTGATGTGATACAAATACCACATTGCTAAAGATCAAATACGGGAATGGAATTGCTGTGATACCAATACTACATAGTTAAAGATGGCCACATACCGGAATGGAATTGCAGTGATACCAATATCAAATACTTAAATATGGCCTCATACGGGAATGGAATTGCTGTGATACCAATACCACATAGATAAAGATGGCCACATACGGGAATGGAATTGATGTGATACCAATACCACATTGTTAAAGATGGCCACATACCGGAATGGAATTGCTGTGATACCAATACCAAATAGTTAAAGATGGCCACATACAGGAATGGAATTGATGTGATACCAATATCACATTTTTAAAGATGGCCACATACTGGAATGGAATTGATGTGATACCAATACCACATTGTTAAAGATGGCCACATACGGGAATGGAATTGCAGTGATACCAATACCAAATAGTTAAAGATGGCAACATACGGGAATGGAATAACTGTGATACCAATACCATAGAGTTAAAGATGGCTACATACGGGAATGGAATTGATGTGATACCAATACCACATTGTTAAAGATGGTCACATACGGGAATGGAATTGCTGTGATACCAAGACCAAATAGTTAAAGATGGCCACATACGGGAATGGAATTGATGTGATATTAATACCACATTGTTAATGATGGCCACATACGGGAATGGAATTGCTGTGATACCAATACCAAATAGTTATAGATGGCCACATACGGGAATGGAATTGATGTGATACCAATACCACATAGTTAAAGATGGCCACATACGGGAATGGAATTGCAGTGATACCAATACCACATTGATAAAGATGGCCACATACGGGAATGGAATTGCAGTGATACCAATACCACATTGTTAAAGATGGCCACATACGGGAAAGGAATTGCTGTGACACCAATAACGCGTAAGTTAAAGATAGCCACATAGGGGAATGGACTTGATGTAATACCAATACCACATTGTTAAAGATGGCCAAATACGGGAATGGAATTGATGTGATACCAATACAACATTGTTAAAGATGGTCAAATACGGGAATGGAATTGCTGTGATACCAATACCACATAGTTAAAGATGGCCACGTACGGGAAAGGAATTGATGTGATACCAATACCACATTGTTAAAGATGGTCACATACTGGAATGGAATTGATGCGATACCAATACCACATTGTTAAAGATGGCCACATACGGGAATGGAATTGCAGTGATACCAATACCATATAGTTAAAGATGGCCACATACGGGAATGAAATTGATGTGATACCAATACCACATTGTTAAAGATGGTCAAATACGGGAATGAAATTGCTGTGATACTAATACTACATAGTTAAAGATGGCCACATACGGGAATGGAATTGATGTGATACCAATACCACTTTGCTAAAGATGGCCACATTCGGGATTGGAATTGCAGTGATACCAATATCAAATAGTTAAAGATGGCCTCATACTGGAATTGGAATTGAATGCGATACCAATACCCACATTGTTAAAGATGGGCCACATAGGGAATGGAATTGCAGTGATACCAATAATATAGTTAAAAGATGGCACATTAGGGAATGAAATTGATGTTGATACCAATACCACATTGTTAAAGATGGTCAAATACGGGAATGAAATTGCTGTGATACTAATACTACATAGTTAAAGATGGCCACATACGGGAATGGAATTGATGTGATACCAATACCACTTTGCTAAAGATGGCCACATTCGGGATTGGAATTGCAGTGATACCAATATCAAATAGTTAAAGATGGCCTCATACTGGAATTGAATTGCTTTGATACCAATTCCACATAGTTAAAGATGGCTACATACGGGAATGGAATTGATGTGATACCAATACCACATTGTTAAAGATGGTCACATACGGGAATGGAATTGATGTGATACCAATACCACATTGTTGAAGATGGCCACATACGGGAATGGAATTGCAGTGATACCAATACCACATTGATAAAGATGGTCACATACGGGAATGGAATTGATGTGATACCAATACCCCTTTGTTAAAGATGGCCACATACGGGAATGGAATTGCAGTGATACCAATATTAAATAGTTAAAGATGGCCTCATACGGGAATGGAATTGCTGTGATACCAATACCACATAGTTAAAGATGGCTACATACGGGAATGGAATTGATGTGATACCAATACCACATTGTTAAAGATGGTCACATACGGGAATGGAATTGCTGTGATACATACATAGGGAATGGAATTGCTGTGATACCAATACCAAATAGTTAAAGATGGCCACATACTACGGGGCGCCATGCAGGACAGGTTAATTATATGTACAAAACCAATTTTGTCCGGACAAAATTGAGTTTTGTAACACTAAAAATCACAAAATCCAATTATGTAAAATTCTGATACAAAAACCAATTTTGTCCAGAGAAAACTGAGTTTTGTAACACTAAAAATCACAAAATCCAATTATGCAAAATTCTGATATACAAAATTCATTTTTGTTATAAAGGATTCAATTTTGTAAGACAGAATTGAGTTTTGTGAACAAAATTCAGTTTTTTGGGACAGAATTCAGTTTTGTCCACAAAAGTCAGTTTTGTCCACAAACATTAGTTTGCGTAGGATAGTCTATGTCATCTCTACGTTGATTGGTTGAGATCGGTCTTAGTCCATTTTACTAGATGGTGGAGTACACTTGCAGGTTTAAATATTTTAATGCGAAAATATAGCCCAATATATCAATATTATACTTCTTTATGGACAGATATTTTGGTTATATTATGATTACAAATGAGTGGTCACACCATATAAGCATATATACTTTGAAGGAGAAATAAGAAAAATATTCAGAATTTTCCCTCAATTATGTAAACAGGGTCAAACATAAAGTAGCCGGGACATAGCTAGACCTGAGAGCATGCCCATATATAGAGAATACCAGGCTGGTGTATTTTGATATCAAGTTTATCAGGCAAGGCTAGGAAACGCGCAGGAATTCCGAGGCTTGCCGAGGAATTCCTACCGTTTCCGAGCCGAGCCTGATAAACTTGATATTAAAATACACTAGCCTGGTATTCTATTTATCAGGTAGCGTTTTATGCTCGAAAATGGCATTAGATGACGTCGTATTCTAACAGTAGATCTAACCTTGTGAAACAAATGGTATTGGATCTGTGTCTACTAGTTGCGATGTTAAGTGTTCGCAACTATGTGTCTACATGCATTATTTACAGTATACACCATCTTAGTATCCATGGTATCTACACAAATACTACAAATGGTTTCCTCAAATGGCCCAATACACACATTCTGTTTATAAACACAGACAGCAGTCAGAACACAGGTCACAGCACGTGTATTATTGATTTAACTGGGGCAGATGTACCTTGCGATACACAATAAATGAGGTCTGTACTCGCGGGAGATCTACATGTACATGAAGTATGTGTACATTTATAACGCAAATGAGTTTAAATACGAATGGGTTTGTCAACGTTTGACTGTTTGGAGATAATTGAAGCAAAATGGCAGAATGAGAAATGAATCACCGACAGAATGAGAAATGAATCATCGACATTGAATGTGTAGATCGGCGACCGTGACCCATTTCTCCAGTGCAGTTTCTGACCAATGGTAGTCCTTCTTACATGCGTGTGCAGAATTGAATTTTGTGACACAGAATTGAATTTTGTTACACAGAATTGACAGAATTGAATTTTGTGACACAGAATTGAATTTTGTGACACAGAATTGAGTTTTGTGGCAGAAAAGTGAATTTAGTGACACAGAATTGAATTCTGTTACACATAATTGAATTTTGTGGCACAAAAGTGAATTTTGTAACACAGAGTTTTGTGGTCACAAAATTAAATTGAATTTTGTGACACAGAATTGAATTTTGTGGCACAAAAATGATTTTTTGTTGACAAAATTGAGCCATGTCCCACTTGGCGCCCCATACATACGGGAATGGAATTGATGTAATACCAATACCACATTGTTAAAGATGGCCACATACGGGAATGGAATTGCTGTGATACCAATACCAAATAGTTAAAGATGGCCACATACGGGAAGTGAATTGATGTGATACCAATACCACATTGTTAAAGATGGCCACATACGGGAAAGGAATTGCTGTGATACCAATACCACATTGTTAAATATGGCTACTTACGGGAATGAATTGATGTGATACCAATACAAAATAGTTAAAGATGGCCACATAAGGAATGGAATTGCTGAGATACCAATACTACATTGTTAAAGATGGCCACATACGGGAATGGAATTGCTGTGATACCAATACCACATAGTTAAAGATGGCCACATACGGGAATGGAATTGCTGTGATTCCAATACCACATTTTTAAAGATGGTCACATACAGGAATGGAATTGCTGTGATACCAATACCACATTGCTAAAGATGGTCACATACAGGAATGGAATTGCTGTGATACCAATACAACATTGTTAAAGATGGTCACATACGGTAATGGAATTGATGTGATACCAATACCACATTGGCAAAGATCGTCTCATACGGGAATGGAATTGCTGTGATACCAATACCACATAGCTAAAGATGGCCACATACGGTAATGGAATTGATGTGGTACCAATACCACATTATTAAAGATCGTCACATACGGGAATGGAATTGCTGTTATACCAATACCACATAGTTAAAGATGGCCACATACGGTAATGGAATTGATGTGATACCAATACCACATTGTTAAAGATCGTCACATACGGGAATGGAATTGCTGTGATACCAATACCTAATAGTTAAAGATGGCCACATACGGGAATGGAATTGATGTGATACCAATACTACATTGCTAAAGATGGTCACATACGGGAATGGAAGTGATGTGATACCAATTCTACATTGTTAAAGATGGTCACGTACGGGAATGGAATTGCTGTGATACCAATACCACATTGTTAAAGATGGTCACATACGGGAATGGAATTGTTGTAATACCAATACCTGTATACCACAGCCTTAATGATGGCAGCAGACGCTACTGAAAATGCATATTCCGCTTTGTTCATTGTTGTAACAGATGTGCAAACGATATTGTTGTGGTACTATTCGGTTCTTATGGATAGTTACATGTGTAAAAATAAGTGATACCAATACACCATCTTTAATTATGTCCAAATCTGCAAATACACCATCTTATAAGTATATCCAATGTGCAAATGAAATGGTTGTGATACCGTCTTTAATTACATGTCCAAATGTGCAAATGGAATATTGTTGTGATACCAATACAACAACTTTAAGTATGTCCAAATTTGTAAATGCAATTGTTGTGATACCGATACACCATCTTTAATTATGTTCAGATTTGCAAATGGAAGTGGTGTGATACCAATAACCATCTTTAAGTATGTCAAATGTGCAAATGGAATTGGTGTGATACCAATGCACCATCTTTAATTATGTCCAAATGTGCAAATGAAATGTTTGTGATACCATACACCATCTAAAATAACATATGTATATCTAAATGTACAAAAAGAATCGTTGTGATACGGGGCATCATACATCAAGTGATGTCCACATGTATAAATGGAATTGACGTGACAATACCCAATGGCAACATGTGCAAATGGAAGTGTTGTGATACCAATAACACAAAGCTTCACTACAAATGGATGTATTGTAATACAATACCCCATACCCAATATTATTTGTTGTTATTTTTATCAATACCCGCCCCATTACCCACACAGTGCAAATTATTATGTTGGTTATATCAATACCCCATACCCTCCAACACAGTGCAAAATATTAGTGTTTATATCCATACACCATACCCACACAGTGCACTTATTATGTTGTTATAGCATAACCCCATACCCACACAGGGCAAATATTATGTTGTTATATCAATACCCCATACCCACACAGTGCAAATATTATGTTGCTATATCAATACCCCATACCCACACAGTGCAACTATTATGTTGTTATATCAATACCCTATGCCCACACAGTGCAAATGTTATGTTGTTATATCAATACCCCATACCCACACAGTGCAACTATTATGTTGTTATATCAATACCCCATGCCCACACATTTAGTTGCACCCCTATAAAGTTTTTGTTTGTAAATATAATACCCCATAGCACAGTGCAACATTAGTTGTTATATCAAAACCCCAATCCCACACAGTCAAACTATTATGTTTGTTATATCAATACCCCATAACCCCACAGTGCAAATATTATGTTGTTTATAAAAAAATCACCAAATAACCGCGAGCAAATTATTATGTTGTTATATCAATACCCCATACCCACACAGTACAACTATTATGTTGTTATATCAATACCCCATACCCACACAGTGCAAATATTATGTTGTTATATCAATACCCCATACCCACACGTGCAAATGGAATTGCTGTAATGCCACTACCACATAGTTAAGTTGTCCACATATGCAATGAAAGTGTTACGATACCGATTTACTGTTAGTTGTCCACATGTGCAAATGAAATTGTTGTTATACCAATAGCATGTTGTTAAAGTTGTCCACATGTGCAAATGGAATTGCTGTGATACCAATATCCTGTTTTTTTTTAATTGTCCACACGTGCTTATGAAATTATTGTGATGCTTATACCCTGACAGGCTGTTATTAAAATTGTCCAATAGTATGCTGATGAAGTTGTCCACATGGGCAAATGGAATTGTTGTTATACCAATATCATGTTGATGAAGTTGTCCGCATGTGCAGTTGTTGTGATACTAATGTCCTATTGTGAAAGTTATCCATAGATGCAAATATAAAGATGTGATACCAATTTCGCATGGTCTCTGAAATCGTTTGCGACGTCCTATATATGTTGGTTACGGAATATATGGCTGGAATTGAAAATCCATATTAGTGAAGAATAGTGCTTCGAAAATAATTTCAATTAGAGTCACACAATTAGGGTACAGTTAGATTGAAATACGTTAATATGCTGGTCAACTTTGCGACTTTAATTGACGATCATTAATTAAATATATAGCTTAATTTAATCAAACTATGCTGTGTTAATGCTATATTTATGACAGTTACTATTCCATATTGTTATTGACAGGGGAGGCAATCGGAATGCGGCAGAATGTTTGCATAGTTAGCTTTAACCCATAACAGTAAATCATACTGATGATTTATGTGAAAGTATAACTAATTAGTTGTTATTGAAACATTACTGCCTCAGAGACAGAAGAAAACAATATTTTGTAGCGCCAGTAATATAGCTTAGGATTCTCTTTTCATGTGTCTATTACATGTTGATACATCTGTTCTCATAAAGCGACAAGATATGCGGACAAATATCTATATTTATATACAAACCTTTTTTTTGCTTTTTCCATTTTAATATTTTTTTTATTATTTTCTATTATATTTGTTTTTTTACTATTTTTTATTTTGTTATTATTATGTCATATTTAATAAATATTATATTTGCTCTATTGATGACTCGGGATTGAAGAGGTACAACAAGTCCCATCGTTCAGTTGTTTTGGCCTAAAATATTGTTTGTTTAGGGTAACCCAACCGTACTGTTTTTTTTTAAATTTTAATATTTACAACAGCACAATGGCTCAAGTATTCTGTTATCAAAATACATCCAGTATGATAATTCCGTAGCAAATAGTAAATGTAAGTTATTTTCTGTGAAAAATATAATCGAATATGCCCCTTCCTTATATAATAGTTTTCCAAAATTTACCCTAAGGCCAGAGAAAATTAATTTGCAGATTCTCAATATTATTTTCTTTGCATAACTAAGAACTACATGGAGCTGAGACATTAAACCTTTTAACCTTTATTTTGCCACTGCTGTTTGCACACAGTTCAATAGAAAAACAATATCATCCCATCATCCCCAGTTTATTTCAGAATTTGAATAAGAATCTGCTAATTAATTTGCTATGGCCTAAACAAACACTATTTTAGGCCGAGTAGACACCACGGTTCATTATGGCGGGACAACCCGTCGCCGCTCAATACCGAGCAGGGACTCCATCTCGGTAATAATAGCCGCCAGGTCGGGCCGGGCATGGGGCGCCATGGAGCAGCATCTATCTGCCACCACCGACATGAGGAAATGACCAAGCTTCTGGGCAACACCGCTGATCACATGACCCAGACTGTAAATGTCTGACTGTACCGTGGTCTCGTTGCCACGGAAAAGTTCCGGCGCCATATGTGGGTACGTGGACCTCTCGGCGGGGTTGCAGCCGAACGTCATCCCGCCGTTAAATGTGGCCAGCCCGAAGTCAATAAGATAGACGCTCGAATCGGCACAGACCATCATATTGTTGGCCTTGATGTCATTATGGAAGACATCAATGGCGTGGACCTTTTGTATGGCCTTGACCAGGTTGATTATGACCTCCATGAACATGGTCACCGCGAACCTGTCGCCATGGTATCGTAGCATTAACTCGAGGGTATAAGACGCGGGAATGTATTGGCCAAGGATGAAGGACTTGTCGCCATCAGTGCAGGTTCCAACAATCCCCGGCACACAATCGGTCTTCGCGGCAACGAATGCCTGCATAGTGGCCTCACGGACGGCGTCTACATAATCGTTACGGTTGAATAACTCCTTGCAGACAAGCTCCGTGTTAACGGTGGCAGCTGTGTAATGGACCCGGTAGACCTTCCCAAACGTACCGCGGCCGAGGACGCACAATTTGCCCTCGTCATCTGTGACAACGGGGCCTATCTCAGAGAATGCCATGTGCCTCAGTATGACGTCAGCGGGTGTCATAATGGCGGAGGCTGCCGCAGCAGACGGGCTTGCTGGCACAATGGCAGCAGCCGCGACTGCTGAAGATATTGCGGCAGCCGACATGGATTCTTCCGCAATGCCAGCAACCGCGACTGCCGAAGCTATGGTAGCAGCCGACATGGATTCTTCGGCACAGCCAGCAGCCGCGACTGCTGAAGCTATGGTAGCAGTTGACATGGAATCTTCGGCAAAGCCAGCAGTCGCGACTGCTGGAGCTAAGGTTGCTCTTGCAATAGATGCAGACGCGTCAGAAAATGCAGCCGCGGTTGTTGATACAGCAGACATTGTCAAAGATGACTGAGTGGACATGTGCATGGTGGCCGCGATGGAGGTTTGGGAGGATACGTGTATTGCGGTTTGGAGGGTTTGGGTCAGAATGGACATTACCTTTATTGGCGACGTTTGGATTGATCTCATGGCAATTTGTGGAATCGTTTGTGTTCCTGCTGCATACAGCGGTATATGAGACGTTTGCATTCCCTTTGTCAGTCTCAATGGGGTCAAAGTTTGTTGGGCCCTGTTGACCAGCTTGTTGTAGTAGCTTTTTCTTGCGAATAGTCCTGCAATGGGATAAATTTAGATCATATGGAAATGATAAAGAGCATATATGGAATATCTACAGAGATTTCAATACTGATACTTTTCACTATTTATATACAGTATATACTATACAGTGTAACCTCTCAACTAGGGTGTCCGGCTTAGAGAGGTTATACTATAAATCAGACAGATGACGACTCCAAGACACGTGTTGATGCTTTGCGTTCATGAACATACATTATCATTTGAGGTGAATTGCAAGGAAATTCTATTATTAAGTACAACTAGCACGACTCTGTGTTCGGTTTAGAGAGGTTCCGCTGTATTGTGCAATACTGTATCGTTATATATATTGGAGTGACTACTGTCTGTTTCGCGAAACATGCCCAAATTTTACGGCCATATAGACAATACAAAAACAATATTTTGTTTGATAATGTTAAATTTTATAAAAATTTAAGAATGAGCCTTCTTTTTATTTCGTGAAATTTGGTCCAATATCGATTTTATTGCAAAAACATTTCCCCATGTTAAATCCCCAAGATGTCTATGGGAATTTAACATAGGGATTTTTTTTTGTAATTTCAGAAATAGAGGACCGATTTTCAATAACTTTTTCCAAGCTATCTAGCCAGGTTTCGGAGTCAATTTACAAAATTGTCCGTTTTTCGACTCCTCCCAGCTCCTCCAACTCCATTTCCCCCATGTTAAATTCCCATAGACAAATTACTTTTTAGCAATAACATCAATATTTGACCAACAAAACAAAAAGAAGGCTCATTCTTAAATTTTGATATAATTTAATATTATCGAAAAAGATATTGTTTTTGCATTGTTTATATAGCCGTAAAATGTGGGCAGCTTTCGTGAAACATACAGTATACTATTATGCATTGGAGTACCAGAAAATTCAATATAGTTCACTATATTTGCACACACATATCAATATATTGGAAGCGTACTATAGTTCACTCTATATTGTCGAATATATCGGCATATTTAACGTGAACTATTGTTCACTTTTACTATAGTGTGCACTTTAGTTCACACCCTTGTCAAAAAATGTAACTGAAAACGCATGCATTGCAATTTGGTATATTTTAAATGCACTATAGTTCTCTTTTGCTACACTTTGAAGTGCTACAGTGGCGGATCCAGCATTTGTTGAAAGGGGGGGGGGTGTCTAGTTGCGAATGTAACTCTTGCAATCTACTCCCGTACTGTCCGTAGCTAGGGGAGTAATTGCAAGAGTTACCGTTCGCAACTAGGGGGTTGTCCTATTTTCGAGCTCTTCGAAATGCACTTTCTTGTGTTTTACGGCATTTAAATTCAGACTCCAACTGATGGTAAACTGTGATCTATGTAAACTCCGTGACTGAACAGGGGGGGGGGGTTGCAATCCCGGAACCCCCCCCCCTCCCTCCCCCCACCTCAATATCCGCCCCTGTGCTATATAGTTCACTATATTGTGCACTTAGTGACATATTGGAAATACAGTTTTCTGTTGTTCACAACATTATCATAATGGGTCAGTGGAAGAAACGGCTAACTCAAGAATGGCATTACCCATCTTATTCCACTGACCATTCAATGATTATGTGTTGTGCATAATGTTGATTATGATTATATGGTGGATCATTTTACGCACCTTTTGTGTCGACATTGAAGTCGTCCAATTCGTCACAGCCGTGCTGTCTGCAGTAACGGGCCGCAGTGGTAGCCCTGGGCCACATGAGCCAGTCATAAGTTGAATGTCCATATATCTGAAATATAGGAGACAGTCATTGTAAACCAATGTCACATGGCCCAGTAATTGTAGGTGGAATGTCCATATATCTGAAATATAGGACAGTCATTGTAGACCAATGTCACATGGCCCAGTCATTGTATGTTGAATGTCCATGAAACTGAAATATAGGGCACAGTCATTGTATACCAATGTCACGTGGCCAGTCATTGTTGGCTGAATGTCCATATATCGGCAATATAGAGCACATTCATTGTAGAACAATGTCACATGGCCCAGTCTTTGTGTGTTGAATGTCCATAGAACTGAAATATGTACGGATGCACAGGCTGTACATTGGTCGTAAAACCCATAAGCCCCCTTTCTCCAGTCGCAGCCACAAATACTGAAGGTGTATGTCAGCCCCCTACCCTCCTCACCCTCCTCCCCTACCCACCTCCTCCGGGCGAGTTTGACATGAGGATTTACACCATCGCCTGCGTTAATCTTGCCAAGATGTCAACGTTTCTGAACATCTATTGCAATATCAACTAGCAATCAAGCAGTTTGATTGTCTGAGCCTGAGCTGCAGCATACATACACCACCGCCTGCGTTAATCTTGCCAAGATGTCAACGTTTCTGAACACATATTGGCAATATCAGCAGTTTGATTGTTTGTGCCTGAACTGTAGCATAGCTCAGGCTCAGTCAATCAAGCTGCTTGATTTCAAGCACAATATTCAAGTATTTTGATATAAAAATAGAATCAAATATGGCAAGATTAGCGCGGGCGGTGGTGTGTGAATGTCTGAAGTCTAATTCCAACCTATAGTGGCCTTAGACACACAGATATTCGGAAAGGCGGTCATATTATGTGGCTGTAACTGGAGAAATGGGGCTTATGGGGTTTGTGTCCAGTGTAGCTCCTGACCATATAGCCTGATATCGACCTATATAATATTGCACACAGATCAGTAGCCTATTTCACCAACATTGCAAAGTATACTTATCTAGCAAAGTATACTTTTAGGGAGAAAATTTCGATTTAAGGATAAATTTATTAATTTTTATTATACTGAATTTATTACATTATCACATATGTGATAATGTAATAAATTCAGTATAATAAGTCTGCATACTTTTAATCATCAAATATATGCAGCTCTATATGAAATAATGCACTTCGGGGAAAAAATGATTACTCCATCAAAGTATACTTTGCTACATAACGCAATGTTGATGAAATCGGCTACTGATGTTCGGAAAGGCGGTCATGTTATGTGGCTGTGACTGGAGAAATGGGGCTTATGGGGTTTGTGTCCAGTGTAACTCCTGACCAAATAGCATTCTCCTGTAGTCTGATATCGACCTATATAATATTGCTTGGTAGAAGCACCGCGGCGGTTTGATGAACGGCGAACAGTGCATATCCTGATCAGACTGTGCGGATGCACAGGCTGATCCCGATCTACGCTGGTCGCAAAACCCATGAACCAAATTATCCAGTCACAGTCACAGTATCACGGTTTAAGTGGCGCGCAAAGTATTTATTTTCCGTCAAAGACAGTGTGAATGCAAAATAATAATGCAATTTAAAAACTTACCGAATTCATTCTGATGGTTAAATACGTTTTTTCTCTCTCAGTAAAATTCGTGTTGTCTTTCTCTGTAGGGTCCGACAACGTAACGTCAACTATCGCTAGGTAACGTCCCGACGTTGTTGACGTCACATCCGCCCTGGCGTTGTGCCAAGTCTGACGTGACGTTTACACGGTACCCAGTTTGTAAAATACATCTACAGCAGGCCCGTAGCGGTGTATACAAATACCGATATATATGAACAAGGCTTCTAACTTTGGTCGGACATGACCTTATCATAACACATTCCGCAATTTTATTAACGCTAATGTGAATGTTTTGGCGGAAAGTGTACATGTTCATTTGAGAATTATTGTTATCTTGTGAAATAACATAGTTAGAACATAATTATGTATGCAAATACTATCGAATTACAGCTCCTTTTCCTAGGTCGGACACGACCTCGTATCATAAGAAATGAAATAATGTGTGTAAGGCTCTAACGTCAATATTGTAGTGGCAACTTCATATGATCATTGGAGAATTATCGATATCCTGCAAAAATACATAGAATGCATAGAAAATTACAATTTTAAACATGTTATTTTGTTATGATACGAGGTCGAGTCCGATCAAAGTTCGGGGGCGTGTGGGGACCGGGATGCGAGGGCTGGCTTGGTTGTCTAAAATGACAGAAATGAACAACAGAATAATTAATATGGAACATCTGTAAACCGGACACCTTGGAGACCTGAATTGCTTGTTTCATTGATGGGATGTCGAACAGTGCCCCGGAATGAGCATTGCTTAAAGCCATATGCAAACAGCACGCGCTATATGTTATGTGCAAACAACGGAAACCATGTAACAATATCTATTAAATGAACCATTAAATGTTGCAATGCTTGCAAAGTTATATATAACCAGAGATTCCGCCTTGTTGGCATAATTTCATGTGACGCGCATCATGTCACCGCGTGTACATGATCGATTCGTTGTAAAACCGCCGACCACGTAATAGTATCATTATTTTCAAGCGTGTATGGAGCGGCGCTCCGTTCAAACGTAACATGGGCACGTGGTGGGTCGTGGCAAACAATAAGTTAGTTATAGTTCACATATTGATTTTTCAATAAATTAAATTTATTATAAATTTAATATGTTAACTATAACTATAACATAAAGGTGAGAGTACACGTGGAAAAGATGTACTACATTTCAGCACTGGAATAGCAATATTCCTCCAGCAGTGAACACACAGTATCCTAATCAAGGTTTCTTACTGCACCAAATCGTCTGGATCACGGCATTAAGGACAGCTGCACATTTCCGCTTTATATGCAACAGGTTGCACTATATGCTGATGTAATGCAATGTAATGTAATGCAGTTAGAGTAGCTGTACTCAGAACTACATTAAGGACTGACTTTTAGAACACCATCCTTTGTTTCGAAGACAACATCTTCGTAAAAGTCAAATTGTATCTGACACTGTTCTTCTTAGTGTATACTATACTGTGCATTGAGTTGATATCTGAACCATCTTGGCATGGACAAGATATCGGACAGTGCTTCTCCATGCTTCATCTTTTGTAGCGTTTGACACAGACAGCTCGAAATTAGACACATAAACTAATAAAACTAAATGACACAAATGTTTTAAAAACATTTTTTTTTTAAAAAGACCCACAGAACTATCGACACATGCTATCTAGAATGCACAGTAATATAGGCTATGTTACTGTACACATAATATTTACCATGTGCACTATATTGAATGCAATAAGGTCTTAGGAATATTGATTTTGCATGAAATTACTATCATAAATGTGTTGCTAGCAGACTATTTGTGGTAAGGTTGTCATACCTGTAGTTCTAAAATTATGCGAGTGGAGTGACCTGATGATTTACACAGTGGAACATGGCCATTATACATTTTTGATATGACAACGTTTACAACCAATGTATCAATCACGGTGTATACACTGGTATGATATAATTGATAGCATTATGTCAATGGTTACCATTGCAACATGTTGTATCAAGGTTTATTAGTTCATCTGTCATATGTTTGGCTATATAGACCGCTACAAGTGATGAACCTGACCGATGACATGTTTTTTTCGTGCTTAACGGCCTATCAACAGCTCAGGTCATTTAAGGCCGGGTCAATCGGTTTAGTACTAACTCTCATGTATTACCTGTACACATGGGGAGGGGGGTGGGGAGGATTCCCAAAATCAAAACGGAATATTTACAATAAAAATCCATATATTCAGCTCTGAAATCAGATAATCCCGATCTGATGCCAGGTCCTCGCCACACCAGAATCACTTGGCCCCCTCCGAAAAGCAGTAGGATCAGTAATAATCTTATTACTTTTATAATGGGCAATATCCCAATTCAGCTCCCAGGTAACAAAAGAGCCAATATATTACATGTACATTTGAGCCCATCTAAATTAAACACAATGGTGTCACCAGGGTGTCCGGTTTAGAGGGGTCCCACTGTAACACATATATCCCCATTACATTTACAAAGCAATTACATTTTATTTGAATCAAATGATGATCAGTTTGTTTTTTTTGGTGTTTATCGGCCTATCATTTAAGGCCGGACCAACAGGTTCGATCCCGTATATAAGGAGTATGTAAACAAGTATAAACTGCTACATTATACCCAATCTGGATTTCGAAAATTTCTTGTCACACTTTCTGAACTTTAAAGGTACATTCCCACTCAGTAGGCACAACATGTCCTTTATATCAGAGACATCACCTGAGACATTTTTTGGCAAAATAAACATTCATTCACCATTACCCCACGTATTGATTGACATTATTATATATTTATATCAGACGTAAAGTTCCACAATGATATCAGGGGCGATAACCGCGTTTCCTTAACATGTTAACGGAAATTACTATTTATTATCTGTATTTATTGTTTTATGTGCAATTTTCATACTTTATAATCTGTCGAAAATATTATTTTTTCAGGTGACGCATTTAATTAGTATAAATAATTAAAAACTATCATGCCTCATTCGCATATGAAAATAGCCTGACACCACCACGAGTCACTATCAGTAAACTAAATATTACTAAATGATTTTATCTGTATAGTGTGCACTCGTAATTTTTAGAACTGTTGGAATATAGAGAATACCAGGCTAGTGTCTTTTGATATCAAGTTTATCAGGCCAGACTCAGCCGAGGAAATTCCACGCGTTTCCGAGCCGAGCCTGATAAACTTGATATCAAAAGACACTAGCCTGGTATTCTCTTTATCAGGTAACTGGTTTCATTAAGCAGACACACATTTTCAGAGTTCAGACCAGATGTGGAAGTGTGTATTGCGCAATCTATTTTGTTCGGCGCAAGAATAAGTGTTTCGAGCCGATGACCGATATTAATCCGTTGCAAAATAATCCCATTCAGTGAAGCAAATATTTACCAACCCTGGTCGGATTTTAGTCAATTTATATAATAAATACATTTTTTATCAATTTAACAAAAGTTTAATTTATATTAAAGGGTTGAATATATAGTCAATAATCATTTAACCGATAATCTGTGTCGCCACAGTAACCAACTGCAAGTGTGTGAAATTTGAAACCAAGATGGCGGACACAGTCCGATTCAGAGTTTCTAACAACTTGGATGGGGATTCTGAATATCAGGCTGTGCAGAACTACAAAACACATTCATCGTGTTTATATGGAGATTCGCTCCAAAGAATGGCGATTGAAATTGCTGCCATTGCTACGTTGACACGGACATCGTGCTGACATGATGGCTTGGCCCTTGTGCAACCGACTGAACTGGCATCGACATTGTAGCATCTGGTCGAGTAGGTGGGTGGGGAATAGGAACTGGTGAAGCATTGGAATGGACATCTGCGGAAAGGAGGGCAACATTTCTCGCAATGGGGCTCATATTTGCATCACTGTTGGTAACTGTATGTGGTGTCTTTGTGTTTTTCTTTGATGGACAATTACTCAAAATTTCGGAACACTTTCTTTGATTTTTTTCTTCAATAACACTGTAGTTCAGAATTGACTGGACCACTTATCTGGATAATGTCCGTGGGTGGTATGATGCTGTCCCTCAATTTCTGGACAAGGTGTTTTCTAGCAGAGTGACTTGTGATTCGCTTAGCCGGATCCAAATTTCCCTTTTTGGTCATAATGTTTAGAAGCGACCCAAGTTTTTTGCTCCCACGCGTTGCCTACGCGCATATTCTTTTTAGCAAGACATGGGACGCTGCGGTTGCCCAGTGGCATACATTTTTGGTATAACCACAGACCTAGAATATTCTAGGTCTGTGGTGTAACCGATCGCACATTGCCAGTATTTTCCCCTGTACGTGTTTTGGTTTGTCGTTCATTGAGTTCAAGGTATTACACGCTATTGGAGGCCGTGTGTAACATCACCCCATCTAAAAATCACAAAATTATGTAAACTACACAACAATGAAATAAAACAAAAACAATTTGGAAGATTATATACCGGTATTTGGCGGGACCTCGGATCAGAAAATATTTCCATGTGAATAATCGTGATTATTCTAAATTGGAGACATCTTTAATAAACACATGCTGCGGCATTGACCTGATACAAACATCCGGGTTACAACGAAGCGAAAACTGACGTTCCATTTGTCGGATGACGTCACGTGACGTTACCGAATTACGTCAGTGTAATGACGCAACGTAAACAAGTCTGCGTTCTGTCCATATATAACGACGTAATATGTGGTCATTTTCGAGCATAAAACGTTACCTGATAAATAGATTACCAGGCTAGTGTCTTTTGATATCAAATTTATCAGGCTCGGCTCGGAAACTGTAGGAATTCCTACACGTTTCCTAGCCTTGCCTGATAAACTTGATATCACAAGACACTAGCCTGGTATTCTCTATGTACGCCGCATCATCAGACAGGTAAGCGATTAGTATACATGTGCATTTGATGTAGAGTAAGTGTACCTGGCTTCGCACACCCCACTATTTTACATGTTTCAATATTCATGAGCTTTTCTGAAGATAAATATTTTCAGAAAGTCAAATGTGCTCAAATTATTCAGAAAATTGTAAAAACAGTCATCAAACGTGTACATTTAAAATATCGAGATGTGCGAAGCCAGGTACTTTATTTGCTTTTTACCTTGATTGGTTGTTCTCCTCTATTCCCCGCATGCCAAAATGCATACTGTTATTGAACCACATGGTGTTCAACAATGATTCTGGTGTGGCTGTCCCCAATAAGCCCCTCTCGTAGAGAGTGGAAATTTCATCGTCAGTGATGGCTTGTGCCGCTTTGGCCCTATTCCCTTTTACCTGTTTGTTTAAGTATTTGTTTTTGGCCTTCAGTTCATCCTTCGTTATTCTAAATTTGTAATTTGTTCCGAATATTGTGTGTTGGTATCCCATTATTTTCAATTTCCGGTCAATGCTGCCAACCATTCCCCGTAGTGATGTGGGTTCGTACTCTGTACCATCATTTCGTCTCACCAACAAAATAAAATGTTCTACTTGTGTGTCGAGTTCATCTGCAGGAATTCCAGTGATCTCGCGACGTTCACCTTTTGACCTTAGAAAATTGTCAAAACGTTGAGTGTCCATCAATGTCTTTCTTCTTCTTCGTGACTATTACACATGTTTCTATATGCCAAGCTAACACTTGTGTAGTACAAGTCCGGCTAAGTCCACAGGACATCATGTAAACACCAATATTGACCGGTAAATCGTCACGCATGAGTGAATATTTGAGATAAAAACGGCTCACACAAGATCAAGTGCACGGGCAGTGACTCGTCGGGATACGGAAACATACGAGCTGATACGAGTGATTACGAACGATAATTATATCTACTCCTGATTGTTGCCACTGGTTACTGGATTATGGCCCCCGAATACTCTTCCTAACACAATAACAACAACAACATTTGTAATTAGGCGATTGATTTTTCAGCAAGTCAATGAGAAATCGAAACACATGAGTACAACAAAGACAAACGCTGATAAAGTACATTCCTTCAACAAATGTCATTCAGTATCAACAAAATGCTGAACAAAATAACATGTGCCAAATGAACGATGCGACTGAAACCCAGAAAACATGTTTCTGCAGCCGCCTTCACCGGTTGGTCGTAACCCACTACCGTGAACAGTACAATACATAGAAGCAACATACCGTTTGTTCTTCATACATGTAACTTCCGCATTATCTCCTACATGTAAAAGAAACAGGTTATTCATTAAGACATAGATTGATATCAACCGATATTACATTCCAAGGGCATATGGGTGGGCGGGTTGAAGAAAAATATTTTCTGTCAAGACTTGTACACTGAAAAGTCACCTGTGCCGAAAGCAATTAGGAAATCTAACAGAGCGGTGTGTGCTACGTAACAACCAATCAAAACCACAGTAACAAAAAATATACAAAACAACAATGGTAACTAAGTTACAAAGAATTTTTCTAGCTAAATTATTATTATTTAAAAAAAACAGCAAACTTATTAACAAAATAAGATCAACGTCTACAAAATTAGAAGCAGTTATTATTAAAATAAATTCTGATAAAATGAAAACAAACCAGCTTCGAATACAAGGTTCCGCACTACTAAAATAAAATAGGTTACAAGCCACTAAAACTCTATATTCAAATTAATTATTTTTTTTTATTTCATATCAATAAAAAACTTCCAACAACATTTGTAAACATTACATCTGCGACGATATATATCGCATTTTCTTCTAGATACGTTACGTCCACTTCGACTTTCAATCGGGTTCCATCGATAGAACACCTCGCCTTACCTTGAGATCCCATTATCGATGAATTATCGAGGAATTGGTCTTCCGAACTCATTCGCACACGGATCAACTCGGACCGGACCAGACTCCAGCCGAACGACTCGCCACTTTTCACCACGGACTTATTAACATTTTCGGAATACACTACTCGCCACTCTTCAGCTGGACTAACCTATATCTTGACAATTTTGAAGTACTCTACTGAGGACTAGATAAACCTCACTCTATAGTCGTATACATTTCATTAGTATCGTTCATTAGTATCGTTCACTCGTACGTTTGTAAATTATTTAATTGACCGGTAAAGTTCACCTATACATATCCCTGGTGCTACTGTTATCAGTGCACAGGCGCGGGGGGGATCCGGACCCCTCCCCCCCACCCCCCTGCTCCCGGCAAAAAAAAACAAACGAAAATCTACAATACTCGAATAGTTGGATGACTTTTTTCGTGGCCTAGGTGTCAGGAAATCTGTGGCGATTTGGCATCTAAAAATGTCCTGGGGGAGGGCCCCCAGACCACCCTACTTTACGATTTCGCGCTCGCGGAGGTCGGCTATGCCGAATTATAATTACAGACGCCCCCCCCCCCCTGCAATTATTTCTGTATCCGCGCCTGGTGCAATATATACATGCACTTATATGATAACACTGATTATTGTGTTGTGTTTGTTCAGCCCAACATTCCCATTTCTTAACGTCTATACCTTTAATATTTGTTACACCAGAATACTTATATTCATTCTTATCGCGAGCACGTTGACCATTTTTGTACGCGTTTTTCACCTAGAAGTCGTGGAGTCGAAGTTCTCAAGATAATAGGTATTATATATGCACAGGTTAGCTATTGTTTAGCTGTTCCCTCCCTATTGGTATAACCCAGCACTTCACTAGACTGCCTGACAACTACGCCCATACAACCTTCTATCACAACCTTCTTTTCTATTTTATTTGAGCTACTTAGAGACTCTGTTCACACAATATGGTGCTGCTAGTTAAGAAAGCAATTGGTGGGGGCGATATGTGTACGGCAGACTATTCGGATAGAGTGGGACTATCCACTAACCCTAATATAAACCATTTTATTACTAACACCACCCACGCACATGGAGTGGTGTTTCGGAAAGGACCCGGATCAGGAAATAGATTGAAGGATATCTCACCAATAAAGCTTGCCTCCGTGATAGCCCGAGACCTGGGTAATGAAGTGCACAGGGTAATCCCACTAAAATCAGGGGACATATATGTCCTGGCTACCATTGTCCGACCCTTAGTCACCTGGTTGAAAGTTTCTGCACTTGCAAGTATAAATGTCACCCCAACATTACCAAAACATATGCGGACCTGCCAGGGCGTAATACATGGAATTAATCCTAAATTTTGGACAGAACTGAAAGATCACCTTTTAGGAAATCCGAATTACAAAATTGTCCAAGTAGAACATTTACAGACCAAATTCGGTCATCCGTCTAGTGCACTAGACGGAAGATCACATTCAATCTACCTGACCTACTCCGATGAGTCCACATTTCCGACTAGCTCTAATATGAAATTGAATTATTTGTCCCACCACCCCTCAGATGTTATAGGTGTCAAGCATTCGGGCATGGAGCAATGACATGTAATAGGGAACAGCGCTGTGCGTCGTGTGCCACAAACCACTACATAAAACAGTGCACTGTGCCACATATAAGATGTGCAAACTGCGGTGACGACCACTGTGCGTGGTCCCACAAATAATACCACTTTAGAGAGGCTGTCGCTATAAGCAGAGTGATGGTGCAGCAGCATATTCCCTGGCATCAAGCAGTACATATCATGCGTCACAATGATGCAACGGCATTAGCACCCAAACGTGACAGATTGGCACCCACTATCTCTAAACAGGCCCAGCCGAAAATCCAAGCGATTGCCTCCCCTCCATCACACCCACCACCATTGGCGGATAGCTTCCCCCATAGTTTATTCGGTATTAGTCGGGTAGAAAACGAGGGGCAGCGGCAATCGCCACCCCCCCTCCCCCCCGCAGACAACGCCGAACCCAGATGGGAACGGAATTGACATTGCTAAAGTAATGGAGAGGACCGGCTCGCATACATATGAACAGGTTACAGCCCGCGGTGTGCATGATAACGGGATAAAATGTGGTGCACCACTGTTTCCACCACATTCTGTCCTAGCAGGTGAGGATGTGAAGACATTGGTGAATACCGAGCCCCGCGTTATGGTCCCTCACTTGGTGAGCCGGTCAACTCCATCTACTGCCAACTTATTGTCTGGGGAATCCGATACGGGATATATGGAGGTGTCTCAGATTCGCACAATTCCCCCCATAAATGACGCCCCAATTCCGGAACTATCATTCTTTATGGGAAATAGCCATACTAGTTTACTGTTATTTCTCCTCTGAGTTCAGTTAGCGATTTTCGATCCATCCATAGTGCGTCACCTGAAATCACCCCACCTACGTCGGATGACCACCGGAATTTTAATGACCACATCAATATATCATCAGCACCATCCGAAGGGCCTATCACAATCGAAGATAGTTTTAATGATATGGCCACACTACCATCGAAGGAGATATTAAACGACCACTCAATCCTTAACACATTGTCATCGGAGGCGGAAACGTATGACATGGATAAACAGGCAACTACATGCTATGCTTCATCATATTTTATGAGGATCTCGGGTTTCAAATTATTAAATCTGCTTAGAGACCATAGAACGCTGAGTGCCCTTCCCCTCTCAGATGACATGTATTTAACTTACTTACAAAAACTAATAATGCTTAGGACTGATCAGCTTATCCCCACCCCAGTACTGAGTGGAAACAGCATTGGAACATATTTCCCCACCAGTATAGATACCATACTGACACGGGGGGACATTGAGCGCTTCGGTAGGTTGCTAACAGAACATGTAAAAGCCTCCTTTTGACCATCTAATCATCCCCAACCAACATCCTCCCACACCCCAACAGAGGGATCGTCTTTGGAACCATCAATAATTCCACCATCTCCGTCTAGCCCTGGTATATTTATGCGGCACAGACGGCGCACACGTGCTGTTCCCGCCCTTAGGACAGGAACCAAACCAGGTCTAACAAAATTAAGATCACCTAAGGGCAGGATCGGCGGGAAATCTCCTTGTAAACCCATTAGAAAGTTTGTAGGATAAGAGCTCGGTTGCACATTTAACCCCTATAAATATCCCGACAATGGAGAATACAATTAAATTTGTTAGTTTTAATGCTCGACTCTTACCCCATAATACACTTCTTGAGATTAAGCGCCATCTGAGTATGGAAAGGCTGGACGTGCTGTGTATACAGGAGAGTGGCACATTATTAGGTAAAGTGCCAATTATCCCTGGATACACAGCATATCAATGTGCAGGTACCTTTTGCCATTCTAAGTACTTTGGGGGGCTAATTACGTATTTGTCTAATACTATTAACGTTGATGACCTTGGCGTCGCGTGTTATGCTGGGAATGCAAATACTTTAGGATCTTTAGAAACCCATGCTTTTAAAATATATATTAAAAATAGAACAATCACTATAATAAATTTGTATTCGAGGAATCCTGATTTAACGATGCTACAGGACCTTAACACATTTTTTAAAGGGAACTTCATAATAATGGGAGATATGAACGCCCATAGCATGGTATGGGGTTCATCTTATGACTCCCGTCATGAGAAAATCTATTTAGACTGGGTGTAACAAATTGGGTGTGTAATTCTTAATGACGTGCACTATACTCGAATTGATCCGAGCAATGGCACGCACTCGGCATTAGATCTAGTCATCACATCACCGTCAATAGCGTGCGACACAAATTGGCGGGTGGGGATTAACTCATGGGGCTCCGACCACTTCCCAGTCTTTTCTGAATATGTACACGGTTTGGCTAATGAAGATAACAATAAGACTCCAAAATGGAATTTCAGCAAAGCAGACTGGGAAACGTTTAGATCCTTAAGTGAAAAAGTAAATACTGCATATACTCCGAGACATCAACTTATATAACCAGCGCCTTACAGATTGGTTAATCATTTTGACTGAGAGTTGTGTTCCTGTCTCCGGCATGGGAAAACATAAACCACCGGAATGCCCGTGGTGGAACCAAGCATGCGGTCCAGGGACGAAAAAAAGCACTAAATAAATTAAATAAAGACCCCAACCCAACGAACCTTATACGCTATAGGGAGTCTCAAATAACAGTTAGTTAAGGTGACTGTTCTTCAGGCTCAAACTGCAAGCTGGGATCAGTTCTGTGAATCGCTGAACTATAAAGAAAATAATAGTATTAAAGATTGTTGGCAAAAGATTCACAGAATAAAAGGGAAACGATTTTATCCAGTCTCGTTACTTAAATGTAAAATGACCACTGCAGCTTCCACTTTGGATAAAGCAAATTTACTTGCAAAGCAGTATGCAGAGGTTACACAAGACTCAAATCTTGCAATGGAAACATTAGACTTTCAAAATTCTTTTGAGTCTAACCATAAGGACTACTTAGATGATCCTGGCACTGAAGACATAGCCCTTAACATCCCTTTTCTATCGAAGAAATGAAACGATGTGTGGCAGCGCGCTCTGGTTCCACACCCGGTCATGACAGACTGTCCTAAACTATGTTTCAAAATATGTATGAGACAGCTCTGCATACTGTACTAGAGCTGATCAACAAGGTCTGGTACTTCTGGACACATGGAAAGAGTCTCTTGTGATACCAATTCCTAAACCTGGAAAACCAATAAATGACCCGAAGTCCTACAGACCGATCTCTCTGACGTCCCACCTGTGCAAACTTATGGAGGGCATGATTAACGATAGGCTCGGGTGACATTTAGAAAAACATGGAATTTTAAGCCCAAATCAATCAGGTTTTCGAAAAGGGCGGAGCACACTGGACCAGCTCCTACGTCTTCAGCATGACGTTAAAAAAGCACAAATGAACAACAATATTGTATTAGCCGTATTTTTAGACCTCCAAAATGCATTTGATTTAACATGGCATAAAGGACTGCTATACAAGTTAAAGGAATATGGGATCACAGGAACTATTTATAAATGGGTCCGGAATTTTCTGTTGGGTCGTAGTATACAAGTACAGGTGGGAAGTTCCCTTTCTGAACGGCATACCATAAATCGTGGGACTCCGCAAGGATCAATTATATCACCAACGCTGTTCAATATTCTGATTAACGACTTCTCTCGAACAGTTACAAACATAGATTCCGGGATCCGGGATCTCAATTTGCCGATGATAGCAGCAAGTGGCTATCTGGTTCTTATATTCAATATCTTGTAAAACGAGCACAACGCGGACTGAACCAGATCTCGGAATGGTGTCGAAATTGGGGATTCAAAATTTCAACCGGGAAAACGGTGGGGATCCTCTTTGGCAAACAGGTTAAATCAACTGTGACACTTACACTCGATGGCACTCCTGTACACATGTCAGCATCTTGTGCATGGAGGCGGGGACACTACCTCTCAGTCTTAGAAGAGAAGAACAAACACTTAGGTATTGGGCACGAACTCAGACCAGGGCAGGTAGATGGATTCCCTGGGAAACATTCATTCAGTTTGTCCCGGAGGGTGACAGATATAACTACCCTCCGGGTGTACCAGGGCAGTCCGGCCCGGCAGGAGGGAACCCGGTATGGCGGATGTTCGATGACCCGGAATTGGTGGGAGAGAACAAGCGTTACCCACAAGGGACACCGTTTGGGCTGACCGTTGACAGACTTGTCATGGAGTATGGACTTTTGCTGACTTTCGAAAACCTCCAGTTCCTCCATGGACCATACTCACAACGCCGACGTCCATGTCCGTATCAGACAAAATTTCTAAGAAGGACCACACGCATTTCATCCAGTCTGCAGCCTTGGAAATGATTGATGAAAATTACAAACATAGACTACAGATATTTACTGACGGCTCAAAAGACCCAATCTCAAAGAGAGTATCAGCTGCGTTTTCGATTCCGTCGCTTAAAATTAACAAACAGTTTAGAATAACGGACCAAACATCAATCTTGACAGCTGAACTCGTTGGAATTATTAGAGCAATGAACTGGATGATTGAACATGTACCACTGTTTTCTGTTATATTCACCGACTCTCTCAGTGGTTTGCAAGCTATCAAAAATTACAACTCCCGTTCTAGGCCAGATTTAGTATTCGAAATTTGGCATACGTATAACATTGCACTTAAACAAGGCATGTACATTAAACTTTAATGGATCCCAGCTCACGTAGGAATTTATGGAAACGAAGCGGCAGACAGTCTAGCAAAGGCGGCCCTCTCACATCCGGACATTGACACCAGGGTTGGATTATCCCCGACAGAGGTTTACTCTATTATTCGGCAAAACATTATTCAGAAATGGCAGAAAGAAGTAGACTCCAATTATAAGATACAGAAAACATTTTTGGCACCCTCTGTCAGATTAAAACCTCCAGAAATATATCATGAAAACAATAAATTGGACAAAAGTATCACTCGACTGAAATATAATATTACGTTACTTCCTGGCTCCTTTGGTGCAATTATGAAAAACATTCCAGCTGACTGTAAAACATGTAAAACCCCGGTTACATCCGCCCACCTTCTTCTCCTCTGTCCGGAGTTCGATATGCAGCGGGATAAACTTAGGGGCGAGCTTGTTGGACTGCAGACTCCAATGATATTGTCCTCCATCCTGCGCCCCAGGGGGGCGGTACGAAGCTCGGGCGCTCGCCGCGTATCTGGTGGACTGCAGAATGAGAGACAATATCTAAAAACCTACACGCCCTGATCTGGATCTGGAATTGGGTATTGAGAGCGTGGGGTCCATTACACTAAGAAGACCTTTTAAATAAATCTGTTTGTGTGTTCTTGGAGTCGGGTGGCGGGGCGTGGGGGTGCCTGCGCTTACGCCGGTCGGATCCGGCAGCTACGCTCGGGGTGACTAGCCGCCATATGGCTATACTTAGTCCGTCCGATATTCTGGCGAGGGTCACTGGCAATGCTGTGGCGGCTTGAGGTCCCGCAGGCCCCGGCTGTCGTCGGCGCTTGCATCTTGTTTCCTCGCCCGCCGCCTGACACCACGACATCACAACTACACATTGGTTGGGCCACCCCACCCACGTCATTTCCTCCGTCTATTCCCATTCCAACCAAATTTCACCAGGTTGCCCGCCGATCCTGATATGCGGACGAACAACGTTATCTAAGAGTCGTTTCGAATAAAGACATATCATTAAAATGTTATCAAGCTAACAATTATTAGCAGCCCTGTGGCAACTTGTACATACATTACGCCACAATTGTATATATGTGTAAATTATATTAACATATGCAAATTTTAGATGTTTTGTTTAAACAAATGTTATAGTAATTACTTGTCCTAACATATTTGGGAAAGCTGGTTTACTTAATTTGAAGCTGGCCTTACCATTTTGAGAGCGATATTTTAACTAGTTTTCTTTACGATTTTTAAATATTGTTTGCACATTTTGGTCTCCGTGCTCGCGTTCTAGATTAAAGTAGTTGTTATTCCCTTGCTCGGGCCTCGTTGAGGTCTGACGGGTAATACGTTTCTTATTTTTACATGACGCATTTATATCGTTCTAGCTATTTTTAAACTGTGTATGCCATGTGGCTATATTGTTTTAACATACTCCAACTCCGTTATTTTAATACTCATATTCATGCATTGCCTGTAATTATCTTTTACATGTTGTAATTATCTTATGCTTTTACCTTACATGTAACTATTTTAGGAATGGTGGTCCGTATAGTTTTCGAACTTTTGGCCACCATAAATAAACTTACCACAACACAACAAGGGGTTATATCTACCATCATGAAAACTGCATCATCCCCCCACCCCCCATTCCCCAGCCCAAAACCCACCCCGGATTCCCAAATTGTTGTAATTGAGTCATTTCATTTCTTTGTCATAGGTCTGATTCTTTTTTTTGCTCTTTTTATTGAATATTGTCACCTGTTTAAAGGCACTTCGCTGGTTTCTGATGTTTCTTGGCTTTCATCTTCATTCAATAATTGCAGTCTTAAATGCATATTAAGGCCTTCATTCAGTTCTTCTGCTTCTATTGCCATCAGCTCGTCCCAGCGTATTGAAAAATTTGGTGTTTCATCCGACATTGTTTTACAGTGACAGTGTGTACAAGTGAGCAGACGACGATATTTTGTTACTGCTAGATCCGCAGCTGTCAAAATGTAGATCGCATCTGTCAAAAAATATAAACTTGAAAAAAGGCAGTTTTCATGAGAAAAGTCGTTGTCCACATCTCAATTGTGTAAGCAAATGTTTTGGAATGATTTATAAGTTGATTATACTTAGTTTTAATTAGTGTTTTTTATTGTTAACTATAATGACAGTTCCATCGTAAACAATGCGTAAACATAACCTCTGACCTACTCCGGTATTTGTCCCATCTCATTTGCATAGAAACGGTAACGTGAACTGGGGCGAAAGTAGTTCCACATTAAATGTAGTTCCGGAATTAGCAGTGACCCAAATGTTTGTATCACGTCAGTGACTGATAAGATAACATTGAGTGTTATCAGTCAATGTATATTCGGACAATACAACGTAAGTTACCGCATAAAGTGACATAAGTATACACTTATTTAATTCCTATAAAGAATAGTTTGTGCCTACTGAGTGAGCATGTACCTTTAAGGTAGTAGGTCATAGATAGATACACATAACTTCAATTATAATTGCATCATTAGAGTGATGTGATATATGAATACAACATATATAAATATTGTCTTGTTACTGTATACTATATGATACATTGAGTTGCCATTTCCGCCTTCTTTGTATGTACAAGCCATCGTACAGTTTCACCACTTCGTGCGTTTGACACATACAGCAAATAATATGACAGTAAACCAAATAAAATGCATCATTGACAGATATAACAATGGTATGCTATAAACATTATGCCAGCAGTCCATACGAAAGACGAGATATCTGAGCATTTCTCCCATCAATCTGAAAATAAATTTTGATGTGTAAACTTTTCAATCTGATGCACAGCCTATTGTTAGTGTACACGTTACCCATATGTAAAGCCATATTTACTCGCATAGTAGGTGAGTAGACACCAGGGAACTGCTTACATGTCACTGGATTTACTTTCCAAATTATCCGACCAATGATAACTACGATTCCAGCAGAAAGGAATTTCTGTCAGCCAATCAAAACTAGACATTGAGAAACATTCGTCCAATGAAAACCATACATTGAGCCTAAACCCTGGTTTAAGCCCAAACTATCAACCCTAGTTTGAGAGTCTAATCGATGGTTTGTGCCGCCAAGTGCACAATAATTGCCCAAACCAGGGTTTAAGAAAACAACCGTTTGTGATCACGATTGGCATTTTTTTTCTAGGGTTTGGGAGCCTAAACCATGGTTTAGACTCACAAACTGGGGTTTAGTGAATTATTGTGCATTTGGCGAGTCTAAACTGGGGTTCGAGCTCAAACCGTGGTTTAAGCTATCAGAAACCCTAGTTTGAGAGTCTAAACGGTGGTTTCTGCCGCCAAGTGCACAATAATTGCCCAAACCAGTGTTTAAGAAAACTACCGTTTGGGACCACGATTGACATTTTTTATATTAAACTATGGTTTGGGTCCAAACTAGGGTTTAGGCTTTTTATTGGATTACGATCTTAAACGGCAGTTTCTGGCCAAATGCACAATCATTGGTCAAACTGGGGTTTGGGAGCCTAAACCATGGTTTAGACTCTCAAACTGGGGGTCCAACTAGTCCATATCCGGGCTATTCCAGTGATTATATATGGGCCGCGCCATGCGAAAACCGGGCTTAATGACAACGTCATGAAAAGCGGTAAACAACGTCGGAAAAACGACGTTTGCAGCGTCGCTGTAAAGGTTCACATTTTGCCCTCCCATTTACCTTTACTAGTGGCAGTTAATATTAAATTTGAACAGAAAACGGAACATTATAACTTACTGAAACTTTCACTAATATGAGACGCGATGCCTTGCACCTTAGTACACATATTATGATTCATGACTTGACGTCACGTACTTGTGACGTCACTGAACGTGAATACATGTTTGACGTTATGGCCATGGTGTCGTGACAAAATATTATAGCAAGGATACTTGCACGAGTTCCTCGCAGCATCAATGACTTAGAAATGCTTCAGGTGCTGTGCATTGTCGCCTAACTGTCGTTCTTTGACATTGTCACTCTTTTTCGTCGGATATCCTTATGAATTCAAAATGGTGAACGCATAATTTAAATGGCTACATACCAGCGAAGTATTCGCTTACACTGCACCTTGAATCATAAATAATCTTAAATATGAACAACATAGTGTATGCCAACGATATTACCATCTATTATCTTGGTAAATTGACACTTTTGAACAATTCTATCCAGTACTTGGCGAATGATATGCCATTTAACGCCACTCATTTTATCATAAACAGAGGTAGACACGCAGCTATATGAGCTGCGTCGCGAGAAAACCTGTCTTCGGGAGTCTGACGACGTCACAAGATATGACGTCGTGAACTTAGCTGACGTAATTTCAGCCGAGATTTCCAATTATCGACGTTTGTCAGAACGCTGTGTTAGGTTTGTTCCGTTGTGTTAAAGTTATCTAGCGAACAGAATATAGAATACAGAACTATAATCTGGCATATATGGGTGTGAAAAAAGCGAAACAGTCTTCGATCTGCCATGGATCCTGTCTGAGAATGTATTGGATGAACGTTAGACTGCCGTACGGTCGTACGATCGAAATCCACCATTTTTATTCGAAATGGGCACATCTTATATTATGTTTTTATTAGCAATAATGGCGTAAGGGTAATTTTCTTTTATTATTTTGCTGCCGATACAAATGTTTGTCTGTTATTGATATGTGTTTTTTATGTTCCGTTATTTTGACATATACTATTTTCTTTGACACAGTTTACATATAATTGTCCACATTAACTGCTATCGACCACCAATTATAGGTGAAAACTCTGTGTAAACTACATTTTTTATTTACATACAGATGGTCGGCAGCATATTTGTTGACCGTTGTAGCCTGGGCCCGGTTTCCCGCACAACTATATGTTTCAGATCTGGTTAACTCGACGCGAATTTTCAGTTTATTTTTTCATTTTTTTTTCTTCAAATTATTTTTCAATTTTTGTCTAGTAGCATAAGGTCGTAAGCGCTATATACAGACTATTCACATGTGCATGTGCTAGCATGTGCAACTGACCACTTACAGGTAATTTATACAGGTAAATGATTATATTACATTTCCGTAAACTGTGTTGAAAATATTGTGGCAATATGTGAACCTGTATATATATGATATGTAGATAAATATAGGACTATCAAAAAACATTCTGGGCTCCAGTATGGAGCATTATTCTTTTAGTTTTTTTTAAATTTAATTTTTTTTTTCCATTTATTTTTTTTTCCATTTTTTTTTTTACATTCTTTTTCAATTTTTTAACTGACCACTAACTTATTACAGGTAATTTATACAGGTACATTATTGCATTTCCGTAACTATTAACAAAAATTCTGGGCTCCAGTAGCGAGCATTATTATTTTATTTTTTTTTGTATATTATATTTCCGTAAACTGTGTTGAAAATATTGTGGCATTATGTGGACCTGTGCAGATATATGTAGATAAATATAGGACTATTAAAAAAAAATCTGGGCTCCAGTAGCAAGCATTATTATTTTTAATTTTTAAAAATAAAAAAATCAATTTTTTTTTTCAAATTCTTTTTCAATTTTTGTCTAGTAGCATAAGGTCGTAAGTGCTATATACAGACTATCATCATATAATAAAACAATTATTGACTAGTGAGCCATAGAATATAATCTGATATTCTATGGCTCACTAGTCAATAATTGTATAATATATTCGGGCCAGTGAAAATTGCTTACGGGCCCAGGCTCGAGGTCAAGGCGGGACAAGGCGAGGCATCTGATTCCGTGGAATTCTTGTTTACTTATCTCCCTTTGTTGTTTCGTGCTCTGATTTTGTATCCAGAGCATAACTCGAACACCCTTTGGAATATTTTTATGCCCCACCACGATAGTGGAGGGGGCATTTGGTGTTACCCTCGTCCGTCCGTCCGTCCGTCCGTCCGTCCGTACTTACGAGAGCTACATTGTGAGGTTGCTGTGTTGTGCTGAAACCCACCCACCGCCCTATTTAAGACACTTGGATAAGTGTTTTTCAAATATAATTAACTAATGGCTAGCTCATTTGCATATTATGCGATTTATTCCGTAAGAGAATCGTTAAGGAAGAAAATAACGGAATAAGTTGCTACATTGTGAGGTTAACCCCACAGTGTAAACATCAAAGGAAATAACCTCACAATGTAGCTCTCGTAAGAACGTCCGTCCGTCCGTCCGTCCGTCCGTCCGTCCGTCCGTCCGTCCGTCCGTCCGTCCGTCCGTCCGTCCGTCCGTCCGTCCGTCCGTCCGTCCGTCCTTCCGTCCGTCCGTCCGTCCGTCCGTCCGTCCGTCCGTCCCCGTCCGTCCGTCCCCGTCCGTCCGTCCGTCCGTCCGTCCGTCCGTCCGTCCGCACACATGAATGGGTACTTGTTGTAAGCGTACGGGGATCTTATTGGGTAGGGTTAGGATAGTGTTGGGTACTCTTGTTGGGTATTTTATACAGTAAAAACCCAACAAGTATTAATTCGTAGAAACGTGCGTCCCGTCCTCCCGTCCGTCCGTCCGTCCGTCACAAAACGTTAACACTCGGGTAAATGTCTCATAATTTCTTCATCCTTCGACCGATCTGCTTCATATTTCATATACACATTGCTCTGATGGTTCACTACCGCCCTGTGCCAAATCCACGTTCGTCCTGCCCCCGGCAAGCCCAGGGTCAAGGTCACATACTTGGTGCTTCAAAAACTTTAACGCTCGGGTTAATATCTTATAATTTCTGTTTTCTTTCACGGATCAGCTTCATATTTCATATACACATTGCTCTAATGGTCCTCTACCGCCCTGTGCCAAATCCACATTCGTCCTGCCCCCGCCAAGCCCAGGGTCAAGGTTACATACTTGGTGCTTCAAAAACATTAACGCTCGGGTAAATATCTTATAATTTCTGTTTTCTTTCACGGATCAGCTTCATATTTCATATACGCATTGCTCTAATGGTCCTCTACCGCCCTGTTCCAAATCCACGTTCGTCCTGCCCCGCCAATCCCAGGGTCAAGGTCACATACTTGGTGTTTCAAAAACATTAACCCTCAGGTAAATATCTTATATTTTTTCTTTCCATTCACGGATCAACTTCATATTTCATATATGCGTTGCTCTAATGGTCCTCTACCGCCCTGTGCCAAATCCACGTTCGTTCTGCCCCCGCCAAGCCCAGGGTTAACATCACATACTTAGTGCTTCAAAAACTTTAACGCTCGGGTAAATATCTTATAATTTCTGTTTTCTTTCACGGATCAGCTTCATATTTCATATATGCATTGCTCTAATGGTCCTCTACCGCCCTGTGCCAAATCCACGTTTGTCCTGCCCCCGCCAAGCCCAGTGTCAAGGTCACATAAGCAGTGTCAAGTCATACTTGGTGTTCAAAACTTTAACGCTCAGGTGAAAGAAAATTTTGACTTGCAATTTGGCCTCATTTATTATCAAAGCGATATGTGGGACATCCGAGTTCTATGAACACATTTTCTTTTATATTTATTAAACTTCACACATGCATAGAAGACGACCCAAAGGTGTGTCGCACGTAAGAATGACAACTCTTGCGTCGTTAATTTCTTAGTTATCTCCCTTTGTTGTTTCGTGCACTGATTTCGTGTCTGGAGCATAACTCGAACACCCTTTGGAATATTTTCATGAAACTTCACACATGCATAGACCACAACCCTAAAGGTGTGTCACGCAAGAATGACAACTCTTGCATCACTAATTTTTTAATTATCTCCCTTTGTTTTTTCCGTCACTGATTTTGTCTCCGGAGCATAACTCGAACACCCTTTTTTTCGAACTACTTGTGTAACTGGGGAGGGGGATACACATGCGCTTGTCGACAAGCGTCCATTTCTAGTTTATGAATTATCTCCCCTGTGGATGTGATAAATAAGTTGGATCACGGTTTTGTATGAATAATATCGTCTAGCATTACAGGATCCGGATCCGGATACGGATAACAAAACGTCTGCTCGAATATCAACATGATTAATGGATAAAACTATTATTAGTTGAAATTAACATGAAAATAAGACACACTACACTTAGTTTCACGACCATTACTATTTGAAAAGCATACTAAGGGGTTTGAATAAATGCTGTTTATATCTGAAGTAACTTAATATGTTATATCTGAAGTAGCTTAAAGGTACATGCCCACTCATTAGGCACAACATGTTACTTACATCAGAGACTTCATCTGACACATTTTCTGGCAAAATAAACATTCATTCACCGTTATTCCACGTATTGATTGGCAGTATTATACATTTTATATTGGCCGTAAATTTACACACTGATATCAGGGGCGATAACCGTGTTTCCTTAAAATGCTAACGGAAATTACTATTTATTCTCTGTATGCTATTTATTCTATTTATTTTGATGCCACCGGGTTTCGAAGAAACGGGTGGCATATAGTGTTTGGACCGTCCGTCTGTCCGGGCCAACGTCCGGGGGTTTGGGAGTTTAGGGGCGGGGTTAGGAACAAAAGATTCCTTTGTAATATTCCGTAAGCTCATAAACTCTATTGTTGTTTAGGGGCTTTTTCATTGTTTTTCAAACAATGGAAATACCCCATAAACCCAAAATGTTGGAACGTCCGTCTGTCCGTCTGTCCGTCTGTCCGTCACACTTTTCGGTTAACCACTTTGTCACAGTTTCTCAAATATGCTGCAGGTGGCATCCGCGTTCGACAGACGCATTTCTTGTTTGATGTGCAATTATCATACTTGATAATCTGTCGAAAATATAATTTGTTCAGGTGACACATTTAATTAGTATAAATAATTAAAAAATATCATGCCTCATTTGCATATGAAAATAGCCTGATACCACCACGCGTCACTATCAGTAAAATAAATATTTACTAATTGATTATATCTGTATAGGGGCACTAGTATTTTTATAACTGGTGGACTAGTGACACAATTATACACATCTTTAATTCCTATAAAGAACAGTTTGTGCCGACTGCATGGGCATGTACCTTTAATATTAGTCAGTCTCAACAGCAAATTCAAGATGGCGGCGAATTTTAAAATCGAAGTCACTGTCGGTACAGTAACAATATATGCGACGTAACCAACGACACGGACATGTGCATTGTGTATGCAATGCTTATTATGACAACTGTGTAGTCTAACTCGAGCCAATATTGAAGCGCATCGTAAATAAATCGGATATTTAATCAGATACAATACCGAATCTACCTAGCGTGGACGCCGCCATTTTGCTTTGAATCACGTCACTGGATTTGTGACACATGGCGAGGGAATAACGTCAAAACATGACGTCACGCACGTTCAAGCAATTACGTTTAGTATACGGTATAAATTAAATTCATGATTAGTGCCGTAGAATATAAAATATATTTGGTATATATTTGGTTTCGCCTCAACAACTTTATAGGGGCTCGCTAAAGCTCGCCACAATAAAGCTGTCTAAGGCTCAACCGAATATATTAAATATTAATTTGTTATATTCGACGGCACTAGCCATGTATTTACTATATATATTGTAACGTCGTTTGACGTGGCTTTTACGTGACGTCTCATTAGCTCAAACGACCTGAATAGTGGTGTTGTATAAAATATAATATTTTAATGAACATTGCAGATATCATGATCAAATAAAAAACATTCAATGTATCATACAAATACCATTGTCATCGTAACCAAATGTTAATTTGACCAAGAATTTCCCGAAGACAGGTTTTCTCGCGACGCGGCTCATAAAATGGCATATATATCCAGGGTTTGTATTGAATTTAGCAAAACAAATGCATCAAAATCTCTCTAATAGATTCAGAATCATTGATTTCAATGCAGCTCCTTCATTGTTTGTGTATAAGCAATACATAATGCACAAAACACACAGTGAGGTCGGTGGAGTTTTCTTGAAATTAATTGGAAATTTGATGGTCATAAACTTGCTTTTCCCACGATTTGAAGTATCGAATCATCAGATTATCACCTGACTGCATAATAATGTATGTCTGAATCAGGCGATGGTAATGCGATCCTCAAGAAAGACACACGGCGACAATTATAAGGTATCACGCTACCAATTCTGCCCGACGTCGTGTTTTGTTACAAAGTTAATGTTATAAGCGGACAACTCCCTACTTTAAAATATGTCGTCGCATACGAAATGTTAAATAATGTCGCTATTATTCCCCAAAATTGTTTCAGACAGCAGCAAACAACAGAGAAACGCCAACACTCTGCCTTATTTGAAATTAATACGGAATTACGTTACTTGGGCCGCAATCCAAAACATGACGTTACATTAATAGCAACTGCAATAAACATTATTTTCATACTTTGTCTTGGCCTAATGGGGAACACTTGGAAAGACTACGAGATATCCAAATTTGGTTGACATGCGATAAAAGATGACAAATCTATTGGACTTGTCCGGGTATTTTATCAACACCCCTTATATACGCCGTTGATAAAAACGTCGTAATTTCAACGTCATTGATCTAAAACGTCATATAAGTTTTTACCACGCGTCATAAAAATACTTCTAAAATGAAAAATAATTGGGATACATTGATAATTTTGGCGGCATATGGCTTTTAAAAGATGTACAATTCAGAATACGCGAACAAGTAAAAACTGAAAATTGTGTCATTAAGCCCGGTTTTCGCATGGCGCGGCTCATATATAGTTCAAAAATCCATAATTCCACGTCCATAAACTCAAGTCGAACGGTGAAAAGAATTCCACCGCGAATACACATATTTCCATACATGCATGAACATTATCTTCAAATGTCCGGCCTCCTACAGCTGTTCTGAAAGTCCTTGATCGAGAATCGAACATGCATAATGTTTTCGTGGGTTTTCAAGTTTCATGGTGCATGATCACGTGGTTACAACAACAACAACGTCGCCCACTCCAAAGTAAATATTGTTTGATATTTTCCTTAATATTCAACGGATTTTGATGAAATATGGCGCAGCAAACGCGTCTTCAAGAACGGCATTTGGTGGTCCATGGAGTTCGGCACAGACTTATGTCGTTTTTGCGAAAAATCTATTTTTCGCAAAAACGACAGAAGTTTACGCGATAATACAGATACCACCAAATG
Organism: Conchocele bisecta; assembly: GCA_029237695.1. NCBI lineage: Eukaryota > Metazoa > Mollusca > Bivalvia > Lucinida > Thyasiridae > Conchocele > Conchocele bisecta. Next base: position 132,356,269 of record CM055267.1, read on the forward strand.
CAGCTTAACAAGACGCGTTTGATGCGTAATATTTCATCAAAATCCGTTACGTAATAAGGACAATATGAAAAATACTTACTTTGAATCAGATGGATTTTGGAAGTTTCAGTACTTGTTTTTTGTTGTTAGTACCACGTGATCATACACCTTGAGTTTAGGATAGTTACAATGTTGCATTCCCTTCTGACTTTATTCGGATCTAATATCGATCTGGTTTTCTACTAGCAAAATCATAGATTTTCGGTAAAAAGCGCATGTACTGTTTTGAATATATTACATGTGAGCTGCCACCTAACAAAATGGACCTTGCGACGTGTGCGAACAGCGGAATCCCAGATCAGACTGCGCATACATCCGCGCAGTCTTGATCAGGACCCACGGTGGTTGCCAGTCAATTTAACTTCGTTTATGCCACAGGGTACGTAATTTTGCTGGGCAAACTTATCGAAAGTCCGATTAAGTTCAGAGGCGTCCCGTAACAGAGACGACTCTCTACCAAATCGGACTTTCTGTAAGTTTTCCCACCATAACTTCATACAGCCTGTGGTTTATGCACACAAATAATAGTTTAACAAGTATGTTGAGTAACAGAATACAATCATGATCAGGGTATACACTGGTCACACATGACATAATGTAATTTACCCGCCGCCAGCCCATATGTCATATACTGATTATAGTTCACAATTTCTGAAAACCTTTGTTTCATTTACACCAGCTACGAGAGCACGTTCGTTGCCACAGATACAGGGATTCCGTTTGCGATCGCCACTTTCGCAATTGGCGATAAAAAGAAACAATTGGCGATAATAAAAAAATATTTTTTTTTGAAGTGGCGATTTTTTTATTTTCCCCAGCGGAATCCCCGAGATGGATGCGTAAGAGTGGTCCTGAAGGTGGGAGGAAACCAGAGTACCTGGAGAAAACTCATTCCGTTAATGTTTTACGTCTTTTACATTTATGTCAATATGTTTCATAACAGCACATCTTCGTTGATACAAAATCACATGGCTTGTCTCATACAACGTCACCGACTGCTCCAGTCGAGGATCGCGGATTACCTCACCGGACTTCCGCATTGCTTTCCTTTCACCAGATAGGATACATAATACAGTAGAGTCTCTTTAAACCGGACAACCTGGGACGCCATGGTGTTTCATTTAGACGTGTTTCACTGTTACAGTAATTAATATCATTGTCGTGTCCGTTAGTGATTGGAAATGACAAAACTTGTTCATGCAGTGCTTAATTACGTGGAACCATCTAAACCGGACACCCTGGGAGGTATGCGTGGACCTCTCGAAACAGGACACCCTGGGGATCTCCCAGTGTATCCGGCTTAGAGAGGTTCCACTGTACTAGTAATAGAGTACTGACTATACTAATACTATGTTCAGCCCGGCGTAGTAAGGGTGAACCGCCTGGGCGACCATAAAACCCGCACCGTGATCGCATCAGTTCGCCAACATTGGCCATCGGACAGAAACCACTTATATCCAGCTTATCGCCTGTTACACATCTCTCGCTGAAATAGGCTACAGGGCTGAAGGTTGTTACTTCAATGCTGAATGTATGGTTCTCCCCCAACCCCACCCTACATCCGCCTCCATACATCAGCAGTCCCGTACTTCAACTTTGCTGTTGAACTGCCGTAAAACACCAAGCAACCAGTGATTTAAAAATCTATGTTCAAAATGTGAATTATCTAATTATATATATAATATTGGTGATTGTATTATGTTTATTATTTTAGTCTGATTCCTGGCTACCAGCAGGCAGCATTGGTTGTCATCCAACAGCTCTCACTGGTGCTGCACTCCGCTCCGGCGTAAAATGTTTCACGTCGAAAATGCACCTGTATTCTGACAAGATGCTACTCAGTTGTACCTAGATCTTATACAGTATTTCTAAACGCAAGTTTCATCTAGTAATTACTCTAGACGAAAATGTGTTTATGTATTATCTCCATCGTGTAGCTGAATGTGAATTCGTCAGGAATCCGGCACGTATTTCGACATGAAACATTTTACGTTGGCACGGAATGAAGCACCATTGGTTGTTATCTAACAGCTCTTGTAAGTCGAAGATCCGGTTAGTGCACCACGGAAGTCGCATGCGTGGGCGACAATAAAACCCGCACCGTCATCGCATCAATTCGCCACATTGGCCCTCAGGCACAAACCACTTATATCTAGGTTATCGTCGTTTACTTGATTAATGGCGATCCACCCACGGCCTGTAAAACATGTTGCAAATTGAATATGTCGCAAATTGTTCTAAATGCTCAAACGCAGACAATTTGTGTTGCCTACATACATGCACATAACCTTGTTAATCTTGCCGAGTAGCCTATTTCACCAAAATTGCAAAGTATACTTATCTAGCAAAGTATACTTTGAGGGAGTGATCATTTATTTATCCCGGAATGCATTATTTCATATAGAACCAACTACTGCATATATTTGATGATTAAAAGTATGCAGAATTATTATACTGAATATATTACATTATATACAGCCAAAATGGCTGTGATAATGTAATAAATTCAGTATAATAACAATTAATAAATTTATCCTAAAATTGAAAATTTCTCCCTCATGCTAGATAAGTATACTTTGCAATGATGGTGAAATAGACTACAGATGTCAACGTTTCTGAACATCTATTGACAATGCCAACTCAGAATCAAGCAGTTTGATTGGCTGAGCATGCGCTGTAGCACAGCTCAGGCTCGGCTAATCAAGCTGTTCGATTACAGGCAAAATATTCAAGTATTTCTAAATAAAAAAGACAGTTTGATTGGCTGAGCCTGAGCTGTAGCACAGCTTAGTCTCGGCTAATCAAGCTGTTTGAGTACAGAGTAATTTCACAGTTGGTGGTGAATTGGGGCTGGTGAGAACATACAAGTTGGTCGCTTAAAAGAATGACCATGACCTCTGTCCTCCCTATATAGCCATCAGGTAGAAATACACTACTCTTAATACCTGGGGCGAGCCAAGTTTCCGTGCCAATGAGTATGTCAGGTTTTTCAGTGTCTATTAGGGCCTTGAATTCACCGACTTTGTTCCTTATTGATCTGAAATTTACGTTCATGACTTTAATTTTGCGACCTTTATTCTTATATTTTGACTGAAATTTATTCTTTGTTTTGATCGGTGTAGAGGTCAGAACAGGTTCCGGGTCAGAGTCATCTAGCACACTAAATATGCTTGAAGAGGAAAGTGATGTGATGTCAAAATATCTGGAACTAAAGTTCGGCATTCCACAGATCAGACACTCCCACGAAAAGCTATCGTGATGTACATATATTTTGTATGTATTCTTTGACATTCCTGAGCAAACTCGATGGTACCATGTATTGCAACCGTCACACTGAATGCCATCACCAATGTTGTATTTCACTGCCTTATTGCAAGAGCCACATGGAAATTTGGGTGGCCAGTATGGAACGCCTTTACTGCCTCGTCATGCTTCCAGCGGTGATGTCCTGTATTGTCAGCGTTATATTTTATACAAACATCTTTATAGTATTTGCCGACTTTGTGTTATTATTTGCTAACGTCTTTATATTGTGTAAGAACGTCTTTGTATTGTGTACACACGTCTTTATATTATCAGTCAGGGGTGTAACTGATTTCAATTATGTTCGGGATAACTTGATAGAGATAAGTTTGCAGGTCATGCATAATTGTCTCCCTTTGCGAATAACGCGTGTCAGTTATGTTGGCTGAATGGAATTTTACGCTGAAAACGGGGTTTCAAGTTAGATTCTACTCAACATTCGCATTGGTTCGTGTTATAAATCAGTGTATATATTCCATTAGTAAGTAATGTAACTATGTATTGACATTAACTGGCACACGTGGCACGGAAATTGCCGAGTTTATTCACATTTCGCGCCATTTTTTGTATAATAAAGGCTATGTTTACTGGTGTTTCGTGAAGCTCTGAAAGTTTTCACGAGTGATTGTATAGTTTTACAGTATATATCAACACCTTGCAAACACGTTTAAACATGTTTCTTCGTTGCGCATCGTAGATTAGCGTTGCGCAAAGCCTTCAAAGTTTATAGGTAATTCCCGGGATAACGTGCTTCAGTTATTATTTTTGGCGCCATGTTTTATCGACGCTTGCTGCAAGATAACTCTGTAGGTATTGTCCCGATAAGACAGTTAGCCATTGCTTGCCTGCTCTTTGATCGTGGGTTATGACTATTGTGATTCTAAAGATTATTATTGTCAGATGGTGATCAGATATGCCCCGTGGTTTTGCCACCAGTCTGCATGGTCTACACTGCAATTACAATGCAGATATAATTATAAGTATCCGTAGCGTTGTCTGTTGGCGTTATACAGTGACGCCGGTGTAAGCAGCATTAAGCAATCATGACGATGCTATAAGATACGTGTATTCGTATTTTGCGTAGCTCTGTATATGCTGTAATAGACGTGTAATATCCGCGGCACTTGAGTTATTGTATGCGCCGTAACGTACACAAGGTAGACGTGATTGATAGAAGTCCTATATTTGTTGGTATAATATTTATTTACATAAAATTGAGTTTATAATAAAATAAATCCAAATGGGCATTTTGTATGCAGCTATCAATTTGCGACCTGTCTATCTCCTGATTTGTCAGCACACACATGCATCCTTACCATGCTCACTTGGAACTGTTTCACTGATTAATAAACGTGATAAGTTCTGGTCAGACTGCGCATATAATGTGTATGGTCAAAGGCTGATCAGGATCTACACTGCCGTCTAATGTATCTAACACGCAAGCGAATCAAGATCTGCAAACTGTTCCAACAGTAGTATAGTCCCTTTTCATATCCGGAGGGCCCGTATGTGATGCAAGATCTGATATCCGGGCTGGCTGATCGAATTGCGGACAGTGAAGCTGGTGAAGTGTATATACTGGTCCTACTTGCCTGTGGCACTGGCTGGTCTCGGTCTACACATGAATAACAATTTAGTCGGGATCGTACATGTACCGTGGTAGAAACCATGCTATGATCGTGGTGATAAAGTTAGTTTGACATTTTAATTGGCCCGCAAGGATACGAGGCTGGAGGCAAGACAGGATGACTCTCGTATTTCACAGACTCTCTACCCAGTATAGTCTCGCTTTCCATGTTCAATAGTGATACATATATAAGTTAAAGTTGTAGTAGTAGTATCTTAAGAAGCTTTACAGGCAAAAGGGATCTTACAATAAATATATTTTTTCAATAAGTAAGTCGTGTAGATCATGTGCATTCTACATATTTCTACGCTAGATCACTGGTCAATAACATGCATTTATGTTACACCTCGTTATGATTGTTTATCATGTCTATCAAACACATCGTGTACATGTAGCAGTAACATCAGTCGGGTGATTTTCGCTCAATACTAGATCATTGGTCGATAGCGTGTTTTATAACGTGGTGTCTCACGGGTTATATACATGGAAAGCGAAAATAGAAGGACATTGTACAGTAGAAACTCCGAATACCGGACCCTCTAAATACCGGAATCCTCCCGAAACCGGACAATTTTCATAGTCCCGATGTAATAGTTCTTTATTCAATGTACTAAAAACCTCTGAATACCGGATCCTCTGAATTCCGGAAACCGGACGCTTTTCAAAAAAAAAGAATACTTTTCAGCATAATTTTATCTCTGAATACCGGACGGATCAGAATTACTAAAATCACCAAGCGCCCACGGCAGGGGATAAATTTCACACAATGGTCGTGTTGGATTTCATATCAGACAGGTGTGATATGAGAGACGTTACGAATTGTACACGGTTCACAAGTCAAGGATGTTTTGTGTCTCACAACCTACAAATATTTCCGAGCATGTGATCGACGCGTGATATTGGAAAACCGACCAATGAACCCCGACTTTCGTCAAAACAAAGATGGATACTCGATAAAATCTAAAAATTCAAAAACTGTCAAAAATTTAGGCATGTATTTATATCAGGCGTTCAATATTAGAAACGAGAATTTATATTTACATAATTGAGATCATCTTCTCCCAACGCATCTAGTGATTTTACACATACCAAACAGTATATTTTACCACGATATACGTGAATACTCATTTAACTCGATATGCTTGATATTTTACGTATATACTGATGATAGTGGTCAAATTATTGTCACACATAGTTATTACATAATTGTGGTCATATGCCTGACGTTTTGTATGTGAAAGAAATGAACTTAATTGTTTTGTCTGTGGTATTATGTAAGATGTAGTTGTGCAGTAAATTCAGTATGATTATAATGCCATTCTGAATCCCCAGCACAATTGTTGCATTCCACCACGGGTAATACACTTAAACGACTTTCTACTTATATTCACACCAGTCCTGCCGTTGTCTTTGTCACTTTGATATGTTTCGATTTATGCCATTTTCGTATTGCTTCATGGGCCATATGGCTTAAAGTGTTGTATTTTGAATAAACATCTCGATATCTACATTTACAAATCGGGCCGTGTATTCTTATATTTAAGGGTGGGAAATGGCTCGAAGACCTTCCATACCCGGACATGTGCCCGTAAATGATCAGGCCAATGGCCGTTGGCCCATTTGTTTCCGAATTTACTAATATATGCGATACAGTCGAAATATGTGCATTAAATGAAGGAGACGATGAGGCGGTGAGTTTAACCTAATTATTTCATTCTCCTATTGCACAATGCCGATATGTCAGACCGTGAAGAGGGCCGAGTGTGCGTGCACATGATATATGGTATACTCAGCCGTTACATTGTTATATTACCTGCTAATGCTATTAGAGGGTTGGACGAGGCAAGACAGACCAAGCAGAGACGGATCCACGTGATATGGGCAAATCCAACGCCCACAGAGGAGCAACAGCGCAGGCCGAGCCGGAGCAGCCGAGCCACCGACCCACCCACAGCAGACCGGGACACCGCAGCCAGTGACAACCGGAGGCTCCGCACCGCAACCGCACCCGCACCCGACGACGAGGAGACAGGCAAGCCATGCCCAAGCCACCCACAAGGCCACCACTGGCAACACCCAGGCAGCTCAATCCGCCGCAGATCCCAAGGCGCATATAGCATGACACTGCCCAGTATGCAACACAGAGGAAACGACCCGATGTCGGGTCCACAGAGGCCTAGGCCACCTCCCACTGAGTGGGTGGTAGACACGAGCGAGGCCTTGTCCCCGAGGAGGGGGGACTAAGTTTGTTTTATTTCGTTCTGATCTTCTCTTTGTTGGTGTCGTAGGCGTCTGGCTACACCGCGAGGACCGCATCTGGTTTGTGTTTGAGTGAGCTGTGTGCATGAAAATCACAGATGCCCTTATCTGGATTGTGTATGTATATGTTGTGGGTGCGTGCCTATCTAAGTGCGTCTGTCAGGGTTATGTCCAATGTCATATTGACTTGGCTCATCTACTGCCCTAAGGGCGAAATAGCTGGTCCCCATAGGGCCAGATTCTGTTGATTGACTATATGGACAATATGATGAGACCATTATGCCCGGCTCGACCACTAACTGCACAGAAACAGTTCGGCGCTTTGAGGTATATATTGTTGCAGGCAGAAATCCTCCGTTCTTGAGCTTCTTTCTTCTAGCGTCGTGTCTGCATGGAGTGGATCCATCGGTTATTTGTGACACCCGGGTTCACCAAGCACTCCTGGCTTTCAATCAGCGGGAGCAGCTTCTGTCTTCTATGACTTCATATGTAGACTTGGTCGCCTTAGTGGTTGTACCGGACACAATGGGTGTGTGAGTTTATATTTGTTTATGTTATGCATATTCTTTACTACACTACACGCTGCTGTGCGGAGTATTGTGTACATGTATAATGCCTATGCGTGTAAGGGACCGTCCATATTGGGCGGAAGTAAGCTATTATTGCGTGCTTGGATGTAGTAAAAATTACAAAAAACTGTCACCCTGCCATTCGGGACAAGACACACGTAAGGGAGCTATGAGCCGCCCCCGTGTCTTGCGCGGTCCATCATAGGATGGACTGAGTGGACTTATGGGTGACATGAGTGTATTACGTCCGCAGATTCTGAACTCCCTGGACGCTTGCCTGGGATGGACCAGACCAGTTGTGACCTAGTGAGAGTCGTTGATATTTTTGTCTACTTACTAGACAAGTATCGGTGTACCTGGATGCGATCCTCTCGGTGTCGCTTCGTTGGTGACGCATTGGTGCTACAACGAATCTTGGGAGAAGAACAGATTATGGTTATTCAGCATCAATTGTATGGTCCCTATCTGTTTCGTGTATTGGAAATGGGACTCCTGGTTATGCTATACATTTTTGCATATGTACATATCATGGACATGTATACATATGTGTATTATGATTACTCCTCGGCGACAGTGTGGACCTAGACGTATGTGTTCCTATGTGTTTTTTATTGATGTAGTATAGGGCCAATTTTAAAATTACATTACAGTTAAAATACAAGTTTATATTAGAGCGGCACTTGTTTCCGACTTACTACCCACCCATCGACCAGACCGCTATGCAGTTATTTGGATTGTGACGTATTCGGGTAGTGGCTAGGTTCAACCAATGTCATTGCTCACTCGAGTGCAGTGCTATTTTCGAATAATGTGTGTGCATTTGGTAATTGCTATTTTTTTATTATTTTTTTCTAACGGCTGATATCGCAGGGGTTCGGGGCGACTTTACGGTTCCCGACAACGATATCCCCACGACACCAGCCGTCACGGAGCTTCGCAGAGACCGAACGAAGCCGTGGCATTTCATGCACGGATCGTTGTCAATCTCTGCGAGTCCAATATATTTTGTTATCAGACGGTGCACGCTCTATATATGTACATGGATATATATACAAGTACGTCTATGCATATATGTAAAATCCCACCCACTCACCCGAATTGTTGCAGTTTGATTAAAATACCAGAATTAGTCTGGCTTGAGTGGTTAGAAGGCAGGCCAACAATAATGCGTGCAAGAAGAGTCCGTCCGTCACCGACTAAACAGGCTTCGTCATTGAAGCGAGTTCCACCGGTACCAGACCAATTGTTGACCCTTCCTCTTTCCACTCATTACCTTACACTACTACTAAATATAATACTAAGTCTAGTCTAACATAGTACATAATAGCATATCGGGATTGTGGTGGGTAGAATTCCGTACACTCGTTGGGTGGGATTACTTGTATGTTAATTTTGGATTCATGTGTTAGCCCACACGAGCCTGTACATATCGTCTCGTTAATTTCCCAGTACTAATCCTCGATAAGGCAGTCCATACGCAAGAAACTTTCCTGGGCCAGTTCCGATCGAGTACATACCCATTGGGTGGGATTACTTGTATGTTAGTTTTAGCTATGGTTATGCTAGAATGGCCTTCACAGCCGCAAGCGGACGGGGTGCAATTATATTGTACTTATTTGATTGCATCGCATATCGTGTCATTATTTTACTTTCCTTCTTGCAAGTCAACTCGGTATTGTTATGAGACCAGTGGCACCAGTGAGCAGACTAAAGGTGAGAATTGTTGTAGCATTAGATGCAGGCAGCACCCGTCTGCCACCATTGATCAAGTATTAATTCTAGTATTATTATTAGTAGGTGCGAGCATCTAGCAGGCAGACGAGCAGCATAGTATGCAACAGTCCTCTCGTTGCCGGAGAAACATGTATCCCCGACACGAGTGATGTTGCTCGTCATTCGACTATTCACTCTAGAATGAGTAACGCCTCCCGGCCGAGTGTACAGACGTCTATTGACATGTTTAAAGATTATATTAGATTGGTAAATCCTGAAAATATTTACAGCAATTTTCAGATATGGGATGGAGACAATGGGGCCCAGTGTCACGGACGTAACTTAGCTCGACCACTCCATCGGGTTTTTAATGTGTTTCTATCCATGATGATTTTTGATTAGTACATGTTATGCATATTATCTCTGTGTTCAGAGTGTTGGAGTGGTGAGTGGCGAGCGCCCCCTATCCTAACTCCGGCAGGCCGATGTGACGGTCACACCACGGGGTGTAACCACCAACCCTGGCCCACCAGAGCTTCGGACGGGGCCGCTGCCCTCACCGTCTGTGTGTTGGAGTGGTGAGTGGCGAGCGCTCCCTATCCCAACTCCGGCAGGCCGATGTGACGGTCACACCACGGGGTTTAACCACCAACCCTGGTCCACCAGAGCTTCGGACAGGGCCGCTGCCCTCACCGTCTGTGTGTTTAGAGCGTTTAACTGTTTGCATGAGTTGTATTTTAAAATAAAATCATTATATCATTTATTTTTGACAGCTTTTAATTTTAGTGGAGCAACGGTGTCATGTTTATATTTTATTCCAATAACCTGTCGCCTTAATGTATTTTAGTACAGCTAAGTGTATTTCATTTTCGCATTCTTTAGGGGGGAATATTAAATTATATGGAGATGATATAACATTATTTTTTAAGCAGACAGCGGCTAGATCTTCTCTTGCTAATTCATGCGCTGGGCAGAAGAAGAAATAGTGGTCCAGTTCTTCTATTTCATCTTCGTCACACTGACTACAATTCAAATCTACATCAATATCGCTGCCCTGTGGATGAATATTTGCCTTTATACCGTTTCTACCTAGTCTGAGTCGTGTTATTATTTTATCTGACATTCTATCCTTGCTGTATTGTTTACATTTATTTGGTATGGTAGGCACCATGACTTGAAATGTGTGCCCGCCATAATAATGCTTATGAATGTTATCCCATCGTTTTTGCCATTTTGATTTTATTTTTCGTTTAATGACTGAATATAATTCTCTGTGTGTAGGCAGAGTATTATCTTGTGTTCCTATCAAGTGAGCTGTGCTTGCCGCTCGGTCGGCTTCTTCGTTTCCAGGTATTCCAACATGTGAGGGTACCCAGTCTATATTAATAATTTTCCCTTGTTCCATATGTTTACTTATAAGAATTTTAATAGTATGGACCTTGTCAGGTCTCGTTTCAGACGTACCTGTGTTGATTGCTTGGATGGAGCTTAGTGAGTCTGTTATGATTACAGTGTTATTGTACTTTTTTAATTTTAGGTTGAATATGAGGGCTTTTTCAATTGCAATAAGTTCCGAAGTAAATACAGTTAGATTGGGGGCCAGTTTGTATTGTTCTACGTGATTTAGTTCCGGGACCACAAACGCAGCTGAGGTGATACCGAGTTCTGGGTTTTTGCTACCGTCCGTTATAGATGTGTAGGCTGTCTTTCCAATTATGTTCTAAATGTTCCATTGCGTGTTTGAGGCTAAGGGTTGGATTCTTAGTTTTATCTTTTATAATTTCAGTGAGATCAGATCGAGCTGTAATTTCAAATAGATAATACGGGATATGCGTTTTGAATGGCTGCATCTCGCATCCACCCAGATAATATTCTTCTGTTAAGATTAGTGCATTCATTGCATAACACGTTTTTACATTGGCTTTTTTGTTGGTATAATTATTGACTGTATTGGTTGCGTCTCGTTTTAGTTTAATCATATTGTATTTGTATGCTGGTTTGAGTTGTATTAGTTCGTTGATTGGTAGGTGAGCGCCATGGGGTTGGGTTCGGACCCAGTATTTGAGTAATGTTTGTTCCCTTCTTAAGTCTAGTGGTAACACTGCTGTTTCTACTTCGATTACTGTGGCTCTTGTTGTTTTATAGGCACCCGTGGCAAGCCTTAGCGCTGCTCTTTGAATTAATTCTAACTTATCCAGGTGAGCAGCCGCAGCATCTTTGTATAGCATGCATCCATAGTCCATCTTCGACAGGATTAATGCTTTATATAGTTGTAGGAGGGAGGATTTGTCTGCACCATAAGATGTGCCTGATATTAGTTTCATTAGATTTAGATCCCTTCTACAACGTTGAATTAGATCTGATATGTGAGGTCCCCAGGTAAGTCTATCGTCCAAGTACATACCTAGGAACTTTGCGCATTTTTTGTATGGTATTGCCTGATTGTTAACAACAAGTTCTTTAATTTTGTATTGTTGATCTCCTTTATATGCATACCGTTGCTCCGTGCTTTTGTAGAATAAGTGTCCTCCTCTATGAAAGATGACTGCCTCAGTTTTTAGTGGGGATATTTTAAACCCCCATTTATTTTGCCATGTTGTGATTTTATCTAATGGTGTCTGTACAGCCCCCAAGGCTATATTGAGATCTGCATGTACATGCCAGATCGAGCTATCATCTGCAAATTGCGATAGATCATTTTTGATAGTTGTAATTGGGTTGTTCTCATTGAGTTCGTTATGCAATGTATCTATCATGATGTTAAACAGCGTTGGACTAACTACGCTGCCCTGGGGGCTACCGTTATCTACATTTTGAAATTCGGAGTGTTCTGATCCTTTTCTGCCCGTTAGAAAGTTGTCAAGCCACAACAACATTCTATTATTTATGCCCTTCCCGATGAGTTGTTCTATTGCACCTTTCGTCCACATTAGGTCAAAGGCTTTTTCTAAGTCTAGGAATACTGCAACGACCATTTTCTTTTCCATCATGGCTGTTTTAATAATTGTGTCTAGTCGTGCGAGTTGATCCAATGTAGATCTGTTATTTCGGAATCCTGATTGGGTCGGGCTGAGTTTCTGATTTGTTTCTAAGTGATGTTTTAATCTGTTAGCTACCATCGTTTCCATTATTTTACATATTGCTGGTGTTAGAGAAATAGGTCTGTATGAGGGCGGGAGTGTTGGGTCCTTCTTTGGTTTCAATATAGGGATGATGGTAGCTTCTTTCCAGGTATCTGGTAGTGTACCATTTACCCAAGATTTATTTATCACCAGAAGACAGTTGTTCCATAGAACTTTTGGGAGATGCTTTAGTATTGCGTAGTGTATCTTGTCTGCTCTGGTGCAGAGTTTTTCTTATTTTTAAGGGCATATTTTAGTTCTGACATAATAAAGCACCGATTGAGGCAGTCAACCTCATTAGATTCTGGCCATAACGTGTTAGTATCTATTTTTGTTTGAATTTCGGGGTTTCTCTTAACCTTAACTGTTTTGAATTCGGGATTAAGATTATTATCACTTGACATAGTTGTATAATGGTCTGTGAGCACCTCTGCTTTTTGTTTGTTGTCATAGACATTGCTATTGTTATGTAATAGTGGAGGCATTGGCTTTATAGCTTTTCCTCTGATTCTATTAAATTGGTCCCATAATTCTTTACTCGTTTTGTCGTTATTTATTTCAGATATAAATTTCTCCCAACCACAACTTTTTGCGTCGTTAATTACTTCAGTCGCGAGGGACTTTGCTTTCAAATATTCCTCTCGCCTAGTTTGTTTAAGTGTTGTATGATATTTGTGTGCTTGTTTCCATCTACGCAGACAGTTCTCCCTGTTTTTAATGGCATCTGTGCACGCTGGTGTCCACCAGGGATTGGTTGGGCGATTATGAGCTTTACCACTTGTCTGTGGTATACTCTCCTTACTTATGTTATAGAGGGTGCTCACAAATTCATCGTCGTATTGTTTTGTATCTAGATTTGTATCTGTGTGTATTCTATTAGTGCATAGTCGTTGGAACAGCTCCCAGTTAGCATGACCTAACTTCCATTTAGGAATGGTGGCTGGAGTACTTCTATGGTATTGGGTAGAAACTTTAGTAATTATCGGATAGTGGTCACTTCCTAGTGTAGAGTCATGGACGGACCAGGAGGTCAAGGAGGCTAAAGCAGGTGTTGCTAATGTTATGTCGGGTGCTGTTCCAATACATTTGCTTGAAGAAATGTGTGACGTATCGTAAGTTACAGCTCAGTTGTTAAGTACTACATAATCAGTGTTATCTAGAAATTGTATTATTTCATCACCTACTTTGTTTGTCTTAGCATTGTAATGCACGTCCCCATAGTGGGTTGTGCCCGTTGAAGTCAAACCCAATATTAGAGATTTATTGCTAATTGTGTGATAATTTTATTGAGGTTGTTTAGTTTTGGTTCGTGATTATGGTTACCAGGGCCAATGTACACATTTAATATATCAATGTTTCCTTTATTGCTGAGTACCTTAATACCACAATAGAGGTTATTTAGTTTTTCTGTAAGGTGATTTGTTTTAAGTTCTACACATGATATTCCATTTTTAGCGTATATTCCTACCCCACTGCCATGGAAAGAATTGGTTGTGTAGGATACGAGGTTGTATCCAGTGAGTGTTGAAGGCTTTGACATTTCTTGCAGGCATATTACATCAGGTGACATTACGTTATTTTCTAGAACATTGATAAGCTCTCCTTTTGTTTTTACAAATCCCCGACAGTTCCATTGAAAGACGGTCAGGGTCATTCCTTTATTTTTGTTTCTACCCATATTTATTTATTATATATATGTTTTCTTATGATGAGCTTTTTGGTGCATATGCCTGACTCCTTTTCTGTGAATTTAGGACTTTTTTACCATTAAATGGTGTTAAATTGCACTGTTGTTGTTTTTCCGCTAACGGTGCCACGGATTTTAATACGTTTTTACCTATCTTCTGCTTGTTAGTAAATTTATTCTGTTTGTTCATGCCTGTATTCACTTTTGAACTAACTTCGGTTACGTTATCTTTTATGGATTTTGTATTATATTTACGATTTGCTGTTATAGTTTTACGCATATTATAATTTTCTATACTTGTACGTTTTTCTGCTGGACTGTTATTGGGTGTTGATGTGGCAACACTATTGCTTGACGTTTGTTTGTTTATTGGTGTGTCCTCATTATCGTTTATTTCATGTAGTGTTGTGTTGTCTGCACAAATGGTCGAAATATTGGAGATACCTGTTAGTGTTTGAATGGGATGAGACTCTATAGATTCGGTTGATGTTACGATTATTAGTTTATTTGGGTCTGAGTCGTCCATGCTGCTATCAAACATTAGGGGCTCGGGTATAAGTGTTGATTTGTTTCCCCCCAGTTTCGTGGTAAAGGGCTTACTACTTTGTCCGCTAACGGTCGATTGTTTACTTGCTTTATATTTGTTTAGTGACTTTATTACCTTATCCGCATTAGCCAGTGTACCTAAGACGTTTAGTATAGAAGTTTCTGATTGGGATGTGTCCATCTGTGACGTGTGCATTTTTTCAGTGGATGGTGTGCTAGGAATTGTTGTTGTTGTTACATTTTTTGTCCTAAGTGTTGTTCTGCTATTTGTCCTATAATGCCATTGGTGGTTACTCCTAGTTGTTTTTCAATTGCAATTTCAAGAGCCGAAATTAGTTTTAAGAGCTGTTGTTTAGAAACGTATCCTTGCATGTTATTTTCTTTGGGGTTTCTTTGTTTATGTTTTCCTTTTGTAGGGTTGGGTTCGTTGGAGGCTGTTTTGTAGTTCGTTGTTTTACAGGTGTGTTGTTGGTGACTACTTGAATAGGCAGTGTTTTTGTTACAGGGTTCATTATTTGTTCTTTTAGTGCGTTGCGTGCCAGTTGCCTAGTGTTGTTCTTTTGTTCGAGATGTGATTTGTATTTAAGTAGCATCGGGCAGTAGGGATCACTTGACCGATGTCCACAAGCCTGTACACCAGCCACGTAACAGTTATTGCAGAAATCATTGTCCCTGACCTGTTTGCTCGTGCAGTCTTTGTAATAAGGTTGTACGCGCAGATGGGGCATATTATTGTGTTGTTTTTGCATGCTTTTTGTATGTGACCAAATTGCTGACACTTATTGCAGCGAATCGGTCGTTGGATTGTTATGCCGATGTCAATGGGGTTGCCTTCGTTAATGTAGGGTGCTGGTGTAATTTGATAGGGCAGGGATGTGCTGAAGTGAATTAGTAGAGTAGATTTGGTTTTTCCTATTTGATGTGCCGCGGTGATATTGTTCTTATTGGCGTTTACTGCCAACATTAAGTCTTCCTTACTCAGACCTATAAAGTCGGGATGATTAGCGATTCCGATTGCGGTTTGTGGCTGGTTTTGTTGTTTGCGTTGTGTATTGTTAGTTGATTGCGCTTGTGTTTGAAGTAATTTAAACTCTACGTTGCGCATATTAGCGGGTGCAGTGAATGACTTTGCCCTGTCAATCCACTTTTTTCTGAGTACTAACTTTTATGATGTCTGCATCCCGGGTGCATTTAACGTCGTTAGATGACATATTCTTGCCTACGTAAGTTGCTAACGCAATGGCGAACTGGAATGTTGTTCTCACTGCCCTTCCTCCCCTATATAATTTAAAATGCAATGTGTCGAATTGTGACTGCGGCTGCTCCTTATTATTTGTGCGTGGAGAACGAGTGGGCGTTGGTATCGATGTAGGAGACGGGGGTGGGGTACTCTGTTTGTTGTTAGGTTGTTTGCATCCGGTGATTTGCAGTTTGGTGATAAATTATCTGAATGGTCTTGTTCCCTTGCTCTCTTCCTATTGTTGGGGGTGTTGGGGGTGTTTATTTGAGCCATTATATTTAATCTGAGAAGTGATAATGAAGCAATAACAATTAACAAGCTTAGATTTTTTATTTTTTTATTTTTTTTTGGGATTTAATTAATTAATGTTCTGCCTAGCTACCTATTTATCTATCTTTCTGTCTATCTATATATCTATCTAACTATCTGATTACACTACGGCGTAACAATTATTATGAATCTTTCTAGTATTACCTAATTTGAGAGACTGGCCGACGTCAACAATTGATGCCAATATTTCGTATATTTCGTTTTATAAACGTTTTATAGATAACGGGTGTATATTAAGTGTGGCCGCTAGACTAGGTGGGATTATTCGTTTTAATTGCTACTGCTAATCGAGGTTAGGGTTCAGACACGATACTATGACTTATGCAATTGGTAGCAATTGGTAGTGACGGTTGAGGAAACCCCCACTATCAAATTACACAAGTGATGTGCCGGGTACAGGCAGTGACGGCTATAGGTTACTTCAATGTTGGTGTAAATATTGGCGGAATTTTCAGACAAAGGAGAAAGTGATATAAAGGTCAATAACTCGAGAATTACGACACAGACTAACCTTAAATCTTCAGCGAAGCTAGTCGATGTTGTCTATGATTGCCTACTTCAGTGTTCAGGTGATATATACTTACAGAGTTGGGTTTTATCAGCTTTATTTGGTGATTTTCAGAAAAGTCAAACAGCTTGTTGTTGTTGTTATTCTGGGAATGCAATCGGGCCGTGTTTGGTCTTGAATTAAATAGCGAAAAACATGCCGCTATTTTCCATTGAAGACTTAAATCGATTGATGCGGCTGTAATTGACGTCGGCAGGTATATGTAAGGTAGATATGAGGTCAAATAATCATTGAAAATTGCCGATTAGTCTTCGCTAATTGGAGTACACGTTTAGTGACAAACCAATTTACACACCTTGAGTAAGAATAGTGAAAAACCTCTAAAAACCGGAAACCTCTCTAAACCGGACTTTTTATCCGGTCCGCAGGCTGTCCGGTATTCGGAGTTTCTACTGTACTATATATGAAAGTGTAACGGTCGTGTATTTCGTTTCGCATACTAGTAAGGGCTTTTCCAGAATTAATGGTATGTGGGGGAGGTGGGGGTGGACGGAAGGTTGTTTTTTTAACTAAAATAATTTCCATACTCCATCACCCATGTTAAATAAATTATCGATTACCCCCCCCCCCCCCCCCCCCCCCCCCCCCCCACCACCACCACCACCCATACAATTTACTTATAACAGGCTCCAGTTTTGTTTCAGCCATTCCAGTTGCTCAAAATAACGACCCCGTATGCATAAGGAGGTTATGAAAAATTCAAACTGGACTGGACTACTACTGCTTCTCTCTACAATCTCCTTAGCCTTCAAAATTTTGATAAGAATTGCTCACCAGGTCAACCACAGGTGTTACTCAGATATTGAAGACACTATGAACATTTTCATAACATTCCGTTCTCAGACAAACAATAGTCATTATGAAAATGTCCATAAACCATACTATCCCTCAAGCTATGAAATGTTTCATGAAATGTACTATGATCGTTCTCGCTATGAAAACTTTCATAAACCGTACTATCCGTCTCATTATGAACATTTTCATAAACCGTATTATCCATCTCACTATGAACATTTTCATAAACCGTACTATCCATCTCACTATGAACATTTTCATAAACTATACTATCCGTCTCGCTATGAACATTTTCATAAACCGTACTATCCTTCTCGCTATGAAAATTTTCATAAATCGTACTATCCGTCTCATTATGAACATTTTCATAAACCGTACTATCCATCTCACTATGAACATTTTCATAAACCGTACTATCCGTCTCACTATGAACATTTTTATAAACCTTACTATCCGTCTCACTATGAACATTTTCATAAACCGTACTATCCGTTTCACAAACCGTACTATCCGTCTCACTATGAACATTTTCATAAACCGTACTATCCGTCTCACTATGAACATTTTCATAAACCGTACTATCCGTCTCACTATGAAAATTTTCATAAAGTGCAATATCCGTCTCACTATGAAAATTTTCATAAAGTGCAATATCAGTCTCACTATGAAAATTTTCATAAAGTGCAATATCCGTCTCACTATGAACATTTTCGTAAAGCGTAATATCGCTCTCACTATGAAAATGTTCATACAATGTAATATACCTCTCGCTATTAAAATGTTCATAAAGCGAAATATCACTCTCGCTATGAAACTTTTCATAAAATGTAATATACCTCTCACTATGAAAATTTTCATAAACCATTCTATCACTCTCACATATTGAAGTCGCTAGAAAATGTTTTGGATGATAAACCATTACTGTTTTCAGACAAATATTAGTCGCTATGAAAATTTGCATAATATTTCCGTTCTCTGACAAACATTAATCGCAAAGAAAATGTTCATAAACGTCACTATGAAATCATAAAGCGCACTTACGTAACTTGCCAATTATATTCTCGTTGTTCATCACATACAGGTCAATATGAAAAGGTCCATACTATTTTCGTTCTGAAACAAGCATTTGTCACTATGAACTTGGTCATAAAATGCTGTTAGGTTTACCAATTGTTCCTATTGACGGTTAATTGTGTCACAATGTTAATGTTCCAAAAATATGTCAAGTTAACGGACTCTCTGAATAATACCATAACTGCGGCACGTGTAATACACAGGAACTGACATGACTCTTACACCAAGAAAGCATGTTTAGACACACATTCTTGTTAAATATTAGTTAGTTGGTTCGTCATTGAAACATCTATTGCAAACAGAAATAGGAACATACTTGTGACTGGCAACATTGGGTTTATGCGATTTATGTGCAGTTCCTGATCAAATATAACACCTATTTAGGCTAATAACAATATACAATGTAAGTTGCTTTAGAAACATGACGGGCGTTTCATTCATGGAATAGCGAACGGTGTAGACCCTGATCAGACTACACGGATGTGCATACTACGCTGGTGGTATACCCCATAAGCCCCGTTTTTCCAGTCTCATCCACAAATTCAGTTGTTTTACGCAAACAATGAATAAGTACTAAACCTTGTATTTTCTTGTGGGACATGCACAATAAATCAGACTGTCTAGACATACATGAAAGTGTTGCCAAGTAACAAAACAGTTCAGTGAAATCGACCTTAAACAGTCGGATATGGTGTTCTAATCTAACAATGTATAACATGGCTGGGTCATGGATTTGTTGTAACACAATAGAGAATCATCAGTTGAATGCATGTATGAAATATCAAGGCGTTCTCTGTAAAGAAACAGATTTTATAAAAAGACATTTACTCCAACGTTAAGGTTATGATGTTGATCTTGGGGAAAGGGGTGGGGGTGGGTCATGGATTTGCTGTAGCACAATAGAGGATCATCAGATGAATGCATGTATGAACTAGAAATGTGGCCTGTCGGCACACGAATGACCCCGCTGGCAGCCGAAGAAAACGAGGCATATTTGATTATAAGCCATTTACCCGAGCGTTAAGGTTTCGAACGCACCAAGGAATGCATGTATGAAATATCAAGGCGTTCAATGAAAGGAAACAGATGTTATAAAACATTTACCCCAACGTTAAGTTAATGTGCTAAATTTGTGACCTTGACCTTGGGGTAAGGGGTGAGGGTGGGTCATGGATTTACTATAGCATGATAGGGTAACATCAGATGCATGCATGTATGAAATATCAAGGCGTTCCATGAAAGGAAACAGATGTTATAAGACATTTACCCCAATGTTAAGTTTATGAATGTGCTAAGTCTGTGACCTTGACCTTGGTGTAAGGGTTGGGTGGTGGGTCATGGATTTGCTACAGCATGATAGAGGGTCATCTGAGGAATGCATGTATGAAATATCAAGACATTCCATGTAAGGAAACAAATGTTATAATACATTTACCCCAACGTTAAGTTTATGAATGTGCTAAGTTTGTGACCTTGGGGTAAGAGGTGGGCGGTGGGTCATGGATTTGCTATAGCATGATAGGCTATCATCAGATGAATGCATGTATGAAATATCGAGGCGTTCCATGAAAGGAAACATATGTTACATTTACCCCAACATTAAGTTTACGAATGTGCTAAGTCTGTGACCTTGACCTTGGGGAAAGGGGTGGCGTGTCATGGATTTGGTATAGCACGATATAGTATCATCAGATGAATGCATGTATGAAATATGAAGGTGTTCCCTGTAAATAAACAGAAGTTACACAACATTTACCCCAACGTTAAGTTTATGAATGTGCTAAGTTTGTGACCTTGACCTTGGGGTAAGAGGTGGGCGGTGGGTCATGGATTTGCTATAGCATGATAGGGTATCATCAGATGAATGCATGTATGCAATATCAAGGCGTTCCATGAAAGGAAACAGATGTTACATTTACCCCAACGTTAAGTTTACGAATGTGCTAAGTTTGTGACCTTGACCTTAGGGAAAGGGTTGTTGTGTCATGGATTTGCTATAGCACGATAGAGTCAGTTGAATGCATGTATGAATTATGAAGGCATTCCCTTTAAACAAACAGAAGTTACACACCATTTACCCCAACGTTAAGTATATGAACATGCTAAATGTGTGACCTTGACCTTGGGGTAAGGGTTGGGTGGTGGGTCGTAGATTTGCTACAGCATGATAGAGGGTCATCTGAGGAATGCATGTATGAAATATCAAGGCGTTCCATGAAAGGAAACAGATGTAATAATGCATTTACCCCAACGTTAAGTTTATGAATGTGCCAAGTTTGTGACCTTGATCTTGGGGTAAGGGATGGGTGGTGGGTCATGGATTTGATATAGCACGATAGAGTATCATCAGATGAATGCATGTATGAAATATCAAGGCTTTCCATGAAAGAAAACAGATGTTATAAGATATTTACCCCAACGTAAAGTTTATGAATGTGCTAAGTTTGTGACCTTAACCTTGGGGTAAGGGCTGGGTGGTGGGTCATGGATTTACTACAGGGTCATCTGAGGAATGCATGTATGAAATAACAAGGTGTTCCATGAAAGGAAACAGAAGTTATAAGGCATTTACCCCAACGATAAATTTATGAATGTGCTAAGTTTGTGACCGTGACCTTGACCTTGGGGTAAGGGCTGGGTGGTGGGTCATGGATATGGTACAGCATGATAGAAGGTCATCTGAGGAATGCAGGTATGAAATAACAAGTAATAAGACATTTACCCAACGTTAAGTTTGTGGACGCCGACGCCGCCGGGGGTATACCATAAGCTCTTCTGCACTTCGTGCAGGCGAGCTAAAAATGAATGATTTATGTCGGCCTACAAAATATTAATTTTTGAACTCTCAAATCTTAAAAAACGAGCATACTTTTTTGCAAAATTATCGCATTCATCACTGAAACAATAATTATGTATGCCGGCCGACAAAATATTTCATTTGTGAAGTCTCAAATCTTACAAACCGAGCATAATTTTTGCAAAATAATTAATGATCTTCTCAGTGGTTTGTTGCAGAGAGTAATTCAAGTTAAGCATTTGTTTAATTTATATTGGTAAACTGCTGAATTTACATGAAAAATAATAATTTTTGCTGACCACAAAAAAACTGTAACATGTGTGACTTGAGTATCATAGCATACCGACCATGCATACTAAATGTTATATTTCCAGAAGATTGAATTATCTTATTCAACTTGTCTAAAGCTCTAATTAAGCAACATATTGAACATAGACATAGATAACGGTATGCTATTGACTGGCAAATGTCGCTGTTCCATGAATTGCAACAAAATGATGTAAACAAGACGATTCTTAACTTTAACACCATAATTTATTTGGTTATTTACACTTTTGAAACTACCGGTATTAAAACATGCAATGTAAATATAAGTAATGGTCCATATGAGATGAGACCGATTACATTATGCCATATAGTCTATACAAAAAGCACAAGATTTATCCTTTAGTTATGTTACATACCTAATATGTATATCATAAAGACACGACACCGGTATCATATGTCATCAGATAACCCAAATATCGCTACCAAATATGGAGAAATACACAAATACACGCATGTAATTATACATCTGACTTAACAGAATCTGGAGAACGAAAATGCAATTCACACAGAGAATGAAACAAGTAGACTGATGCATAGACAAATGTGGCTGTGACTGGAGAAATGTGGCTTATGGGATTTGCGACCAGTGTAGTTCCTGATCAAGTAGCATACTCATGTAGCCTGATAACGATCTGTGTTGCTTGTCAGAAGCTTGATGGGTGTTTCATCGATGGAATAGTGAACAGTGCAGATCCTGATCAGACTGTGCGGATGAACAGGCTGATTGGGGTCTACACTGGTGGCAAAACCCATAAGTCCCATTTCTCACAGTCACATATTCGACATTACACTCAGAATTTGCCTGGGTGTGTGAAAGAAATTCAAAAACATTTTCTTGCCACATTTGTGTTTATTTCACAATGCTTCAAATGGTAGTGACAAAACTTACTTTGGTGACCAATTTAAGAAGGCATTCATATTTTGCATCAGACAAACAAATGCACATGTAGAATGTTTTACATGATGCAAAATGCAAATGTAAATGCATTGATTTAACGGCGGCACTGGCTCGATGACCTTGCATGTCGGGACCGACTATTTTTAAGTCCCCTCATCCGATAGGACTAGGCTAGCACGTAGTTGTCTTGCCCAAGGACACGCCGAAACTGCCATTCGGAGCAGGTCGAGGTGGGAAGCAAACCCGGAGTCTCCCGATCCGCAGTCCGACGCTCTACCTACTGAGCTAATCCGGCCACCTTATTTACATAAAGCTAGTCAATATAGTGATTTTATACTAGTACGAAGCACAGTTGGCAAATATTTGCAATTTTATACGATTGCAAAACCTCAGTTTTCTCATCAGATAATTCCCTGCTACTTAGCATATCAATCCCAGTGTGTGCGACCGGCATTTAAATGCCGTGATATATTATTAAGATCTATTGCATGATTACATTCCACGAATATCATGTTATGCTCTGATGGTCGGACACCATACTAAACGACATTAATCTGTGATATACATCAAAGTGCACACTTCTGTGATTAATAAACAATCTGATAATAATACGAGGATTAGCCTGGTAAAACAGGGCTTATGACAGTGGAGACCAGTGTAGCTCCTGCTCCAGTATGCAAATGATTTAGCTCATTACATGCTCCTGATCTGGTGCCAGGTGTAACAGGTGGAAGACGCATTAAACAATTCTCGAATCCCACCCCATGCAAATATACAGCACAATACCAGATGGGTGGGGCAATGTGATTTTTTTAGTAAACATAATGTACGGCACCGGTACGAGACCACGTGGGTGTGGTAATGGGATTGTTTTAATGGGCATTTTTTTGTTTGCGTCACATGTCCGAGTCTTCCACCTGTCTTCCAGGTGGCCCTTCCAAAACTGACAAAGTTTCCCACTGGATCGGAATAGCACATTTCAATGAAAAAATGCCAATCTAACCAGAGTAAATATCGGTAGGGAAAAAGCAATTACATAATGTATAAGTTTCAGGTTTGTGAATTTCGAACAGAAAACTGTCTACGTGATGTAAATTGGGCAAATTATTTATAAATTATAAACATGATACCAGGAAGATGTTGGAAGTATTATTCAGGTGTATTGCAGGCCATGATGTCAACAAATGGGTTTTCACCCTCGAATTGCACGCTAATGCCAGCTCAGTGGATCGTTTACAAATTATTATTAAATTAATCATGTTAATGTTCAATGTCATCACCATTCAACCCCCGCGTGACTATAAAGATATTCTTGTCTCAGGGCACCTGGTGGGCGATACAAAATGAATACACGTTTCCAATTCCATTTTTGTATGAATAAGATCGTCTAGTATTACAGAATCCGCATCCGGATAGCAACACATCTGATTGTGTACTATTTTTAGTTGAAATTAACATCAAAATAAGACACACTACACTTCTGTGTTATTTTGTTCACGACCGTGACTATTTGAAAAGCATGCTAACAAACATCTTAAGGAGTATGTAAACAAGTATAAACTGCTACATGAAACCCAATCTGGATTTCGAAAATTTCATTATTGTCACACTTTCTGGACTTTAAAGGTACATTCCCGCTCACTATGCACAACATGTCATTTATATCAGAGACAACATCAGAGACATTTTCTGGCAAAATAAATATTCATTCACCATCACCCCACGTATTGATTGAAATTATCATACATTTATATCAGACGTAAATTTCCACAATGATATCAGGGGCGATAACAGTGTTTCTTTAACATGTTAACGGACATTGCTATTTATTCTCTGTATTTATTTTTTATGTGCAATGATCCTAATTTATAATATGTCGAAAATATTATTTTTTTCAGGTGACGCATTTAATTAGTATAAATAATTTAAAAATAGCATACCTCATTTGCATATGAAAATAGCCTATTACCACCGCGCGTCACTATCAATAAAATAAATATTATTAAATGATTATATCTGTATAGCGGGCACTCAGAAGTTGTAGAACTGGTGGAATAGTGACACAATTATACACTTATTTAATTCCTATAAAGAATAGTGTGTGCCTACTGAGTGGGTAGGTGCCTTTAAGGTAATAGATCATAGATATATACACTTGGCTTCACTTATAATTGCTTCATAAGAGTGATGTGATATATGAATATAACATATATAAATATTGTCGTGTTACTGTATACTATATGGTACATTGAGTTGCCATCTCCGCCAACTTTATATGTACAAGCCATCGTACAGTTTCACCACTTCGTGCGTTTGACACATACAGAAAATACTATGACAGTAAACCAAATACAATTTGGTGCAATACATCATAGACAGATATGACAATGGCGTGATATACACATTATGCCAGCAGACTATACAACAGACGAGATATCTGAGCATTTCTGCAATCAATCTGAAAATATATTTTGATGTTTAAACATTTCAATCTGATGCACAGCATATTGTTAATGTACAGTTTCGGGACGTGAGGGTAATAGTGTAATATTCCCCTCCAATATTGCCAACTGCATTGTGAATTGCCCGCTGCGACACGGCAGAACATGTTTATCACGTGATATGAAATTTATTAATGCAAAACCTATAAATTGCAATGAGGTATAATAATATACGATATAAATAATGACAATCTGCCATATTAAACAGAAATAAAATGATACATACATGCCGTGTGCTACCTGCTTTCAATACCGGTCACATATAAATACTGATTATCAAGGATCTTGAAAGTTTACACTGACCCGATAGACCTCCTCTTGATGTCGGGTCCACACTGGGTGTAAGAGCATGGCTTCTCAGATGCCCATTAAACATGGCACTTCAGTCTGTTGGGACCTATTTATCATGTTTATTCGGACTAACTGCTATAATTCTAACGGTTTACACCAGGAGTGTCAGATTTAAAAATATGACAGAAAAATGTTCCGACGTGTTCGGGAAACGGGCTGGAATGATCCGGAAGAGGCCAGCAGTCGAAGATTCTACACACTTTGTGCGCGCTCCGTTTGCTTTATTTCATCAAATTCGGTGGAATAATAATACATTGTGATAAAAATATGACGAGTCCATCTGAAATCAGCTGCTTCTGCTGTTCACATCGATTCCCCTCCGTGTAACAAATACTACCAGTTTCGCCGAATAACTAACGGCTAGTGTGTACTGATCTCAATGGAACCGCTGCCAAACATGCCACCAATCCAGTATATCATCATGATCAGATCATGATCCCGTGGCATTACCAATGAGATGGCAGTTCAAACCGTCAGTCGTGTCATCATCTGGGTCAGCACATTACATTATTGGCTCGAAGACCTTCCCGGGTATTTGAGCCCAGGATTTAAAAGGTCAATAGCCATTGGTCCGTTTGTTTCCCAATTTACCAATATATGGGATACATTCGAAATATGTGCATTAAATTAAGGATGCAATGGAGCGGTTAATTTAACCTAGCACTATGTCGGTATGTCAAACCGTGAAAAGAGCTGAGTGGGAGTGCAAGTCTTATTGTTAAGTGTTATCCTATACGATGATGATATTTGAACGTTGGTCAGGACAAAGCAGATCAAGCAGAGAATGATCCATATGAGGTTGTGCTATGCAATATATTATTAAATGGTCACATACCATACCGCCGGTGATGATCCGAAATTTTAAAAGGATGATCCTAGCACAAAAGATTCCTTTGATTTATTCCGTAAGCTCCTAAACTCTATTTTTGTTTAAGGGCTTTCTTCAAACAATGGAAATACCCCATAAACCCGAAATGTTGGACGTCCGTCCTCCGTCCGTCCGTCCGTCCGTCCGTCCGTGTCCGTGTCCGTCCGTCCGTCCGTCCGTCCGTCCGTCCGTCCGTCCGTCCGTCCGTGCGTGCGTGCGTGCGTGCGTGCGTGCGTGCGTGCGTGCGTGCGTCCGACGGACGTCCGTCCATCCGTCCGTCCGTCCGTCACTAAACTTAACTTCAGAGAAATATGTTATAATTTCTATTTCCAACATCTAAAATACTTAATATTTCACACATGCATTCCTGTAAGGCTCTACTACCATGCTTTGTCAAATCCACGACCGTCCAACCCCTAGGCTGGATCTCAAGTACGCATCAGCTGTTTGAAGTGAATACGACTGCGGATATTTCCCTGTTTACCAGATGAAATTCAATTCCTAGACCACAACAGGAGGTGATCTCTTGTTGATAAACCATGATAATTAACTTTGTAAAGAATCCATTGACCAGTAATTGACCACCACTTAAAACTTCACATGATTCTGTCAAAATCAAACAGGTGGACTGCTTATTGATTTTCTACAAGGGAAATATGCTTGCTAAGCGGCAAGCGAAACCCCAGTCTGGACTATCAATACCCAGAGACCGTGTCCTGGGAAAAGCAGACTTACAAGTGTCAATTTTGCTCTCTTTTTTACCGGTGCCATTACTTTCGCCAAATTTTGTTTTCTTGTGCCACATTCGCGAAGTAATTTGTAAAGTGTGACATTTTCAGAAGACATTGTAAAATGCGCAGTTTTTCATTCATTTTCTACACGGATCCCACACATTGTATTTCACAAGAAAGACTACAAAATACACATTTTTTAACTTTAATATTATTTAGTTCATCGAATGCGTGATCTGAATTTTTTTGATTAACTTTTGCAATTGTTAAAATAAAAGGCGCATTTACGACGTTGTGACAAAATGGGACACCTATTGTAGCATACCATGAAATATAAGCGACTGTGAATTAACCAAGCAAACCAGTGACACGTGTCTCTTAATTTAACCCATACTACTCAGTGTATGATAACCATGATCAGATGATAAGTATAACGATTAAACATTGTTTGAGTAAATATAGTGTTGAACCGAACCATAATAATATCCTGTGTCCATAATGTCTGCGAACAGGTACCGCATTGCACCAGTTAATGATACTGTACAGTGGAATCACATCAGTGTCGTAAATGTTCACCACTTCATTCTCATCACTGCTCATCATGCTCATCGGATATAGCACTCCCAATCACACAACAAATAGCCGACTACTTGTATGATTATGATATTTGACACCTTTTCAAAATGTCCGATCCATGTGTCGCTTTGGACTTCACTGGGAAAGTATACGTGTACAATACGACTATTTATAATGTAACTATATATGCAAATCATCAACATAAGTACCATTATATTGCGATCAGCAACCAACGTAATTATGCTCTAATATGAATGTGTGTATCTGGTGCTCTGTTGGTGGCCCACGGTGTAAGGTTCTAATTTGTCCGTCGGAACCAGATTTCGCGGAGTGGGTGAGACATGAATTTATATTAGTATCAAGTGAAAAATTGGCTAGCATGACACATGCCGTAAGCATATTGATCACCAACCATGTACAAAGAGGAACCTATCCGACCCGGACGAGATACAAAACTTGGGTGTTACTGTTTCACTGTAATTTATCTGTACCGCAAACCTTGCAGTGCGCAGTGAATTACAGTTGTAGCTCTCCAAACAGGACATCCGGGGACCTTCAAGAGTGTCGGGTTTAGAAATGTTCCATTATATACCCAGTTTGTATGGTGCAAATTATTTTACACATTATGACATTATGTAGAAAACAATTAGCACGGTTGTCCTGTAGAATTGCAATTGATTACCGTTATATAACCTGTTAACCCTTACACTGCTCAATAAACGTTTTGGTCTGCTGCTGATCTTTTCTTTTCCATTTTTCCTATCAAAAAACATACTTTGACAGCACTTTAGAATTCTGTGAAACCATGTTTTTATTGAGAAAACGGCAAAACATAAAACAACAGCAGACAACAATTTTCGTTCCCAGCATTCTAAGGGTTAATTAATTAATGCTAACGTACACTGGAACATCAAGGTGCTGATACATGGTCCCCAGGTACTTGCTAATGGGGCACTCTGTGGTTTTATAGCCGTACACCCGTCCTGGCTGTGCTGACACTATCGGTCTTGTGAAAATGTAGGCGCTACATGTTCATGGTTGATTTAAACTGACCCCAATATGCCCAATGCGTCTTTTAGCATGTTTATAAGATCTGACAACGAGTGTGGTTAGTTTTTGTCTGCCATCTGGGAAGCAAGTGGGCAGCTGATATAACGCACAAATAATATTTGCACATGATTATGCTACATAGGAGATAAATTAGCATAAACAAGTGCAGTCTGATCTGGGTCTACTCTGTTCGCAAAACTCACTTCTGTGCTATTCAGTAAGAAATAAACGCTGGACTACAACATAGTACCGGATCTCTATTAATATACATTTATTTTCAAAAGGAAACGACTAGCTGCGATCCTTCATTAACTAGAAATTGTCGCTTGTCCACAAGCGCATGTCTATCGCCCTCGCCACATACATGCAGTCAAATGTGAAAGTGCAAGTGAATGGGTTTAATGTCCGAGCAACAGCTAAGGTCATATACAGACGGGTGAGCTGGGCATACTATGAAAATATTGTTGACGCCCTAGGCGAGGTTTGAACCCACAACCACCGGATTGGAAATCCGATGTTCTAACCCTAGGCCACAACCCATCATTGTTCTTGCACCAGACACAGTGAGTCATTGTTTATGCAAGTGTGAAATATGATGACAATGATTCAAAGAGTAATCAAGTTACAGACCCGTACGCAGGAATTAATTTAGGGGTGGGGGGTGCGTTATACATTTTATTTTGGACAGACCTCGGCAGGTTAGCCATTTCACCCCTAAATAACTGGAATGGATTTTGATATGTTAACCCATTCCAATCATCACAAAATGATTTTCAGACCAGTCCATTTATGAACATGAGGTTTTTTGTTTCTCAAAATTATGAAAATTACGTATATTGCAAAAAGTGCAGATCCTGATGAGACGGCTCGTCACGAGCCGGCTCATCTGGATCTACACTTTTTGCCAATACCACAATACATGCCTGTGGTGTTGAACGGGTTGAGGGGGTGCGTACGCACCCGTCGCACCCCCTGTGCGTACGGGCCTGAGTTATATAGTACATGTAGTGATATTATATGGGCCACTACCTCTGGTATCAAGTATTTACGTAATCACATTATGGCCCGTGTTATCTGTCTAGCTCAACACCTTTATATTTTTCACACTGGATCAATCCTTTTCATGCTGAATATTGTTTTCGGACTGACAATACTTACTAGTTTTTTTTTTCCTGAACAAAAGTATATGTTGTTATCAGTCATTTGAACCGACTCGCCAAGACGGTTCTAATGGGTGGTAACAACATATATGTTTACACTGTTCGCCATTCAGGGACAAACGTGTGTATATTGCGATGGCGCGTCATCGACTTTTCTCTAGTTATTGCTTGTTTAAGGTATGTGTTAATGTGCTGCAATGATGGTTGTGTTGTATTACATTTATATTTAATTATAAATTATTTTGCTAGAAGAATTCAACAAGAGCTGTAGGAGAACAGCATAGCTCGACTACGAGGGTTGTCGATGTACACATAGCTTGACAAACAAGGTGGCCGCGGCCTGCATAAAAACCTTAACCAAGGTTGACTAAAAACCTTAACCAAAGGAAATTAAGTAAGTAATTCAAGGTTAAATGTAGGTCAATGTGGCCGCGGCCAGCATAAAAAACCTTAACCAAGGTTGACTAAAAACCGTAAAGAAGGGAAATTAAGTAAGTAATTCAAGGTTAAATGTAGGTCAATGTCAGATATAGGTCAGGGGTTATTGATGTACATCATTAGGAGATGAAGTTTTCCAAGTATGGTTGCTGTAGGCCCAGGAATATTCCATATACAAGCTTGACTACCTTAACCAACCAAGGGGAAATAAGAAAGTAATCCAAGGATAAAAGTAGGTCAAGGTCAAATATAGGTCAGGTATTATTGATGTACATCACTAGGAGATGAAGTTGTCCAAGTATGGTTGGTGTAGGGCCAGGAGTATTGCATCTACAAGCTTGACTAAAAACCTTAACCAAGGAGAATTATGTAAGTAATTCAAGAGGAAATGTAGGTCAAGGTCAAATATAGATCAGGGGTTATTGATGTACATCGCTATGAGAAAAGGTTGTCCAAGTATGGTGTTAGTATGCACAATAGTATTCCATGTACAAGCTTGACTAAAAACCTTAACCAAGGGGAATTAACTAAGTAATTCAAAGTTAAATGTAGGTCAAGGTCAAATATAGATCAGGGGTTATTGATATACATCGCTATGAGAAAAGGTTGTCCAAGTATGGTGTTAGTATGCACAATAGTATTCCATGTACAAGCTAGACTAAAAACCTTAACCAAGGGGAATTAACTAAGTAATTCAAAGTTAAATGTAGGTCAAGGTCAAATATAGGTCAGTGGTTGTTGATGTACATCACTAGGAGATGAAGTTGTCCAAGTATGGTTGGGCCAGGAATATTACATATACAAGCTAGACTAAACACCTTAAACAAGGGGAATTAACTAAGTAATTGAAGAGGAAATGTAGGTCAATGTCAAATATAGATCAGGGGTTATTGATGTACATCCCTATGAGAAAAGGTTGTCCAAGTATGGTGTCTGTATGCACACTAGTATTCCATGTACAAGCTTAACTAAAAACCTTAACCAAGGTTGACTAAAAACCTTAACCAAGGGGAATTAACTAAGTAATTCAAGAGGAAATGTAGGTCAAGGTCAAATATAGATCAGGGGTTATTGATGTACATCGCTATGAGAAAAGGTTGTCCAAGTATGGTGTCTGTATGCACAATAGTATTCCATGTACAAGCTTAACTAAAAACCTTAACCAAGGTTGACTAAAAACCTTAACCAAGGGGAATTAACTAAGTAATTCAAGAGGAAATGTAGGTCAATGTCAAATATAGATCAGGGGTTATTGATGTACATCACTAGGAGATGAAGTTGTGTAAGTATGGTGGGTGTAGGGCCAGTAGTATTCCATATACAAGGTTGACTAAAAACCTTAACCAAGGCGTGGTGACGCCGACGCCGACGCCGACGCCGACGCCGACGCCGGGGTGACAACATAAGCTCTACTTATTCTTCGAATAGTCGAGCTAAAAACAATAAGTACATGTATATATTTGATTTTACATGCGACTTTCGCGCTACAAAATGATATATGTTCATCATGTTCATAGGTTAAGTTAATATTGTATTTCATAAACATACATAAACATATTGGCATATGGGATTGATAGGCATACGACGTTTTTACCGCCAACTGAGCGGGATGGGATGCGGGGGGGGGGGGGGGGGGGGATAGCGAGGGTCAACACCTGGGGAATTAGACAGCACCATAATCAGAGCAACGGGAATTGGACAGCAAACACAATCCTAGGATGGATTGGCTTGTCAGGCTGGCTGGCACAACATTCGGAGCTCGTGTGGAATTCATGTATTTTGCATACTCTATAATGAAAAAACTAATCTGCTCCGTGGAACTGACCTAATGTTAATTTAATGAAATATATTCCAATGCATGGACGGCGCCGCAAAATGAGATCTGCCAACACTGTCATGCTAGTCATGCTAACCACGCTAACGGTCTGCACAACAGGGAACAGTGATTGTATGGCCCCCAAGTGGCTTGCAATTACATCTCCACTTGTGAGAGAGAGGGACACATGAAAAGAAAATCTGAGAGGGGTCAGTGGTTTTATCAGATTATCATCATGATAATGATTATTATAGTTACAGGATAGCATGATGTTTACAATAATCAATTATATGGCCGTGTCAACTGTCTTACTCATGTGTGTATAATGTTTTCACACTGGATTAATGGGCTACATAAACAAATAATATCACAATGATGTCGTGCAGTTAATAATGAGCTTATCACAGGGAATACTGTTAATGATAAACAACTTTCCAGACCATTTGTTTCCGCTGGACACTGTATAATCAGTGATTGTAATCCACGTATACCAATATTAGTTTGCGTATGCGCGCAGTTTGTTATGAACATACGATGACTTCTTGAAATGTATTTGCATTTTGTTTGTTTAGAAGTATAGTAATGTTTAACGATTCTACTAGATAGTGTTCATGATGTTTGCCAAAATGCATGTAAACGTGCATAACAAATACAACGCGCAGTCTGAACAGTGTCTACACTGATTGCCAGAATTATAATGATGATTTAGCAGTAATTATTCACGATTCTACAGACAAATGTCTGTCAAAAGAAAATGAAGAACGCATGTTGATTATAAATGCACAATGCACACAAATGTGTCGAAATAGTAACATTTCTCTAAATGCCAGGGTTTGATTCATAGTTCCGGTCATCCGAGTGCGAGAAAATTATTCTGGGGGAAAATGGGCAGTTGATCTGCTGCAAATATAAAAGACGGATACGCACAGGGTTTAATCATGGGAATAACAATGATAATCAAAGTGGTTATTAAATATTACAATAATGTAGCTAGCATGGATATAGCATGATATGGCAACTGTACATGATCATGATGATCATGATAATATACAACTGATATATAGGAAATAAATGCCTGAAACGTGATGACATCTGGCATATTTTAAGTTTATGTGACTTGGCGGGTGGTGAAACATTTTATCGGCATTTACATTATCTACAAAGATCAATGTTGTGATCACTCGTTTGAACCACCTCATAGAAATGATCAGAATGAGACACAACAAGCATATTTGAGGAAACAATAAATAGAAACACAACTTGCACAATATGTAGATTACTTTCTGATAGATAATTATGTAGCTAATCATGGGTGAATAATAGGAACTTAATTTACTACAAAAGCAATTTTCAAATTCTGGAACTGGCAGGCCAACTAACAGCTAGTACCATGATCACGATGTTTGCCAGATTACCATCATGATGATTACATCATATAGTCATAAGAATTACCATGTTGTTGGTGAAAACCAGTAGTGTTGACATCTCCGATCCAAATGACATGTTTTGAACTTTTGACTACCATTTGAATCGTGATCAAATGCTGTCACGACAGAGATACACAGTACTGGCATAGGTTATTTGTATCCAAAAGTAACAGGACATTTGCTGAATGTCGACGTAACTTGAGGAAGTTATTTAAATTAGCTTGCACCGTTATCCTAGCCATGTAAGTAAATAGTGTATACATTTGTTTATGTAAAAATGGTATATGGAAAGTGCATGTATCACATCATGAACATAGCGATGGTCTACGCATATGTGAAACACAGACATCATGTATGTGGTTAGCATTTACATGAGTATGTACATCATGACAGTGACGACTTGTCTGTTACACCCCTATGGCACCTACTACACGTGCAGTGAGCAAGGTTTTAATTGCTTTCTTACATAATGTACATAGTGTATCTATGATCATGATGACACCTCTTCGATTTTGGTTACTCGACTGATGCTAGTCACCATGGTCGTATGGTTGTTTTTCTGATTATAACTTGACGACGTGATTACACATAACTGGCATATGTTATTTTTGTCTCAAACGAACACAAACTGTGTTGAATGTCAACATTACTTGAGGAAGTTATATTCAAAATAACTAACAAGCGTTCGCCTAGCCCTGAAAATATAATGTGTCCACAATCAAACTATACATTGTACATGGAAATTGCATATACAACATCATGAAGATAACTCAACATGTGTGTCAGTCAAGTGTATATCTACATGTTATGCGCATATGTGAAACCCAGCTATTGGTTGTTTTTCAAGATAATGTGAGACAGTTATTACACATAACTGGTTTAGGTTATGTTTGTCGAAAACAAATACAAACTTTGTTGAATGTCAACATAACTTGAGGAAGTTATTCGAAATAACTGTCACGGGTTATTCTAATATAGTGTATGCCTGCCATGGTATATGGAAATTGCGTGTACAACATCATGTAGATAACTCGACATGTGTCTCAGTCATGTGTATATTTACATGTTATGCGCATATGTGAAACCCAGCTATGAGTTGTTTTTCAAGATAACGTGAGACAGTTATTACACATAACTGACAGAGGTTATGTTTGTCAAAAACAAATACGAACTGTGTTACATAACTTGAGGAAGTTATTCGAAATAACTGTCGCGGGTTATTCTAGTATAGTGCATGCCTGCCATGGTATATGGAAATTGCATGTGCAACATCATGAAGACAAGTGTGTCAGTCATGTGTATATCTACATGTTATGCACATATGTGAACGGGCTGTTTTTCAAGATAACGTGAGAGTTATTACACATAACTGGTAGAGGTTATGTTTGTCAAAAACAAATACGAACTTTGTTGAATTTCAACATAATTTGAGGAAGTTATTCGAAATAGCTGTCAGGGGTTATTCTAATATAATGCATGTCTTCCAAATTATACATGGTAATTGGGAATTGCATGCACAGTATCAGAAACATAACGAAGATATAAATGTGTTAGCATATGTGAATCCCATGTATGTTCATTATGATCATGAATGGGTGTGTTAACCAAATCTGGAGTTGTACCAACCACATGTGCTGTGAGCAATGTATTCATGATTTTCTGAAAACCCGTACATGATGTACAATGCCTGTTCTATTTGGGTTATTTGACTCGTGCTAGTCATCATTCTGTGGTTTTGGGGTAAATGTAGCTTGAAGAAGTCACTAAACACTTATGTAACCTGATAATGATCTTGTTTGCTTGGTATAAGCTGGGTGGGTGTTTCATTGGCGGAATGGCGAACTGTACAGATTATGATCAGACTGTGCGGATGCACAAGCTGATCTGGATATACACTGGTCGGAAAACCCATAAGCCCCATTTCTCCAGTCACAGTCACATATATAGACAGATACCGTGTCCGCATGCAAAACGTGGAACAGACAGTAGATGTGTATCGTTTGTATTTTTTCTACGATCCTGATCATGGTCTTAGTCGTAAGATATAATACAAATGATGAACATGCCATATATATAGAGTGAAACATCGATGAACATGTCGTTGAGTTGAGAATACTTGTTTTCTTTGTAGATGCTGGAGCAGTGAGAGACACAGTTAAACCAATTCAATGAACATCCCAAATGTTCAACATGTTTAACATGTCGTCGAATTATCATGACAGGCACATAGCCAGACCTGTTTGAAGGGGGGGATCGTTTCGAAGGCCCAATGGACCTGAGGTATATAGGGGGGTCTAAAAAATTGGACCTTGATGCTAAATAAGTGTATTTCGAGGCTGGGCGAGGGGGGGGGGGTGGTGTCGACGACCGCTCCGACCCCCCCCCCCCCCCCCCCCCGGCTACGGGCCTGCATGATTATAGGAATGAAACCGAATACAATTTACCATCGTTATCATGATTATCACGGTTATGGCCAAAGTGGTATCAAAATGAACAAGGGAATTAACACCACGCTGTAAACTATAGTTAAGTCATCAATTGATGTTGTGTTACCTCCCTTTTAAATTGTGTAGAAAATGATAGATACTGAAAATAACTGATACAGGTTATCTACAATTTTACAACGGAAGGGAGGCAAATCTCACACAACTAGAAGAAATAACTGTATCAGGTTATTTCGAACTTAACTAAAATCAGTTACACCCCTGACTGATTATATACACACACCTTTATATTATTTTCAAAGTTTGTGTTATTATTTGTTAACATCTTTATATTGTGTACGAACGTCTTTGTATTCTTTACGAACGTCTTTATATTATATACACACATCGTTATGTTATTTGCTCTCATTGTGTTATTATTTGCTAACGTCTTTATATTGTGTACAAACGTCTTTGTATTGTTTACGAACGTCTTTATATTATGTACACACACCTTTATATTATTTGCTCACATTGTGTTATTATTTGCGAACGTCTTTATATTGTGTACGAACGTATTTGTATTGTTTACGAACGTCTTTATATTATGTACACACACCTTAATATTATTTACTCACATTGTGTTATTATTTGCGAACGTCTTTATATTGTGTACGAACGTATTTGTATTGTTTACGAACGTCTTTATATTATATATACACACTTTTTTATTATATGCCGACTTTGTGGTATTATTTGCTAACGCCTTTATATTGTGTACAA
This sequence comes from Conchocele bisecta, assembly GCA_029237695.1. Lineage (NCBI taxonomy): Eukaryota > Metazoa > Mollusca > Bivalvia > Lucinida > Thyasiridae > Conchocele > Conchocele bisecta. The sequence continues at coordinate 132,393,287 of CM055267.1, forward strand.
ACGTCTTTATGTTCTTTCGTTTCGTCAGTCATCGTTGTTATGGGTCATATTCAGCGGGGAGAATTTGTCTGTACACCGGCTACTTCATGTGGGCCACCACCATTGAGTTCTCCTTAGGTTAGATAATACTAAATGGTGCGGAATTGCCAAGGGGGTATGCACAAGTAGTTCTGTAACTGGTATGTACTGGTTCTGCATGAATTAAACTATAGGTTCACTTACTGCTAATAAAGAAAAATCCAACCTTGTCATGTACCCCAATATTGTTTTGTCCCCTATGCGAATTAGCAAGGGGGCATATTGCTTTGCCCTTGAGGTTCTGTCCGTCCGTCCGTCCGTCCGTCCGTCCGTCCGTGTACATTTACGTCAAAAGTAGAAAAGTTTGTAAGAGTTTCTCCAACATGTACTATTTTCAATAGTACGCGAAGGATTGCTTCAATACTTGGACACTTGGATCACCTGAAGATTTGTCACAAACTACTCGCGCCACCATTAACACGATCTTGAACTTTGTCACATTCAAACATTCGCTGACAATCCATTGTATTACGTCGATAAGTTTGTAGAGTTTCTCCATCATGTAATATCTTCTGAATAACTTGAAGGATTACTTTAATATTTGGATAGTTTGTTCACCTGAACATGAGCGATGCAATTACACCATCAATGACATGACATTGACCCTTGTGACCTTCAAAATGGTGCTAAAAGCCATTTTTACGTCAAAATGTTTGTAAGACTTTCTGAAATAACTTTGAATTTTGTATAAATTTAACTTTTTCTTTTTTACACAGTTAGAGTCCAGTATGCCGTGGGGGCATATCCATGTTTTACAAATATAATTTCTAGTTTACATTATTTCGCCATGGAAACTGTTTACCTCACGTGACCAACAGGCTCAGTCTTTTAAATGCTACAAATATGCTGAAAACCCAACATGTTCCTCCAGTGACTGTGGGTAGTAATAGTTCACGATTTACAAGCAAACTGTGTCTGTGACCTCAACACACCCGCACTATTTGTTTATACCGGACTACTTTTGTATAGGTTACATAATATTAATGGTGCGAAATCGCCAAGGGGTTATGCAAAAGTAGTCCGGTATAAACAAACATAGTGCGGGTGTTTTGAGGTCACAGACACAGTTGGTCGCGTGATGTAAAGATAGTTTCCGTGGCCAAAAAAATGTAAACAATATTGAGGGACATGGCGATTTTGCATTTTTCTTTCTAGGAGTAAGTGAACCTATTGTTTAATTCATGCTAAACCAGTACAGAGTGGCTGCAGGTCATCTACAAGTAAGTCCCACAGCATCCATACGAATAGTGAAAGTTGGAGAGACTGGCCTTATTGGATGGTATTCTGTTAGATTATATAGTACCAGAAGGCCGCATCCTGCATGTCGAGCCCGGCGAGGCATCTGGTGATCTCAGGGCAAGATATATATAATGTAGCAACAGATACATTGAAAAACAAGAACTGGCATCGTTAAGCGAAGCATATCCACTCGCTGACAGCATTGATACAAAATAAAAAGAATCAAGTCCTCAGTGACCTTGACATTGGGCGGTCGGACGTGGGTGGTATGCAAAACAAAGAATCATCCATAGACGCACATTGTGGTCGAATATTATCACAATCGGTGAAGTGGTTGATGAGTTATGAAAAATACAAACAAGATGAACTTCTAACTCAGTTGACATTGATCATGAGCACAGTGGCTGCATGCATGGGACAGATAATGAATATATGGATGATGACTAATAAGCATATACAGTTTCCAGCCAATCCGACATACGGTTACAGAGAAAGTAGGTACCTGAACACTTTAATGCAATTTTGTACCAAAACTTTAATGCAAACTTCTAAGTCCTTTACCATTGACATTGGGCACAGGGACAGCATATAAGCATACGAAGTCTCAAACAAAGCTGACTTACGGTTACAGAGATAGTAGGTATGTGAAATGTTTAACGCAAATTTGGACAAAAACTTTAACGCAAACTTCTAAGTCATTTGACCTTGACCTTGGGGCACAGGGCCCGCATGAGTGGAACACAGAATAAATATAGGGATGATGACCAATACGCATACGAATTTTCAAGCAAATCTGACTTACGGTTACAGAGATATAAGGTATTTAAAAACTTTAACGCAGCTTTCGGACGGACGTACGTACGGACGGACGGACACCCGGATGTCATTTTGATCAATATGCCTCGCTTTCCACAAGCGGGCTCGACAAAAACTATTTGGTGTGCTATAACCTATATCACCTGGGCACCATTTAGTGTTTCCTTACCTTGACGTAGCCGGTGTACACACACATTTACCCCACTGGATATGACCCATAATAACGATGATTGACATAACGACGAAACGAAACAACATAAAGACGTTTGTACACAATATAAAGGTGTTAGCAAATAATAACACAATGCATGCAATGTCGGCATATACTATAAAGGTGTGTGTATATAATATAAAGACGTTCGTACACAATACAAAGACGTTGCTACACAAGATAAAGACGTTACCAAATAATAACACAAAGTCGGCAAATATTATAAAGGTGTGTGCAGGCCATATAATATAAAGACATTCGTACACAATACAAAGACGTTCGTACATACTATAAAGACGTTAGCAACTAATAACACAATGTGGGCAAATAATATAAACGTGTGTGTATACAATATAAAGACGTTCATACATAATACAATGGCGCTCGTACACAATATAAAGACGTTAGTAAATAATAACACAAAGTAAGGCAAATAATATAAACGTGTGTGTATATAATATAATGACGTTTGCAAACAACACAAAGACGTTCGTACACAATATAAAGACGTTAGCAAATGCTAACACAAAGTCGGCAAATAATATATAGATGTTTGTATAAAATATCACGCCCACAATACAGGACATCACCGCTGGAAGTATGACGAGGCAGTAAAGGCGTTCCATAGGCCTGGGTCCTGGGTTTAACTCGATGTCATGGGAAAGGGTCACCAGCAGAACACTCAGGTAAGCACAGCTCATGTTGGATGGCCGATGTGGAGAGTTATACAACTGTGTAAGTTTGGTTACCATTTGTTTATGTTTTGAGCTGACCAAGGGAGACAACAAAGCAAAGGGGTCATTTACAATCTTGCTAGACCGATGCTCAGCTGGACATCTGTGTGGTTTAAGCACAGATGTGATTGAAGACAACAAGACTAAGCTACAAATTATACCTGGCAACATATTTACGTTGACTGGGTACTGGAACAAGCTTTCACAATCACCCACACACATTTCTTATCAAATATACTGTGTATTTTTAAATGTGTGTGGGTTTGAATTTTTGATAATGCGTTTACCATTTGAAAAAATATATATATACATAAACCTGTCAATGTCGGGGAAAATTGGCGATGTGACATTTACAAAGTGTTCTGATAAAAATACCGGCAGGTTGATATATTATATTGCGCATGTTCATTTCCCCGTGATATTTAAATGTGTGACAAACAATGCAGAAAGTATGGCCAATACGAATAAATCGCTTTCCATAGAACGACATCTACGGAAGCCCATTAGGGCCACTTCACTTTTTTTAAATTTCCATTTATTCAAGATGTTTTCTTGAATTTTCAAGTTCTCTTCTTGAATTTTCGAGATCTTTTCTTGAATTTTCATTTTCGAGATCTTTTCTTGAATTTTCGAGATCTTTTCTTGAATTTTCAAGTTCTTTTTTCGAATTTTCAAGATCTTTTCTTGAATTTTCAAGTTCTTTTCTCGAATTTTCAAAATGTTTTCACGAATTTTCAGGATCGTTTCTAATAAAGGATGTTTCAAGATACTTTCTTGAATTTTCGAGATCTTTTCTTGAATTTTCAAGATGTTTTCTTGAATTTTCAAAAATGGAAATTAAACAAAAGTGAAGTGGCCCTAATGGGCTTCCGTAGACATCTGTAAACCAAGATCTTTCATAAATAGGATCATGCAATATGTAAATCTACGTAATAATAATTAAGTCATGAATACACGAATGCAGATTTACCTGAGTGTGTCTACATATTATAAATTATTATACGGATGCGGCGAAATCCTTTGATCTCAGCAGAGCGGTAACATGGTCAGATCACTGTCTGGGTCCTGTCTGGCCCACTCCCCCCATGCATTCGTAAATCGCAGTAATCCACTAATATACGATCCACAGTCTGTATGTGTGACCAGTGTAGATGCTGTTCCGCCTTAATGTTTACCGCTAACCCGACTTTTCAGTTTGTGCAAAACATTCGGGTGAGTTTACCACCTACCAATAATGACTATAATGAGTACATGTATTACAAATAATGACTGGGCGATGCCGAGTTGAGCTGTGTTCAGCCTCGGCAAACAGGACACAATACGAATTTGGAGAATGCGGTCAGAAAAATGTATAAGCCCGCGCCCAGATGGCTCTAGATAAGAACACCGACAAATATAGACACTGATCAGAATGCGCATATGTGCAGGCCGGGTTGGTTAAGCAGTGACTGCAAGCGGAGTAATACGGTTCTGTCATGGCATGCCCCCCATGCACTGTTAACTAACCACATTCGACTCGAATACATTATCTAACTTGTCTTGTCACGTTCAAATGAAAATTAGCGTGACCCATCAAAATGCGTAATGCAGTCTAATCGATAATAGTGCATTTTTGTGCACTTTTGGAAACAAACATGAAACTGTGCGCACGGGTAGATATCATAAATGTAAGCAGCATAGGCTATATAACCACCTCGACAGCACATAATGGCGCAAATGGTGGCTCACATTCCCTCGTGAATGGAATGCCCATAATACAGGTTTAATTGTGAGTTTTCTTATTAGAAACCAGTACACCAGAAATAATGTATGCGTAACTTTGCGACGTCATTTTCAGCCTTTCATGACGTTGTCATTAAGGCTGGTTTTCACAGAGCGCGGCCCATATATATTAACACGATGCCAACACAATATATGAACCACAAGGGCAACATTCTCTGCGTACAGTGGTAGTCGCAGATCCTTCAAAAGACACAGGTACATGCAACGATCAGCTGTGTACTGTTCCCCTAATTCCTAATTGAAAAAAAAACCACAACATACACAAACCGACAACCCAAACAATTACATATGAGAATGCAACGAATGCGGCATATAATACAAACGTCAAGAAAGTCCTAACAATCTAACGCCTCATCCAAGTACTGGATAAAATGTGATATATTAACTCTGTGTATACATTTGCATAATTATACATTGTCACTAAAACTTACAGGTCCGCGTCATCACGTATGCTGTAACCCTCAATATTATCACAATCGACACACTTTCAGGGTGCGGTACATGATAGTCTGTTTCGCTTACATGGACAGTTTGATTTCCCTTTCTCGCCGCACTTCACCAGCTCCAGCACTACAAATGGAGCCGGTGTATTGAGACATTTAACCGGCACCAGTTTCCCCTTGGTCAGTTCCCAACCATTATCATCAATACACGGTAGGCGTGGTTTTGGTTCTCGGTACGTTTTGTCTCTCATCGAGATGAAGTTGGCTCTCTGTATATGTGGTTTGATAGTTCCAAGAGTAGACGGGAGCTTTTCACTTTCAAGGTTTTTGGTTCTGAATAATTCCCATCGTACGTCATGTACACTTTTGCATATGCTATTGGGCGAATAAACCATGCATACGAATCTCTCTAGACTTGTTATACCAATATCGTCATGTGCCAATCCATTTCTAAGCCCCTGTAAAGCACCAACTATGTCATCTTCAGGTTTGAGGGAAAGGTATTTGACAATCCAAGTTTTCTTCGATATATTAAAGAACTTGCCGCCCCAGTCTGCGCCTGTGAAATTGTGCTGACCAACCAAGTATTTTGTCTTGTCCGGCCCCAGTTCAGAGCACCTTTCTTTTACATCGATAGTTGCTACCATATCCATCAACAGAAGGAACACACCCGTGTCAGGGGACCATACATAACTTTCCCGAACTGAATGACTTTGTAAAGAGGCATCGAGGGCGTGAAGTGGAATCTGTTTATCTGCCTCTTCATGGGAATGGGCCTGGGTTAATAAGATGTGGCTTGTTCGTGTGAGCAGATGTTCCAAACACAACAACAATGCCCTGAACACTATTCGCAAAGCGTTTAATCAGTCGTTGTCCAAGGTATTCAGTTAACTGGGATTTTATTTCGCTGTGCGACAAGATAAGTTGTATAGACACGTTGCGTATGTTCATGCAATCATGTATTATGAATTGCACTGTGTCTTACGAGCACGTTTGGCTCTTGTATTTCCCTTCAGTGAGCCATTAGTGTATCTGTCAAATATGACTCTTCCTTCGGAATAACCGGTCATCAGTTTCGATTTGCGCTGCAAAAACGCAACCCCAAAGTCTGATATTGTGTCCATTGAACGACGGCCTGTGCATCTATTATGATCACCTCCTCTCCGGCATCAGTGGGCACACACGTATCGTTGTCCTTGTCAGTATTGTTATCGGGAATGGCATCGGAAGTTGTACTACACATTTCAATGTCCTCGCCTGTCTGAACTGGATGTTCTGCTGTTCCAAGTGTAAGTTCTCCTAACTCGGGAACAGTAGTATTCTCATTAGATGTAGCTGAAGTATTTGTACCAGCCTCCGTAGCTTGTCCGAACTTTTCTATTTCCTTCATAAATGAGACTTTGTCCGATGGTAGCAGCAATGTTCCGTCGGTAGCAAAGAGAGATCGTGGTGGTATAGCCATCTCATAATTTCAGATTGTTTCCCCCAGCTTCGACATCATGTATGGGCGTGCCTGTTGAACGACTAAAAACCGTGCAAGTAATTGGCGATCTCCACGAAGCTTCACTACTTTGTTGGCGATTTGTACATTTGATTTTGTCAAACATGGACCGTGTGTTTTCAGCTTCAATTTTTCAATTATATCCCAAACAAATAGCGCAAATGCCGTTCTCAATCGCGTTTCTACGAACTCTTTATACCGTTCAGTTCCCTTCTCATCTCTCTTAAGAATTTCGTACACTGCAGTGTCTGGTAAAGCCATCATGGAAACTATGTTTACCAGTGGCTTTCTAGACATATCTTGATTTTTGCTGCATTTGTTGCAGCTCGTGTGCCAAATTTAATAGACAATTGATAATGTTCTTCAGGGCGTGAGCTGCTACCGGATGAATACAATGACTGAAACTCACCGACGATGCGTGTCATTTCGGGAGCTGTGAGTAGGAATCGATTGAGTGTTGGTTCACTTTGAGTTATACCAGTAATGCCTCCAACCACCTTCAACTCTCTAATACTCTGCTCCAGAGTCTGATCCACAAACAGATTGGTAAATGGTATACCAGTTTTCTTCACACAAAACTCACCTTCTTCGAGTGCTTTCCATGTTTCAGGGCATTCGGTCTTGAGCTCGTTCATCTGGGCAAGGTGTACTGGAAGCATGCGCGCGTAGTTGTATAAATCACGCGCGAAGGAAGTATGTTACTTGCTCATCGAGGGCTGACACATATTCGTTCCAATTGCCCTGCCTACATGCGCGGACCTAATTCTCCACTAGCCTCGTCTGTCATGTCTTTGTCAAGTATATCTGCGTAGCACAGAGTTAATATGTCACATTTTATCCAGCACTTGGATGAGGCGTTTGTTTGTTAGGACGTTGTTGACGCTTGTATTATGTGGCACATTCGTTGCAAAAAAGTGGGTGGGGTATTTTCGCGGGCCCGTAAAAAAATCAAAAATGAAAAGTAAAATTGCCACAACGTTTTTTCTGCTTACTAAGTCCCTAAACAATACTTTTAGCTAAAAATAACTTTCGGCAGACATATCACACGTCTTTACATACATCACCCTACTATAATATGTAACCAATGGTTACCAATTATACATAATGGTTAATGTGGCCGCATTGTTTTCAATTTTGAAGCCTGTGTGGGCAACAACAACCCATCTTTTCTTTGCTATTTTACACTGTTTCACACGATTCGTCTTCAAACGGTAAGTTTTGTCACGTATACAAAGGATATGCAAAAATGTAAGTGATATTAACATAGTGGGTGGGGTATTTTCGCGGGCCGTAAGCGATTAAAAATGAAAAATGAAATTGCCACCTAAGATATTTCGTATGCGTTCGTTAAGAATACCATGTTAAAGTTTACATAATTGCTACACACAACATGTACATAAACATTTACAAAACACCCACAATATTCATACTGGCAAATAGGTGGGTGGGGTATTTTCGCGTAAGTATACAGAAAAAACAACAACTTGTCATTGGAATATTGCTTAATTGATTTTAAATCATCCGACGATAACATCACACTCAAAATATCAGTTTCATCATATTGAAAATAATTGTAAAATGCTGTCAAAGCCTGTTTTGACGGGAAAAATGGAAATTAACAAATAAACAACAGTCGACATATATGGGAAATGACAATGGTCGCTTGCTACTTTTTTATTGTGTATTCTTTCTCAATAAAAACATGGTTCGAAAGCACTGTCCCACCATGTTTTGATGAGAAAAATAGAAAGCAGAAAATAAACAGCAGACGACAATATTTAATCAAGCACTGTAAGGGCTAAGAATGATTTCTCCTGTATGCTGGGTAACAGCGCCCACACCACATCCGGCTGATGATGAAATAAAACCCGGGTACGGGCCGTGAGTTGTCATACATCGACCAACATGGGGAGGTTGTGCATGTTCGGTTTTGCCTGTCTTGTGCTTGTCGTACTCGTCTCTGCTAAATGTAAGTACCAACAATATAGCATTGCCCATTTGTTTCAAACACGAGAATATGTCCTCAACTTTGGGGTGACACGTTATTATTATTATTAGTAGTAGTATTATTATTATTAGTATTATGGAGAATTATTATTATTATATTATTATTATTATTATTGTTATTATTGTTATTATTGTGGAGAACCGTGTAATATAAATATTAACACGGTATTAATATTAATATTACACGGTTCTCCACAATAATAACTGTAACAGTGCATGTTTATATACATAACTCATGTAGTCGTTACACGGTTCTCCACAAAAATAACTGTAACAGTCCATGTTTATATACATAACTCATGTAGTCGTTACACGGTTCTCCACAATAATAACTGTAACAGTGCATGTTTATATACATAACTCATGTAGTCGTTACACGGTTCTCCACAATACTAACTGTAACAGTGCTTACACGGTTCTCCACAATAATAACTGTAACAGTGCATGTTTATATACATAACTCATGTAGTCGTTACACGGTTCTCCACAATACTAACTGTAACAGTGCTTACACGGTTCTCCACAATAATAACTGTAACAGTGCATGTTTATATACATAACTCATGTAGTCGTTACACGGTTCTCCACACTAATAACTGTAACAGTGCATGTTTATATACATAACTCATGTAGTCGTTACACGGTTCTCCACAATACTAACTGTAACAGTGCATGTTTATATACAGAACTCATGTAGTCGTTACACGGTTCTCCACAATAATAACTGTAACAGTGCATGTTTATATACATAACTCATGTAGTCGTTACACGGTTCTCCACACTAATAACTGTAACAGTGCATGTTTATATACATAACTCATGTAGTCGTTACACGGTTCTCAACAATACTAACTGTAACAGTGCGTGTTTATATACATAACTCACGTAGTCGTTACACTGTTCTCCACACTAATAACTGTAACAGTGCATGTTTATATACATAACTCATGTAGTCGTTACACGATTCTCCACAATACTAACTGTAACAGTGCATGTTTATATACATAACTCATGTAGTTGTTACACGGTTCTCCACACTAATAACTGTAACAGTGCATGTTTATATACATAACTCATGTAGTCGTTACACGGTTCTCCACACTAATAACTGTAACAGTGCATGATTATATACATAACTCATGTAGTCGTTACACGGTTCTCCACACTAATAATTGTAACAGTGCATGTTTATATACATACTCATGTAGTCCGTTACACGGTTCTCCACACTAACTGTAACAGTGCATGTATACATAAATCATGTAGTCGTTACACGGTTTTCTCCACAATAATAACTGTAACATGGCATGTTTATACATAACTCATGTAGTCGTTACACTGTTCTCACAATACTAACTGTAACAGTGCATTTTGTATACATAACTCATGTAGTCGTTACACGGTTCTCCACAATAATAACTGTAACAGTGCATGTTTATATACATAACTCATGTAGTCGTTACACGATTCTCCACAATACTAACTGTAACAGTGCATGTTTATATACATAACTCATGTAGTCGTTACACGGTTCTCCACAATAATAACTGTAACAGTGCATGTTTATATACATAAATCATGTAGTCGTTACACTGTTCTCCACAATAATAACTGTAACAGTGCATGTTTATATACATAAATCATGTAGTCGTTACACTGTTCTCCACAATAATTACTGTAACAGTGCATGTTTATATACATAACTCATGTAGTCGTTACACGGTTCTCCACAATAATAACTGTAACAGTGCATGTTTATATACATAACTCATGTAGTTGTTACGTTCACCGCAACATGCAGTTTATATACATAACTCATATCGTTACACGGTCCACACTAATAACTGTAACATGCATGTTTATATACATAACTCATGTAGTCGTTTACACGTTCCCACAATAATAACTGTAACATGCAGTTTTTAAAAATCACATACTTACAACTGTAACAAGTGCATGTTTATATACATAATCATGTAGTCGTTACACGTTACACGTCACAATAATCAACTCTGTACTACAGGTGCAGCTGTTTTATATACTCCATACAAAACGGCTCATGTAGTCTGTATACATAACTCAGTAATCGTACACGTTCTCCACACAATAATAACTGTAACAGTGCATGATAATACATAACTCATGTAGTCGTTACACGTTCTACACAATAACTGTAACAGTGCTGTTTATATACATAATATGTATTCGTTACACTGTTCACCACAATAATAACTGTAACAGTGCATGTTTATATACATAAATCAGTAGTCGTTACACGTTCTCCACAATAACTGTAACAGTGCATGTTTATATACATAACTCATGAGTCGTTACACGGTTCTCCACAATAATAACTGTAACAGTGCATGTATATACATAACTCATGTAGTCGTTACACGTAACTCCACTAACAGTGTAACATGTATAACAGTGCATGTTTATATACATACATCATGTATCGTTACACGTTCTCCCCACTAATAACTGTAACATGCATGTTTATATACATAATCATGTAGTCGTTACACTTCTTCCACAATAATAACTGTAACAGTGCATGTTTTATATACATAAATCAGTAGTTACACTGTCTCACCAATATCTGTAAACTGCAGTTTATATACAATCATGTAGTCGTACACTGTTTCTCCACAATAATAACAGTACAGTGCTGTTTATTATACATAAATCATGTAGTCGTTACACGGTTCTCCACAATAATTACTGTAACTGTGATGTTGTTATATACATAAACTCCTGTAGTTGTTACACGGTCTCAACTAACAGTGCATGTTTATATACATTAACTCATGTAGTCGTTACACGGTTCTCCACACTAATAAACTGAACAGTTGCATGTTTATATACATAAACTCATGTAGTCGTTACACGGTTCTCCACAATAATAACTGTAACAGTGCATGTGGATATCATTAAATCATGTAGTCGTTACACTGTTCTCCACCATAATAACTGTACCAGTTTACTTGTTTTATCTTATATACATAATCATGTAGTCGTTACATGTTCTCCACAATAAATAACTGTAAACAGTGCATGTTTTATACATAACTCATGTAGTCGTTTACACGGTTCTCCACATATAATAAAACTGTAACAGTGCCTGTTTATATAAGAAACTTCATGTAGTCGGTTACTCGGTTCTCCACCAATAATAACTGTAATCAGTGCATGTTTAGTATACATAAATCATGAGTCGTTACGGTTCTCCTACACTAATAACTGTAACAGTGCATGTTTAGATCATACATGTAGTTCGTACACGTCTCCACAATAATACATGTAATACAATACTAACTTATATCGTACAACAGTTTCAACACTATAAACTGTATCAAGTAGCATGTATATACATACTCATGTAGTCGTTACAAACGGGTTCTCCACAATAACTGTAAACAGTGCATGTATCATATATCATGTAGTTCGTTACACTGTTCTCCACAATAATAACTGTAAACAGTGCATGTTTTATATACATAAATCATGTAGTCGTTACACTGTTCTCCACAATAATAACTGTAACAGTGCATGTTTATATACATAACTCATGTAGTCGTTACACGGTTCTCCACAATAATAACTGTAACAGTGCATGTTTATATACATAACTCATGTAGTTGTTACACGGTTCTCCACTAACAGTGCATGTATACTAACATGTGTCGTTACACGGTTCTCCACATAATAACTGTAACAGTGCATGTATATACATAACACATGTAGTCGTTACACGTTCTCACACTAATAACTGTAACAGTGCATGTTTATAATACATAACTCATGTAGTCGTTACACGGTTCTCCACAATATAACTGTAACAGTGCATGTTTATATACATAACTCATGTAGTCGTTACACGGTTCTCCACAATAATAACTGTAACAGTGCATGTTTATATACATAAATCATGTAGTCGTTTTACACTGTCCACAATAATAAAACTGTAAACAGTGCATGTTTTTTGTATACATAAATCATGTAGCGTTACACGGTCCACAATATAACTGTAACAGTGCGATACTAAATCATGTGTCGTTACACGGTTCTCACAATAATAACTGTAACGTGATGTATACATAAACTCTTGTAGTCGTTACGGTTCTCACAATAATTAACTGTAACAGTCGTTTATATACATAATCATGTGTCGTTACACGGTTTCTCACTAATAATGTACAGTGATGTATACATTACTCATGTAGTCGTTACACGGTTCTCCACAATACTAACTGTAACAGTGCATGTTTATATACATAACTCATGTAGTCGTTACACGGTTCTCCACAATACTAACTGTAACAGTACATGTTTATATACATAACTCATGTAGTCGTTTATATCATTAACATATTATTATAATCGGTGGCTATCTGACGGTAAAGTAATCAATTTCTTGAATATAACTTAAACGCGTATTGTTATATAACGATGTATCTGTTTATGGAGAAAAAAAAACGTGTATATAGTAGATATTGATATTATATTGTACGAGTACGAATAAACGAATGTGTTTCAATTAGTTTGGCGACAGAAACTGAATTTGAACCATGTCGTGCAAACTACTGTCTGTTTCATGAAACCTGCCCAATTTTACGGTAATAAGGCAAAAACAAAATGTTTTTCGATAATATTAAATTATAGCAAAATTTAAGAACGAGTCTACTTTTTATTTCGTAAAACTTTGTCCAATATTGATTTTCTTGCAAAATAAAAAAATCTCCACACAGACTGAAGATGTCTATGGGGATTTTACATGGGAATTTTTTCTAATTTCAGAAATAGTGGACCGATTTTCACAATGTAACTTTTGTTTTCTTAGTTAGATCATTTCCTAGCTATCTAGCTAGGTTTCAGAATCAATTTCCAAAATCCTCTTCCAGGTTCTCCACCTCTTTTTTCCCCATGTTAAATTCCCATAGAGAACTCATTTTTCGTAATAAAATCAATATTTGACAAAATTTCACGAAATAAAAATATATTATGCATGTGATTCGGAATGACGCAGTTAAGGGGAAATAGAATATGGATTTATAATATTTGGTGGCCATCTTGAATATCTCTGCTCTGAAGTTTGTATCCACCTCTATCGTGACCCATCCCACATGACTGTTTATGATAAACTCATTGATATGCCTCTTTTTCTGCATAAAATTGGACGAAACTGTTTTGTAGAACCTGAGCACGTGTGTTTCACTCACGGACTGAATACCAACAGTGCAGGCTGACTGATCGTATGCGCGTGCTGATCTGGGTCTACACTGGTCGCAAAAGTCGTACTCACCATTCCACCAGTCCCAAATAGTCGGATATTGAACCATATATACCAACAGTGCAGACCCTGATCCTACTGCCCGTGAGAGCACGATGGGCTGGTCGCAAAAGCCGTACTCCCCAGTCAGCTAGTCCCAAATAATCGCATAATATGCGATTATTTGGGACTAGCTGAATCGCATGGCTTGTCTCATATACGGACCAATATTATTTGTCGTATATGAGACAAGCCATGCGATTTTGTACGTAAGAATAAGACGATGTGCGAAAACTGTTTTCAGAAATTGTGATATTTTCTGTAAATGTTTCTGTCGAATGTTGACAAAATGTGGATTTGATGTATTGGTATTTAACGGCCTATCAACAGCTAAGGTCATTTAACACCTGACCAACGGGTTCAATCCCGCATTGAATCGGTTGATTTGTGGGGAAATCCCAAAATCAAAACGGAATATTACATCGAAAAGAAAATTTAATATATTCAGCCCTGAAGTTAGTATAACCTGACCTAGTGCCAGGTCCATACCACACCAAAGTTAGTTGGCCCCGTCCCATAAAAGTAATATGATTAAGAATATAGAGAATAGTAGGTTAGTGCCGTGAATGGGAAAAAATATCTGGCAAGGCTCAGGAAACGGGATGGGCGAGGCTATGCCGAGCACATCCCGTTTCCGTGCCGCGCCAGATATGTTTTCCCATTCACGGCATTAACCTACTATACTATTTATCCCGTCAACACCTACAAATGGCTGTAAAATGCAAACATTGTATTGACTGGATATCAAAAATGTTTCACGGCACCGTGTTTCACGGCACATACGCACTGTGTTGACGGGATAAAATCATATTACTCATATTAGGGTTATAACCAGATTCAACTCTCCGATACAAGAATGCCAAATACGTGTCTGAGGGCCAAACCAGGTATCCGGTCGGGATTCCGGTATGTATGAATCCCGATTGTTAAATTACACATCGCATGCTCCCAACCAACCACAACTGATCAAATGTGGAAAAGCATTCCGCATGTGCTGTGAAAATTTCATCAACAGTTGACGTCCTTTACGGAAAATATCGTAAATTTGTAATATTTTCATGAGATATTTTCTTAGCTAGAAAATCACATTTCTGGTCTCAATTAATAACCCACTAGCCCTGGTGTCCCGAGATGATGTTGACGCGGAGCTAGCGGCGCTGGAACGTGCATTGGACATGTTGGAGACAGCGGAAACGGCGAACAGTCCCGACAATCGTGGATATGACGACGATGAACCTCCGTGTGATATAGATGACGAAGAATGCTGGCAGATGATCCAGGCAAGACTGACGGCTGGTGGTGCTGACGACGACGACGATGATGATAGGTTAGTTCGTTAGTTAGTTTAAAGTGGCCGTGTCTCAGATGGTACTTCCGAAGTGTAGTGTACATGGTACATAACTTTAAAGGTATGGCTAAACTAAACGTAGCGTACTATATTCCGTCAGGGTGGGTAGTTTCTCGTGAATGTGCCACATTGTATTCAAGTTGGATGAGGAGCTACAACGATAATGGTCGAGTGACACTACGTATAGACTTTCCCTACTGTATCGATGAACATTGTATGAAAACAGTCGCAACTTGTTCTTGGTCATAAACGTGCGTTGTCGGTTAACTATCGCATTTGCGTGACAGCTTTCGATGTCGTAAACATCAAGTCGATGATATTCCATGTTAAGTTTAAGTTGGCCGCATTGCGTGAAACCCGCGAGTATTCACGTAATTCCGTTCACCGATTCATCGTTACCACTGACAACCGTTTTCTAGAGTATGCTACACAAATAAAAACCCGCTTGAAACTATTTTCAAAAGCTTTATCAAGAAATATGTTCAGCATTGCACACTGCTGTATAATCGCCATAAACACTTTAATACCGTCACACATGATGTACGTGCATGATTTTCAGGGGAAAAAAGAATTTAACAAAGCTAGAACTGAATGTAATCGCTGACGTACAGAGTCCAGTCAAAACAAGTTTACCACGTAACTACGTATCGTGAGCGCATCCGCGGGAAATATGAGTGCTATATATGAAAGCTAGCGTTTACAATTGTAGTTATTTTTTCAATAATATTTTGTTTCTTCTTTCATTATTTTCACGTCACCACTATAGCCATATATGTTCCGAAATTAAATATACCGTTAAATGCTCTTTTACCAACTGTTTTGCTCCCATTTAACCCATATCTGAAACCCATGGCCTTTAAAGGGTGGGAAAATTATCTCAAACCATGTGTGCCCATTCGATAAGAGGTAGGCCTATATGCATAATTTATGTCTTATTTATTTAATTTCAGTAGACATTTTAAAGACACTGGGTCTCTATATGTGGCTGTGACTGCGAAATGGGGCTTGAACGTTGTGCGACCATGTAGATCCAGATCAGCCTGTGCATTCGCACAGTCTGATCAGGATCTGCACTGATCGCCAGTCCATCAATGAAATACGCTTGTAACAAGGCATATGGGTCGTTATCAGGCTACATAAGTGCGCTATTTGATCAGGAGCTACTCTGGTCACAAATCACTATGCACATACAATGATGAACACGGTGATGATGATGATGATGATGGTAGTGATGGTGGCGGTGGTGGTGGTGGTGGTGGTGGTGGTGGTGATGATGATAATGATGACTGTGAAGCATAAATTATAATTGTCATTAGACCTGACATCTCTGTGCAAGTTCGTAAAGTTTGTATTCCAAATTAGGCAGTGTGATTAGTCGAGATTCCCGCCACCCCAACAAAGAACACAACAACATATGTCCTCATTGTGACTTAGTATCTGCTAATTACGAGTTCCTATTTCTTAAAGATATTTCAGCATCTGGCACCATGACGCGTCCATATGAACATAAGAACTGAGTACAAACGTTTTTCAGTGCATGCCACCCACATTCATACTCGATGTCAGACAATTTGACTGGCCTAGACTCAGTCTCGACCAATTAAACTTTCTGATTTCGCAATGAGAACGCAGAACGTTAAACATAATTATAATAATACGCAAAACAGCCAAGTTGACTCATGACGTACTTTCCAGGAAGCGCAGTCAAGAGGAGAGGAGTCGGGGAAAAACCAGGACCATGTATAATGGACCACATCACCCCATACATCCTCCACCGAGCGGTAACTCAAAACCCACGATTATTATAAAACCTTCTAAGTATCCGCTGGACAATAGATGGGACAATAGATTTGGTCCACGATCAACGGGAAATGTTTAAACATAATTAAAAACATGTATAAATGTATTAAATCTTGTGTTAAAGTAGGAAATGACTTTTCAGAATACTTCCCATGCATGGTGGGTGTCAGGCAAGGTGAAAATATGTCACCATTTTTGTTTGCCATGTTTTTGAACGACCTTGAAGATTTTCTCAATGTATGCGGTATTGTAGATTTACAATCGGTTACATCTGACATGTTTCAACATCTAGATATATATGTTAAACTATTCTTGTTATTATACGCTGACGACACTATTCTCATGTCTGAGACAGAAACTGGCCTACAAGATGCTCTAAATTATTTTCATCAATACTGTATTCAGTGGAAATTGGAAGTAAACGCATCAAAAACCAAAATTATGATTTTCAAAAAACGTAAATCATCAAAAAAGATAGCCTTTACATATAACGATAACACAATTGAAATTGTAGACCACTTTACATATTTGGGAAATGTTTTTTCACAAAACGGAACTTTTCATAAGACTAAGAAACATTTGATTGACCAAGCATCCAAAGCTCTTTTCGGCCTATTTAGAAAGATTAACAACTTGTCAACTCCAGTAGACTGTCAGCTTAAGTTATTTGATCAATGTATCACTCCAATTCTCTGCTATGCCTGTGAAATCTGGGGAGGGGATTTGAAAACATTTCGGCTATAGAAACAATTCATTTGAAATTTTGTAAAACTGTTTTGGGGGTAAAGAAATCCACACCAAATTTCATGGTTTATGGAGAACTCGGCAAATTTCCGCTTATTATTGACATTAAATGTAGAATTATTTCGTTTTGGGCAAAATTAGTTTCAGGGAAGCAGAGTAAATTATTGTTTCTTATGTATAAGTTATTATATACACAACATGAAGCAAATGTGACTCATTTCCGATGGATTCAGAATGTTAAATCTATTTTAACTGAAATTAGAGTTCCTGGCGTATGGCTTAGCCAGAACGATGTTAATGCTATCTGGCTGGGCCACTACGCCAGGACTCAGCTTCAGAACCAGTTTATTCAGTCATGGCTCACCAGCATCGATTCGTCTTCACGTGGAATTACGTATAGAATCTTTAAAACAGAGTTTGGATTAGAAACATATTTAATTAATCTCACGGGAAGGTTAAGAAAAGCATTGACCAGATTTCGAACTTGTAATCATAGACTGGCGGTCGAAACTGGTAGATGGACAGGTGTGCCGAGAGCAAGCAGGGTCTGCAACAAATGTGGCGCTGGTGCTCTCGGTGACGAGTTTCATTTCCTTTTCGAGTGCCGCTTCTATGATGAAGTTCGAAAACGGTATATCAAGCCATTTTATTTTAGAAGACCAAATATTTTAAAATTCGCTCAGCTATTTGAGAAAAAATCTGGAAAGCAATTAAGAAATTTAGCTATTTTTATAAGAAATGCTTTATGGTTATAATGACTAGTGAGCTTATACATATGCATTTTGTATTTTTACCCATCGTTGTATTATGTAATCTAGTGTATACCTCGTGTGTCACGTATGTGGCTTAGAGTGAATAAAATGTATTGTATTGTATAAATCAAGCAATTTGTTCAACTTATAGTTCGAGTTCATACTAGACTGTAACAAATATTGGGTAACTCGACACTTCCATGAATTTGCAGACGACACGGATTCTGTTATTAAAGGTACATTCCCACTCAGTAGGCACAACATGTTCTTTATGTCAGAGACATCATCAGACATTTCTTGGCAAACTTAACATTCATTCACCATTTACCCACGTAATGATTTGCATTTTTATGCATTTTATAACAGAGGTAAATATCCACACTGATATCAGGGGCGATAACCGTGTTTCCTTAAAATGTTAACGGACATTACTAATTATTCTCTGTATATATATTTTGATGTGCAATGGTTATACTTTATAATCTGTCGGAAATACTATTTTTTCAGGTGAGGCATTTAATTTGTATAAATAATTAAAATATATCATGCCTTATTTGCATATGAAAAAGACCTGATACCACCGCGCGTCACTATCGGTAAAATAATATTACAAAATTATTATATCTGTATAGCGGGCACTCGTAATTTTTAGAACTGGTGGAATAGTGAAACAAATATACACTTAATTTATTTAATTTCTATAAAGAACTGTATTGTGCCCTCTGAGTGGGCATGTACCTTTAAAACAAACAATTCTTAGAATTAGGGTTGGACCACTTCCATTTCCATTCCATAATCACTTGCTTAACCTTTGAACCCTGGAAATGAACACTGTTGCCTGCTGCGGTTTTATATTATGTTTTATTTTTTGTATTCGGTCTCAATAAAGCATGGTTTGACAGCACATCAGAATCATTTCCCCAATTTGTTTTGATGAGAAAAATGGAAAATATAAGAAACAGCAGACGACAATTACGGAATTTCAACAGTGTAAGTGTTAAAAACGGATATGCCAAGTTGGTATATACGAGAACTATAAGCTACCAGGATCTTCTATGCGGAGCCCCGCAGGGGACGTATGATTATTTTTTAAATTAATTCGTTCCCACGAAATAACAATTCCTTCCCACGAAATAACAATTCCTTCCCTCAATTTAACAATTCGTTCCCATGGGAACGAATTGTTAATTCGCGGGAACGAATTGTTATATCGTGGGAACGAATTGTTAATTCGAGGGAACGAATTGTTAAATTGAGGGAACGAAATGTCATTTCGTGGGAATGAATTGTTAATTCGAGGGAACGAATTGTTATATCGTGGGAATTCATTTTTAATTCGAGGGAACGAATTGTTAAATTGAGGGAGCGAATTATTATTTCGTGGGAACGAATTAATAATAAAAAATCCATGTTCCTGTGGGGCTCCGTACTTCTAGACCATTCCCCGCAACATGATTTTATGTACAAAGATTGCATAAATACTGAAACAATATCTGATAGTCATGTTGTGTCTATGCCCTTTTTTCTGATAGGCATATTTTCTTACTTATACACACATATGTTGTGATCGTGTATTTGTTTGTTTGTTGGGGTTTAACGGCCTATCAACAGCTAAGGTCATTTGAGGCCGGGTCAATGGGTTTAGTACTAAATCCCATGTATTACCTGTACAAATGGGGGATGTTGTTTGGTAAGGATCCGACTAACGGATCAACTTTCGAACATATGTACAAAATTATTGACACAAAGTTTAAGGTCACCAAGGTGAAGGGTGGAGGTCAATGTCACCCGAATGACAGTGGTTTGTTTGTTTGTGTGTTGGGGTTTAACGGCATATCAACAGCTATGGTCATTTAAGGCCGGGTAAATGGGTTTAGTACTAAATTCCATATATTACCAGTATAAATGGGGGGGGGGGGGGTGGTCCCAAAATCAGACCTGCATATTTACAATAAAAATCTATATATTCAGCCCTGAAATCAGAATAATCCTGATCTCATGCCAGGTCCTCGCCACACCAGAATCACTTTGTCCCCTCCCAAAAGCAGTAGGATCAGTAATAATAGTATTACTTTTATAATGGGAAATAACGCACTTCAACTCCCAGAGCCAAATATAAAAACGTACCACTCGTGATTCGTATAAGGAGGAACCCCTACCGTTAATTTACGCCGTCACATTCGCCCGACCAACCACCCACTTGAAAGGGTTATAACGAATACATGCAAAGGGCATTCCCAAATTATTTTTGTACTGACATACTGCAGATGCTAATTAGATCAGCTACTAGTCTTATAAATCCAATATGGATGGTAATTCAAATTTTGAGCCGAATATGAAACTGAAAGTAGATACTCTTGGTCTGATTTCCAAGGAATTTAAGAAAAATAAATCCAGCTTGAAATACAGTTCAAATAGTTTTCCAAGTTGACACAAGGCTTTTATTACTGGAAATTATTTTGATAGAATCAGCAACAATATCAGTCATTTTCTGTGTCAAATATGGGGGTTGTCATCTATTAAAGCATGATCGTCTAATAGCATTGTTACATGTACATGCAAATTACAGCCTAGCAGATATAGAACCAATACACATTAAGCAACTTCATGCAAATAGCACCAGCAAAAGAGGAAATACACCAGCTGACAAAATGTACCTGAAAATAATTGCGAGCACAAGGGGAGACTGGGTGCCATTTCACTGAACTTCGTATGACTAAAATGTTTGTAAGCGCAAAATTGTGAGAGTCTGTAAATTGCACATTAATACAAGTGAAAGTGACAGGTTTTAACGTCCCACCAACAGCTAAGGTCATATAGAGACGCGACACATTAATAATGTTTTCTTGTCAACAATTATTGGATTTACCTTTATTGAGCATAGGCTATGCTCAATTTTGAAAAATCTTAAAGGTAGACAAAGTGGCATCCGGCAGAATTCGACTAAGTGTAACTTTATGGACAAAATTATCAAAAAACGTCTCGACTAATAGAGGTTCGACCATGTCCAGCCGTGCGTAAACATTGCCGTGGCACGAGGGAACTGTTTGAACCCCAAGGCCGTAGGCCGCGGGTTCAAACATTTCCCGAAGTGCACGGCAAACGTCTACATGGTCGAACGTTATTGTTACATTTCCGTCTGATAATCTGCTCCATTCAAACAGCTGATTTAATTTACACATACATGTTTCGTAGCCGCAGCTCTAACTATTAATGCTAGCTCTTCCCGGAACGACAAATCTACATAAACCCAAATAATTAATGCGAGCTCTAACTATTTAATGCTAGCTCTTCCAGGAACGTCAAATTTACATAAACCCAAATAATTAATGCGAGCTGTAACTATTAAATGCTAGCTCTTCCCGGAACGCTAAATCTACATAAACTCATATAATTAATGCGAGCTCTAACTATTTAATGCTAACACTTCCAGGAACGCCAAATTTACGTACACTCAAATAATTAATGCGAGCTCTAACTATTAATGCTAGCTCTTCCCGGAACGCCAAAGCTACATAAACCCAAACCCAAATAATGTATGCGACCTCTAACTTGTTAAAGCTAGCTCTTCCCGGAACTACAAATTTACATAAATCCAAATAATTAATGTGAGCTCTAACAATTTAATGCTAGCTCTTCCAGGAAAGCCAAATCTACATAAATCCAAATAATTAATGAGAGCTCTAACTATTTAATGCTAGCTCTTCCACGAACGCCAAATCTACATAAATCCAAATAATTAATGAGAGCTCTAACTATTTAATGCTAGCTGTTCCCGGAACGCCAAATCTACATAAATCCAAATAATTAATGCGAGCTCTAACTATTTAATGGTAGTTCTTCAATGAACACCAAATCTACATAAGCCCAAATAATTAATGCGATCTCAAACTAGTTAATGCTAGCTCTTCCAGGAACGCCAAATCTACATAAATCCAAATAATTAATGAGCTCTAGCTATTTAATGCTAGCTGTTCCCGGAACGCCAAATCTACATAAATCCAAATAATTAATGCGAGCTCTAACTATTTAATGGTAGTTCTTCAATGAACGCCAAATCTACAAAAACCAAAATAATTAATGCGAGCTCTAACTATTTAATGCTAGCTCTTTCCGGAACGCCAAATCTACATAAACCCAAATAATTAATGCGAGCTCTAACTATTAAATGCTAGCTCTTCCCGGAATGCCAAATCTACATAAACTCATATAATTAATGCGAGCTCTAACTATTTAATGCTAACACTTCCAGGAACGCCAAATTTACGTACACTCAAAAAATTAATGCGAGCTCTAACTATTAATGCTAGCTCTTCCCGGAAAGCCAAATCTACATAAACCCAAATAATTAATGTCACCTCTAACTATTAAATACTAGCTCTTCAATGAATGCCAAATATACTTAAGCCCAAATAATGAATGCGAGCTCTAACTATTTAATGCTCGCTCTTCAATGAACGCCAAATCTACATAAGCCGAAATAATTTAATGCGAGCTCTAACTAAAAATGCTAGCTCTTCCCGGAACGCCAAATCTGCATAAACCCAAACCCAAATAATTTATGCGAGCTCTAACTTTTTAATGCTAGCTCTTCCAGAACGACAAATCTACATAAACCCAAATAATTAATGTGAGCTCTAACTATTTAATGCTAGCTCTTCCAGGAACGCCAAATCTACATAAACCCAAATAATTAATGCGAGCTCTAACTATTTAATGCTAGCTCTTCATTGAACGCCAAATCTACATAAACCCAAATAATTAATGCGAGCTCTAACTATTTAATGCTAGCTCTTCCATGAAAGCCAAATCTACATAAACCCAAATAATTAATGCGAGCTCTAACTATTTAATGCTAGCTCTTCAATGAACGCCAAATATACATAAACCCAAACAATTTAATGCGAGCTATAACTATTTAATGCTAGCTCTTCCAGGAACGCCAAATATACATAGACCCAAATAATTAATGCGAGCTCAAACTATTTATTGCTAGCTCTTCCATGAACGCCAAATCTACATACACCCAAATAATTCATGCGACCTCTAACTATTTAATGCTAGCTCTTCCAGGAACGCCAAATCT
Source organism: Conchocele bisecta (assembly GCA_029237695.1). Taxonomy (NCBI): domain Eukaryota; kingdom Metazoa; phylum Mollusca; class Bivalvia; order Lucinida; family Thyasiridae; genus Conchocele; species Conchocele bisecta. The sequence continues at coordinate 132,417,160 of CM055267.1, forward strand.
ACATAAACCAAAATAATTAATGCGAGATCTAACTATTTAATGCTAGCTCTTCCAGGAATGCCAAATCTACTTCAACCCAAATAGTTCAAGCGAGCTCAAACTATTTAATGCTAGCTCTTTTCATGAACGCCAAATCTACATAAACCCAAATAATTAATGCGAGCTGTAACTATTTAATGCTAGCTCTTCCAGGAACGCCAAATCTACATAAATCCAAATAAATAATGCGAGCCCTAACTATTTAATGCTAGTTCTTCAATGAACGCAAATATACATAAGCCCAAATAATTAATGCGAGCTTAAGCTATTTAATTCTAGCTCTTCCCGGAATTCCAAATAAACTTAAACCTAAATAATTAATGTCACCTCTAATTATTTAATGCTAGCTCTTCCAGGAACGCCAAATCTTACTAAACCCAAATAATTTAATGCGCTCTAACTATTTAATGCTAGCTCTTCATTGAACGCCAAATCTACATAAACACAAATAATTAATGCGAGCTCTAACTATTTAATGCTAGCTCTTCCAGGAACGCCAAATCTACATAAACCCAAATAATTAATGCGAGCTCTAATTATTTAATGCTAGCTCTCCTAATGAACGCCAAATATACATAAACCAAATAATTAATGCGAGCTCTAACTATTAATGCTAGCTCTACCAAGGTTAACGCCAAATTCTACATTAAAACCCAAATAATTAATGGAGCTCAAACTATTTATTGCTAGCTCTTCCAGAACGACAAATCTACATAAACCCAAATAATTAATGTGTTGCTTAACTATTTTAATGCTAGCTCTTCCAGGAACGCCAAATCTACATAAACCCAAATATTAATGCGAGCTCAACTATTTAAGCTAGCCTCTTTCTTGAACGCCAAATCTACAAAATCCCAAATAATTAATGCGAGCTTAACGATTTATTGCTAGTCTTCCATGGAAAAGCCAAATCTACATGAAAACCCAAATAATTAATGCGAGCTCTAACTTTTTTAATGCTAGCTCTTCAATTTGAACGCCAAATTACATAAACCCAAATAATTAATGCGAGCTCTAAAATATTTAATTGCTAGCTCTTTAATGAACGCCAAAATTATCATAAAACCCAAAACAATTTAATGCGAGCCTATAAACTATTTTAATGCTAGCTCTTGCAGGAACGCCCAAATTACCATAAACCCAAATTAATTAATGCGAGCTCCCTATTAAACTAATTAATGCTGCCTCTTCAATGATTGCCTTAATATTTCTTTAACATAAACAAATAATTAAATGCAAGAGCTCAAAATATTTAATGCTAGCTTTCCATGAACGCCAAATCTACATAAACCCAATAATTAATGCGACTGTAACTATTTAATGCTAGCTCTTCCAGGAACGCCAAAATCTACATAAATCCAAATAATTAATGCGAGCCCTATAATATTTAATGCTAGCTTCTTCAATGGAACGCAAATATACATAAGCTCAAATTAATTATGCCAGAGCCTCAAAAACTATTTAATTGCTAGCTCTTCCCGTATCTTCAGAACGCCAAATCTACATAAACCAAATAATTAATGTGACCTCTAACTATTTAATGCTAGCTCTTCCAGGAACGCAATCTACATAAAACCCAAATAATTAATGCGAGCTCTAATCTATTAATGCTAGCTCTTCATTGAACGCCAAACTACTAAACAATTAACCCAATATTAATGCGAGCTCTAACTATTTAATGCTAGCTCTTCATGAACGCCAAATCTATAAACCCAAATAATTAATGCGAGCTCTAACTATTTAATGCTAGCTCTTCATGGAACGCCAAATAAATACATAAACCAAATAATTAATGCGAGCATAACTAAATTTAATGTAGTCTTCAAGAAAGCAAAATACATAACAAATAATTTAATGCGAGTCTAACTATTTAATTGCTAGCTCTTACCATAAACCAAATCTAAATAAATTAATTCATGAGCTCAAATATTTATTGCTAGCTCTTCCAGAACGACAATCTACATAAACCCAAATAATTAATGTGAGCTCTACTATTTTAATGCTTGCTCTTCAGGTAAACGCCAAATCTAATCCCAAACCCAAATAATTATGCGAGCTCTAACTATTTAATGCTAGCTCTTCATTGAACGCCAAATAAATTACATAAACCCAAATAATTAAATGCGAGCTCTAATCTATTTAATGCTAGCTCTTCCATGAAAGCCAAATCTACATAAACCCAAATAATAATGCGAGCTCTAACTATTTAATGCTAGCTCTTCAATGAACGCCAAATCTACATCAACCCAAATAATTAATGCGAGCTCTACTATTTAATGCTAGCTCTTCCAGGAACGAACCAAATCTACATAAACCCAAAATATTAATTGCGAGATCTAACTATTTAATGCTAGCTCTTCCAGGAATTGCCAAATCTACTTCAACCAATAGTTCAGAGCTCAAACTATTTAATGCTACGCTCTTTCATGAACGCCAAATCTACATAAACCCAAATAATTAATGCGAGCTGTAACTATTTAATGGCTAGCTCTTCCATGGAACGCCAAATCTCATCTATAATAATCCAATAATTTAATGCGAGCCCTAAACTAATTAATGCGCTAGTTCTTCAATGAACGCAAATATACATAAACCCAAATAATTAATGCGACGCAGCTAAATATTTAATGCTAGCTCTTCCCGAATTCCTATAGTAACGTAAAAACTAGTTTAATTTAATGTCACCTCTAATTATTTATGCTAGCTCTTCCAGGAACGCCAAATCTACATAAACCCAAATAATTAATGCGAAGCTCTAACTATTTCCCAATGAATAGCTCTTCATTGAACGCCAAATCTTAATAAACCCAAATATTAATGCCAGCTCTAACCCTATTTAATGCGAGTAAGCTCTTCCAGAACGCCAAATCTACATTAAAGCCCGAATAATTAATGCGTTGCTCTAATTATTTAATGCTAGCTCTCTAATGAACGCCAAATATACATAAATCCAAATAATTAATGCGAGCTCTAACTATTTAATGCTAGCTCTACCAGGAACGCCAAATACATAAACCCAAATAACTAATGCGGAGCTCAAACTATTTATTGCTAGCTCTTCCAGAACGACAAATCTACATAAACCCAAATAATTAATGCGAGCTCTAACTATTTAATGCTAGCTCTTCCAGGAACGCCAAATCTACATAAACCCAAATAATTAATGCTGAGCTCTAAACTATTTAATGCTAGCTCTTCCATGAAGAAACCAAATCTACATAAACCCAAATAATTAATGCGAGCTCTAACTACTTAATGCTAGCTCTTCAATGAACGCCAAATCTACATAAACCCAAACAATTTAATGCGAGCAATAACTATTTAATGCTAGCTCTTCCAGGAACGCCAAATATACATAAACCCAAATAATTAATGCGAGCTCAAACTATTTATTGCTAGCTCTTCCATGAACGCCAAATCTACATAAACCCAAATAATTCATGCGAGATCTAACTATTTAATGCTAGCTCTTCCAGGAATGCCAAATCTACATAAACCCAAATAGTTCAAGCGAGCTCAAACTATTTAATGCTAGCTCTTCCATGAACGCCAAATCTACATAAACCTAAATAATTAATACGAGCTGTAACTATTTAATGCTAGCTCTTCCAGGAACGCCAAATCTACAGAAATCCAAATAATTAATGCGAGCCCTAACTATTTAATGCTAGTTCTTCAATGAACGCAAATATACATAAGCCCAAATAATTAATGCGAGCTCAAGATATTTAATGCTAGCTCTTCCCGGAATTCCAAATATACGTAAACCTAAATAATTAATGTCACCTAATTATTTAATGCTAGCTCTTCCAGGAACGCCAAATCTACATAAACCCAAATAATTAATGCGAGCTCTAACTATTTAATGCTAGCTCTTCATTGAACGCCAAATCTACATAAACCCAAATAATTAATGCGAGCTCTAACTATTTAATGCTAGCTCTTCCATGAACGCCAAATCTACATAAACCCAAATAATTAATGCGAGCTCTAATTATTTAATGCTAGCTCTCTAATGAACGCCAAATATACATAAACCCAAATAATTAATGCGAGCTCTAACTATTTAATGCTAGCTCTACCAGGAACGCCAAATCTACATAAACCCAAATAATTAATGCGAGCTCAAACTATTTATTGCTAGCTCTTCCAGAACGACAAATCTACATAAACCCAAATAATTAATGCGAGCTCTAACTATTTAATGCTAGCTCTTCATTGAACGACAAATCTACATAAACCCAAATAATTAATGTGAGCTCTAACTATTTAATGCTAGCTCTTCCAGGAACGCCAAATCTACATAAACCCAAATAATTAATGCGAGCTCTAACTATTTAATGCTAGCTCTTCATTGAACGCCAAATCTACATAAACCCAAATAATTAATGCCAGCTCTAACTATTTAATGCTAGCTCTTCATTGAACGCCAAATCTACATAAACCCAAATAATTAATACGAGCTCTAACTATTTAATGCTAGCTCTTCAATGAACGCCAAATATACATAAACCCAAACAATTTAATGCGAGCTATAACTATTTAATGCTAGCTCTTCCAGGAACGCCAAATATACATAAACCCAAATAATTAATGCGAGCTCAAACTATGTATTGCTAGCTCTTCCATGAACGCCAAATCTACATAAACCCAAATAATTCATGCGACCTCTAACTATTTAATGCTAGCTCTTCCAGGAACGCCAAATCTACATAAACCCAAATAATTAATGCGAGATCTAACTATTTAATGCTAGCTCTTCCAGGAATGCCAAATCTACTTCAACCCAAATAGTTCAAGCGAGCTCAAACTATTTAATGCTAGCTCTTCCATGAACGCCAAATCTACATAAACCCAAATAATTAATGCGAACTGTAACTATTTAATGCTAGCTCTTCCAGGAACGCCAAATCTACATAAATCCAAATAATTAATGCGAGCCCTAACTATTTAATGCTAGTTCTTCAATGAACGCAAATATACATAAGCCCAAATAATTAATGCGAGCTCAAGCTATTTAATTCTAGCTCTTCCCGTAAATTCCAAATAAACGTAAACCTAAATAATTAATGTCACCTCTAATTATTTAATGCTAGCTCTTCCAGGAACGCCAAATCTACATAAACCCAAATAATTAATGCGAGCTCTAACTATTTAATGCTAGCTCTTCATTGAACGCCAAATCTACATCAACCCAAATAATTAATGCGAGCTCTAACTATTTAATGCTAGCTCTTCCAGGAACTCCAAATCTACATAAACCCAAATAATTAATGCGAGCTCTAATTATTTAATGCTAGCTCTCTAATGAAAGCCAAATATACATAAACCCAAATAATTAATTCGAGCTCTAACTATTTAATGCTAGCTCTACCAGGAACGCCAAATCTACATAAACCCAAATAATTAATGCGAGCTCTAACTATTTAATGCTAGCTCTACCAGGAACACCAAATCTACATAAACCCAAATAACTAATGCGAGCTCAAACTATTTATTGCTAGCTCTTCCAGAACGACAAATCTACATAAACCCAAATAATTAATGTGAGCTCTAACTATTTAATGCTAGCTCTTCCAGGAACGCCAAATCTACATAAACCCAAATAATTAATGCGAGCTCTAACTATTTAATGCTAGCTCTTCCATGAAAGCCAAATCTACATAAACCCAAATAATTAATGCGAGCTCTAACTATTTAATGCTAGCTCTTCAATGAACGCCAAATCTACATAAACCCAAACAATTTAATGCGAGCAATAACTATTTAATGCTAGCTCTTCCAGGAACGCCAAATATACATAAACCCAAATAATTAATGCGAGCTCAAACTATTTATTGCTAGCTCTTCCATGAACGACAAATCTACATAAACCCAAATAATTAATGTGAGCTCTAACTATTTAATGCTAGCTCTTCCAGGAACGCCAAATCTACATAAACCCAAGTAATTAATGCGAGCTCTAACTATTTAATGCTAGCTCTTCATTGAACGCCAAATCTACATAAACCCAAATAATTAATGCGAGCTCTAACTATTTAATGCTAGCTCTTCCATGAAAGCCAAATCTACATAAACCCAAATAATTAATGCGAGCTCTAACTTATTAATGCTAGCTCTTCAATGAACGCCAAATATACATAAAACAAACCCCAAATAATTTAATGCGAGCTATAACTATTTAATGCTAGCTCTTACCAGGAACGCCAAATAAAATACATAAACCCAAATAATTAATGCGAGCTCAAATACTATTTATTGCTAGTCTTCCATGAACGCCAAATCTACATAAACCCAAATAATTCATGCGACCTCTAACTATTTAATGCTAGCTCTTCCAGGAACGCCAAATCTACATAAACCCAAATAATTAATGCGAGATCTAACTATTTAATGCTAGCTCTTCCAGGAATGCCAAATCTACATAAACCCAAATAGTTCAAGCGAGCTCAAACTATTTAATGCTAGCTCTTCCATGAACGCCAAATCTACATAAACCTAAATAATTAATACGAGCTGTAACTATTTAATGCTAGCTCTTCCAGGAACGCCCAAAATCTACAGAAATCCAAATAATAATTCATGCGAGCCCTAACTATTTAATGCTAGTTCTTCAATGAACGCAAATATACATAAGCCCAAATTAATTAATGCGGGAGCTCAAGATATTTAATGCTAGCTCTTTCCCGGACGGAATTCCAAATATACGTAAACCGATAAATAATTAATGTCACCTAATTATTTAATGCTAGCTCTTCCAGGAACGCCAAATCTACATAAAACAAACCCAAATAATTAATGCGAGCTCTAACTATTTAAATGCTAGCTCTTCATTGAACGCCAAATCTACATAAACCCAAAAATAATTAATGCGAGCTCTAACTATTTAATGCTAGCTCTTCCATGAACGCCAAATCTACATAAACCCAAACCCTAATTAATGCGAGCTCTAATTATTTAATGCTAGCTCTACTAATGAACGCCAAATATACATAAACCCAAATAATTAATGGCGAGCTCTAACTATTTAATGCTAGCTCTACCAGGAACGCCAAATCTACATAAACCCAAATAAATTAATTGCGAGCTCAAACTATTTATTGCTAGCTCTTCCAGACGACAAATCTACATAAACCCAAAAAATAATTAATGCGAGCTCTAACTATTTAATGCTAGCTCTTCATTGAACGACAAATCTACATAAACCAAACCTAATTAATGTGAGCTCTAACTATTTAATGCTAGCTCTTCCAGGAACGCCAATTCTACATAAACCCAAATAATTAATGCGAGCTCTAACTATTTAATGCTAGCTCTTCATTGAACGCCAAATATACATAAACCCAAATAATTAATGCGAGCTATAACTATTTAATGTTAGCTCTTCCAGCAACGTCAAATATACATAAACCAAAATAATTAATGCGAGCTCTAACTATTTAATGCTAGCTCTTCCAGGAACGCCAAATGTGCATCAACCCAAATAATTAATGTGAGCTCTAACTATTTAATGCTAACACTACAAGGAACGCCAAATCTACATAAACCCAAATAATTAATGCGAGCTGTAACTATTTAATGCTAGCTCTTCCAGGAACGCCAAATTTACGTAAGCTCAAATAATTAATGTCAGCTATAACTATTTAATGTTAGCTCTTCCAGGAACGCCAAATGTGCATCAACCCAAATAATTAATGCGAGCTCTAACTATTTAATGCTAGCTCTTCAATGAACGCCAAATATACATAAACCCAAACAATTTAATGCGAGCTATAACTATTTAATACTAGCTCTTCCAGGAACGCCAAATATACATAAACCCAAATAATTAATGCGAGCTCAAACTATTTATTGCTAGCTCTTCCATGAACGCCAAATCTACATAAACCCAAATAATTCATGCGACCTCTAACTATTTAATGCTAGCTCTTCCAGGAACGCCAAATCTACATAAACCCAAATAATTAATGCGATATCTAACTATTTAATGCTAGCTCTTCCAGGAATGCCAAATCTACTTAAACCCAAATAGTTCAAGCGAGCTCAAACTATTTAATGCTAGCTCTTCCAGGAACGCCAAATGTGCATCAACCCAAATAATTCATGCGACCTCTAACTATTTAAAGCTAGCTCTTCATTGAACGCCAAATCTACATAAACCCAAATAATTAATGCGAGCTCTAACTATTTAATGCTAGCTCTTCCAGGAACGCCAAATCTACATAAACCCAAATAATTAATGCGAGCTCTAATTATTTAAAGCTAGCTCTCTAATGAACGCCAAATATACATAAACCCAAATAATTAATGCGAGCTCTAACTATTTAATGCTAGCTCTACCAGGAACGCCAAATCTACATAAACCCAAATAATTAATGCGAGCTCAAACTATTTATTGCTAGCTCTTCCAGAACGACAAATCTACATAAACCCAAATAATTAATGCGAGCTCTAACTATTTAATGCTAGCTCTTCATTGAACGCCAAATCTACATCAACCCAAATAATTAATGCGAGCTCTAACTATTTAATGCTAGCTCTTCCATGAAAGCCAAATCTACATAAACCCAAATAATTAATGCGAGCTCTAACTATTTAATGCTAGCTCTTCAATGAACGCCAAATATACATAAACCCAAATAATTTAATGCGAGCTATAACTATTTAATGCTAGCTCTTCCAGGAACGCCAAATATACATAAACCCAAATAATGAATGCGAGCTCAAACTATTTATTGCTAGCTCTTCCATGAACGCCAAATCTACATAAACCCAAATAATTCATGCGACCTCTAACTATTTAATGCTAGCTCTTCCAGGAACGCCAAATCTACATAAACCCAAATAATTAATGCGAGCTCTAACTATTTAATGCTAGCTCTTCCAGGAACGCCAAATCTACATAAACCCAAATAATAAATGCGAGCTGTAACTATTTAATGCTAGCTCTTCCAGGAACGCCAAATCTACATAAATCCAAATAATTAATGCGAGCCCTAACTATTTAATGCTAGTTCTTCAATGAACGCAAATATACATAAGCCCAAATAATTAATGCGAGCTCAAGCTATTTAATGCTAGCTCTTCCCGGAATTCCAAATAAACCTAAATAATTAATGTCACCTCTAATTATTTAATGCTAGCTCTTCCAGGAACGCCAATTCTACATAAACCCAAATAATTAATGCGAGCTCTAACTATTTAATGCTAGCTCTTCATTGAACGCCAAATCTACATAAACCCAAATAATTAATGCGAGCTCTAATTATTTAATGCTAGCTCTTTAATGAACGCCAAATATACATAAACCCAAATAATTAATGCGAGCTATAACTATTTAATGTTAGCTCTTCCAGGAATGTCAAATATACATAAACCAAAATAATTAACGCGAGCTCTAACTATTTAATGCTAGCTCTTCCAGGAACGCCAAATGTGCATCAACCCAAATAATTAATGTGAGCTCTAACTATTTAATGCTAACACTACCAGGAACGCCAAATCTACATAAACCCAAATAATCAATGCGAGCTGTAACTATTTAATGCTAGCTCTTCCAGGAACGCCAAATTTACGTAAGCTCAAATAATTAATGTCAGCTATAACTATTTAATGTTAGCTCTTCCAGGAACGTCAAATATACATAAACCAAAATAATTAACGCGAGCTCTAACTATTTAATGCTAGCTCTTCCAGGAACGCCAAATGTGCATCAACCCAAATAATTAATGCGAGCTCTAACTATTTAATGCTAGATCTTCCAGGAACGTCAAATTTACATAAACCCAAATAATTAATGTGAGCTCTAACTATTTAATGCTAGCTCTTCCAGGAACGCCAAATCTACATAAACCCAAATAATCAATGCGAGCTCTAACTATTTAATGCTAGCTCTTCCATGAACACCAAATCTACATAAACCCAAATAATTAATGCGAGCTCTAACTATTTAATGCCAGCTCTTCCAGGAACGCCAAATCTACATAAACCCAAATAATTAATGCTAGCTCAATCTATTTAATGCTAGCTCTTCCAGGAATGCCAAATCTACAGAACCCAAATAATTAATGCGAGCTCTAACTATTTAATGCTAGCTCTTCCAGGAACGCCAAATTTAAATAAACCCAAATAATTAATGCGAGCTCTAACTATTTAATGCTAGCTCTTCCAGGAACGCCAAATCTACATAAACCCAAATAATCAATGCGAGCTCTAACTATTTAATGATAGATCTTCCAGGAACACCAAATCTACATAAACCCAAATAATTAATGCGAGCCCTAACTATTTAATGCTAGTTCTTCAATGAACGCAAATATACATAAGCCCAAATAATTAATGCGAGCTCAAGCTATTTAATGCTAGCTCTTCCCGGAATTCCAAATATACATAAACCTAAATAATTAATGTCACCTCTAATTATTTAATGCTAGCTCTTCCAGGAACGCCAAATCTACATAAACCCAAATAATTAATGCTAGCTCTAACTATTTAATGCTAGCTCTTCCAGGAACGCCAAATCTACATAAACCAAATAACATGCGAGCTCAAAAATATTTATTGATAGCTCTTCCAGGAACGCCAAATCTACATAAACCCAAATAATTAATGTGCGACCTCTAACTATGTAATGCTTGTTCTTCCAGGAACGCCAAATTCTTCATAAACCCAAATAATTAATGCGAGCTCTAACGATTTTAATGCTAGCTCTTCAAGGAACGCCAAATCTTACTTAAACCCAAATAATTAAATCGAGCTCAAAACTATTTAATGCTAGCTCTTCCAGGAACGCCAAATCTACATAAACCCAAATAATTAATGCGAGCTGTAACTATTTAATTGATAGCTCTTCCAGGAACGTCAAATCTACATACACCCAAATAATTAAAGCGAGCTCTACTATTTATTAATTCTAGCTCTTCCCGGAAAACCCATATCTACAGAAGCCCCAAATCATTAATGCGAGCTCTAACTACCTTAATGCCAACTCTTCCGAACCGCCAATTCCTACGGTAAACCCAAATTATTATGTGGGCTCTTACCAATTTAAATGCTAGCTCTTCCGAACGCCAAATTAACATAAATCATGATAATTAATGCAAAGCTCCCTAAACTAATTTAATGCTAGCTCTTCCCGAACGCCAAATCTACGTAAAAACGAAATTATTTAAAATGTTGGCTCTAAATATTTAATGCTAGTTCTTTCCAGGAAACGGCCAAATTTACATAAACCTAAATTTAATTAACGCTGAGCATAACTAAAAAAAAATTTCAATGCTTTAAAGCTCTTCCCGGAACGACAAATAACCTAAATCCAAAATTAATTTAATGCGAGCTCTAACTATTTAATGGTAAGCTCTTCCAGAACGGCCCAAATCTACCAAATTTAAACTCAGATAAATAATGTTTAAGCTCCCTAAACTAATTTAATGCTACTCTTCCCGGAACGCCAAATCTACGAAAACCCAAAATTATTCAATGTGGCTCTAACATTTAATGCTAGCTCTTCCAAACGCCAAAGGAACGTAAGATCCAAATAATTAAATGTTTGAGCCTATAAACCCTATTTAAATGTTAAGCTTAACTTCCAGGAACGTTCAAATATACATAAAACAAAATAATTAATGCGACTCTAAACCTAATTAATTAAGCTAGCTCCTTTCCAGGAAACGCCAAATGTGGCATCAACCCAAATTAATTAATGTCATGCTCTAACCTATTTAAATGCTAACACTTCCAAGGAAACGCCAAATTTAATTGTAGACTAAAATAATTAATGCGAGCTCTAACTATAATTTAATGCCTAGATTCTCCAGGAACGTCAAATTTACAAAACCCAAATAATTAATGTGAGCCTTAACCCTATTTAATGGCTACTCTTCCAGGAAACGCCAAATTCTTACATAAACCCAAATAATTAATGCGAGCTCTAAACTATTTAATGCTAAGCACGTTCCAGGAACGCCAAATTCTACATAAACACAAACTAATTAATGCGAGCTCAAGCTATTTAATGCTAAGCTCTTCCTGGAACACCAAATCACAGAACCCAAATAATTAATGCGAAGCTCCTAACTAATTAATGCTACACTTCCAGGAACGCCAAATTTTTACATAAACACAAATAATTAATGCTTAAGCGCCCTAAACTAATTTAATGCTTAGCTCTTCCAGGAACGCCAAATCCTACATAAACCAACAAATAATTTCAATCAGCTCTAACTATTAATGCTAGATCTTTCCAGGAACACCAATCTACCAAATTTAAACCCAAATAATTAAAGCGCGCTCTAAACCCTAAAAATTAATAATGCTAGCCTCATTCAGGAACGCCAAATCTACATAAACCCAAATAATTTAAATGCGAGATCTACTATTTAATGCTACTCTTCCAGAATGGCCCAACTCTACTTACAACCCAAATAGTTAAAACGAGCTCAAACTATTTAAATGCTAAGCTCTTTAAATTAACAAAGCCCAAATAATACAATAAACCCAAATAATTAATGCGAGCTCTAACTATTTAAAAATGCTAGATCTTCCAGGAACGGCCAAATCTAACCAAATAAACCCAAATAACAATCCAAAGCGCCAAACTAATTTAATTGCTAGCTCTTCCCAGAACGCCAAATCGAAACATAAACCCAAATAATTTAACTGTGCTACCTCTAACTATGTAATTGCTAGTTCTCCTTCCAGGTAACGCCAAATCTAACATAAACCAATAATTAATGCTAAAGCTCCCTAAATCGAATTTAATCTAGCTTCTTCAAGGAAACGCCAAATCTACCTTAAACCCAAATAGTTTAAATCGGCTCCAAACGATTTAATGCTAAGCACTTCCAGGAACGGCCAAATCACAAATTAAACCCAAATAATTAATGCGAGCTGTTAAACCCTATTAAATCAATGCTTTAGCTCTTCCAGGAACGTCAAAATCTACATACACCCAAAAATTACAGCGAAAGCGCTAACTTTAATTAAGCTAGCTCTTCCCGGAACGCCATTTAATTCAACAGAAGCCCAAATCATTAATGCGAGCTCTAAACCCTAAACTTAATTGCCAACTCGCCCGAACGCCAATCTAACGTAAACCCAAATTATTTAGAATGTTGGCTCTTACAATTTACTTGCCACGCTCCGGAACCCAAATTTACCAAATAACTCCAATTAATTAATGCAAAGCTCCCTAAACTAATTTAATGCTAGCTCTTTCCCGGAACGCCCAAATCTACGTAAACCGAAATTATTAATTTGGCTCTAAATATTTAATGCTTAGTTCTTCCAAGAACGCCAAATTTACATAAACCTAAATAATTAACAGCGAGCCAGGTAACAATTTAAATGGCCTAAAGCTCTTCCGGAACGACAAATAAATCATAAACCAAAATAAATTACTGCGACTCTAACAATTTAAATGGTAGCTCTTCCAGGAACGCCAAATCTAACATAAACTCAGGTAAATTAATGTGAGCTCTATACTATTTAATTTGCTTACCTATTTCCCGGAACCGCCAAATCTACATAAACCCAAATTAAAAAATTCAATGTGGGCTCTAACTATTTAATCAGACTCCTTCCAGAACGACCAAATTTACGTTAAAGATCAAATAATTAATTGAGCAATAAACTATTTAATGTTAGCTCGTCTTCAGAAGGAACGTCCAAATAATTACATAAACCAAAATAATTAATTGCGAAAGCTCCCTATTAAGTTAAATGCTTAAAGCTCTTCCAGGAACGCCAAATGTGCATCACCAAACCAAATAATTTAATGTCAGCACTAACTATTTAATGCTTAACACTTCCAGGAAACGGCCAAATTTAAATGTAGACTAAAATAACAATACCGAAGCTCCCTAACTAAATTTATTTAATGCGAGATCTTCCCAGAACTCAAATTACATAAACCCAAATAATTAGTTTTAATGTGAGCTCTAACTATTTTACATGCCTAGCTCCTTCCAGGAACGCCAAATTTACATAAACACCCAAATAATTAAATGCGAAAAAAGGCTTTTCTAACTATTTTAATTCTAGCTCTTTTCCAGGAACCCGGCCAAATCGACAAAAACCCAATAATTAATGCGAGCTCTTAACTATTTAATGCTAGCGCTTCCAAGGACCCACCAAATCTACAAATAAACCCAAAAATAATTAATGCGAAGCTCTAACTACTTTAATTGCCTAAGCTCTTCCCGGAACGCCAAATCTACGTAAACACAAATTATTGATGTGGGCTCTTACAATTTAATGCTAGCTATTCCCGGAACGCCAAATTTACATAAATCCAAATAATTAATGCAAGCTCTAACTATTTAATGCTAGCTCTTCCCGGAACGCCAAATCTACGTAAACCGAAATTATTAATGTTGGCTCTAAATATTTAATGCTAGTTCTTCCAAGAACGCCAAATTTACATAAACCTAAATAATTAACGCGAGCTGTAACTATTTAATGCTAGCTCTTCCCGGAACGACAAATATACATAAACCAAAATAATTAATGCGAGCTCTAACTATTTAATGCTAGCTCTTCCAGGAACGCCAAATCTACATAAACTCAGATAATTAATGTGAGCTCTAACTATTTAATGCTAGCTCTTCCCGGAACGCCAAATCTACGTAAACCCAAATTATTAATGTGGGCTCTAACTATTTAATGCTAGCTCTTCCAGGAACGCCAAATTTACGTAAGCTTAAATAATTAATGTGAGCTATAACTATTTAATGTTAGCTCTTCCAGGAACGTCAAATATACATAAACCAAAATAATTAATGCGAGCTCTAACTATTTAATGTTAGCTCTTCCAGGAACGTCAAATTTACATAAACCCAAATAATTAATGTGAGCTGTAACTATTTAATGCTAGCTCTTCCAGGAACGCCAAATTTACATAAACCCAAATAATTAATGCGAGCTCTAACTATTTAATGCTAGCTCTTCCAGGAACGCCAAATCTACATAAACCCAAATAATCAATGCGAGCTCTAACTATTTAATGCTAGATCTTCCAGGAACACCAAATCTACATAAACCCAAATAATTAATGCGAGCTCTAACTATTTAATGCTAGCTCTTCTAGGAACGCCAAATCTACATAAACCCAAATAATTAATGCGAGATCTAACTATTTAATGATAGCTCTTCTAGGAACGCCAAATCTACATAAACCCAAATAATTAATGCGAAATCTAACTATTTAATGCTAGCTCTTCCAGGAATGCCAAATCTACTTAAACCCAAATAGTTTAAGCGAGCTCAAACTATTTAATGCTAGCTCTTTAATTAACGCCAAATATACATAAACCCAAATAATTAATGCGAGCTCTAACTATTTAATGCTAGCTCTTCCAGGAACGCCAAATCTACATAAACCCAAATAATTAATGCGAGCTCAAACTATTTATTGCTAGCTCTTCCAGGAACGCCAAATCGACATAAACCCAAATAATTAATGTGCGACCTCTAACTATGTAATGCTAGTTCTTCCAGGAACGCCAAATCTACATAAACCCAAATAATTAATGCGAGCTCTAACGATTTAATGCTAGCTCTTCAAGGAACGCCAAATCTACTTAAACCCAAATAGTTAAATCGAGCTCAAACTATTTAATGCTAGCTCTTCCAGGAACGCCAAATCTACATAAACCCAAATAATTAATGCGAGCTGTAACTATTTAATGCTAGCTCTTCCAGGAACGTCAAATCTACATACACCCAAATAATTAAAGCGAGCTCTAACTATTTAATTCTAGCTCTTCCCGGAACGCCATATCTACAGAAGCCCAAATCATTAATGCGAGCTCTAACTACTTAATGCCAACTCTTCCCGGAATGCCAAATCTACGTAAACCCAAATTATTAATGTGGGCTCTTACAATTTAATGCTAGCTCTTCCCGGAACGCCAAATTTACATAAATCCAAATAATTAATGCAAGCTCTAACTATTTAATGCTAGCTCTTCCCGGAACGCCAAATCTACGTAAACCGAAATTATTAATGTTGGCTCTAAACTATTTAATGCTAGTTCTTCCAAGAACGCCAAATTTACATAAACCTAAATAATTAATGCGAGCTGTAACTATTTAATGCTAGCTCTTCCCGGAACGACAAATATACATAAACCAAAATAATTAATGCGAGCTCTAACTATTTAATGCGAGCACTTCCAGGAAACGCCAAAATTACATAAACTCAGGATAATTAATGTGACTCTAACTATTAATGCTCAGCTATCCCGAACGCTAAATCTACGTAAAACCCAAATTATTAATGTGGGCTTAACTATTTTATGCTAGCTCTTCCAGAACGCCAAATTTCGTAAGCTCCAAAAAATAATTTTAAAGTGACTATAAAACTATTTAATGTTAGCTCTTCCAGGAACGTCAAATATACATAAACCAAAATAAGTTAAATGCACTTAACTATTTAATGTTAGCTCTTCCATGGGAAAGCCAAATCTACAAAAACCCAAATAATTAATGTGACTGTAACTATTTAATGGGATAAGCTCTTCCAGGAACGCCCAAATTTACATAAACCCAAATAATTAATGCAGCTCTAATCATTTATTCAGCTCTTCCAACGCCAAATCTACATAAACCCAAATAATCAATGCGAGCTCTAACTATTTAATGCTAGCTCTTCCAGGAACACCAAATCTATTAAACCCAAAAATTAATAGCTCAACTATTAACTTAGCTCTTCCAAACCCAATCTTACATAAACCCAAATAATCAATGCGAGCTCTAAACATTTAATGTACTCTTCCAGGAACACCAATCTACATAAACCAAATAATTTAATGCAGCTCTACTATTTAACGCTAGCTCTTCCAGGAACGTCCAAAATCTTACATTAACCCCAAACTAATTAATGCGAGCTCAATCCTATTTAATGCTAACTAGCTTCTTCCAAGGAACGCCAAATCTACAGAACCCAAATAATTAATTGCGAGGCTTAACTAACTTTAATTTAATGCTAGCTCTTCCACGGAACGCAAATTTACTATAAACCCAAAATAATTAATGCTGAAGCTCCAACTATTTAATGCTAGCTCTTCCAGGAACGCCAAATCTACATAAACCCAATAAATAATCAATCGCGAGCTCCTAAAACTATTTTAAATGCTAGATCTTCCAGGGAAAACACCAAAATCTACATAAACTCAAATAATTAATGCTGAGCTCTATAACTATTTTTAATGCTAGATCTTCCAGGATAATGCCTAAATTTTACATAAATCCAATTAATTAATGCGAGCTCTAACTATTTAATGCTAGCTTCTTCCCGGAAACGAACCCCCAAAATCGACTGTCAACCGGAAACGAAATTTTGAATGTGGGCTCTAACTAAAATTTAATGCTAGTTCTTACCAAGAAACCGCCAAATTTACCATTAAACCTAAAATAAATTTAATGCGAGCTTGTAACTAGTTTTTAATGCTAGTCTCTTCCCGGAGAAACGACAAATATAGCATAAACCCTAAAATAATTAATGCGAGCTCTAACTAATTTAATTCAGCCTCTTCCAAGGAAACGCCAAATCTACTTAAACTCAGATAATTAATGTGCAGCCTCTAAACTATTTAATGGCTAGCTCTTCCAGGAACGCCCAAATTTACGTAAGCTCATAATAATTAATGTGAGCTATAACTATTTAATGGTTAGCCTCTTCAGGAACGTCATACAAATATAACATAAACCAAAATAATTAATGGCGAGCTCTAAACTTTTTAATGTTTAATGTTAGCTCCTTCCAGGAACGTCAAATTTTACATTAACCCAAATAATTAATTGTGAGGCTTGTAACTATTAATGCTAGGCTCGTTCCAGGAACGCCAAATCTACACTAAACCCAAATAATTCGAGCCTCTAATCTATTTAATGCATTAGCTATTCCAGGAAACGCCAATAATCTACATATAACCCAAATAATCAATGCCGAGCTCTAACTATTTAATGCTAGCTCTTCCCAGGTAACACCATAAATCTACATAAACCCAAAGAATTAATGCAGGCTCTAACTATATTAATGCCTAGCTCCTTCCAGGAACGCCCAAATCTACATAAACCCAAATAATTCAATCGCGAGCTCCTAACTATTTAATGCGAGCTCTTCCAGGAACACCAAATCTACATAAAGCCCAAATAATTAATGCGAGCTCTAACTATTTAATGCTAGCTTTACCTCCCAACAAACGCCAAATATACATTAAACCCCAAATAATCAATGCGAGCGCCTAACTATTTAATGCTTAGATCCTTCCAGGAACACCAAATCTTACAATCTAAAACCCATAAAACCTCAAATAATTAATGCGAGCTCTAACTATTTAATGCTAGCGCTTCCAGGAAAACGCCAAATCTACAGTAACCAAATAATTAATGCCGAGCTGCTAACTATTTAATGCTAGCTCTTCCTGGAAACGCCAAATCTACATAAACCCAAATAAGCAATTGCGAAGCTCTTAACTAAAATCTTTAATGCTAGAATCATTACAGGAACACCAAATCTACATTTTATAAACCCATAAATAATTAATTGCGAGCTGTAACTATTTAATGCTAGCTCTTACTAGGAACCGCCCAAATCTACATTAAACCCCAAATAAATTTAATGCGAGATCTAAACTATGTTTAATGCTTAGGCCCTCTTCCAGGGGTAAATGCCAAATCTAACTAAAAACCCAAATAGTTCAAGGCGAGCTCAAACTATTTAATGCTAGCTCTTTAATTAACGCCAATATACATAAACCCAAATAATTAATGCGAGCTCTAACGATTTAATGCTAGCTCTTCCAGGACGACCAAATCTACATAAACCCAAATAATAATGCGAGCTCAAACTATTTATTGCTACTCTTCAGAACGCCAAATCGACTTTAAACCCAAATAATTAAGTGCGACCTCAACTATGTAATGCTAGTTCTTCCAGAACGCCAAATCTACATAAACCCCAAATAATTAATGCGAGCTCTAACTATTTATGCTAGCTCTTCAAGAAAGCCAAATCTACTTAAACCCAAAATAGTTAAATCGAGCTCAAACTATTTAATGCTAGCTCTTCCAGGAACGCCAAATCTACATAAACCCAAATAATTAATGCGAGCTGTAACTATTTAATGCTAGCTCTTCCAGGAACGTCCAAATCTACATACACCCTAAAATAAAATAATTAAAGCAGCTCTAAACTATTTAATTCTAGCTCTACCCGGAACGCCATATCTACAGAAGCCCAAATCATTAATGCGAGCCCTAACTACTTAATGCCAACTCTTCCCGGAACGCCAAATCTACGTAAACCCAAATTATTAATGTGGGCTCTTACAATTTAATGCTAGCTCTTCCAGGAACGCCAAATTTACATAAATCCAAATAATTAATGCGAGCTCTAACTATTTAATGCTAGCTCTTCCCGGAACGCCAAATCTACGTAAACCGAAATTATGAATGTGGGCTCTAACTATTTAATGCTAGTTCTTCCAAGAACGCCAAATTTACATAAACCTAAATAATTAATGCGAGCTGTAACATTTAATGCTAGCTCTTCCCGGAACGGACATTACATAAACCAAAATAATTAATGCGAGCCTCTAAACTATTTAATCTAGCTCTTCCAGGAACGCCAAAATCTACATAAACTCAGATAATTAATGTAGCTTCTAACTATTTAATGCTGCTCTTCCCGGAACGCCAATTCTACGTAAACCCAAATTATTAATGTGGGCTCTAACTATTTAATGCTAGCTCTTCCAGGAATGCCAAATTTACGTAAGCTCAAATAATTAATGTGAGCTATAACTATTTAATGTTAGCTCTTCCAGGAACGTCAAAAATACATAAACCAAAATAATTAATGCGAGCTCTAACTATTTAATGCTAGCTCTTCCAGGAACGTTAAATCTACATACACCCAAATAATTAATGCGAGCTCTAACTATCTAATTCTAGCTCTTCCCGGAACGCCAAATCTACAGAAGCCCAAATCATTAATGCGAGCTCTAACTACTTAATGCTCGCTCTTCCCGGAACGACAAATATACATGAACCAAAATAATTAAAGCGAGCTCTAACTATTTAATGCTATATCTTCCAGGAAAGCCAAATCCACATAAATCCAAATAATTAATGAGAGCTCTAACTATTTAATGCTAGCTCTTCCACGAACGCCAAATCTACATAAATCCAAATAATTAATGAGAGCTCTAACTATTTAATGCTAGCTCTTCCAGGAACGTCTAATCTACATAAACCCAAATAATTAATGCGAGCTCTAACTATTTAATAATAGTTCTTCAATGAACACCAAATCTACATAAGCCCAAATAATTAATGCGAGCTCAAACTAGTTAATGCTAGCTCTTCCAGGAACGCCAAATCTACATAAATCCAAATAATTAATGAGCTCTAGCTATTTAATGCTAGCTGTTCCCGGAACGCCAAATCTACATAAACCCAAATAATTAATGCGAGCTCTAACTATTTAATGGTAGTTCTTGAATGAAAGCCAAATCTACATAAACCCAAATAATTAATGCGAGCTCTAACTATTAAATGCAAGCTCTTCCCGGAATGCCAAATCTACATAAACTCTATAAAAAATTAATGCGAAGCTCTAACTAATTAATGCTAACACTTCCAGGTACGCCAAATTTACATACACTCAAATAATTAATGCGAGCTCTAACTATTAATGCTAGCTCTTCCCGGAACGCCAAATCTACATAAACCCAAATAATTAATGTCACCTCTAACTATATAATGCTAGCTCTTCAATGAATGCCAAATCTACTTAAGCCCAAATAATTAATGCGAGCTCTAACTATTTAATGCTCGCTCTTAAATGAACGCCAAATCTACATAAGCCGAAACAATTTAATGCGAGCTCTAACTATTAATGCTAGCTCTTCTCGGAACGCCAAATCTACATAAACCCAAACCCAAATAATTTATGTGAGCTCTAACTTTTTAATGCTAGCTCTTCCAGAACGACAAATCTACATCAACCCAAATAATTAATGTGAGCTCTAACTATTTAATGCTAGCTCTTCCAGGAACGCCAAATCTACATAAACCCAAATAATTAATGCGAGCTCTAACTATTTAATTCTAGCTCTTCATTGAACGCCAAATCTACATAAACCCAAATAATTAATGCGAGCTCTAACTATTTAATGCTAGCTCCTCCATGAAAGCCAAATCTACATAAACCCAAATAATTAATGCGAGCTCTAACTATTTAATGCTAGCTCTTCAATGAACGCCAAATATACATAAACCCAAACAATTAATGCGAGCTATAACTATTTAATGCTAGCTCTTGCAGGAACGCCAAATATACATAAACCCAAATAATTAATGCGAGATCTAACTATTTAATGCTAGCTCTTCCAGGAACACCAAATCTACATAAACCCAAATAATTAATGCGAGATCTAACTATTTAATGCTAGCTCTTCCAGGAACGCCAAATCTACATAAACCCAAATAATTAATGCGAGATCTAACTATTTAATGCTAGCTCTTCCAGGAACGCCAAATCTACATAAACCCAAATAATTAATGCGAGATCTAACTATTTAATGCTAGCTCTTCCAGGAATGCCAAATCTACTTAAACCCAAACAGTTCAAGCAAGCTCAAACTATGTAATGCTAGCTCTTCCATGAACGCCAAATCTACATAAACCCAAATAATTAATGCGAGCTTTAACTATTTAATGCTAGCTCTTCCAGGAACGCCAAATCTACATAAACCCAAATAATTAATGCGAGCTCAATCTATTTAATGCTAGCTCTTCCAGGAACGCCAAATCTACAGAACCCAAATAATTAATGCGAGCTCTAACTATTTAATGCTAGCTCTTCCAGGAACGCCAAATCAACATAAACCCAAATAATTAATGTGCGACCTCTAACTATTTAATGCTAGTTCTTCCAGGAACGCCAAATCTACATAAACCCAAATAATTAATGTGAGCTCTAACGATTTAATGCTAGCTCTTCAAGGAACGCCAAATCTACTTAAACCGAAATAGTTAAATCGAGCTCAAACTATTTAATGCTAGCTCTTCCAGGAACGCCAAATCTACATAGACCCAAATAATTAATGCGAGCTCTAACTATGTAATGCTAGCTCTTCCAGGAACGCCAAATCTACGTAAACCCAAATAATTAATGCAGCTGTAACTATTTAATGCTAGCTCTTCCAGGAACGCCAAATCTACATAAATCCAAATAATTAATGCGAGCCCTAACTATTTAATGCTAGTTCTTCAATGAAGCCAAATCTACATAAGTCCAAATAATTAATGCGAGCTCCAGCTATTTAATGCTAGCTCTTCCCGGAATGCAAAATATACATAAACC
The DNA here is from genome assembly GCA_029237695.1 of Conchocele bisecta. Taxonomy (NCBI): domain Eukaryota; kingdom Metazoa; phylum Mollusca; class Bivalvia; order Lucinida; family Thyasiridae; genus Conchocele; species Conchocele bisecta. Next base: position 132,439,571 of record CM055267.1, read on the forward strand.
CAAATAATTAATGTCACCTCTAACTATCTAATTCTAGCTCTTCCAGGAACGCCAAATTTACGTAAGCTCAAATAATTAATGTGAGCTATAACTATTTAATGTTAGCTCTTCCAGGAACGTCAAATATACATAAACCAAATTAATTAATGCGAGCTCTAACTATTTAATGCCAGCTCTTCCAGGAACGCCAAATGTGCATCAACCCAAATAATTAATGTGAGCTCTAACTATTTAATGCTAACACTTCCAGGAACGCCAATTTTGCGTAGACTCAAATAATTAATGCGAGCTCTAACTATTTAATGCTAGATCTTCCAGGAACGTCAAATTTACATAAACCCAAATAATTAATGTGAGCTCTAACTATTTAATGCTAGCTCTTCCAGGAACGCCAAATTTACATATACCCAAATAATTAATGCGACCTCTAACTATTTAATGCTAGCTCTTCCAGGAACGCCAAATCTACATAAACCCAAATAATCAATGCGAGCTCTAACTATTTAATGCTAGCTCTTCCAGGAACGCCAAATTTACATATACCCAAATAATTAATACGAGCTCTAACTATTTAATGCTGGCTCTTCCAGGAACGCCAAATCTACATAAACCCAAATAATCAATGCGAGCTCTAACTATTTAATGCTAGCTCTTCCAGGAACTCCAAATCTACATAAACCCAAATAATCAATGCGAGCTCTAACTATTTAATGCTAGCTCTTCCAGGAACGCCAAATCTACATAAACCCAAATAATTAATGCGAGCTCCAACTATTTAATGGTAGTTCTTGAATGAAAGCCAAATCTACATAAACCCAAATAATTAATGCGATCTCTAACTATTAAATGCAAGCTCTTCCCGGAATGCCAAATCTACATAAACTCATATAATTAATGCGAGCTCTAACTATTTAATGCTAACACTTCCAGGAACGCCAAATTTACATACACTCAAATAATTAATGCGAGCTCTAACTATTAATGCTAGCTCTTCCCGGAACGCCAAATCTACATAAACCCAAATAATTAATGTCACCTCTAACTATATAATGCTAGCTCTTCAATGAATGCCAAATCTACTTAAGCCCAAATAATTAATGCGAGCTCTAACTATTTAATGCTCGCTCTTAATTGAACGCCAAATCTACATAAGCCGAAACAATTTAATGCGAGCTCTAACTATTAATGCTAGCTCTTCTCGGAACGCCAAATCTACATAAACCCAAACCCAAATAATTTATGCGAGCTCTAACTTTTTAATGCTAGCTCTTCCAGAACGACAAATCTACATCAACCCAAATAATTAATGTGAGCTCTAACTATTTAATGCTAGCTCTTCCAGGAACGCCAAATCTACATAAACCCAAATAATTAATGCGAGCTCTAACTATTTAATGCTAGCTCTTCATTGAACGCCAAATCTACATAAACCCAAATAATTAATGCGAGCTCTAACTATTTAATGCTAGCTCCTCCATGAAAGCCAAATCTACATAAACCCAAATAATTAATGCGAGCTCTAACTATTTAATGCTAGCTCTTCAATGAAAGCCAAATATACATAAACCCAAACAATTAATGCGAGCTATAACTATTTAATGCTAGCTCTTGCAGGAACGCCAAATATACATAAACCCAAATAATTAATGCGAGATCTAACTATTTAATGCTAGCTCTTCCAGGAACACCAAATCTACATAAACCCAAATAATTAATGCGAGATCTAACTATTTAATGCTAGCTCTTCCAGGAACGCCAAATCTACATAAACCCAAATAATTAATGCGAGATCTAACTATTTAATGCTAGCTCTTCCAGGAACGCCAAATCTACATAAACCCAAATAATTAATGCGAGATCTAACTATTTAATGCTAGCTCTTCCAGGAATGCCAAATCTACTTAAACCCAAATAGTTCAAGCAAGCTCAAACTATGTAATGCTAGCTCTTCCATGAACGCCAAATCTACATAAACCCAAATAATTAATGCGAGCTGTAACTATTTAATGCTAGCTCTTCCAGGAACGCCAAATCTACATAAATCCAAATAATTAATGCGAGCCCTAACAATTTAATGCTAGTTCTTCAATGAACGCAAATATACATCAGCCCAAATAATTAATGCGAGCTCAAGCTATTTAATGCTAGCTCTTCCCGGAATTCCAAATATACATAAACCTAAATAATTAATGTCACCTCTAATTATTTAATGCTAGCTCTTCCAGGAACGCCAAATCAACACAAACCCAAATAATTAATGCGAGCTCTAACTATTTAATGCTAGCTCTTCATTGAACGCCAAATCTACATAAACCCAAATAATTAATGCGACCTCTAACTATTTAATGCTAGCTCTTCCAGGAACACCAAATCTACATAAACCCAAATAATTAATGCGAGCTCTAATTATTTAATGCTAGCTCTTTAATGAACGCCAATCATACATAAGCCCAAATAATTAATGCGAGCTCTAAATATTTAATGCTAGCTCTTCCAGGAACGCCAAATCTACATAAACCCAAATAATTAATGCGAGCTCAAACTATTTATTGCTAGCTCTTCCAGGAACGCCAAATCTACATAAACCCAAATAATTAATGTGCGACCTCTACCTATTTAATGCTAGTTCTTCCAGGAACGCCAAATCTACATAAACCCAAATAATTAATGTGAGCTCTAACGATTTAATGCTAGCTCTTCAAGGAACGCCAAATCTACTTAAACCCAAATAGTTAAATCGAGCTCAAAATATTTAATGCTAGCTCTTCCAGGAACGCCAAATCTACATAGACCCAAATAATTAATGCGAGCTCTAACTATGTAATGCTAGCTCTTCCAGGAACGCCAAATCTACGTAAACCCAAATAATTAATGCGAGCTGTAACTATTTAATGCTAGCTCTTCCAGGAACGCCAAATCTACATAAATCCAAATAATTAATGCGAGCCCTAACTATTTAATGCTAGTTCTTCAATGAAGCCAAATCTACATAAGTCCAAATAATTAATGCGAGCTCTAGCTATTTAATGCTAGCTCTTCCCGGAATGTAAAATATACATAAACCCAAATAATTAATGTCACCTCTAACTATCTAATTCTAGCTCTTCCAGGAACGCCAAATTTACGTAAGCTCAAATAATTAATGTGAGCTATAACTATTTAATGTTAGCTGTTCCAGGAACGTCAAATATACATAAACCAAAATAATTAATGCGAGCTCTAACTATTTAATGCCAGCTCTCCAGGAACGCCAAATGTGCATAAACCCAAATAATTAATGCGAGCTCTAACTATTTAATGCTAGATCTTCCAGGAACGTCAAATTTACATAAACCCAAATAATTAATGTGAGCTCTAACTATTTAATGCTAGCTCTTCCAGGAACGCCAAATTTACATATACCCAAATAATTAATGCGAGCTCTAACTATTTAATGCTAGCTCTTCCAGGAACGCCAAATCTACATAAACCCAAATAATCAATGCGAGCTCTAACTATTTAATGCTAGCTCTTCCAGGAACGCCAAATTTACATATACCCAAATAATTAATACGAGCTCTAACTATTTAATGCTGGCTCTTCCAGGAACGCCAAATCTACATAAACCCAAATAATCAATGCGAGCTCTAACTATTTAATGCTAGCTCTTCCAGGAACTCCAAATCTACATAAACCCAAATAATCAATGCGAGCTCTAACTATTTAATGCTAGCTCTTCCAGGAAAGCAAAATCTACATAAACCCAAATAATTAATGCGAGCTCAATCTATAAAATGCTAGCTCTTACAGGAATGCCAAATCTACATAACCCAAATAATTAATGCGAGCTCTAACTATTTAATGCTAGCTCTTCCAGGAAGGCCAAATGTACATAAATCCAAATAATTAATGCGAGCCCTAACTATTTAATGCTAGTTCTTCTATGAACGCAAATCTACATAAGCCCAAATAATTAATGCGAGCTCTAGCTATTTAATGCTAGCTCTTCCCGGAATGCCAAATATACATATACCCAAATAATTAATGTCACCTCTAACTATTTAATGCTAGCTCTTCCAGGAACGCCAAATCTGCATAAAACCAAATAATTAATGCCAGCTCTAACTATTTAATGCTAGCTCTTCCAGGAACGCCAAATCTACAGAAGCCCAAATCATTAATGCGAGCTCTAACTACTTAATGCTCGCTATTCCCGGAACGACAAATATACATGAACCAAAATAATTAAAGCGAACACTAACTATTTAATGCTAGCTCTTCCAGGAACGCCAAATCTACATAAGCTCAAATAATTCATGTGAGCTCCAACTATTTAATGCTGCTCTTCCCGGAATGCCAAATCTACTTAAACTGAAATAATTAATGCGAGCTCTAACTATTTAATGCTAGCTCTTCCAGGAACGCCAAATTTACGTAAACTCAAATAATTAATGTGAGCTCTAATTATTTAATGTTAGCTCTTCCAGGAACGTCAAATATACATAAACCAAAATAATGAATGCGAGCTCTAACTATTTAATGCTAGCTCTTACAGGAACGCCAAATCAGCATAAACCCAAATAATTAATGTGAGCTCTAACTATTTAATGCTAACATTTCTAGGAACGCCAAATTTACGTAAACTCAATTAATTAATGCGAGCTCTAATTATTTAATGCTAGCTCTTCCCGGAACGCCAAATTTACATAAACCCAAATAATTAATGTGAGCTCTAACTATTTAATGCTAGCTCTTCATTGAACGCCAAATCTACATAAACCCAAATAATTAATGCGACCTCTAACTATTTAATGCTAGCTCTTCATTGAACGCCAAATCTGCATAAACCCAAATAATTAATGTGAGCTCTAACTATTTAATACTGAAAATTCCAGGAACGCCAAATTTACGTAAGCTCAAATAATTAATGCGAGCTCTAACTATTTAATGCCAGTTCTTCAATGAACACCAAATCTACATAAGACGAAATAATTAATGCGAGCTCTAACTATTTAATTCCAGCTCTTGCCGTAACGCCAAATCTACATAAGCCCAAATAATTAATGCGAGCTCTAACTATTTAATGCCAGCTCTTCCCGGAATGCCAAATCTACGTAAACCCAAATTATTAATGTGGGCTCTTACTATTTAATGCTAGCTCTTCCAGGAACACCAAATTTACATAAATCCAAATAATTAATGCGAGCTCTAACTATTTAATGCTAGCTCTTCCCGGAACGCCAAATCTACGTAAACCGAAATTATTAATGTGGGCTCTAACTATTTAATGCTAGTTCTTCCAGGAACGCCAAATTTACATAAACCCAAATAATTAATGCGAGCTGTAACTATTTAATGCTAGCTCTTCCCGGAATGACAAATATACATAAACCAAAATAATTAATACGAGCTGTAACTATTTAATGCTAGTTCTTCCAGGAACGCCAAATGTGCATAAACCCAAATAATTAATGTGAGCTCTAACTATTTAATGCTAACACTTCCAAGAACGCCAATTTTGTGTAGACTCAAATAATTAATGCGAGCTCTAACTATTTAATGCTAGATCTTCCAGGAACGTCAAATTTACATAAACCCAAATAATTAATGTGAGCTCTAACTATTTAATGCTAGCTCTTCCAGGAACGCCAAATTTACATAAACCCAAATAATTAATGCGAGCTCTAACTATTTAATGCTAGTTGTTCCAGGAACGCCAAATCTACATAAACCCAAATAATCAATGGGAGCTCTAACTATTTAATGCTAGCTCTTCCAGAAACACCAAATCTACATAAACCCAAATAATTAATGCGAGCTCTAACTATTTAATGCTAGCTCTTCCAGGAACGCCAAATCTACATAAACCCAAATAATTAATGCGAGCTCAATCTATTTAATGCTAGCTCTTCCAGGAACGCCAAATCTACAGAACCCAAATAATTAATGCGAGCTCTAATCTATTTAATGCTAGCTCTTCCAGGAACGCCAAATTTACATAAACCCAAATAATTAATACGAGGTCTAACTATTTAATTCTGGCTCTTCCAGGAACGCAAAATCTACATAAACCCAAATAATTAATGCGAGCTCAATCTATTTAATGCTAGCTCTTCCAGGAACGCCAAATCTACAGAACCCAAATAATTAATGCGAGCTCTAACTATTTAATGCTAGCTCTTCCAGGAACGCCAAATTTACATAAACCCAAATAATTAATACGAGGTCTAACTATTTAATGCTGGCTCTTCCAGGAACGCCAAATCTGCGTAAACCCAAATAATTAATGTGAGCTCTAACTATTTAATACTGAAAATTCCAGGAACGCCAAATTTACGTAAGCTCAAATAATTAATGCGATCTCTAACTATTTAATGCCAGTTCTTTAATGAACGCCAAATCTACATAAGACAAAATAATTAATGCGAGCTCTAACTATTTAATTCCAGCTCTTGCCGCAATGCCAAATTTACATAAATCCAAATAATTAATGCGAGCTCTAACTATTTAATGCTAGCTCTTCCCGGAACGCTAAATCTACGTAAACCGAAATTATTAATGTGGGCTCTAACTATTTAATGCTAGTTCTTCCAGGAACGCCAAATTTACATATACCCAAATAATTAATGCGAGCTGTAACTATTTAATGCTAGCTCTTCCCGGAACGACAAATATACATAAACCAAAATAATTAATGCGAGCTCTAACTATTTAATGCTAGCTCTTCCAGGAACGCCAAATCTACATAAACTCAGATAATTAATGTGAGCTCTAACTATTTAATGCTAGCTCTTCCCGGAACGCCAAATCTACGTAAACCCAAATTATTAATGTGGGCTCTAACTATTTAATGCTAGCTCTTCCAGGAACGCCAAATTTACGTAAGCTCAAATAATTAATGTGAGCTATAACTATTTAATGTTAGCTCTTCCAGGAACGTCAAATATACATAAACCAAAATAATTAATGCGAGCTCTAACTATTTAATGCTAGCTCTTCCAGGAAGGCCAAATGTGCATCAAACCCAAATAATTAATGTGAGCTCTAACTATTTAATGCTAACACTTCCAAGAACGCCAATTTTGCGTAGACTCAAATAATTAATGCGAGCTCTAACTATTTAATGCTAGCTCTTCCAGGAACGCCAAATCTACATAAACCCAAATAATCAATGCGAGCTCTAACTATTTAATGCTGGCTCTTCCAGGAACGCCAAATTTACATAAACCCAAATAATTAATGCGAGCTCTAACTATTTAATGCTAGCTCTTCCAGGAACGCCAAATCTACATAAACCCAAATAATCAATGCGAGCTCTAACTATTTAATGCTAGCTCTTCCAGGAACACCAAATCTACATAAACCCAAATAATTAATACGAGCTCTAACTATTTAATGCTAGCTCTTCCAGGAACGTCAAATCTACATAAACCCAAATAATTAATGCGAGCTCAATCTATTTAATGCTAGCTCTTCCAGGAACGCCAAATCTACAGAACCCAAATAATTAATGCGAGCTCTAACTATTTAATGCTAGCTCTTCCAGGAACGCCAAATTTACATAAACCCAAATAATTAATGCGAGCTCTAACTAGTTAATGCTAGCTCTTCCAGGAACGCCAAATCTACATAAACCCAAATAATTAATGCGAGCTCAATCTATAAAATGCTAGCTCTTCCAGGAACGCCAAATCTACATAACCCAAATAATTAATGCGAGCTCTAACTATTTAATGCTAGCTCTTCCAGGAACGCCAAATGTACATAAATCCAAATAATTAATGCAAGCCCTAACTATTTAATGCTAGTTCTTCTATGAACGCAAATCTACATAACCCCAAATAATTAAGGCGAGCTCTAGCTATTTAATGCTAGCTCTTCCCGGAATACCAAATATACATAAACCCAAATAATTAATTTCACCTCTAACTATTTAATGCTAGCTCTTCCAGGAACGCCAAATCTGCATAAACCCAAATAATTAATGCCAGCTCTAACTATTTAATGCTAGCTCTACCAGGAACGTCAAATCTACATACACCCAAATAATTAATGCGAGCTCTAACTATTTAATTCTAGCTCTTCCCGGAACGCCAAATATACAGAAGCCCAAATCATTAATGCGAGCTCTAACTACTTAATGCTCGTTCTTCCCGGAACGACAAATATACATGAACCAAAATAATTAAAGCGAGCACTAACTATTTAATGCTAGCTCTTCCAGGTACGCCAAATCTACATAAGCTCAAATAATTCATGTGAGCTCTAACTATTTAATGCTAGCTCTTCCAGGAACGCCAAATCTACATAAGCTCAAATAATTCATGTGAGCTCTAACTATTTAATGCTGCTCTTCCCGGAACGCCAAATCTACTTAAACTGAAATAATTAATGCGAGCTCTAACTATTTAATGCTAGCTCTTCCAGGAACTCCAAATTTACGTAAACTCAAATAATTAATGTGAGCTCTAATTATTTAATATTAGCCCTTCCAGGAACGTCAAATATACATAAAACAAAATAATGAATGCGAGCTCTAACTATTTAATGCTAGCTCTTACAGGAACGCCAAATCAGCATAAACCCAAATAATTAATGTGAGCTCTAACTATTTAATGCTAACATTTCTAGGAACGCCAAATTTACGTAAACTCAATTAATTAATGCGAGCTCTAATTATTTAATGCTAGCTCTTCCCGGAATGCCAAATTTACATAAACCCAAATAATTAATGTTAGCTCTAACTATTTAATGCTAGCTCTTCCAGGAACGCCAAATTTGCATAAACCCAAATAATTAATGCGAGCTCTAACTATTTAATGCTAGCTCTTCCAGGAACGCCAAATCTACATAAACCCAAATAATTAATGCGAGCTCTAGCTATTTAGTGCTAGCTCTTCCAGGAACGCCAAATCTACATAAACCCAAATAATTAATGCGAGCTGAAAGTATTTAATGCTAGCTCTTCCAGGAACGCCAAATCTACATAAATCTAACTATGTAATGCTAGTTCTTCTATGAACGCAAATCTACATAAGCCCAAATAATTAATGCGAGCTCTAGCTATTTAATGCTAGCTCTTCCCGGAATGCCAAATATACATAAACCCAAATAATTAATGTCACCTCTAACTATTTAATGCTGGCTCTTCCAGGAACGCCAAATCTGCATAAACCCAAATAATTAATGCCAGCTCTAACGCCAAATTTACATACACCCAAATAATTAATGCGAGCTCTAACTATTTAATTCTAGCTCTTCCCGGAACGCCAAATCTACAGAAGCCCAAATAATTAATGCGAGCTCTAACTACTTAATGCTAGCTCTTCCCGGAACGACAAATATACATAAACCAAAATTAATGTGAGCTCTAACTAATGTTAGCTCTCCCAGGAACGCCAAATTTACATAAACCAAAATAATTAATGCGAGCTCTATCTATTTAATGCTAGCTCTTCCAGGAACGCCAAGTTTACGTAAACTCATATAATTAATGCGAGCTCTAACTTGTTAATGTTAGCTCTTCCAGGAATGCCAAATATACATAAACCAAAATAATTAATGCGAGCTCTAACTATTTAATGCTAGCTCTTCCAGGAACGCCAAATCTGCATAAACCCAAATAATTAATGCCAGCTCTAACTATTTAATGCTAACACTTTCAGGAACGCCAAATTTACGTAAGCTCAAATAATTAATGCGAGCTCTAACTATTTAATGCTAGCTCTTCCCGGAACGCCAAATCTACATAAACCCAAATAATTAATGTGAGCTTTAACTATTTAATGCTAGCTCTTCCAGGAACGCCAAATCTACATAAACCCAAATAATTAATGCGAGGCTATTTAAGCCTAATTTAAATGCTAGCCTCATTCCAGGAACGCCAAATCTAAATAATTTCTTTCAAATAAACAAAGAATTAATTGCGAGCTATAGCTATTTAATGCTAGCTCTTCCAGGAACGCCACATCTGCATAAACTCAAATAATTAATGTGAGCTCTAACAATTTAATGCTAGCTCTCTACATAAACTGAAATAATTAATGCGAGCTCTAACTATTTAATGCTAGCTCTTCCAGGAACGCCAAATCTGCATAAACTGAAATAATTAATGTGACCTATTACTTGTTAATGCTGGCTCTTCCAGGAACGCCAAATCTACATAAACCCAAATAATTAATGCGAGCTCTAACTATTTAATGCTAGCACTTCCAGGAAAGCAAAATCTAAATAGACCAACATAATTAATGTGAGCTCTAACTATATAATGCTAGCTCTTCCAGGAAAGCAAACTCATGAGCTCTAAATAATTAGAGCTAGCATTAAATATTTAGAGCTGGCTCCAAATAATTTATAAATACTTCTCTAAATCATTTGGAGCTAACTCTAAATATGTAATGCTTGCTCTAATTATGTAGAGCTAGCAATAATTATTTGAGTTTATGTAGATTTGGCGTTTGAAATTGCAATGTTCGTCCGGTAGTGAAAACACAATATCCTAATCTGGTTGCGAAGTTGTCTTACTGCACCAAATCGTCTGGATCACGGCATTAAGGGGTAGCTGCATATTTCCCGCTTTATATGCAATAGGTTGCACTATATGCCATATGTTTGGCTATACGAGTCAAACGCTACAAGAGATGAAACTGACCGATGTCATGTTTATTTTTTGTTTGGAGTTTAACGGCCTATATCAGATAAGATCATTTAAGGCCGGGTCAAAGGGTTTCGTACTGAATCCCATATATTACATGTACATGCAAAATCCCAAAATCAAAACTGATTATTTACAATAACAAGAGCTGTAGGAGAACAGCATAGCTCGACTACGAGGGTTGTCGATGTACACATAGCTTGACAAACAAGGTGGCCGCGACCTGCATAAAAACCTTAACCAAGGTTGACTAAAAACCTTAACCAAGGGAAATTAAGTAAGTAATTCAAGGTTAAATGTAGGTCAATGTGGCCGCGGCCTGCATAAAAACCTTAACCAAGGTTGACTAAAAACCTTAACGAAGGGAAATTAAGTAAGTAATTCAAGGTTAAATGTAGGTCAATGTCAGATATAGGTCAGGGGTTATTGATGTACATCACTAGGAGATGAAGTTGTCCAAGTATGGTGGGTGTAGGGCCAGGAATATTCCATATACAAGCTAGACTAAAAACCTTAAACAAGGGGAATTAACTAAGTAATTCAAGAGGAAATGTAGGTGAAGGTCAAATATAGATCAGGGGTTATTGATGTACATCGCTATGAGAAAAGGTTGTCCCAAGTATGGTGTCTGTATGCACAATAGTATTCCATGTACAAGCTTGACTAAAAACCTTAACCAAGGTTGACTAAAAACCTTAACCAAGGGGAATTAAGTAAGTAATTCAAGAGGAAATGTAGGTCAAGGTCAAATATAGATCAGGGGTTATTGATGTACATCGCTATGAGAAAAGGTTGTCCAAGTATGGTGTATGTATGCACAATAGTATTCAATGTACAAGCTTGACTAAAAACCTTAACCAAGGTTGACTAAAAACCTTAACCAAGGGGAATTAAGTAAGTAATTCAAGAGGAAATGTAGGTCAAGGTCAAATATAGATCAGGGGTTATTGATGTACATCACTATGAGAAAAGGTTGTACAAGTATGGTGTCTGTATGCACACTAGTATTCCATGTACAAGCTTGAGTAAAAACCTTAACCAAGGTTGACTAAAAACCTTAACCAAGGGGAATTAACTATGTAATTCAAGGTTAAATGTAGGTCAAGGTCAAATATAGGTCAGGGGTTGTTGATGTATATCACTAGGAGATGAAGTTGTTCAAGTATGGTGGGTGTAGGCCCAGGAGTATTCCATATACAAGCTTGACTAAAAACCTTAACCAAGGGGAATTAAGTAAGTAATTCAAGAGGAAATGTAGGTCAAGGTCAAATATAGATCAGAGGTTATTGATGTACATCGCTATGAGAAAAGGTTGTCCCAAGTATGGTGTCTGTATGCACAATAATATTCCATGTACAAGCTTGACTAAAAACCTTAACCAAGGTTGACTAAAAACCTTAACCAAGGGGAATTAAGTAAGTAATTCAAGAGGAAATGTAGGTCAAGGTCAAATATAGATCAGGGGTTATTGATGTACATCGCTATGAGAAAAGGTTGTCCAAGTATAGTGTCTGTATGCACACTAGTATTCCATGTACAAGCTTGAGTAAAAACCTTAACCAAGGTTGACTAAAAACCTTAACCAAGGGGAATTAACTATGCAATTCAAGGTTAAATGTAGGTCAAGGTCAAATATAGGTCAGGGGTTGTTGATGTATATCACTAGGAGATGAAGTTGTTCAAGTATGGTGGGTGTAGGGCCAGGAGTATTCCATATACAAGCTTGACTAAAAACCTTAACCAAGGGGAATTAAGTAAGTAATTCAAGAGGAAATGTAGGTCAAGGTTAAATATAGATCAGGGATTATTGATGTACATCACTAGGAGATGAAGTTGTGCAAGTATGGTGGGTGTAGGGCCAGTAGTATTCCATATACAAGGTTGACTAAAAACCTTAACCAAGGCGTGACGGTGACGCCGACGCCGACGCCGACGCCGGGGTGACAACATAAGCTCTACTGATTCTTCGAATAATCGAGCTAAAAATCTATATATTCTGATGCCAGGTCCTCCCCACACCAGAATCACTTGCCCCACTCCCAAAAGCAGTAGGATCAGTAATAATCTTGCTACTTCAAATAAGAGAAGTGCGCCAATGACACCATTTAATGATAAAACTCCCAGGTAACAAACAATCCAAAGATAAAAAACGTACATGAGGGCCAAACCAGGCAAATCGTGATTCATATAAGGAGGCAACCCCTACAGGGGTCATACCAGTTATCCGGACACTCAGTTTATCGAACCCCTACCGTTAATTTACGTCATCGCATTTGCCCGACCAACCACCCACCCGATGGCATGTAAATACTAAGATGGCCGAGAGGGGTTCCACTGTCGTAAAGCACTCGATGACCTTTTTTTGTAATTTTCAGTCATGAACCACAGGTTGAAGTAATGGACCAATGTCTCTATACATACATTAAATATACATAAAAGCACCAATAAGTGAGAGAACAAGAGTTGTCAGAAGACAAAGCTCGCCTGTTGGCAGCCTTCACTCAAACTTGGCACAGTTGTATACAAAACATGAATATTATATAACTTGACCTTGGGTTAAGGGGTGTGCGGTGGACCTTGATATTGGGGTCAGTGGTGGAAGGTGGGTCATGGATTTGCTATAGCATGATATAGCATATTAAGATGAATGCATGTATGAAATATCAATGCGCTCCCTGAAAACAGAAGTTATACAAATTTTAACCCAACGTTAAGTTTATGAACGCACTAAGTTGGTGATTTTCTACAGCATGATAGCTATTCACATGAGGAATGCATGTATGAATGTGCTAAGTTTGAAACCTTGACCTTGACCTTGGGGAAAGGGGTGGGTCATGGATTTGCTGTAGTACAATAGAGGATCATCAGATGAATGCATGTATGAAATATCAAGGCGTTCCCTGTAAAGAAACAGAAGTTATAACGAGACATTTACTCCAACGTTAAGTTTATGATGTTGATCTTGGGGAATGGGGAGGGTGTGGGGGCGGGGGCGGTGGGTCATGGATCATAATAGAGGATCATTAGATGAATGCATGTATGAAATATCAAAGCGTTCCCTGTACATGAACAGAAGTTACACAACATTTACCCCAACGTTAAGTTTATGAACATGCTAAGTTTGTGACCTTGACCTTGGGGTAAGGGTTGGGTGGTGAGTCGTGGATTTGCTACAGCATGATGGAGGGTCATCTGAGGAATGCATGTATGAAATATCAAGGCGTTCCATGAAAGGAAACAGACATTTACCCCAATGTTAAGTTTATGAATGTGCTAAGTTTGTGACCTTGATATTGGGGTAAGGGGTGGGTGGTGGGTCACGGATTTGCTATAGCATGATAGAGTATCATCAGATGAATGCATGTATGAAATATCAAGGCGTTCCATGAAAGGAAACAGATGTTATAAGACATTTACCCCAACGTTAAGTTAATGAATGTGCCAAGTTTGTGACCTTGACCTTGGGGAAAGGGGTGGAGGTAGGTCATGGTTTTGCTATAGCACGATAGAGTATCATCAGATGAATGCATGCATGAAATATGAAGGTGTTCCCTGTAAATAAACAGAAATTACACAACATTTACCCCAACGTTAAGTTTATGAACATGCTAAGTTTGTGACCTTGACCTTGGGGTAAGGGTTGGGTGGTGGGTCGTGGATTTGCTACAGCATGATAGAGGGTCATCTGAGGAATGCATGTATGAAATATCAAGGCGTTCCATGAAAGGAAACAGATGTTATAAGACATTTACCCAAACGCTAAGTTTATGAATGTGCTAAGTTTGTGACCTTGACCTTGGGGTAAGGGGTGGGTGGTGGATCATGGATTTGCTATAGCACGATAGAGTATCATCAGATGAATGCATGTATGAAATAGCAAGGCGTTCCATGAAATGAAACAGATGTTATAAGACATTTACCCCAAACGTTAAGTTTATGAATGTGCTAAGTTTGTGACCTTGACCTTGGGGTAAGGGTTGGGTGGTGGGTCATGGATTTGCTACAGCATGATAGAGGGTCATCTGAGGAATGCATGTATGAAATAACAAGGTGTTCCATGGAAGGAAACAGAAGTTATAAGACATTTACCCCAACGTTAAGTTTGTGGACGCCGACGACGCCGGGGGTATGCCATAAGCTCTTCTGCACTTTGTGCAGGCGAGCTAAAAAATAAGCTAACATGTTTTTACTCCATCTTATAACACTAGCTTATTTTGTTTCCACTTATTGATGCTTCTATGTATATTTAATGTATTTATGAACCTTGGTCCGTTAATTCAACATGTGTCATGAACAGGCAGGACAATGAAATAAATTACATTGAAGCCCATCTAAATTAAACACAATGGGGGTCACCAGGGTGTCCGGTTTAAAGGGGTTCCCAAAATCAGACCGGAATATTTAGAAAAAATATATGCAGCCCTGAAATTCGAATAACCTGACTTGGTGCCAGGTCCATACCACACCAGTCACTTGGCTCCTTCCCCTAAAATAGGATTACGAATAATTGTAATACTCACATAAGGGGTATAACTGTCACATACAAGAATGTCAACGATGTAAGTGAGGGCCAAAACAGGGTCTCCTGTCGGGAATCCGGTAAGGATGAACCCCAATAGTTAAATTACCCATCACATTCACCCACCTGCCACCCACAAATGATGACCAGCGATAGAACGGGTCATAAACGGGTCCTATATAAATATACTACATACTGGAAGCATAGAAATAAATGTAAAACATATGTACATGTGAAAATTTATTACAATGTGACATGGTCATTAAACAAATACAGCACACACAAAAAATAACATTGTACGAATGTAAATAACAGTCAACCATTCACGGCTCTGTAGCCGATTTCATCAAAATTGCAAAGTATACTTATCTAGCAAAGTACATTTGTATACTTTGAGGGAGTAATCATTTATTTTTCCCGTAATGCATTATTTCATATAGAACTAACGACTGCATATATTTGATGATTAAAAGTATGCAGAATTATTATACTGAATTTATTACATTATCACAGCCAAAATGGCTGTGATAATGTAATAAATTCAGTATAATAAACATTAATAAATTTATCATAAAATTGAAAATCTCTCCCTCAAAGTATAGTTTGCTAAAAAAGTATACTTTGCAATGTTGGTTAAATAGGCTACTGGTAATACACCCCTTGTCGCATTGCTAATGTTCGTGGATATTTATTTCTGACAAAAAAAAAGAAAACACAGTATTTCATGTAACCAATGTTGATAATTGATAAAACATTAAGTAAATCCCACATGTTCTCTTATAGTTTTATCAATTTTCAATATCGGTTACGTGAAATACTGTAGTGTGCTTTGTTTCAACGTTCGACAACATTTATTGGTGTTTAACGGCCTATCAACAGCTACGGGCATTTAACGCTGGGCCAACAGGGTGGATTCCACATTTAACCTGCTGCATTGGGGGTGGGGGAGGGATCCCAAAATTAGAACGGAATATTGTTACTTGGCCACTTCCCCGAAAGGTAATAAGATTAGGAATAATCGTATTACTCTTATAAGGTGTATAACCAGTTTCAACTCTTACATACAAGAATGTAAAAAACTTACCTGAGGGCCAAACCTGTAGCCACTTTCACCAAAATTGCCAAGTATACTTATCTGGCTAAGTATACTTTGAGGGAGAAACTTCCAATTTAAGGATAAATGTATTAATTTTTATTTAATGAAATAAAATATTTTCTGACAAAATTATTTACTGAATGTATTACATTATCACAGCCATAATTCTGTATACTTTTAATCATCAACTATATGCAGTCGTTAATAATCCTGATCTGATGTCAGGTCCTCGCCACACCAGAATCACTTGGCTCCCTCCCAAAAGCAGTAGGATCAGTAATAATCTTACTACTTTTATAATAGGCAATAACCCAATTCAACTCCCAGGTAACAAGAGCCAAAGATAAAAACGTACCTGAGGGCCAAACCAGGCAAATCGGGATTCCTATAACGAGGAATCCCTACCGTTAATTTACACCGTCGCACGCCTGACCAACTACCCACCTCAAAGTATACTTAGCTAGATAAGTATGCTTAGCAATTTTGGTGAAATCTGCTACAGGGTCCCGTTTCACTAAACTTCGTACGACTAAAATGTTTGTAAGTGCAAATTTAGGATTTTCTGTAAATTTTAATTGATGGATTTACATTTATCGAGCATAGGCTGCATAAGCAGCCTATGCTCAATAAATGTAAATCCAATAATTGTTTACAAGAAAACAGTGTTAATGTGAAATTTACAGACTATCATAATTTGAACATTTTAGTCTTACAAACTTTAGTGAAACGGCCCCCAGGTCTCAGATCTGGATGGTAAGTATGTATTCCGATCGTTAAATTACGCATCACAAATAGGAGAAAATTATTCCGCTGACAAATACGGTATGTTATACAACATTAATAAGCATGTTTACCAAGTTAACATGTCAAAAGTAAATTGTTATAAAAATATAGACTTTTAGGTGATATATGCTAATGAAATGGAATGTACAAGAAATGTATTGAAGTACAAACAAGAACATGAAAGCATAAGCTGAGATTTTAAACTTATCTTATTTTTTACAAACAAAATGGACAATTTTCCAAAATTTCCAATTTCTAGGTCTTCATTTTACGGCTTTTGATCAATATGAAGAGTTGACTTGAATTTTTCATTTTTAACTAACATATTTTAGACGTGGTTGTCTAAATATATGCAATATTAGACATGGTTGTCTAAATATAATCTACAAACAAGATAATGAGTGTGCTTTTTCATCAGGAACTACACTGGTCACAAATTCCATAAGCCCCATTTCTCCAGTCACAGTCACAAATCATGAAATAGTTTTTGTGACGCATCACTGAAGAAATATGGTGTATGGCAATTCAATTTCATGAGCTATTCTGGTCACAAATGCCAAAAGTCACATTTCTCCAGTCACAACAGATTAGGCATGAGACAAATGTGATAATGACTTCTCCAGTCAGTTACGTTTCACAAACATTCATACATTTTGATTTATTGGTGTTAACGACCTATCAACAGCTATGGTCATATAAGGCCGGGTTAACTATAGGAATGAATGGCATTTTTGTGGAATTTATCGGGGTATAAACTTGGAAAAGTCGCGGGAATACTGGACGAAGGCCAGAAGGCCTTCGTCCAGTATTCCCGCGACTTTTCCAAGTTTATATCCCCGATAAATTCCACAAAAATGCCATTCATTCCTTATAATTCCAGCATTTGAAATAAATTCATCAAGAAAATGTGTTTATTTTCCGTTTTCTTAAGAATTATTTTAACTACGCCTGACGGTTACGGAAAGTAGTTCGGCGTGGGAGTTTACTGGGATATAAATTTTAGACAGACACTTGCTACGGGCTAATCAAATGTTAGGGGAATTGTGTAAATATGTTTGTGCTGGAATTACAGGGTCGTAACCCGTATGTTACCTGATGTGATAGGGGGTAAATTCCAAAATCAGAACTGAATATTTACAGAAAAAAAAATAATATATTCAGCCCTGAAATTAGAATAACCTGTAGCCGATTTCATCAAAATTGCAAAGTATACTTATCTAGCAAAGTATACTTTGAGGGACTAATCATTTATTTTTCAAAAACTACATTCTTTCATATAGAACTAAAAACTGCATATATTTGATGATTAAAAGTACGCAGAATTATTATACTGAATTTATTACATTATCACAGCCAAAATGGCTGTGATAATGTAATAAATTCAGTATAATAAAAAATAATAAATTTATCCTTAAATTGAAAATTTCTCCCTCAAAGTATACTTTGCTAGATAAGTATACTTTGCAATTTTGATGAAATCGGCTACTGACCTGGTGCCAGGTCCTCACCACACCATAGTCACTTGGTCCCTTCCCCTAAAAGTAATACCGGTAGGACCAGATTCAACTCTCACATACAAGAAAACCAAAGACGTACCGGTACCTGAAGGTCAAACCAGTAGCCTATTTCACCAACATTGCAAAGTATACTTTGAGGGAGTAATCATTTATTTTTCCTGAAATGCATTATTTCATATACATGTAGAACTAACAAATGCATATATTTCATGTCAGATTAAAGGTATGCAGAATTTCAGTTTTGTTTGTTTGTTGAGGTTTAACGGCCTATCAACAGATAAGGTCATTTAAGGCCGAGGCAATGGGTTTAGTACTAAATCCCATATATTACCTGTACAACTACATGAACATTTTCAAGTACATGTACACATGTATAAAGCTATAAAGGTCATTTAAGGCCAGGTCAATGGGTTTAGTACTAAATCCCATATATTGCCTGTACAAATGGGGGGAAAATCCCAAAATCAGAACTGAATATTTACAATAACAAAACTATATATTCAGCCGTTTAATCAGAATAATCCTGATCCAATGCCAGGTCCTCGCCACACCAGAATCACTTGGCCCCTCCCAAAATCAGTAGGATCAGTGATAATCTTACTACTTTTATAATGGGCAATAACCCAATTGAACTCCCAGGTAACAAAAGAGCCAAAGATAAAAACGTAACGGAGGGCCAAACCAGGCAAATAGTGATTCCTATAAGGAGGAACCACTACCGTTAATTTACACCGTCTCATTCGCGTATATAAAAGTTAATAAATTTATCATAAAATTGAAAATTTCTCCCTCAAAGTATACTTTGCAATGTTGGTGAAATCGGCTACAGGGATACCGGGATTGTTAAGGATGAAACCAATAGTTAAATGTACCCTTCGCACGCTCCCAACCAACCACCGCCAAAGTCACTTGAAACGTTTATAGTACATGATTACATATGTATGTAAAATCAAACGCAAACACGACGACATATGTATGTAAAATCAAACGCAAACACGATGACATATGTATGTAAATTCAAACACAAAATCACAAGATCCATGATGATTGCCAAATATGACTACAGGCCAAATATGACTACAGGCAAAATATGCATGTACAGTCTACACTCGTTACCTCAAACTCTCTTATGTCAAACTACTGGCGGCCGTTTCACTAAACTTTGTACAACTAAAATGTTTGTAACTGCCAAGTTATGATAGTCTGTAAATTTCACATTAGCAATGTTTCCTTGTAAACAATTGAAATTTTCAGACGATCCAACATTTGCATTTACAAACTATTTTAGTCGTATGAAGTTTGGTGAAACGGGCCCCAGATAATGAACCCAGATGGAATGGCGAACAGTGCAGATCCTGATCAGACTGTGCGGCGGATGCACAGTCTGATCTGGATCTACACTGGTCGTAAAACCCATAATCCCCATTTTTCCAGTCACATCCATATATGTCCAATAATTGTCTTTCTCATCTTGGCAAAATTGTTCATTTGAATCGTCCAAAACAGAGAACAAATTATTCAAAATGTTCATACACCTAAGTGTAAAAAACTTGAGACATAAAAATGATATAGCTTAATTAATTAAACAATGTAATAAAATAAGATAATAAAATGGTTAAACATCAGTTATCAAAGATAAGTACATTTGTATTCCTGTCTGACTGACAAAGAAGGACAACTCAAGACTGATAAAACTTGGAAATATGTGGAGTTATCTAAAATACATTGTAAAGTATATATAAAACTTTAGTGAGATTCATGAAAAAATAAAATTTCGGACTAAAAAGCTGGTCAATATAAACTGTTACAGTACAGAAAATAAAATGGCAATATCTTTTCCTCAAGGAAAACTTGCTATGGTAACTCAATCATAAATAAAATATGGAAGAAACATAGGGACCGTTTCACTAAACTTCGTACGACTAAAATGTTTGTAAGTGAAAAATTATGATAGTCTCTAAATTTCATATTAACAATGTTTTCTTGTAGACAATTAAAATTGGATTTACATTTATTGAGCATAGGCTGCTGAAATTTCCAGCCGATCCTAACTTTGCACTTACAAATATTTTAGTCGTACAAAGTCTAGTGAAACGGCCCCATGCTTCCCACGATGATTTGATTTAATGGTGTTTAATGGCCTGCCAACAGCTAAGGTCATTTTCGGTCGGGCTAACAGGGTTGATTTTTTGTTTGTTGGTGTTTAACAGCCTATCAACAGCTATGGTCATTTAAGGCCTGGGCCAACAGGTTCGATCCCGTATTCAAACTGCTGCTTTGGGGAGAAAATCCCAAAATCAGAACGGAATATTTACATCGAAAAAAATAAATATATTCAGCCCTGAAATCAGAATAACCCGATCTGGTACCAGGTCCATACCACACCAACGCCACTTCCCCTAAAAGTAATAGGATTACGAATAACGGGGTTGAATCCTGTACGTTACCTGTTGTGATGGAGGGTAAATCCCAAAATCAGAACAGAATATTTACAGAAAAATAAGTTAAAATCAATACAAGGTACATACATGTAGATACGAAGTGTCGATTTGTTGTGAAGATTAATACACGCATGTACATGGATAAGAGGGCTTTAAAACAACAATATTAACAACGTTTAACATAATTAAAGTTGTTGTCTGCTACAAGATACATATGGAATGTATATACAGAAACAACAAGCTTTGTGCCTTGTACACACTAGCACAACCTGGGGACCGTTTCACTAAACTTTGTACGACTAAAATGTTCGTAAGTGCAAAATTATGATAGTCTGTAAATTTCACATCAACAATGTTTTCTTGTAAACCATTATTGGATTTACATTTATTGAGCATAGGCTGCAATTGCAGCCTATGCTCAATAAATGTGAATCCATCAATTGAAATTTCCAGACGATCCTAAATTTGCACTTACGAACATTTTAGTTGTACAAAGTTTAGTGTAACGGGCCCCCCCGTTGAATAAATAGAGGATATTCCATCATACATTTTGAATAGCGGGAAATAATACACGAGTATACGTCGGCTTCGGCGTGAACAACGAGTAAGCGAAGCGAACAAGTTGTTTATGTGGAAGCCGACATACACAAATGTATTATTTCAAGCTATTCAAACATGTACGATGGAATATCATATTTATTACACTTCCACAGCGGATATATATGCACATTTAGTCTATTTTTCAGATTACAATCAATGAATTGTGCTGTGCGCATGAACAGTTACACAATGACGTGTTTACCGCCTTTCAATGTCACGTTGTGTGACGTCAAATATGACGTCATGTAAACTGTTTGAAAATGCAGCTGTTTATATGAACTAGATATATTTGAGTGCATGTTTGGAATGTGTTCACTCAAATTAACATTGTAGATTAGTCGAGATTCTCTTCAAGATTTGAAATAACTTTATTTTGACTGTAATAAAAATTAAACGCTTTGCATGGTAGCTCGTGGTTTCCAAGAAACAGGTGCACAATTACGGGTGTGGATTACATGTTTTCTCACAGCGAAATCTATGCAAATAATTTGCAAGAGTGTAATAAATAGAGGATCTTACATAAGTGATGATTTAATATGATATTTATTAAACAAGTTTACTGATTGCATAAGAAACGAGTGAGTGAGTGAGTGAATAGGGTTTAACGTCCGCTTTTCTGACATAGAGGTACAAGCCTCAGGGAGTCTACACGCAGACGGGTCAACGGGGTCGTGTCCCGTATCCACCTGTCCGAGGGGGGTAAATCCCAACTTCAGAACTCAATATTTACAATCAAAATATATATTCAGTCCTGAAATTAGAACAACCTGATCTGGTGCCAGGCCCTCGCCACACCAGCATCATTTATCCCATCCCCTAAAAGTAATAGGATTAGCGCTAATCTTACTTTTATATATGGGGCATAGCCTGACTCAACTCTCACATACAAGAAAGCCAAAAATGTACATGAGGGCCAAATCCGGTATAGTGGGTTCCGGAAAGTATGAACCCAATCGTTAAGCCAGTTTAGTCGCCTTTTACGACAAGCAATGGCTACTGCAGCACTATTCTCAGGATCAGTTGATCCCGCCCCGGTGCCTGCGCAGGGCGCATAAGAAACGAGGCTTGCCGAGGAATTCATACCGTTTCCAAGCCGAGCATACTGTTCTATTTATCAGGTAACTATTTATGACGAATGTAGCCTCATCAGTGTCCATATTGTCTGACCAGGACCTCTCTGATCACGAGCTACACTGTTCCCTACTCAGTCAATATCTATGTATTTAATGGTGTCTAACAGCTACGGTCACAGGCCCGATTAACGTGGTAGAATCCCATATTTCAACTGCTGCGATGCGAGGAAAACCCCAAACTGAATATTTACAAAACAATATATATATTCAGTCCCGATTATGTAAATAATTTGACTACCGTAATAACCCTAAATATTTGGACACAATTTGCTTTGGCAAAGCAAATTGTATCCAAATACATTGCTATTGTGATTAAACCTGTACTGCCAAACTAACCCTGAATATTGGCACGTTCACAGTAGTGGGGAAGCTATATATTTTTATGTGTTTCAACAAATAAACGGTGTCCGAATATTTAGGGTTATTATGGTATATGAAAGTACAAAATGATCAAGTGAGTGAGTGAGTGAGTGAATAGGGTTTAACGTCCGCTTTTCTGACATAGAGGTACAAGCCTCAGGGAGTCTACACGCAGACGGGTCAACGGGGTCGAGTCCCATATCCACCTGTCCAAGGGGGGTAAATCCCAACTTCAGAACTCAATATTTACAATCAAAATATATATTCAGTCCTGAAATTAGAACAACCTGATCTGGTGCCAGGCCCTCGCCACACCAGCATCATTTATCCCATCCCCTAAAAGTAATAGGATTAGCGCTAATCTTACTTTTATATATGGGGCATAGCCCGACTCAACTCTCACATACAAGAAAGCCAAAAATGTACATGAGGGCCAAATCCGACAAAATGATCAAAGGTCATAATGTCCGTTGCACAACATATACATAAATAAATAACAAAATGTATATACAGCAACACCACTTAAATATCCCCAACACTATCATATGTTTTCCTTGTGTTTCCTATACGAGACACGCCATGCGATTTTATACCTTCGGACATCTGCGTGATTTCATGAAATATGTTTACAAATTTACAATATTTTCCGTAAATGGAATCAAAAGTTGACAATTTTGTCAACTTTTGATTTTATTTATGAAAAATATTGTAAATATTCTAACGTATTTAATGAAATCAGTCAGATGTCCGAAGGTACAAAACCGCATGGCATGTCTCATATATGGCCGTGACTGGGAAAATAGGGCTTATGGGATTTGTGACCAGTGTAGCTCCTGATCAAAAAGCACACTCCTGTAGCTCGATCACGGTCAATAATCGTTTATTAGAAGCATGGCGGATGTTTCATTGATGAAATGGCGACCAGTGTAGATTCTGATAAGACTGTGCGGATGCACAGGCTGATCTGGATCTACACTGGTCGTCAAAACCCATAAGCCCCATTTCTCTAGTCAGTCACGTAATATTTTTCAGCAAAAGGAAATGTTTAAAAGGATTTAACACATTGTTTCATAATTCCAGCACAAAAATATTTACACAATTCCCTAACATTTGATTGGTCCGTAGCAAGTCTCTGTCCAAAATTTATATTCCCAGTAAACTCCTATGCCGAACTACTTTCCGTAACCGTCAGGCGCAGTCAAAATAATTCTTAAGAAAACGGAAAAACACATTTTCTTGATGAATTTATTTCAAATGCTGGAATTATAAGGAATGAATGGCCTTTTTGTGGAATTTATCGGGGATATAAACTTGGAAAAGTCGCGGGAATACTGGACGAGGCCTTCCGGCCTTCGTCCAGTATTCCCGCGACTTTTCCAAGTTTATACCCCGATAAATTCCACACAAAGGCCATTCATTCCTATATTGAACAGGTACTCATGAAAGCATATAAAAACATACATATGTATTGCAAATATTGTTCAAAAGGGCAGATATAAAAAATATAAATACAAGAACATACATATATATGAATTAACATTAAAGTTTGTTTGACATCATTAAAATACATGACGTTCATCGTCATCGTCATTAACGTCATGCTATTGACCGGCAACATCGTTGTTCATTGAATTGCGACAACATGACGTAAAACAATAGGATTCTTAATTTCAACACCGTATTTGGTTATTTACTTTTTTATAACTATCGGAACATGTAATGTAAATATAAATAATAAAATAATTTGCTGTTACGATTAATGTTTTATGAAAAACATTTGGTCCATTTAAAGTTTGCGACAAGTCTCACGCACTTTAAACAGACCAAATGATTTTCATACTACAGTAAACGCAACAGCCCATGATTATATTCCTTAAACATGTGAACATTTTATTTTAAAGTGACTGTTTGTTTGTTTGTTTGTTGGGGTTTAACGGCCTATCAACAGCTGAGGACATTTAAGGCCGGGTCAATGGGTTTAGTACTAAATCCCATATATTACCTGTACAAGTACATGCACATGTTCAAGTACATGTACAAATGGGGGGGGGGGATCCCAAAATCAGAACTATATATAGTCAGCCCTGAAATCAGCATAATCCTGATCTGATGCCAGGTCCTCACCACACCAGAATCACTTGGCCGCCCCCAAAAGCAGTGGGATCAGTAATAATCTTACTACTTTTATAATGGGCAATAACCCAATTCAACTCCCAGGTAACAAAAGAGCCGAAGATAAAAACGTACCTGAGGGCCAAACCAGGCTAATCGCGATTCCTATAAGGAGGAACCCCTACCGTAAATTTATGCAGTCGCGTTCAATCAGTAATAATCATACTACTTTTACAATGGGCAATAACCCAATTCAACTCCCAGGTAACAAAAGAGCCAAAGATAAAAACGTACCTGAGGGCCAAAGCAGGCAAATCGTAAATCCTTTAAGGAGGAACCCCTACCGTTAATTTACGTCGTCGAATGATGGACAGGCGGAAAGACAAATATTATACATGACTCAACATACAGCGTATACGTATGCCAGAGTATAAATGTACAAGCAGTCTACATGATGTATAATGTGTCCTAAACAACAAACACTATAACAGAAAGAACAACACGTGAATATATTAGTCGTTGCTGTGACTGGAGAAATGGGGATTAAGGGATTTGTGACCAGTGTAGCTCCTGATCAAATTCCTGTAGCTTGATAACGATCTATATTGCTACATTGTTGCGGATGCACAGTCTGATCTGGATCCACACTGGTCGCAAATACCATCAGCCTCATTTCTCTAGTCATAGATGTAAAACCTCAATCAATCGGTTCTACAAATAAATAATGATCGTCTGATGCATGTTATGTTTGGACCGCAATCTGACATAATGGGGACCTCCTTCGCAGGGGGGGGGGGGAGGTGGTTGGGGGGGGTGTGGGGGGGGGGGGGGGAGACCTGGTGCCAGGTCATACCACACCAAAGTCACTTGGCCCCTTTCCCTAAAAGTAAATATGAATAATCATAAGGGTAAAACCATATTCAACTGTGACATACAAAATTCCACAGACGTACGTAAATGAGGGCCAAACCAGGTCTCTGGTCAGGATTCCGGTAAGGATGAACCCGATCTTTAAATTACCCATCGCATGCTTCCACCTGCCACCCAAAATTAGTGTCAGAACTGAGATCCGTACATCGGCCAACTACAACCTATCCGGTAACAAATATTGTTTCAGGCAATCATTAAAAATCATAAATATCACATTGTGTGTCTCATATGTAGTTGATAACCATAATTATAGTAATATCAGTAGCTACATTTGTATGTTCGTTTATCATCATCACCATCAAATAACATCTACTAATTAACAACATCAACAGCACCAATTCTGGCCAGAAATCGATCAAAATAAAATATTTAGTTGATTTATCGTGTGATACCGTGCACCGTTAATTGTGGAGTGTACCTTTGCACAGTTGGAAGACTCGAACCTGTGACATAAAAAAATGCCATATTAAAAAAAATGCCATTACACCACCCACCTGGTGTCGACTGTACATTACGTTTAAACGTAATGTACAGTACGACACAAGGTGGGTGGGGTAATGACAATTTTTGAATGGGCATTTGTTTATGTTACAGGTATGATTGCATTTGGAATAAATACACTTTTACTAGTACGCAAATTTTTAAATATTCTGTTTTTTAAGTTTTCGTACTTCTCAATAAAACTACAAGTTGTTACCACTCGTTTTATTCCCCAAAAAGTGGGTATAATGATAACACAAGTATGGAACATCTATATTGAATACCGATCGGAGGTAGAGAAAATGTGGAAGATCATCATATACATGACGGTGACTTGAGAAATAGGGCTTACAGGTTTTGCAGCCGCACAGTTTGATCGGTAGCCTATTTCACCAAAATTGCAAAGTATACTTTTCTAGCAAAGTATACTTTGAGGGAGAAATTTTCAATATTAGGATAATTTTTATTATACTGAATTTATTACATAATCACAGCCATTTTGGCTGTGATAATGTAATAAATTCAGTATAATAATTCTGCATACTTTTAATCATCAACTATATGCAGCCGTTCTATATGAAATAAAGCATTTCAGGAAAAAATTAAATGATTACTCCCTCAAAGTATGCTTTGCTAGAAAAGTATACTTTGCAATGTTGGTGAAATCGGCTGCAGGATCTGCACTGTTCGTCATTCCATCAATGAAGCACCCATTATGCTTCTAATAAGCAATATAGATCATTATCAGGCTACAGGTGGAAGACTCGGACCTGTGACACAAACAAATACCCATTACAAAAATTCCATTACCCCACCCACTTGCTGTCACACAGTACTATCTTCTATATTAATAGATAATGGATTTTTTGCAATGGGCATTTTTTTTGTGTCACAGGTCCGAGTCTTCCAGGTTACAGGAGTGTGCTATTTGATCAGGAGCTACACTGGTCACAAATGCCGTAAAACCCATTTCTCCAGCCACAGCCACATATATCTTATAACGATTGCTGAAATCAGAATAATTCTGATCTGATGCCAGGTCCTCGCCACACCAGAATTACTTGGCCCTCTCCCAAAAGCAGTAGGATCAGTAATAATATTACTACTTTTATAATGGGCAATAACCCAATTTAACTCCCACATAATCAAAGACCAAAGTCAACACCACAGGCCTGTATAGTGTGGTATTGGCAAAACGTGTAGACCCAGATAAGCCAGAGCCGGCTCGTGACGAGCCGTCTCATCAGGATCTGCACTTTTTGCAAGTAATTTTCATATTTTTGAGAACAAAAACATCCCCTTTTCATAAATGGACCAGTCTGAAAATCATTTTGTGACGGTTTGATTGGTTGTAAATTTAATATATCAAAATCCATTCCAGTTACTTAATGCCACTTCTAACCTTCACGTCAATGAAACACTCATCATGCTTCTAACGAGCTATTTTAGAAGTCTTTATCAGGCTGTATGAGCGTATGAGTGCAGTAGCAGATCTAGAGCTAGACTGGCCACATATGCCGTAAGCCCCCTTCCTCAAATCACAGATCTGGAGCTAGACTTGCCACAAATGCCATAAGTCACCTTCCTCCAGTCACCAATCTGCTAGATTGGTCGCACATGACATAAGCCCCATTTCTCCAGTCACAGATCCGGAGCTAGACTGACCATAAATGTCATAAGCCCCATTTCTCCAGTTACAGATCAAGAGTTACATTGGTCAGATGACATAAGCCCCTTTCCTCCAGTGAAAGATCAGGAGCTAGACTGCTCACAAATGCCATAAGACCCATTTCTCCAATCACATATCAGGAGCTAGACTGCTCACAAATGCCATAAGCCCCATTTCTCCAGTCACGGGTCTGACTTGACTTCACTGGGGGAATTGGGGCTTATGGTCAGTGCGATCAGTGTAGACCCAGATCAGCCCGCACATCTGTGCGGCAGCCTGCACATCTGTGCGGTCTGATCAGGGTCTACACTTATAGTCAATCAGTCACTGAAATATAACACTTCTAACAAATAGTATAGATGTTGGTCAACCTGCACGACCCCAGTAACAGATCAATAGCTAGCTAGACTCGCCGCATGTGCCATGCCATAACCACATTCCTGCAGTCACAGCCACAGGTCAGGGTCATCACAACGCCGTCTGTACATGATCTCCCTCTATATCTCCAACAGCGTCCACGATCTTATCCGCACCACCGTTCGTATTCCCAGTCGCCACAGAGAAAGGCGCGTGCGCCGCCAAGTCGTCCCCTGCCGACTGCGCCGTCACGGAAACGGTTGTCACGGAAACTGTCACATTCTGCGTGGACACACCAGCCGGCCCGATCTGAATACTCGTACTGTTCTGATTCGTGCTCGCGTCCACGAAAACCGAATCGGATGTAAACGCGATATCCTCTGGCGCACGATTAATATCTTCATCATCGTCGTCGCGCGGTAACGAAGGCCTCATGTGACTATGACTCTGCAAGGTGCTAGGATGCGACCTGTAGGTCGGAGGTCGCGAATCGGGCAGGTCGCCACCTTGGTTCGGTGGGAACGTTATATGTACGCCACCGCGCACCGTACTCGCGCGGGACCTATACGAGGGCGGAGGCGAGCTGGGAAGGCTGTAGTCTTCGTCAGGAATGTTGTCCGGGTCGTACATGTCGGGCGGGGGGCTCTGGTGTTGGGCGACCATCAACTGGTGTTGGAACTCCTGCATCGAGGCGTTGTACGTAGGGGGCGGCCGGCGGTACTGGAACTCTGGGTAAGTCGTACCTGCGATGGGAACAGACACGCTATGTAAGTACCTACTGTCTGTTTCACGAAACCTGCCCAAATTTTACGGCTACATAAACAATGCAAAAACAATATTTTTTGTGATAATATTAAATTAAAGCAAAATTTAAGAACGAGCCTTCTTTTTGTTTCGTGAAATGTGGTCAAATATTGATTTTATTGCGAAAAAACAATTTCCCCATGTTAAATAGGGGAAATTTTTTAGAATTTCAGAAATACTTGACCGATTTTCAAAATTTTAACTTTTGTTTTCTTAGTTAGATCATTTCCTAGATATCTAGCAAGGTTTCGGAGTCAATTTTCAAAAATTTTCGGCCGTACTGGAATTCCGGGTAAGTCGCACCTGCGATGGGAACAGACACGCCATCTAAGTACCTAAGAACATGTGGGATAATTTACAAAATTTATGATATTTTCTTTAAATGATGTCTTAAGTTGACAAAAATCATATTCCGCATTCGCTATGAAAATTTTGTTATCTTTTGATGTCATTTACAGAAAATATCACAGTTTCTGTAAATATATTTCATGAAAACCCGCACAAAATAAATTTCATGAAAACCCGCACACATATAACATGTTCATCGAGTGGTGTGAAGTTTCCATATTGTAGCACAGCTCAGGCGCAGCCAATCAAACTGTTTGATTTCAACAACAATATTCAAGTACGTTTAAATAAAAATAATTACAATTATTGGATAAGTATGTACAGGTACAACAAAAAAATTGTACATAATTATGTTCATCACAAACACTACAATAGGTAAACGTGTCTGTGGCACAAAACATTTGTCATATATAGTCAGTAAGAAAATAAATCATTGCCCCAATACAACAGTCAGATTTATTCATATAACGTGGAGTCTGATTGATTCCTACAACATGGTGACAGATTTGTTCATACGACGTGGTGTCAGATTTGTTCATACGACGTTGTTGTCAGATTTGTTCATACGACATTATGTCAGATTTGTTCATACCTCCATGCCAGCGCCCGTCGCGTCGGTGGTGGCGACGTCGTCGTCCCCGCTCCCCGTGCTGACGTCGGAAGTCACCGATCCCGAAGAGGGCGTGGAGCGGCTCATGGCCCCGAGGCGTACACTTCCACCCCACACCCACCACTACCACCAGCAGCACACCCAGACCTGCAATTGATTGGCTCGTTTATTTAATCCATTGTATTCAGAATACACCTTCACGGGTATAAATGTTTTGAAAGTTTCTATTATTTTTGTTATTTCTCACTAAGAGTATATGGTGTGACCACTCATTTGAACCGTCTCAATGAGATGGTTCAAATGGTGGTCACAAAATATACTTTTGAGCACATGTAAAGAAAATATTTAGGATTTTCCACAAACAAAATAGCGTAACCGCAGCATGAAATGTGTTAATGGTTCATTGCTTCATTCATTGTTATACCAACTCATTTGAACCATCACCGTCAGAGGTACATTTATTTATTTATTTAATGGTGTTAATGGCCTGTCTACGGCTATGCTCATTTTAGGCAGGATTGACAGGGTCGTAAGCCTTATTTCCCCTGTCGGATGGCGGTGGGGAAGAATCCCAAAATCAGAATTGAATATCAATTAAAAAAATAACAAGAAACGAGGCAAAGCCACGAAGGCCAGGTTTTTTCCAAGCATAGACACTTGGATAACATAATTATACCCACTTTTTGTAGACTAGATGGCCGTGGCCTGCATGTCGCGCCTTGGGGCGAGGCATGGACACTAAAAAAATAGATATAGTAGATGGAAAAACTTTAACCAAAAAACTTTAACCGGACACACGGACGTACGTATTCCAAAATGCCGACGATATCGTGCTTTCCGCAAGCGGGCGCGACAATGATGATAAACACCCATGTGAAGTATCAAGGTAATGGGTGAAGCACAGTTGCAGAGATATAGTACACGAAAAAACTTTAAAAACAAAATTCAAAGTAATTTGACCTTGACACATTGGGCACAGGGGCTGCGGATTGGTTGTAGAATGAAAATATGGATGATGATAAACACCCATGTGAAGTTTCAAGGTAATGGGTGAAGCAGTTGCAGAGATATAGTATAACAAAAAAACTTTTAACCAAAAAACTTTAACCAGACATACGTTAAAAAGTTAACGTTGAAAATGGCTAAGCCAATTAAATAGAAATAATAGGTGAAGGTAAAAAAAATGGTCACATGTTGGATAGTTGTATGTGGTGGGCACCCCTTGGTTATGAAGCTGTGAAAGTTTGGTGGTCCTAGGTGGTACAGTACCAAAGAAATGGACTTAAACACGAAAACTTAACATTGTAAACGCGAAAATTTAACATTGAAAATGGCTGCGACTGCGCGGAAAAAATGGGTCAAGTTAAAAACAAGAAACGAGGCAAAGCCACGAAGGCCAGGTTTTTTCCAAGCATGGACACTTGGATAACATAATTATACCCACTTTTTGTAGACTAGATGGCCGTGGCCTGCATGTCGCGCCTTGGGGCGAGGCATGGACACTAAAATAGATATAGTAGATGGAAAAACTTTAACGAAAAAACTTTAACCGGACACACGGACGTACGGACGGACGGACGTATGCCAAAATGCCAACGATATCGCGCTTTCCGCGACAATGATGATAAACACCCATGTGAAGTATCAAGGTAATGGGTGAAGCAGTTGCAGAGATATAGTAAACAAAAAAACTTTAACAAATAAATTCAAAGTAATTTGACCTTGACATTGCGCACAGGGGCCGCACGGTTGGGGGTTAGAGTGAAAATATGGACGATGATAAACACCCATGTGAAGTTTCAAGGTAATGGGCGAAGCAGTTGCAGAGATATAGTATAACAAAAGTTTTAACCAAAAAATTTAACCAGATGTACGTTAAAAAGTTAACGTTGAAAATGCTAAAATGCTAAAAAATGGTCACATGTTGGATAGTGCTAGGCACCCCTTGGTTATGAAGCTGTGAAAGTTTGGTGGTCCTAGGTGGTAAAAATGGCTAAGTCGACTGCGCGGAAAAAATGGGTCAAGTTAAAAAAAAAAAGTGACATGTTGGATAGTGATATGTGGTGGGCACCCCTTGTGAAAGTTTGGTGGTCCTAGGTGGTACAGTACCAAAGAAATGGACTTAAACACGAAAACTTAACATTGAAAACGCGAAAACTTAACATTGAAAATGGCTCGGTCGATTGCGCGGGAAAAAATGGGTCAAGTTAAAAAAAAGTAACAATGTTGGATAGTGATATGTGGTGGGCACCCCTTGATTATGAAGCTGTGAAAGTTTGGTGGGTCCTAGGTGTACAGTACCAAAGAAATGGACTTAAACACGAAAACTTAACATTGAAAACGCGAAAACTTAACATTGAAAATGGCTAAGTCGATTGCGCGGAAAAATGGGTCAAGTTAAAAAAAAAGTAACATGTTGGATAGTGATATGTGTTGGGCACCCCTTGATTATGAAGCTGTGAAAGTTTGGTGGTCCTAGGTGGTACAGTACCAAAGAAATGGACTTAAACACGAAAACTTAACATTGAAAACGCGAAACAAAATTAACATTGAAAATGGCTAAGTCGATTGCGCGGAAAAAATGGGTCAAGATAAAAAAAAAGTAACATGTTGGATAGTGATATGTGTTGGGCACCCCTTGATTATGAAGCTGTGAAAGTTGGTGGTCCTAGGTGTACAGTAACAAAGAAATGGACTCAAACACGAAAACTTAACATTGATTGTGGACGCCGCCCGCCCGCCCGGCTTTCGCCAATCCAATAGCCTTGATTTTTTTTCAAAAAACCTGGCTAAAAAGGTAACATGTTGGATAGTGATATGTGGTGGGCACCCCTTGATTATGAAGCTGTGAAAGTTTGGTGGTCCTAGGTGGTATACAGTAACAAAGAAATGGACTCAAACACGAAAACTTAACATGATTGTGGACGCCGCCCGCTGCCCGCCGCCTGCCCGTCCGCCCGCCGGCTTTCGCCAATCCAATAGCCTGGATTTTTTCCCAAAAAAACCTGGCTAAAAATTCAGTCCTGAAATTAGAATATCTTGATCAGGTCCTCACCACAACAGTCACATAGCCCAGTCCCTAAAAGTAATAGGATACTAATCCTATTACTTTTATAATTAGTACAACCGGATTTAACTCACATAAACATAATTCCATATCCAGCTACACGAATGTGTTATTGTTCAAGATCTACATTGTTCACAAATGCCATATTAAGCTGCATTTATCCAGCCACATATTCAAGATCTCCAGCTGTTCCCATGTCATAAGGTGCCTTTTTTCAGACAGAGGCCCAAATGTCTAAATATACAGTAGCTATACATGTACATCAGAGCTCCAGATAAGGTGCGTATTGGCGTATTTTACGCATTTATTTTAGCAGAATACACATTGATTATCAAAAGTGAGAGTATAAAATATTCACAGCAATGTGAAAATACGCATTGATTTTCAATTGTGTAGTGAAAATACTGTAATAAAGTTAAATATTTACTTAGTTGAGTTGCAGAAAGCAAACTGTCTTTGCTTTTAAATGCAGCAATAAGTGAACTTTTTAATTATTTTTTTTTTGAGTGCCTATTTAATAAGGAAGGAAATCAATAATACATTTGCAAAAGTAAAATAATCATTGAATTTTAAATCTGGGGGTATTAAAAACTTATCTGGAGCTCTGCTTGGCTCAAAGAGTCCAAAA
This sequence comes from Conchocele bisecta, assembly GCA_029237695.1. Taxonomy (NCBI): domain Eukaryota; kingdom Metazoa; phylum Mollusca; class Bivalvia; order Lucinida; family Thyasiridae; genus Conchocele; species Conchocele bisecta. The sequence continues at coordinate 132,473,658 of CM055267.1, forward strand.
TATTATGTCACGCCTTTATTACATTTTCAATGTTTGTTTAGCAAAGTGATGTACATGTATACTTATTGTCAAATACAGCATGAAAACTTATTTCTTTGTAAATGTCTTTGTAGATGCACGTTTGTTTGCCAAACACATTAAAATTCTTATCTTCAAGTGTAAATGGCACGTAAATTTTAACAAGTTTATTGCCCACCAATGTGTGTCATGCAGTTACTGTCGAATAATGGGGAGAACACTATATAATATTGCTGTTGAATCAATTCACCTCTATACACATGTATCTGCATAGGTGGCATAACCAGAAAATTATTGGGGGGGGTGGGGCAGTCTTGAGGGCCCAATGTTGCTAAGGGGGTCCGGGGGCATGCTCCCCTAAAAATGTTTGAGGATGAGAATATGTGCTTTATAATGAAAATATGGATGATACTCCAATTGACAGAATTAATGAGGGGGCCCTCCCCCCCCCCTTCCAACGCTCCTGATCTGACACTGTTTGTTGCTCGTTTTATACAACCGTTTGAAAAAATGGAACGTATTTACACTGTTTGGGTTGGTGGGCACAACTTGTCCTTGTGATAATTTGAGTTAATATAACTTGACAGATCTTAACCAAATTCGGCATATCTGACATAAACATGCATGTATCTTAACCGAATTCGGCATACAATGTGCTTTCACAGCACCAACTAAATAATCATAGTACATGTATATCATTCACAGTAGGTCTTCAGAGATGTCTTGTAATTCACTCAACAACTTTCTTATCTGCGTCTGAATTCAGTGCAATTAAACCTTACCACAAATTGTGGTTAATGCCTTCACGGAACGGACTTACAGTTAGTACATTTTAAGTACCCAGTATAGTGTATATGCAAATTTTCAGGTTAAACAGCTGTTCAAGCATATGTCGCTGTACAGGTAATATATTCATTCAAACGAAAGTGAACTCAATTTAAAAATTTAGAACGCTTTGTGTTCAGAGATGACATTAGAAGAGTAGTAGTTATCAAGTGCTAAACACATTTCTCTTTTGTTCAAATGACTATGGTTTGTAAATCTTGTTGCATTAAACGGTTCCGGAAGTACAAAATTGTCAACCGGCACGTTGTAAAGGTATCATTCACACACATTTATAAAGGTATAAATTCACACGCGTGTAAATTCACACGCATTGTAAAGGTATAATTCACATGTTTAACCTTTACAAGTTTTGTCGTCTGCTGACAATTTTTTTCATTTCCAGTTTTTTCAAGAAAAACATGGTTTGGCAGCAATTTAGAACTAAAGTGCTGTCAAACTATGTTTTTCTTGAGAAACAAAAGAGAAAATATGACAACAGCAGACGACAATTTTCGTTCCCGCCTTTAAGGGTTAACAGTAAATGGAGACAGCCTACTGGTATATGCAACACAGAACAATATCGCGTACATGAACATGATGAAAGGCTGAAATTAAAGGTACATGCCCACTTATTAGGCACAAAATGTTCTTTATAGGAAATAATAAGTGTATAATTGTGACACTATTCCACCAGTTAGTACGTGCGATCGCTATACAGATATAATCATTTAGTAATATTTATTTTACTGATAGCGACTCGTGGTGGTTCAGGCTATTTTCATATGAAATTAGGCATGATATTTTTTTAATTATTTTTTGCCAGAAAATGTCTCAGATGATGTCTCTGATATAAAGAACAGTTTGTGCCTAGCTACTGAGTGGACATTCCGCTGGGGAAAATAAAAAAATTTCCACTTCAAAAAAAAAAATATTTTTTTTTTTTTGAAGTGGGGATTTTTTTTCCGAAAATTGTCATTTTTTATCACCAATTGTTTATTTTTATCGCCAATTGCGAAAGTGGCGATCGCCAGCGGAATCCCTGCATGTACCTTTATGTCACATTATACAGTTGACCCTTAAAATGTGGAAAACAAAAACTGTTGTCTGCTTTTTGTTTCAAGCATAGAAAATGGCATATATCAATCAATCGCACCACTTTATTTGATGAAACTTTCAAAAACATGTGCTATATTCAAGTACATACGATAAGAAACGCTGATAAATAGGGGAGATCATTTGGTTTGGCATAATTTTGATTTTTTCGCTATACACCAGATTTGTCAGGACATAACTGGATTTAACATATTTTTGCAGGGTTATAGTGATTATGATTGATCGATCATGTGGCAAATTTATAATGTTTTTTTTTGTCCATGACAATAAAATGTGCGCATGGATTTTTCCGAGCGCGGCGGTATCTAAGAACCAAAGTACTTCTTTTATGGCCTTAAATTAGTACCCATCTATTGAAAAACATGTTTATAATACTGAAAAATATTTTCCAGTATTATAAACATTTTTTTTACCAAACCCTGATTTTTCTCCAGGCAACTTATAGGTACAATTGTACGGAGCCCTGCAGGGGACGTATAATTCGTTCCCACAAAATAACAATTTGTTCACTCAATTTACTAATTCGTTTCCACAAATTAAAAATTTGTTCCTACGAATTTCCTCGATTTAACGAATTGTTAATTCAAGGCAACGAATTGTTAAATTGAGGGAACAAATTTTCATTTCGTTGGAACGAATTGTAATATTGTGGGAACGAATTGTAATTCGAGGGAACAAATTGTTATATCGTGGAAACAAATTGTTAAGTCGAGGGAACGAATTGTTCAATTGAGGGAACAAATTATTTTGCGTAATTACAATTGGGTTCAGAAATACGATAGAAATCTGCAATTAACCCTAATTCAACACCACAGGCCTGTATAGTGGTAATTGGCAAATAGTGTAGATCCAGATGAGCCGGCTCGTGACTTTTCATATTTTCATATTTTTGATAATAAAAAACACCCCCTTTTCATAAATGGACTAGTTTGAAAATCATTTTGTGACGATTGGATTGGTCCGGTAATTAACATATAAATATCCATTCTAGTTACTTAAGGGTGAAAGGGCTTAACTATAGCTGGCCGAACACGTCATACGCACCATTTCTCCAGTTACCGTGGCCAATAAATTCCTTTTGACATAGAGTAGCAGATATAATATGTTAATGACAATACACATGTAGTACACAAATAACTTAATAACCCCCTGACCGATTGACCCGTTAAGACGTGAATTATGAACTTAAGCCGTTGTTAGCCAATACCAGATATAAAATAGGGCAGTCTACACTCATCAACTCAAACTCTCTTAACCCTTTGAACCCGAAGGCCCGCTATATCGGTTTATGCAAACAATGCAGATCCAGATGAGCCGGCTCGTAACGAGCCGGCTCATCAGGATCTGCACTTTTTGAAAGTAATTTTCATATTTCTTGGAACAAAAACTTTTCATAAATGGACGAATCTCAAAATCATTTTGTGACCATTGGATTGGTCGGAACATTAGCATATCACAGTCCTATTAGCTACAATAATTCGCCTCCGACATGTTATCTACGGCTACAATTTGACCCATTCAAAAAAATGTGAGCAACAAAAGTGTAACCCAAACCTGTTGTATGAAGGTCAAAATTTAGTAAACTGTATATACATGTATTTATGCACTTAACCCTTAGACCGCTATCTGTTGTCGTCTGCTGTTTATTTTCTATTTTCCATTTTTATCATCAAAAACATGCTTTGACAGCACTTTAGAATAATTTACAACATGCTTTGACAGCACTTCAGAATCATTTCCATTGGAAATGATTCTGAAGTGCTGTCAAAACACTTTTTTATTGAGAAATAAGGCAACATATAAAAGCAACAGCAGACGACAATTGTTGTGAGTAGCGGTCTGTGTCTGTGAAAGGGTTAAACAAATAATCTTTGATGTAGAACTAGTAAATTGCCAAAAAATAATAGAACAGGGAAATAATTTTCCCATGGAAGCCATCTTTTCTCTTGTTGTTGTTCAACATTCAACATAACAAAATGAAAAGTCATGCAGAGCATGATGTTATTAGCCGATCAAATCAGGGTAAAGTGCATCGAACATATGTAGGTGTCTCTGGTAACATTGTCAATGGTAAACTATTTTCGACCACAGTTCTGTTCCCAGCGTTGACATTTTTCTCGATTTTGTGCAGGTTTTGGAAACCCGTTCCCAAATCCATCCAATAGCAGCAATGCCATATAGCAGCAATGTTTTGTTGTCACCATTATGTTGCGAAATATTCCAGCGTAACACCTGTACTGTATGCTCTATTTATCTACAAATTACACTCCGCAATACACAAAGTTGTAGTCACTGTGTGTGTGTTTGTCCGAATTCTGTGGCAGCATGCGAGTGGGCGGAGCTACCAGGGCTATATATATCTAGCGGTTACAGTGTCATCTAAAAATAGACGCAAGCTCCTGCGTATTCAGGCACATGCTCAGATTGGCCTAATGTGCCCCATCCGTGATTTTTTGCGCGATGTCGGGCGCAAGACAATCAATAATTTGCGGCATTGACAATAATTAAGGGGGATTGCCGCAATCGCGCGTGCTGGATGCATCCCTCCCTGCCATCCCTGCATGATACGTAAACAAATCAAAGTTGGCTATGAAAGGCAATTCTTCGTTTTGATTGGTGGAAAATTTTGTGAATATTAACTAGCGTCAAATGACGCGCATACGCGATCCAATGGGATAAACCGAGATGCTGGGATAAACCCGAAAAGCTGTGGGGTTACTAGTAAGGAGATTTTGAGCAGAGGTCGATTATAAATTAGCCAAATAAACACATTTTACGCGATTATACGTGGCTGAAACTTGTTCTGTTTAATAAATAAAAGCTTTAAATTAGCCCAATAATCGGCGTATGTTGGCGTATATGGCCATTAGAGCCAACTATGGACTTCAACAACAATAACTTCTTCCGGGTTAAATCTCTTCAGGCGTTCAGCTCATTAAGTATTCAAAATTGTGTTATTTGGCTATAAGTAAAGTTTTAAACGGAGATAATTGCCAAAAATGCAAACTTTATCGGTTGATGCAATTTGGAAGTGATACAGAAAAATTCGCGTTCGTAGATTACCGAATAGCGGAGAAAAGGGTTGCTACAAACTTTTTCAGAATTCGATGGATAACCAACATATTAGCCGATCTATAAATAGATCGGCTAATAATGAAGTTTTCAAATTTACAAGATATACATGTAAATATCAGATAAACACCTTGACACAGTAAAATAACCAATTTCTGCATGTGTATGTTCTTTATTAATACTTTATTGATACAGCTTTGACAGTTTTATATCGCTAACATATCAAACACACCGGACAACCGATTGCAAAAATCACCCTTCCATGTGTTACATTAAAGAAATGGGGTTAAATTGCTACCCTCACGAGGGGTATGGGGTAGCAACTTTGTTTCTAGTTACCTACTAGATACTACAGTTAACTTAAATTTAAGTGTTTTCCTCCGGCCCCTGGACTTTGAGTAAACAAGCGTCAACTGTATATCTAATTGTATATTACAGGTTGAATGTATAGTTAGTCGACTAAATGGTGAACAGTGTAGACCCTGATCAGACTGCGCAAATGCGCAGGCTGATCGGGATCTACACAGGTCGCAAAGGGAAATAAGCCCAGTTTTATAAGATTGTGGCACAAATAATTACAGTAACCCCAAGGGCAATGTTAGCTAATGATTCTAATGATTCACTGTACATGATTTATTACATGCCAACAGACAAGTTGATATGCGGATGCAGAGCTCCAGATAAGGTGTGTATTTGCTTAAATTTATACCCAATTAAAATTGCCAAAAACCCAATTGAAATCAGAAGTAGTGAGTATCAAAAAGCCAGGAAATATTTGTGGTATCTTTATCATGCTACAGAAAACTATAAGCAGACCACAAATATAGCATATTTTTCTTATTTTTCCATGAAAACACATCTTGGTATTTCAAGGAGACAATTTTAATGAAATGCCAAGACATGTTTTCAATTAGAAGCGAACTATTCAATAATTGCGGTCTGCCGATGTGTAAACAGTAGTGTGATTTTATTTTACCGAATTAAAATTTTGATATACCCAATTGCTTCAGAAAAGATGGAGTGACCATACTCAATTACTAATTCCTTATCTGGAGCATGAGGATGTTTCATTTTGCCACAGGCCCTTGTATCACCTGTGATCAGCTGCTTGCATTCGCTACACCTTTTAACATGCACGCCCTACAATTTTTCTAAAGAAAAATAAAAATATCTCTTAAGGACCTGTCCTGATCCTTTGATAATTGCTTCGTAATGGTTGATTATTGGTGTTTAACGGCATATCAACAGCTAAGGTCATTTAAGGCCGGGCCAATGCGAGGGAAATTCCCAAAATCAGAACTGAATATTTACAGAAAAATATATATGCAGCCCCAAATAGAATATCCTGACCTGGTGCCAGGTCCATAATTGCTTTGTAAACGTGATGGGAGATATGTATAACAAACATGTGAACACTGTTTCGTTACTGTATCTTATACGGCAAATGGAGTGGCCAATTCGGCCATTTTTGTGTGTTCCAGCCATCAGGCAGTTTCACTTCTGGCATTTGACTGAGAACTGACAATGTGAAGCAGAATCAGGTATAGAACGGGTCTCAATTATGCACAGAAGTAAGTGTTTTTATTACTCATTTGAACCGTGGTCACAGCATATACATTTGAATAGAAATAACAAAAACAGTGAAACTTATTTTAAGTTGTTAATACCCGATATATGGGTTTAAATCAGCCTAAAATCACAGGTTGAAGTGACGGACCGAGGTCTATAAATACATTAAATATGCCTAAAAGCATCAATCAAAAAAAAAACTTATATAAGTCTATATGGAGGGAGTAAAAAAATGTTTAGCTTATTTTTTTCTTCATTTATTGATGCTTTTAGGCATATTTAATGTATTTATAGACGTCGGTCCGTTACTTCAACCTGTGCCTAAAATGCATTAATAGTCTGAGTACGTACATGTACCTCTAATTTCATTACATTACTATAGGAATGAATCGCCTTTTTGTGGAATTTATCGGGGTATAAACTTGGAAAAGTCGCGGGAATACTGGACGAAGGCCGGAAGGCCTCGTCCAGTATTTCCTCCCGCGACTTTTCCAAGTTTATATCCCCGATTAAATTCCACAAAAAGGCCATTCATTCCTTATAATTCCAGCATTTGAAATAAATTCATGAAGAAAATGTGTTTATTTTCCATTTTCTTAAGAATTATTTTAACTGCGCCCGACGGTTACGGAAAGTAGTTCGGCATGGAGTTTACTGGGATATAAATTCTGGACAGAGACTTGCTACGGACCAATCAAATGTTAGGGAATTGTGTAAATATTTTTGTGCTGGAATTATAAGTCATTACAGTTATGGAAAAGTTGCATTTCCAAATTTGCATTTTAATGTAGCTGAAAATTATGCCGTTTTTAGTATTATGATCGTCAATATAACATATAAATGTCACGGTATGTAACTCACGATGAGCAGGAGGTGTGTATTCGTGCCCGGCTAGCTCAGTCGGTTAGATCAGCGATGGTACGGTAATCCAGGTCCGGGTTCGACCCCCGGTCCGGTGTACATTATTCTCGCCCTGTGACATTAATAGTACCCTATCGTATAATTTATAAAACATATATACATTTGAAGCAAGTAATAATTCATGAAAATAACGACTGTTATTACAAACTTTATAGGAGAGTTTATGATAATATTTTTGTTTCATATTGTTGCCTTGTATCTCAACTAGAATATATCGAAGCATGAACGTCAACACCCTGCGAATTATTGCAATATTTTAGTGTGCGAAACTGACACCTTGTTCCGCAAACTTTTTCGTTGACTGCAGTGTAGCGGTATAGAGAAACGTACTGCCTATAATTCTTTGCACGGTGAAAATAATTATTAACAATAACAATAATTAACAAACAAGAAATGCGTCTGTCGAACGCGGATGCCACCTGCAGCATATTTGAGAAACTGTGACAAATTGGTTAACCGAAAAGTGTGACGGACGGACGGACGGACGGACGGACAGACAGACGGACAGTCCAAACACTATATGCCACCCGTTTCTTCGAAACCCGGTGGCATAATTATGAGTATTACTAAGTTTCTTAATTCTCTCTGTAAATATGTCTTGGAATTTCATTAGAATTGTGTCCTTCGGACTCAATTCTAATGAAATTCCTAGACATTAATGAACTGTATAGGGAGAAATAAACGAAAATATAATGAATTGCCGTCTGCTATTTTTGAACTATTTATAGCACACAATTTTCCCAGCATGCATCATTGCCTCAGTCTTTAGATCATCATTATCATGATTATAACTATACGCCAAATTCATGTAGATCTTACAGGCATGATAATCATAATATTGTGATAGCCAAGGGCAACAATTTTATTTCCCCTTTATGCACTGTGTCTCTCCCTTTGTAACTGATCCAAACAAAGCCAACTGATTTATAGAACATTATAAATATTAATGTAATTAAACATTTACCCCAGAGGTGCATGCCCTGGGTAATTCAGAAGTCAATGACATTATGTATTAAAGGTACATGCCCACTCTGTAGGCCAAAAATGTTCTTTATATCAGAGATATCATCTGAGACATTTTCTGGCAAAACAAACATTCATTCCCCATTACCCCACGTATTGGTTGGCATTATTATACATTTTATATCAGGCGTAAATTTCCACACTGATATCAGGGGCGGTAACCGTGTTTCCTTAAAATATTAACGGACATTACTGTTTATTCTCTGAATTTATTTTTTGATGTGCAATGATCATACTTTATGATCTGTCGAAAACATTTTTTGTTTAGGTGACGCATTTAATCATGTTAAGTAGGTAGTATAAATATTACTAAATTATTATATCTGTATAGCAGGCACTCGCAATTTTTAGAACTGGTGGAATATTGACACAGTTTTACACTTATTACATTGTGTGCCTACATAATGGGCATGTACCTTTAAAGCCCACTGGACTTGGTTATACATGTATGTAGATGTGAAATGGGGCTTAAGGGATTTGTGTTCAGTGTAGGCCCTGATCAAATAGCACACTCATATAGCCTGATCGCAATCTATTAGAAAGGGTTTAACGTCCCAGCAACAGCTAAGGTCATATAGAGACGGGACCACAGTTTAAAGGCTCATCCGACGGACCAATGGGATGGAAGTACTATGAAAGTATTTTTTGATGCCCAAGGCAAGGTTTTAACCCACAATCTCCGCATTGGAAGTCAAGTATTCTAACCCATAGACCACAACCCACACCTATTACAGAGCTCCAGCTAAGCATATTTTTGGGGGTAAATCGGCATTGAAAATCAACATTGAAATAGATCTGAGGGAGTAAAAATCAGCATTGATATTTCAGCATTAGAAAATTGCAGCTGAAAATATGCTATCCTGAACCACATTTGTTTTCTAAATTCATCATGTACAGATATGGCCTACCGTATTTATTCTAATAAACGCCCCCAGGGCTATGCAATTTGTGGTGATCAAAACGTGAAAAATAGAATCAAAATATGTTATTTTCACATACAAAAGCATTTGCATGTGAAAATAACATATTTAGAATGCAAATATGGGATGGGAGGGGGGGGGGGGGGGGGGGCGGCGGGGGGATTAGAGAAGGTGCTACTATTAGAATAAATACTGAGACGATTCTCATGTGCTGTCAAAACCAGATTTTTGTTGAGAAATATTGAAAATAAAACATTTCCAGCAGACGACAACATTTAATTCAGCGTAGTAAGGGTTAAGGCTAATCCTTATCTGGAGCTCTGTCAGAATCATGATGCATGTTTCACTGATGGCATGGATGACATGGTGAACAGTGTAGATCTAACTGATGACATGGTGAACAGTGTAGATCTAACTGATGGCATGGTGAACAGTGTAGATGTAACTGATGGCATGGTGAACAGTGTAGATCTAACTGATGACATGGTGAACAGTGTAGATCTAACTGATGACATGGTGAACAGTGTAGATCTAACTGATGGCATGGTGAACAGTGTAGATGTTGGTGAACAGTGTAGATGTAACTGATGGCATGGTGAACAGTGTAGATCTAACTGATGACATGGTGAACAGTGTAGATCTAACTGATGACATGGTGAACAGTGTAGATGTAATGATGCATGGTGAACAGTGTAGATGTAACTGATGGCATGGTGAACAGTGTAGATGTAACTGATGGCATGGTGAACAGTGTAGATCTAACTGATGACATGGTGAACAGTGTAGATCTAACTGATGACATGGTGAACAGTGTAGATCTAACTGATGGCATGGTGAACAGTGTAGATGTAACTGATGGCATGGTGAACAGTGTAGATGTAACTGATGACATGGTGAACAGTGTAGATCTAACTGATGACATGGTGAACAGTGTAGATCTAACTGATGGCATGGTGAACAGTGTAGATGTAACTGATGGCATGGTGAACAGTGTAGATGTAACTGATGGCATGGTGAATAACAGTGTAGATCTAACTGATGGCATGTGAACATGTGTAGATCTAACTGATGGCATGGTGAACAGTGTAGATGTAACTGATGACATGGTGAACAGTGTAGATCTAACTGATGGCATGGTGAACAGTGTAGATCTAACTGATGACATGGTGAACAGTGTATATCTAACAGTGTAGATCTAATGTATATGTTGCCTATCGGCGAGGGTATAAATATTGGCAAGATTAGCACAGGAGGAGTTGAAAAAAGAAATAATTCTGTGTTTAACGCATAATTTGTTTGGCTTTGTAAATTATTTGTGTGAGATATGCACCATACAGAAAGTGTGTGCCAACTATTTAAAGTGATCGGTTCAGACAGGAAGCGATCAGATTGCACGCTTTATTCATATGGAGACATAAATATACACACGAGACACGCCATGTCATTTTGTACTTTAGAACATATGCGATAATATATCTTTCGGCGTCATTTACAATTTCTGTAAATATATTTCATGAACAATCGCTGATTGTTCATGAAATATATTTACAGAAATTGTAAATGACGTCGAAAGATGATATTTTCATCACAAATGCAGAATTTATTTCATATGGAGACATAAATGTTTTGATTGTTAGAACAAGTGTTTCATTGATGGAATGGCGAACAGTGCAGATCCTGATCAGACTGTGCAGATGCACAGGCTGATCTGGATCTACACTGGTCGTAAAACCCATAAGCCCCATTTCTCCAGTCACAGTCATAAATATACATTGTGAAATGAAGTAAAAGTAATTAATTCATGTAAAATTGAATGTTTTAGCAAGTTTATGATGTGTAAACGTGGCATGTTAATGACAACTTCGGGAGGTTTTGCTTAAGGTTAGAAAATTTGTAATGGTTGTACATGAAGTACAAGAATTCCGCCACAGAGGCCGGCTGGGTGTCGCAGCTGCCGAGGCATATGACCTTAACATGATCATGGGCACGAAAAAGGCCAAGGTTAATGGCAGCATGAGCGTGTTCCAAATGCTTACCTGTATCAAGTGTCCAAATATTGAAGCAATCCATCATGTAGTATTATGAAAGTTTTATGATGATGAAGAAACTGGTACTAACTTTTTGAGGTAAATATGGTGTACAGACGTATGTACGAATGGACGTACAGACATACGTATAGACAGTTTGTTTGTTTGCTTATTGGTGGATAACAGCCCATCAACAGCTATGGTCATGTGAGGCCGGGCAAACGGGTTCAATCCCGTTTTAACCTGCTGTATTGGGGGGAAAAACGTATAGCCACCCGTGACAAAATCAATACATGTATACCCATTTTTTTTTTTAAAAGTGGTTATATTAACCCTTGACCGCTACTCACAACAATTGTCGTCTACTGTTGCTTTTATATCTTGTCTTATTTCTCCATAAAAACATGTTTTGGCAGCACTTCAGAATCATTTCCAATGGAAATGATTCTGTAGTGCTGTCAAAACAGGTTGTAAATTATTCTAAAGTGCTGGCAAAGCATGTTTTTGATGATAAAAATGGAAAATAGAAAATAAACAGCAGATGACAAAAAAAATAAGAAACGGTGTAAGGGTTAAGCCAAGTTTTCCATACAGAAAACCGTTTTATGGTCTCGTTTCTATGTCGAGTACAGTCATTCATTCATGGCCCATATCTATGAGGCGTTATTGAGAGTCTTCTGCAAACACTACATAGATACACACTACATGTACAGTAATGGTAACTCTTTGAATGCTGGGAAACTTGTGGGCTATAAATATATATAGTTAAAAAATAGCAGACGGCAATTCACTAAATTTTATTTTATTTCTCCATGTAAATTATTATCATGAATATGTTTTAGAATTCATTAGAATTGAGTCCGAAGACATTATTTACAGAGAGAAATAAGAAAACTACAGTAACTATGTATTGGGACACCCTTTATATTGGGACACCCCCGTTTTGGGGAGAAATAATTATTTTTTAGGAAACAAGTTTTGGGACACATCACAATTTTAAAAAAAAATCAATAATTTCTGCACCTTAAGTATTGGGACATCTCTTCTTTTTTTTTAAATACTTTTAAACACAGTCAGGGATTCCGCTGGGGAAAATAAAAAAATCGGCACTCCAATTTTTTAAAAAAAATTTCCCCGGCTACTGGTCATGCCGACTATTGGCACGTCTCGCTATAAACAGAGGCCGTCGCTGATTAACTACCGGTAATATAACACAGTGCGGACGGTAAATCTGAGCTCTACTGATTAAATAGATTACCAATAAACCGTATACATCGTCAATGCCGCCTGTCAATGCCGGAATGTGATTTATTTGCGAAAATTATTTCGATTCACACGGAAATACTCCTGATACATCGCCCGCCCTCTCATCAATATTCACGAGGTAAGTTTAAAGTACGGACATGTATCCGGTCACGGCATGCTCTCCATGCTATTATATCCAGACACTACCGAGGGATGGCGTTTCGATCGGGACAACTGGGTGGAAAGTATAGTAATGACATACATGTCAAACCTTGTAGAAGTGAGTTTCTTATTTGTTGTCTTCCAATTGAAGAATCATTAACTCCATTAACTGTGTTTACACGATGCTGATTTGTCTACAGTGACAATACTTCAAACACACCGTGCGTGTCAAGTGTAAATTTCACACCGCGGGCACAAGGCCATATCAAAGATCAATACACGCGGTTGCTGACATCAGTCACGTAGTCCACACTAGACTGGTACCCTGTCGGATGCGCAGCATAGCGTTATTCCTAGCGACCGGGAACCAGTCTAAAGTGACACGACAAACGTGTTTATATGAATTGGGTCTCGATCTCTGACAAATCCCGGCTTATTGCATTAGCGACCAGACCAGGCAGTGGATTTGCGTAGTCTGCCCATGGTTTACAATCTCTAATTAAAAACATCAGTAATTACGTCAGCGGACATTGCCGCTTGACCAGGATAGTATACAGTACATTGGACAGAAAGCAAATAAGCCTGGTGTTCTCTCCTGATTTGGACACCTAGCTCGTGTGGGTTACTCGACTTGACGCATTCAATGAAATATTTTTGTTACAAAAAAACTCGCGGTTTTCACAGGCCGCGCCACCTAGGCTATCGTTTTAATACAGACAATCATTTGATTGGATTCCACGAACTACTCATTGTAGTTACGTTTTGATTGACTAAGTGTTTTTAATTAGCGATTTGTTTCCAACGCTCACTAGATTGATTAACTTTGATTGGTTAATTTGATAGTAATCACCGATGATGTGCGGATAACGATGTTTGATTGGTCTATATTAACAATTTAGTTATGGTAGTAAAGCCTTCTTGGTTTGTCGGGTCATAGAAAACATGTTTGTTTTTGCTGATCAAGCTAATTGGACCAATACAATTTCAATAAAACCGCTTCGAAAGAATTGAAACAAGCTATGACGATACCCGATTAATACGAGTAATCCGCACACTGATTAAGCCTTTTGTGTAAAGATAACTGTCATGTACCTTTCATATGAACTAATAAAGGATTAACAACTGAACAACTTAATTAGTAATCTGTTATTGGTTTGTCGTGTGCATAACGTAATTGTTTGATTTAATCGGTGAAGTCTTACGGGAAATTGAGACTTAAGAAATATGTGACTAATAAATGCGTTTGGTACGAAGTGGTCAGGGTGCCAGATTTTGTCCCATCGAACTCGACTTCCGGTTCACTTCCGGGATCGTAATATTTAGGACATTTTTGGTTTTGGCGATTACAACTTATTATTTTTACGCATTTACAACACTAATTCACCGTCTAATCGTTGATGTATATGGATATTTTTTATTGCAATCATCAAATCACTCTACATTCGTAGTTTGGTTGAGATAATACTTTTTTAATTTGGAAATTAAATTGTTTCATTTGCGCACTCGGCAATTTCCGTAACATATAGTTCGGGTATTTTCCGATCATAAAAATGGGCGACATGCTTAGAAACGGAAAATAATTAAATTCAACCTGTTATTGTACCGATATAGCAATTTCACAATTTCGAGGATACAAACTTTCAATATTAATAATTGGGACACCAAAAAAAATAATTAATTTATTTTATATTATGTATTGGGACACGTAGAATTTGATTTATTTTTTACTGTCCCAATACATAGGATAAATACGGTACTCTTGGTTTGTTGGAGTTATTTTCACTGCTAGCAAACAAACAGTTAAATCAAATTCCATAATGGTGTTATGTTAACCATTACAACACTGAATTAAGTCTCGAACTGCTGTTTAGTTTTTAATTTCCTTTTTTCTCGATAAAAATCTGGTTTGGCAGCACTTTAGAATCATTTGAAATGATTCTAAAGTTCTATCAAACCATTTTTTGTTGCGAAAAATAAATAAAGTATGAAATGACAGCAGACGACAATTTTCATTACCCACATTCTTAGGCTTAATGTTTCAAATGATTAATTTTGCACCTTGTGATTAATTCGTTTGAGCATGTCCCAAGTATTTTACTTAGTTAATTTTCTGCATAATGCGTCTACATCATGTACATATGTCAATGTTTTCCCTGCCTATGGGAGTGGCTGGTAAACCCCTGGGAAATTATACACATTCAGAGCTCCAGATAAGGTGCGTATTTGCGTAAATACCCAATTAAAATTGCCAAAAACCCAATTGACGTAGTGAGTATCAAAAAGCAATGAAAAATTTGTGGTATCTTTATCATGCTACAGAAAACAATAAACATACCACAAATATAGCATATTTTCTTATTTTTCCATGAAAACACATCTTGGTATTTCATTAGAATTGTCTCCTTGGAGACAATTCTAATGAAATACCAAGATATGTTTTCATTTAGAAGCAAACTATTCAATAAGTGTGATCTGCTGATGTGTAAACAGTAGTGTGATTCTATTTTACACAACTAAAATTTTGAAATGATGGAATGACAATACTCAATTACTAATTCCTTATCTGGAGCATTGCACATTCTAGAACTTTCAATTGGCACCGTTTAGGACATACTGACCCGTGGAATCTACTTTTAACTGTTGAAATTTGCAACACACTGGTCAATTTTGCTCTGTAAAACGTATAATTGTGCTTCACACTTAAAATGCAGGGAAAAGAAAATTGCCGTCTGCTGTTGTATATTTTGTCTTCTCTCTAAATAAAAACGTGGTCTGACAACACTTTATAATTGGAAATGATTCTCAAGTGATGTCAAAGCATGTTTTTGATCAGAGAAAAATAAAATGTTAAAAAAGCAGCAGATGACATTAAACACTTAAACTTTTACCTTAATTGGCAATTTTAGCATTAAATTTTGGACTCCCTGTTTTTGTGTATCACATGTATTCAAATTCATTCATCTAGCAAGGAAATTATTAAAGAAAATATCACATATTTTTGGCACATTCTTTATATGTGGCTGTGACTGGAGAAATAGGGCTGATGGGTTTTGTGACTGGAGAAATAGGGCTGATGGGTTTTGTGACCAGTATATCTCCTGAGCCTGATAAAGATATTTATTGTTTATCCTAGTTTCTCGACCAATGAAAGCACAGAATTTTGTATCAATTAATATTGCGACGCTCTTTGAAAATCTAATTTCAGCACTGAAAACTATTTTAGGGGGGAAAATACTCATGAAGGCTAAACCTTATCTGGAGCCGATTTCATCAACATTGCAAAGTATACTTATCTAGCAAAGTATACTTTGAGGTAGCAATTTTCAATTTTATGATAAATTTATTATTTTTTATTTTACTGAATTTATTACATTATCACAGCCATTTTGGCCGTGATAATGTAATACATTCAGTATAATAATTCTGCATACTTTTAATCATCAATATATGCAGTCGTTAGTTATATATGAAATAATGAATTTCGGGAAAATTAAATGATTACCGTACTACTCCTACTAAGTTGCTAGATAAGTATACTTTGCAATTTTTATGAAATCGGCAGAGTACTGGAGCGCTGTGTTGTGCTGATAAAAATAAGGTTATTTCATTGACTGAACAATGTAGCCCCAGATCAGACTGCGCATCTGGGCAGGCTGATCTGGGCTACACTAGCTACAATAATTTTCCTCCGATACGTTACCTACGGCTACAATTTGACCCATTCAAAAAAGGAGAGCAACCGAAGTGCTACCCAAACATGTTGCATGTATATTTAGGTCAAAATTTAGTAAACTGTATATTTTATACCTTTAAACAAATAATCTTTGATGTAGAACTAGTAACTTGCCAAAAAGGGAAATATTTTTCCCATGGAAGCTATATCTTCTCTAGTTGTTGTTGTTCAACAATCAACATAACGAAATGAAGTTTTCAAATTTACAAGATATACATGTAAATGTCAGATAAACACATTTACATAGAAAAATAACCAATTTCTGCATGTGCATGTTCTTTATTAAAGGTACATGCCCACTCAGTAGGCAGAAAATGTTCTTTATAGGAATTAAATAAGTGTATAATTGTGTCACTATTCCACCAGTTCTAAAAATTACAAGTGCCCGCTATACAGATATAATCATTTAGTAACATTTATTTTACTGATAGTAACGCGCGGTGGTATCAGGCTATTTTCATATGCAAATGAGGTATGACCTTTTTTAATTATTTATACACATTAAATGCGTCACAGAAAAAATATTATCTTCGACAGATTATAAAGTACATGTACATGTATGATCATTGCACATCAAAATATAAATACAGAGAATAAATAGTAATGTCAGTTAACATTTGAAGGAAACACGGCTATCGCCCCTGATATCAGTGTGGAAATTATGTCTTATATCAAATATATAATAATGCCAATCAATACGTGGGGGAATGGTGAATGAATGTTTATTTTGCCAGGAAATGTCTCAGATGATGTTTCTGATATAAAGAGCATTTTGTGTCTACTGAGTGGACATGCACCTTTAATACTTTATTGATAGATCGTTGACAGTTTTATATCGCTAACATATCAAATACGCTGGATAACCGATTGCAAAAATCTCTCTTCCATTTGTTTCATTAACCCTTTCAACACCAAGTAACTTAATAGGATGTTCCATATGCCAATGTTTCACGCTATTTCATTAATTTTGTACATTCAAATTATCCCATTCTTCTAAAAGGGTAATCTGTACGACGTTTAAAATTATTAACAAACAGTGGAGATCCTGATGAGACGGCTCGTTACGAGCCGGCTCATCTGGATCTGCACTGTTTGCAAACATTGTCTCTATAGAGGTCTGTGGTGTTGAAAGGGTTAAAGAGATGGGGTTAAATTGCTACCCTCGCTAGAGGTATGGAGCGGGGTAGCAATTTTGTTTCTAGGGCTACACTGGTCGCAAACGTCATTAGTTAACGTTTTTTCAACCAATATTTAATTCTCTTAAGGAAGTACAGCGGGTATATGTCTTTGTTAAAGTGTCAATTGTCGACCATATATAGAAGCTACCGGTACGTATCAGGAACGAAATCAAATATTTGAACAGTCCGCCCCAAAGAAATCTAGGTTTACAGAAGGAGCATTACAGAACGTCGGAGAAAAATTCATGCAGCTATACAGCAGGGGCGAGTTTCACTAAACTTCTTACGACTAAAATGTTCGTAAGTGCAAAATTATGATAGTCTGTAAATTTCACATTAACAATGTTTTCTTATAAACAATTACTGGATTTACATTTATTGAGCATAGGCTGCATATGCAGCCTATGCTCAATAAATGTAAATCCATAAATTGAAATTTACAGACGATCTTAAATTTGAACTTACGAACATTTTAGTCGTAAGAAGTTTAGTGAAACGGGCCCCAGATTTCCAGGGATCAATTTACGGGGCCAAGTGGGCGAAATTCTCTCCCTAAATTGTCCGACTTCTCTCTATTTTGAGTTGAGGGAGAAGTTTTTGACTACATAAAACAGAAATTTTGCAAAAAAACATGGTTTATTTTCTCAAATGTTTAGTGAAAACTTCTCCCTATTTCGAAGGGTTAGTTTGAACCCTGGACCAATGATTTGCTTGGTAATCTTAGATTGCAGAATAAGGGTTTGCAAATAAATATAAAATTACAAACATTATTAAAATTGTACTTGCAAAAAAAGTTGCTTTAAACTATTATTTTGAATTATTATGAACAAGCCTTAAGGACACTTCACAACAAAAGCTGATGTACATGGTAGCTTTAAGGTGGTTTTCAATTTGGGAGGAATCCGGAGTACCCAGAGAAACTATATTTAGATTTATATGTATGCCTCAAGTGACTAGACATGTATAGTCTTTGGATAACATGGGAATTTCTTCAATTTAGCATATTTGATTATACATATATATGTACATGTAGCACCATAATCATAAATAGAAAACAAAAACAAATCTTGGCAAAAAAAAATATCCCCAGTCTAGAATTATTGTCTGGAAAGCAGCTTTATTGCAAGTAATTGGACTTTGCTGTGTAATAATATGGTGTATTAAAAATGACAATACACCAGGGTAATAAATATGCATAGAAATTGTCATACAGAGCTGCAGATAAGCTGCGTATTTGCTTAAATACCCAATTAAAATTGCCAAAAACCCAATTGAAATCAGAAGCAGCGAGTTTCAAAAAGCAATAACAATTTTGTGGTACCTTTATCATGCTGCAGAAAACAATAAACAGACCACAAATATAGCATATCTTTCTTATTTTCCATGAAAACACATCTTGGTATTTCATTAGAATTGTCTCCAAGGAGACAATTCTAATGAAATGCCAAGACATGTTTTCATTTCGAAGCAAACTATTCAATAATTGCTCTGTTGATGTGTAAACAGTAGTGTGATTTTATTTTACCCAAATAAAATATTAAAAAAATACCCAATTGCTACAGAAATGATGGAGTGAAAATACTCAATTACTAATTCCTTATCTGGAGCCCGAGTCATATTACACATAGGTGATATGCACAGATCTGAAGTATGATGTTGTGCTTGTGTAATTAATAAACTACATCATTTGATGATTTAACATGATAAACTCATCGACAGATCTGATAAGAAACTCGGTATAGCCTCATTTCTTCTGAAATAAATTTAACTTGTTTGATAAAATTAACTATAGCCCACAGGTCGTCTCCCAAGAACGGGAGAAAGGAAGGAATTGGATACAGAGGAAACCAGCCCCCGGGGCCTGGCTCTTATTAGAATAGTCCGCTCTGGTTCCTTAACGTGCCCAGACTCTTCCTTCAAATCTGATACACAGGACCGGCTTTTAAAGTCCCCATCCGAAACGACTAGTAGAGCAGGAAATACAAAGTATCTCAGAAATGAGAACTGAACTGGAACTGAACTCTGAATCCAACCCGGGTCGCCAGTGTGGCAGTCCGACGGTGTTACCCCTCGGCCAAGGTCTGCTCCAACACCATTATATAAATAAAATAAATACTTACCGATGAACATAATTGCCAGGAAGAGGAATGAGTTTCCCGCGGCATGCAGAGCGGCCAGCACTATACCCGTGACGACACAACACACGCCCAGTAATGACAAAATCACTAGGATCCAGCGAAACGAAGTCGTTATTGCGATACACTTGTAGCACGAAGCTTTACACGGTTCATCAATGTCTGGTTGTTCATGGCGTCGCGAGCGCCGTCTACTACGGTGTCGTGATCGCTCATGGTCGCTGTGCGAATGCCGATGCCGGGAATGAGTCTCGGAGACACGATGACCGCCGCTACTCGAGATTCTCGGGTCTGCCGGGACTTGGGTCCGGGATGAGGTGGCGGGGGCTGGGGGCTGGTGACCGGGAGGGAGGCGTAGCACGTTGGGTGTGACTTGAGAGTGTGCGAGGAGGTCCGGCAGCGGCACTGACGCATGTCTGTGAGGGTCCGGTCGCGATACACCGATGTTAAGATCCTGTGTACGAATCGAACGACCGTCTGTGTTCGCGGGAAACGAACGATTGACACTTATGGACACTGCGGAATGCGACACGACAGGCTGTGTTGGAATCGTGTGTAATCCGGCATGCACATGCGCTGACACGTCCCCATCACCCGCGCCTCTCGGGCTCATTGTTGGAAGACTCTGTACGGGTGGAACACTCGCGGAACTCGTTGAAACATGCGTCCGGGAAACTGTCAAAACCGTGCTGACCACCGGAGCTGCGGCATTCCTCTGCACGGGTCGTGTAACAGGAACACTTCCACCA
This sequence comes from Conchocele bisecta, assembly GCA_029237695.1. Classification (NCBI taxonomy): domain Eukaryota; kingdom Metazoa; phylum Mollusca; class Bivalvia; order Lucinida; family Thyasiridae; genus Conchocele; species Conchocele bisecta. The sequence goes on from CM055267.1 coordinate 132,494,348, forward strand.
CTTCGCTGACCACCCCGGGGCACGTTCCCACTATCAGAACTGGAATTATTTCGAGTATTCCCAGTCTGTGTATTCCGACTACCTGTCTGCCGAGGTAGTGAATCCAATGGATAATCCGGGGTCACTGAGTTCACTATATCCGTCAAGTGGCCGCTGGGATTACGACTACCACCACCACCACGACCATTATCCGTACTAAACACAGGGTTAATCACATTCTCACTATCCAAAGCCACGTCAGGTGTACTGGCAGTCCCTGAGCTACCGGTCACTCGCGACGAAACGGTTCTCGATGGTTCAACTGGTGGGGGAGGAGCTGAGCTCTTGTGTGGGTTCCACGGTGCGACCCCAGCAACAACAACTGACCCGCTCGCACCTGCCATGGCTATTTATGTGCGGCACAGATAAGACGTGGTTTACATTCTCGTCAAAACAGTTGACACAACCAGTCTTGTCCAGGATATGTATGTCTGTCGCTCGAGGGTCAATAAATAAGTTTTATTATCACAGGTCTCTTCCCTTTCTTCTTGTCAAGAGGCCTCAGGTGCTGAAAGATAAGAGACATGCCATGTGATTTTGTACCTAAGAGCATGTGCCATATTTCATGAAAAATATTTATAATATTTACGATAGTTTCCGTAAATGACGTCGAAAGATGACAAAATTTTCATAGCAAATGCGGAATTAAATTCCGCATTTGCTATGAAGATTTAGTCATCTTTCTGTAAATATATTTAATGAAAAATCACACATTTTCTGAGGTACAAAATCACATGGCGTGTTTCATAAGTGGTAATCATCAAACCTGACTGCGACAGGTGACATGGGGTTTATTGTATTCGAGGCCAGTCCAGGCACTGGTCTGGCTGTGATGGGAGAAATGGGTGTTATGGCATTTGTGGTCAGTTTCGATTCTGGTCTGCGGCTGTGACGGGACAAATGGGGCTTATGGCATTCGTCGCCAGTCTATATAATATACATTATATACAGCACACTGGTCTGTGTCTGTGACAGCAGAACTGGGGCTTATCGTATTCGTGGCCAGTCCAGATACTTGTCTGAGGCTGTCATTGAACGAATGGCAATTAGTGCAGACCATACGGTGGATGTGCAGGTTGAGCTGGAACTACACTGGTCACAATGTGACATGCATTATTTGTACAGTCACATTCACAAACCCTATTGCTACAGTCACATTCACAAGCCCTATTTCTACAGTCACAGTCACAAGCCGTATTTCTACAGTCACATTCACAAACCCTATTGCTACAGTCACATTCACAAGCCCCATTTCTAGCCTTATTTCTACAGTCAGATTCACATATCAGTGCTTCAGACAACCTACAATATTCACTATACCGTACATGCTGTCTTAATAGTTCTTAATGTTTCTTCACAAAACATGCAATATGGGAGTTGATTAGAATCATCTCTGATGATTCTAATCAAATCCCAATTTGCATGTTTACTGCCCCAGGTAAGTAAAACCGAAAACCAGTATCAAAATCAATATCTTATCTGGAGCGATGACAGGTAATCATAAGCATTATAATCTTTATTCCTCAGGCCATACCTGTACAATCCCGAAAATCATGAGAAAACTCTCAATATATACATACGGCAGCTTAAAGGGACATGCGCATTTAGTGACCATCTCGTTTCCACGATATAGCATCACGTTCCCACGAGACAGCATCTCGTTTACACAACATAGCATCTCGTTTACACAACATAGCGCTTCGTTGCCACAATTTGATTTGTTGGTGTTTAATGGCCTATCAACAGCTGCGGTAATTTAAGGCCCGGATTTGATCCCGTATTTAACCTGCTGCATTGGGGGGTGGGGCAGTCCCAAAATCAGAACTGAATACTGAATATTTACAGAAAAAATATATATTCAGTCCTGAAATTAGAATGAAATGGAATTCCCTGAAATTATAATATTATGTCCGTCCGTCCGTCCGCCCGCCCGCCCGCCGCCCGTCTGTAGATCCTGATCAAATAGCCCACTCCTGTAGCCGGCTAACGTACGATCTACACTGCTTGTTAGAAGCATGACCCGATTCATTGATGGAATGGCAAACAATATAGATCCTTATAAGACTGTGTGGATGCACAGGCTGATCTGGATGTACACTGGCAGCAAAACCTGTAAGCCCCATTTCTCCAGTCACAGTCACATATCATTGATACGTCTAAACCCTGATAAGACTATACACTGTGTACAAATTTTAACCTTTACATTGCGTTTTATTTTCTATTTTCCATTTGTATCACCAAAAACATGCTTTAACAGCACTTTAGAATAATTTACAACATGCTTTGAGAGCATTTCAGTTTGATTTCCATTGGAAATGATTCTGAAGTGCTGTTAAAACATGTTTTTATTGAGAAATAAGGCAAGATATACAAGCAACAGCAGATGACAATTTTTGTGTGTAGCAGTCTAAGGGTTAAATAACAAGGTGCATGATCACATGGTTACAACAACAACAACAATTACTTCCAGAAGCGCCTCCGATTCAAAGTATGTATTATGTATTGTCCTTATTATGTAATGGATTTTAATGACGCATCAAACGCGTTTTGTTAAGCTGCATTTGGTGGTCTCGGTACTTTGGCCCAAACTTCTGTCGTTTTTGTGAAGAATTTATTTCCGTGTTTACTGTCAATACTGATACAGAAATCAATTCTTCGCAAAAATGACATAAGTATGTGCCGATGTCCTGGGGCATCAAATGCAGGTCATGAGGATGCGTTTGCTGCGCCATATGTCATCAAAATCCGTTGCATATTCAGGAAAATATCAAATAATATTTACTTTAGAGTGGGCGCGCTTTCAACACTTTCAGACATTGTTGTTCTTGTGGTAACCACGTGATCATGTACCTTGAATAAGCATATGTTAATGTATTAGTCATATGAAATATTTTATTTTCTGGCTTATTTTTACGACGGCCTTATTCCCACGATTGAACGGACTACAATGGTGTTAAAATGTTGTGAAAAACTACACAAAGATATGCTAGACTTTATTACGGTACATACTAGACATTGTAAATAGAAACTAACACAAAATTAAGTAATATATTGCGCCAGATGATGTAATATAAATTGTAAAGACGAGGATTTCTTATTGACCACTACAGCTTGAGATCCACATATGGTTTTGCATGGTCTGATGTAAGAGTCTCCACCTTTTGTCATTTAGAAACACAACTGTGGACCACTAAAATATTCATAACTGCAAATTTAGGATCATCTGTAAATTTAATTGATGGATTTACATTTATTGAGCAGATGCAGCACACTTTCCTACATTTTGTTTCTGGCGATACAGTTTCAGTACTTTCAGTACTTTAGATTTTGGCTAGATTGATTGATTGGGTTTTTGTATTATGTTCAACAGCAGTGACCTTGACCTTGGACATGTGTCGAATGATCTGGGCTTACTCTGTTCTCTAGATATGCGACTGGAGAAATGGGGCTTATGGGTTTTGCAAACAGTGTAGATACAGATCAGCCTGTGCATCTGCACAGTCTGATCAGAATCTGCATTGTTCGCCATTCCATCAATGAAACACCCGCCATGCTTCTAACAAGCAATATGGATCATTATCGGGCTACAAGAGCGTGATATTTGATCAGCAGCTACACTGGTCACAAATCCCATTAGCCCCATTTCGCCAGTCACAGCCACAAATTATAATGTCCTTGTGATCATCACCTGTAGCAGATTTCACCAACATTGCAAAGTATACTTTTCTAGCAAAGTATACTTTTAGGGAGTAATCATTTATTTTTCCTGAAATGCATTCTTTCATATAGAACTAACAACTGGATATATTTGATGATTAAAAATATGCAGACTTATTATACTGAATTTATTACATTATCACAGCCAAAATGGCTGTGATAATGTAATAAATTCAGTATAATAAAAAATTTATCCTAAAATTGAAAATTTCTCCCTCAAAGTATACTTGGAACCTCTAAGACGAACAACGCAGTAGTTTTGCAATCATATTTCAGAGCTCCAGTTAAGATGCATAATTTAACCAAATATTGAGGTATTTTTCTTAGTTCTTCACCAAAAATGGTAAGCTGGGAGTTCTTTAGAATTGTCTCAATGAGACGATTCTAAAGCACTCCAAACTTGCCATTTTTGTTGAAGAAATAACAAAATTCCCCCCAAAGTTGATCAAATTATGCATCTTAGCTGGAGCTCTGATATTTTATTGGCACGTAATCGATTGTATAGTGGAGTTCGCCTACATCTCAGTAGGGGTCGGTACCTGTGCCTATACTACCCAAGGCGACCCGCGTGGGGGGGGTCCAACCTAACAACCAGCGAAACTGAGTGTACACGTACATCGGCAATCAGTATATCAGTAAACTCCCTAGACATCCCCAACATATATATTCCACGGATGAAATTTAACCAAGTTATCTGGTTTCAGCCAGCTACAACCAGCATTAGTTATCAACACGTCTGACACACTGACATGAACCATGAGCAGCAGGCCATTCCATTACAAAATGTCTTAATGTTCATTTTCTCACGCAGTGGTCATTTTGGTATAGCTTACATCATTTTGTTTTCCGACAGTAAATTTGTCCATTGTACAAACAAATTTATCTTATACAAAAATCCAACAAGAGAAAACCAACTGTAACCTTACCAGTAAAGATGATAATCTCGACAACTAAGAAATCTGCAAGATTTTTTCATAATGATTAAAGGGGCATACCGTATAACCTCGAATTAAGGCGTTACATTTTACAAAAGGGGGGCGTTTATTCGCCACTAAAAAAAAAATAAATTTACCAAGGACCACCAATTTCAAACACAAATAATCCTTAAAGAATGTTCAGCAATAATCCATTTAAATGGATTATTGCTGAATATTCTTTAAGGATTATTTGTGTTTGAAATTGGCGGTCCTTGGTAAGTTTTTTTGTTGTTTTTTTTAATTTGGAGGTGGGGGGGGGGGGGGCATTTATTAGGAGGGGGGCGTTAATTCGAGGTTATACGGTATCAGGATTTTTTGAATAAAACACTATAAAAATTATTTTCATCATGGCCCTGTGTAATGTGGTTTAATTGAAGATATATGACAACACTAGGACCGCTGAGTTGTTTCTATTTCTACCCATATATCGTCATATATCTTCAATGTTCAATGAAACACAGGGCCATGATGAAAACCAGGATTTTTTGAAAAAATACGATAAAAAATAAAAACGTGTTTTCATCATAGCCCTGTGTAAAGTGGTTTAATTGAAGATATATGACAATACTAGGACCGCTGAATTTTTTTTCTGGATTTTTTAAACAAATAATATAAAAAATAAAGTTTTCATCATGGCCCTGTGTTTCATTGAAGATATATGACGATATATGGGTGAAAATAGAAACAATTCAGCGGTCCTAGTATCGTCATATATCTTCAATTAACCTCATAACAATTGTCGTCGGCTATTGCTTTTATATCTTGCCTTATTTCTCAATAAAAACATGATTTGACAGCACTTAAGAATCATGGAAATGATTCTGAAGTGCTGTCAAAGCATGTTGTAAATTATTCTAAAGTGCAGTCAAAGCATGTTTTTGATAAAAATGGAGAAAATAAACAACAGACGACCAAAAAAATAAGATAGCGGTCTAAGGGTTAAACCACTTTACACAGGGCCATGATGAAAACACAATTTATTTTTTATCGTATTTTTTTCAAAAAATCCTGATATGCCCCTTTAACACAAAAACATGGAAAAGTAGGTCAAGGTGAAATGAAGCTCATACGTACTAAAGTTTCTGATGTACACCACTAGCAGATGTTATTGTCCAGTTTGATGTTAGTAGCCCTTACAGTGAGTGAGATATGGACACAACAACGGAACACTAAAAATACTGAACATTGCAAAAATAACTGATGAGGGAAAAGTAGGTCAAGGTCAAATGAAGGTCATATATCGTACTGCAGTGTCAGATGGTGTACACCGCTCAAGTTTGGTGGTTTTAGCTGTAAAAGTGAGTGCCAAACGACTTAAACCCTTCCTAAACTGTTGACGGAAATTGCTGTCTGCTGTTTTTCATTTTTGCTTTAATTCTTAACAAAAAACTGGTTTTGACAGCACATGAGAATCGCCTCCACTGGAAACGATTCACATGTGCTGTCAAAACCAGGTTTTTGTCGAGAAATATTGAAAATAAAACATTTCCAGCAGACGACAACATTTAATTCAGCGTAGTAAGGGTTAACACTACAGACCTCTATAGTGGTGTTTGAAAAGTGTAGATCCAGATGAGCCGACTCGTTTGAGCCGACTCATCCGGATCACCACTTTTTGCAAGTAATTTTCATATTTTTGAAAACAAAAACTCCCCCTTTTCTTAAGTGTGAAAACTATTTTGTGATGACTGGATTGGTTACAAGATTAACATTAAAAAATCCATTCCAGTTACATAGGGGTCAGAGTTAAAATAAACACGAATACTAGTCAGAATAAATACAGTATTGGGTCTTTTTATTGCTGTCGTTCCTAACCAGATATAAATGACAGACGATAATAAGTTGCTGGAGGTCAATCGATGAGTCCAAATATAGGTAGACCAGGTGTATTATCATATCATAGCCTCGTTTTCGTGTATACTAACTACATGATAAAGTGCACGTGCATGCATGTCAATATAATAGTGTATCTTGGTGCGCAAAATAGACATGTACTGTGGCTCAGTGGTATCGAAGCAGGGAGAATATCCATACGTTAGCAGAACGTTTGTTCATTTTATCTGCTCGAGAGTTTGAACCTCACAAAACACATTACTTTTGTCGATATCATTCTGTTTTTTTTATGACTGGTTGCTGGAGAAGGGAATAAGTGAAACGGCGAGGGTTATCACTATTGCTGTTTGACCTCAATATGACATGATCTGCGAGAACATACTCCAAGATTCTTCATGTACACACATATGTGCATTTAGTTATTAGTTTTCTAAGTGAGACTAACGTTCAACATGTAATCTATATCATGCTTAGTTAATGTAATTTGTAACAGCAACACACATAAAAAAGAAATATATAATGAAATATAAACAAATAAAAATATATGTGTATACATGTATGAAAAACTAAGATTCGAACTCACTACCTACGGCATTGATATCTTCACTGTAACCCCTCGACTACATAACACTTCATGACAAATCTCAAAAATCAATATTGAAAAGGAATATTGCCACGGGTATATATTTACCTGTCTCACCTATTCTGTGTTTTGTTTATGATCGGTTTGTATGTAAACAAGTAGCAAGTTATCGTCTGCGGACTATACCGTAAATCACTCTTGTATATCAATTTCTTGTTGGTATCATTGGAAAAGACTACCGTAAAAGTGTAATGATGCAACATAAACAAGTTTGTGTTCTTTTTCAAGGACAACTGTTTGATATTTGATCATTGGCTAGCATAAAATGTTGCCTGATAAATAGAATACTAGCCTAGTGTCTGTTGATATCCAGTTTATCAGGCTTGACTTGGAAACGGTAAGGACGGGTTGTGGCCTAGGGGTTAGAACACCTGACTTCCAATCCAGAGATTGTGGGTTCAAACCTCACCTTGGGCATTTCCATCCTACTGGTCTGTCAGATGAGACTTTAAACTGTGGCCCCGTCTCTATATGACCTTAGCTGTTGCTGGGATGTTAAACCCATTCACTTTCACTTTGGAAACGGTAGGAATTCCTCAGCTAACCTCAGTTATTTGATTGAGTGATTGATTGGGGTTTTAAGTCCGTTCAACAGCAAGGTTATACAGAAGTTTAACCCTTACACTGCTGAATTAAATTGTGTCGTCTGCTGTTTATTTCATATTTTCCATTTTTCTCATAAAAAAAAGAGTTTTGACAGCACTTTAGAATCATTTCCAATGGAAATGATTCTCAAGTGCTGTCAAACCAGGTATTTATTGAGAAAAAAAGGCAAAATATTAAGCAACAGCAGACGACACTTCATTTCTAGCATTCTAAGGGTCAACAATGACAGGTGACAATACACATCCATAGTTAATACACAGATAAATAACTAATGAGAAGCCACTAATTATACACATTGTAGTCATTGCCAATCCTGCAAGCACGACAGATGTCTTAATTAACCCTTGGAATGCTGGGAACAAAATTTGTCGTCTGCTGTTGTTTGATATTTTCCCTTCATTGTCAATAAAAACATGGTTTGACAGCACTTTAGAATCATTTCCAAAGTGCTGTCAAAGCATGTTTTTGATGAGAAAATAGAAAATAAACAGCAGACGACAAAATTTAAATCAGCATTGAAAGGGTTAAACCACTATATTCTAGGGTTGGTTGTTGTTTGGCCGTTGTAAATGCAAAGAATGTTGTAAATTATTCTAAAGTGCTGTCAAAGCATGTTTTTGATGATAAAAATGGAAAATAAACAGCAGACGACAAAAAATTAAGATACCGGTGGATACTTAGGGCCCACTCAGCAGGCACAAAATATATTCTCTATAGGAATTAAATATGTTTATAATTGTGTCACTATTCCACCAGTTCTAAACATTACGAGTGCCCGCTATACAGATATAATCATTTATTAATATGTATTTTACTGATAGTGACACACGGTGGTATCAGGCTATTTTCATATGCAAATAAGGCATGATATTTTTTAATTATTTATACTAATTAAATGCGTCATCTGAAAAAATAATATTTTCGACAGATTATAAAGTATGATCATTGCACATAAAAAATAAATACAGAGAATAAATAGTCATGTCCATTAACATTTTCAGGAAACACGGTTATCACCCTGATATCAGTGTGGACATTTTCGTCTGATATAAAATGTATAATAATTCCAATCAATATGTGGGGTAATGGTAATGGCGAATGAATGCAGATGATATCTGTGATATAAAGAACAAGTTTTGCCTAGTGAGTGGGCATGCACCTTTAATAATGACTGGTATTCAAATTACCCTGAATAAATTACGCTTGATAAACAGTGTGTACACCCCAAGCACTTCAAATAATAACTAATGTAATTGCTGATTCATCCCCACAAAGAATAATAAAACGTTTACACAGCAATTTTCTACATATATATACATTTATGCATGTCACTTTATATCACAGTTATATGAAGTTAATGAACAAAACCATTTATTATTTGTCACTCAATGATACAGAACTCAGATGTGTGTTATCTCTTAAGATTAAATGATAGGTACATGCCCACTCAATAGGCACACAATATGTTCTATATACGTGTATAATTGTGTCACTATTCCACCAGTTCAAAAGATCACTAGTGGCCGCTATACAGATATAATTATTTAGTAATAGTAATATTTATTTTACTGATAGTGACGCGCAGTGGTATCAGGCTATTTTCATATGCAAATGAGGCATACATCAAAATACAGAGTATAAATAGTAGTGTCCGTTAACATTTTAAGGAAACACGGTTATCGCCCCTGATATTAGTGTGGAAAGTTACGTCTGATATAAACTGTATAATAATGCCAATCATTACATGGGGTAATGGTGAATGAATGTTTATTTTGCCAGAAAATGTCTCGGATGATGTCTCTGATATAAAGAACATTTTGTGCCTACTGATTGGGCATGTACCTTTAACCCTTAGACCGCTACTCACAACAATTGTCGTCTGCTGTTGCTTTTATGTTTGTTTGTTTATTAGTGTTTAACGGCCTATCAACAGCTAAGGTCATGTAAGGCTGGGCAAACGGGTTTGATCCCTTTTTAACCTGCTGCATTGGGGGAAAAATCCCAAAATTAGAACGGAATATTTACATCGAGAACAAATATATTCAGCCCTGAAATTAGAATAACCTGACCTGGTGCCAGGTCCATACCACACAAAATCACCTGGCCCCTTCCCTTAAAATAGGATTACGAATATCGTAATACTCACATAAGGGGTATAACCAGATTCAACTGTCACATACAAAATGCCAAAGACGTATGTGAGGGCCAAACCAGGTCTCCAGTCGGGATTCCGGTAAGGATGAACCCCGATCGTTAAATTACCCATCGCATTCTCCCACCTGCCACCCACTGTTGCTTTTATATCTCGCCTTATTTCTCAATAAAAAAACATGGTTTAACAGCACTTCAGAATCATTTCCAATGGAAATGATTCTGAAGTACTGTCAAAGCATGTTGTAAATTATTCTAAAGTGCTGTTAAAGCATGTTTTTGATGATAAAAATGGAAAATAGAAAATAAACAGCGGGCGACAAAAAAATTAAGATAGCGGTCTAAGAGTTAAATGATTAATTGGGGTTACAACTACGAGAAAAGTCAGCAGAAACATCATATATAGTAGAATCTTGTTATACAGAACACCCTGGGTAATCTCGCCTGGGTACCGCACAGGGTGTTTGGTATAGCGAGATTACACTGCAGGCAGACAATGGATCGATACGATCATCCTACGGAATTTTCGAAAAAACAACACTTTTCGGTGCGTGGCGAAATTGTAAAAATACAAAAATCGCAGGACGTACGGAACATCAAGAGCAACGCAATATGCCCCCATTGCTATCACATAGAGAAATAATCTTTGATGCAGAACTAGTAAATTGCCAACAATAATAGAACAGGGAAATCATTTTCCCATGGAAGCCATCTTTTCTCTAGTTGCTGTTCAACATTCAGTATAACGAAATGAAGCTTTCAAATTCACAAGATATACATACAAATGTCAGATAAACACATTGACATGGTAAAATAACCAATTTCTGCATGTGTATGTTCTTTATTATTAATTTATTGATATAGTTTTGACAGTTTTATATCGCTAAGATATAAAATTTTGTTAAGAATTAAAGCAAAAATGAAATACAGCAGATGGCAATTTCCGTCAATGGCGTAGGAAGGGTTATATAATGTATAGACATTTAAAAGGTTGTTACGCTATGAATAGAAGCTTTATGCAATTGTGAATTAATAAAATAAATATTTGCCAATATACATTGTAGATGAGAGCTCCAGATAAGCTTTGTGTCTAAAGCCTACTACAAAATCATTGCGTATTTTACTTTTACAAATGGAGTATTGATTTTCTTCAAACTACATGTAAATAGGGAACAAATGATAAAACAATATAACAAATTTAAACATTCACTTATTTGAGCTGCAAAATGAAAACAGTATTTTCACTACTCAATTTGAAAATAAATACGTATTTTCACATTGCTGTGCGTATTTTGTACACCAACTTTTGATAATCAATGCATATTCAGCTAAAATAATTCAGTAAGATACGTACGCCAATACGCACCTTATTTGGAGCACTGGTAGATATCATCAGCTGATGTCACACTTTATGGATACAATCATTTTCATTAAACAAATCTGATGCTTTTCTTTATTTCTCCATATAAGTATATATGTTGTTACTGCTTATCTGAACCCAGAGCTCCAGATAAGGTGCGTATTGGCGTATTGTACACAATTATTTTAACTGAATACGCATTGATTATCAAAAGTTGGAGTACAAAATATGCACAGAAATGTGAAAATATATACGCATTGATTTCCAAATTGAGGAGTGAAAATACTGTCATAAAGTTGAAAATTCACTTAGTTGAGCTGCAAAAAGCAAACACAAATAAGTGAATGTTTAAATGTTGTTATCATTTGTTCCCTATTTAGTAATGAAGAATATCAATAATCAATTTGAAAAAGTAAAATACGCAATGATTTTGAAATTAGGGGGTGTAGTACGCTTTAGACACAAAGCTTATCTGGAGCCCTCACCAAAACTGTAGTTGTGACAGACTTGTTACTGTGACTAAAGAAATGCGGCTTATGGGATTTATGACCAGTATAACTCTTGATCTAATAATGCACTCCGTAGCCTGATAATGATCTAATATATTATTGCCTGTTAGAAGCATAACGGGTGTCTTTTTATGGAATTGCAAACAGTGCAGATCATGATCAGACACAGTGCACAGTCTGATCTGGATCTGCACTGGTCACATGATCCATAAGCCCCATTTCTTCAGACACTGCCACATATATAGAAGTCACCGAGTGGATTGATACTCAAGAACAAGTTGTGGTTCATAACCATCTGATCACAAAATGTTTTCAACTAACTGCTGTCTCCAGATATCCTGCCAAAATGTTATGTTGACCGGAGCAAATAACCATCAGTTTTACCCAGAGCTCCAGATAAGGTGCGTATTTGCGTAAATACCCAATTAAAATTGCCAAAAACCCAATTGAAATCAGAAGTAGTGAGTATCAAAAAGAAATGAAAAATTTGTGGTATCTTTATCATACTACAGAAAACAATACACACACCACAAATATAGCATATTTTCTTATATTTCCATGAAATACCAAGATGTGTTTTCATTTAGAAGCAAACTATTCAATAAGTGTGGTCTGCTGATGTGTAAACAGTAGTGTGATTCTATTTTACAGTTAAAATTTTGAAATACCCAATTGCTTCAGAAATGATGGAGTGACAATACTCAATTGCTAATTCCTTATCTGGAGCCCTGTTATCAATATTGAATCTGGATGTAAGCCTTAAAACATAGGGTTCAATCTAGTCCTTCAAAATAGGGAGAAGTTTTGTTAAATTGTTTTAGAATTTTTATATATTGAAAAACATTTTCAGCTCAAAATAAGTAGAAGCGATTCAATTTAGGGAGAGAATTTCGCCCAAATCGCCCTATAAATTGATCACTGAAGTTTAACAATACATGTATATATGTTTCCTTCAACAACTTACTATTCTTACCTTAAATATTTATGGCCAGTAAGGTATCAAAAGTCGAAGAATCCATTTCTGCAATTGATGGAAAGTGTAAAATAATTGCAAGGTATCCAACTCTGCCCAGTGCAAACTATTAAGTGATTTATTCCCAGAACAAGCTGCTGTTGATCAATTACAATCATCACACCAGCCAATGTGAGAGAAATCCTACCATATGGTCAAGTGAAACCAGCTTAGACACAAGATATAATGAGAAAACATGACTTGCTGAAAGGAAAAGTGAAATGAGTTTAACATTCCAGCAACAGTTACAGTTATTTAGGGTAAAGACATCCATTTCAAGTTTCATGTCTCATCCGAAAGTCCAGTGGAAATAAAATGGGGTCTTATTGAGTTTGCGACCAGTAAATATTTTCATTCTACAGAAAAAAATTGCTAAATTCATCAGTATCCCACATGAATTTTATTAATCTATGTAGCCTGATCAGGGAGTTTAAATTGCTTACAGTACATTACAATATTCTGAATGAGAAATCATTAAAAACACAAGAACAAAGTTAAAAGTGGAAAAACATTAAGAGTGTCTACACTGGTTACGCAGACATACTCCCAAGTTGGGTGTTTTATGCACCACTGAATATGAAGTGTGCTGAACAATGAAACCTTAATTACTTTGACAAGCTGGTCTGATTGTTGAAAAGATTAAAGGAGAGTGAAAACAAACATATTTTCTTAAGTGACCATCTTGTTTGAAGTGAGACAATAATTTAGTGAGAACATTACCAGTATTGTGTTTTTCTAAGCCTATTGTTACATCATAATGGCTTTATAAATTATGTAATTTATCAATCTCTGCAACCCTTTCAACAAGTACTACAGACCTGTATAGTGGTATTGGCAAACAGTGTAGATCCAGATGAGCTGGCTCGTAACGAGCCATCTCATCAGGATCTGCACTTTTTGCAAGTAAATTTCATATTATTTTTAGAAAAAAAAACACCCACTTTTAATAAATGGACTCAAAATCATTTTGTGACGATTGGATTGGTCTGAAAATGAACATATGACAGTTCATTCCAGTTAATTAGGGTTGGAAGGGTTAAGATACATCATTGAGACAAATTTTCGTCTAAAACAGTATTCATCAACCTGGGGTTGAATAAAAAATGGATAAATACAGAACAATTCCACGGTATAGATGGGTCTTTGAGCCAATTCCAACCCTTAAATATAAGTACTTTTGTCGTGCCCGCTTTTTCCGTCGTCGTCTTGCGAAATGTCAAAAAGCTTGTACATTGCAAGCTTCGTCGTCATGGTATAACTTTAATATTACATAACAGATTGCTTCAATATTTGGACACTTGATACGTGTACATGTGATCAATCGGAACACCCTCATGCTGCCATTAACATGACATTGACCTTTTGTACATTCACATTTTTGCAGAAACACTTGGCGGCCATCCTAAAATGCATTACTCCCGGTCCGTGAGATTTTTGGTGGGGAAACCGTCTGTAGAACTGAAAGGGTTGAGGATTTTAGTAGAAGCGCGCGCCACAAGGAACGTTTCACTTAGAGAAAAGTGTCTATGGCATTTGCACTCGGTCTAGCCGACATTTTTCGACCAGTCTAAATCCTAATCTGTTATTGGATGCCCCTGATTTGTGATTGAAACAAAAAATTGGTCTTATGACATTTGTGGCCAGCCTAGCTCCCGTCTCCTAGCACACTTTTTCATAAGGATCTATACTATTTGTTAGAATCAGTTTCACTAATCTATTGTTGAACAGTGCATACTCTCATCAGACTGTGCTGGCTCATCTGGTTCTACAAATGTTGTAAATAACCCAAAACCCATTTCTCCAGTCGCATAGTAATTGGAAAACCATTCCACAGGCACTGACAGGCAGACACCAAAACTAATAAACAATGGGCCCAAACAAGAGACAAGGTGCATGATCACGTGGTTACAACAACAACAACAATAGCTGAAAGTGTTGAAATCTCGCCCACTCCAAAGTAAGTATTATTTGATATTTTCTTTAATATGTAACGGATTTTGATGAAATATGCTCCATATTTCATCAAAATCTGTTACATAATAAGGACAAAATACAAGAATTAATTAATATGTACTTTGAATCGGAGGGTTTCTGGAAGTTTCAGTAATTGTTGTTGTTGTTGTAACCATGTGAGAGAGGATAGTTAGTAATTCTGGAAGTCGCACTTCGTCCATTTCACGCACCTGCAAGTTATAATTATCTCCCCTGTCTTGGAGCTCAGGGGGAGATCTGTGACCCATTTCCTATATAATTTAACCATTTTTGAACGTTTCAAACAACTATAAATTCCAATCGCTAAATCAAATTTAAATACAGATTTATAATGTTAAATGGTCATTAAAAATAACATTATCACAATTTAGTATTTTCTCAAAAATTATGTATTTTAGAGCGAAATGTATCTTTTTAACGCCAAACATATCACTATTATCGGGTCAATTGACTAGTGATACGTACGCCGTTCAGAATATGACCATATGACGGAGTGACAAACATATACGAGAAACAGTACAAATGTTCCAAACATGGTCCGAAAAGATGTTGGTCCGAAGTGATCACAATTACTGAATTAGCAATTATTCAACCATGAAGCTGTCAACAAATGCTGTTAACGAAGTATCTAAGGGCAGAAATAGAGAATAGAAAAATGTTATATATTTAACAATAATAAAATGTCATTAAAGCATGTTTTACCTGTGATTGCTTGATGATGTCTTTTACTTGTTACACCTTTGCGACACCTTCAGCTGACAATTTGCTTTGTTCGCGACCGTAAATAGGGACAAGTTTATCCGCCGGAACTCGTATATTTTCTAAATGTGAAAATCCGGAACATTTATAATTATATAGCGTTTGTCCACGTACGTTCGTGCGTGTGCGTGTGTACGTTAGTAACAATTTTAATATTTTTCAATAACGTATGAACCGCTAGACATGAGGGAATATAGAGAATACCAGGTTAGTGTCTTTTGATATCAAGTTTTTCAGGTAAGGCTAAGAAACACGTAGGAATTCCGAGGCTTGCCGAGAAATTCCTACCGTTTCCGAGCCTTACCTGATACATTTTATATCAAAATACACTAATCTGGTATTCTCTATACAGTTGCCTGGTATTCTATTTATCAGGTAACGTTTTATGCTCGAAAAAGACCACGGAATTACTTGCTTACGTTGCGTCATTACAATGACGTCATTCGGTAATGTTATGCGATCAATCCGATCAATGGAACGTCAGTTTTCACTTCGTTGTAACCCGGATGTTTGTAGCAGGTCAATCTCATGTACAGCAATATGTTATCAGTCATTACGCATTCGGCCAATACAAGGCTCGTTACCTGGGCGCCGTTTCGCTATATAGCCTTCGTACGACTACAATGTGCATAAGTGCAACATTATGATAGTCTGTACATTTCACATTAACAAGGGTTTCTTGTAAACAATTATTGGATTTACATTCATAGAGCATATGCAGCCTATTCTCTATAAATGTAAATCGATCAATTTAAATTTTCAGACGATCCTAACTTTGCAATGACGAACATTTTAGTCGTACGAAGTTTAGTGAAACTGCCCCCTGATACATAGCGTTAACATGTTAGTATATGTACGTGCGTATGTTAGTAACACCTTTTACGTTTCAATAACGTAGGAACCGCTTCACCGATTTTGATACTATTTGGTCACAGTGCGTGTCTAGGGATGATGCTTTGTTTTCCATGCGACCCACGTCCGACCATCCACGGTCACGGTCACTGAGGACTTATGTTCACCTTGTTTATAAGGCAAATGCGTTAATGTTATTATTATTATTATTACATATATCAACCAAATTAAATGCACCATTATATTTGATCAGATATGCTGCAAACCCTAAGTTGATCCACTTTTGAAAGTCACAGACTTCGGAAAATATTAATAATTATTTGTGTTGTTGCCATAAGGACTGACTTTATAGAATATGACATTTTGTTTCAAATGTAGTAGAAGCACACATGTATGCATATCTATATAAAGTACTAGTATAGCTGATCCTGTTATTCTTAGAGTATATTATACAGAGCATTGAGTTGCCATTTTAGTTTGTACATGCTATCGGACAGTTTTACAACTTGGAGCGTTTGAAACGTACAGCCACTACTGTGGCAGCAAATCTAATAACATTAGGTGCAATACGTCCCAGATATATAGGACGACAAAGTCCTATACATATTATTTCAGCAGATTACACAAAAAGCTAGATATCTGAGCTTTTCTAACATCACTCACCAAATATACAATGGACACTTTGTCAATAAGTAAAATGTCAAACTGATGCACTCAGACGATCTATTATTAGAAGTACATCTGCCATAGGTAAAAAGCCGTATTTACTCGCATTGTAGGCAAGTAGACAGTATAGTGACACAATACACTCGGATAACTGCTTACAAGTCACTGAATTCGATACAGTATGTATGGTGATACAGGTATATGTCTACAGCACTGTGCATTTTTCTTTCTGTTATACAGTCTTACTGAATTCTAAAACATTTTAACAAAGGGTCAACAAACCCTTCAGATATATATAACCATTTGTATAATACTTTGATGAAAACAACGCATAGAACGTTGCAATCTATGTCTCCCCATCATGTTGTACCAACTTGTATTCATGTGTTTGGCATATGATTAGTGGTATGTGTCAGACGCAACACGAGGTAAAACTGGCCGATGGGTTGTACACACTAAGATGGTCGGTATGGCAACTGCATTTACTGTGTAGGATATAGTAAGAATAGAATGTTCACAAGTATGGTATGCATATATCCCATCACATTTACGAAGCAATTATGTATGAATCATTGGATGATCAAGGGCCCCATGGGTCCTTAAAAAAATAACCTATCAAGGTCCAAACAAAAAATAATCATACCAAGTGTGACATTAGTATATGTATGCATGGAGTCACAACATGAGCTGACACAACAATCCTAGAATGCGTAGAAGATCTGATCAGGGTTTACACTGTATGGCAGTCAGTCACGGGTATAGCATGGATATTGCAGTGTACAGTGAAACCTATCTAAACCGGATTCAGAGAAATGTTAGTTGTGCTTAAATTTGATAGGTTTCATATTGCGCTTCATCTCGGAATATAATGTATGTTCATTTATTTATTTTATTTTATTTATACATTATTTAACGAGGGTGACACAGTTGGCCAAGGCCAGTCTACCATGTGGCCCTCACAACATAATTACGTTAAAAAACCATGTGCACTTACAAGTATATACAAATACATGTAAGAACTTGAAGTAAATAATAACTATGAATTAACTGACATTCACTACGTTGGTCACACATGATCATGATCACAAAGCATCTACGCTTGTATTGTCATCTGCCTGTTTTACAGTGGAGCATATCCAAACCGGACACCCTGGGATCCTCCAAGGGTATCCAGTTTAGAGAGGTTCCACTGTATATCCGGTTTCGTCATCGTTCAGTGTGCCATCACCCCGCCAGTGACAGCTATTTATCCCGTCAACACAGTGCGTATGTGCCGTGAAACATTTTTGATATCCCGTCAATACGACCTAATCACTGCGTATGAATATGTGCGGTGGCTGTGTTTATGTTTTGCATTTTAAAGCCATTTGCAGGTGTTGACGGAATAAATAGAATAGTAGGTTAGTGCCATGAATGGGAAAAAATATCTGGCGCTGTACGGAAACGGGATGTGCTCGGCAGAGCCTCGCTCATCCCGTTTGCTGAGCCTTGCCATATATTTTTACCCATTCACGGCACTAACCTACTATTCTCCATATATACAACGGCAGGTGCAGATCCAGGCGGGGGCGTGTCCCTCTAAAATTGGTCGAGTTTAGGTTTTAATCCATTTTTTACGTGGAAAGATCTGATTATTTCCTTATTTCTTACCCAAAGTGTATGTTGTTTCCACTCAGTTGAACCGTTTCGTTGAGACAATGTGCATTGTTCATTATATGATGTGCAAACCCTCGTACAAAAGTAGATCTCGTGCATAAACAAGAGACAACGTAGCGCGCCTGGTGGTACGTGAACTGGGGATGAGCGGAGACTAATTAACTGTCAACATTATATTGTTCACAGGTGAGACTTAAAGTTAGTGCTACAGTATATTTTTATTTAGTGGCTGCATACACTTACATACGTGAGCAAACGGATAACATTGCTGGTCATACATTTTATTTTGCGCATCAGTTTTCTCTCACAAAAACGTCATTGTGTTAATAATTATGTCCGTTGAGGACCACTGTAGCAATGCGTATGTGAAATGTGTTCTCGTGACCCTGGGCTTAGCGGGGGCGGCACGAACTTGCATTTGTCATAGGGCGTTAGAGGACCCGCGAAGCAATGCGTGTGTAAAATGTGAAGCAGATCCGAGCAAGGAAACAGAAATTATAAGACATTTATCCGAGCTTTAAAGGTACATTTTAAGAGGAAACGCCACAATATGCGACACAAATATTATCATAAACTCACCTAACAAAGTGTGTATTAGCAAACCTATTAGGTCACTCACCACGAAGTAGAAAGGAAACAAATAACGCTTCAAACTCAAATTGGGTGCTACTCATAACCCTTATGTAATGCAATGTAATGTAATTAGACTTATGCACTCCGAACGTGTGTACTGATACCAGAGAAAGTATCGGGACACCGTATTCATGGTATTACAAAGATTAAAACTGATGTGAGTTTAGTGCTGACTGTTCAGTACTCCCACTCACATGTACATTCCTGCCGGTATATGACCTTGCTGCTGAACGGACGTAATACTCCAACCAATCGCCAGAGTCTGGTTAAAATATTTCAACCACAAACGGACCGACATCCCGCCTGGGGTCTAATGCGTTATCCATATGGCACGCCGTTTTACTATTTATTCAGAGTAAAATATATCGCTTTGAGTCAATAAGATATCTCTTTCAATCAACAAGATATCTCTTTCAGACAAACATATATCTATTTCAGTCAATAACATATCTAGTATATGAACAAGATATCTTTATAAGTAACATATATCTTCCTCAGTAAAAGAGATATCTTATTGACGGAAGAAGATATCTTATTTACTGAAAGAGATATCTTGTTGACTCAAAGAGATATCTATTTCATAATACTAGATATCTACTTCTCGGAAAGAGATATCTGTTTGAAAAATAATATAAGAGATATATATTTGGCTCATTGAGATATCTTATTGAAGGAAAGAGATATATTTTATTGTGAAGTAGATATCTAGTATTTCAAAAGAGATATATATCTAAGAATTTAATAAAGATATCACTTTGACTCAACAAGATATCTATTTGACAGTTCAAGATATCTCTTTAAGTCAACAATATATCTAGTTTGATGAAAGAGATATCTATTTGAAGCCTTTCATAATATATCTGTTTCGTTTCATTTTTTAATTGTATAAATGATTTTTCCCTACCAGGAAAATATTTCCACCATCCCGCTGATGGACCACAAAATCAACTTATTTATTTACTATTTTCTGATTGGACAATACTTATATGACTTGCAGGGAGCAACAGTTACTGTTAAGTAGTCGATCAAACAGATATCTATATGAAACATTCAAATATATATCTAATTCATTTAACAAGATATCTCTTTCCCCATAGAAGATATCTGTTTCATACAACAATATATCTGTTTGTCTATATAAGATATCTTATTCATAGAACCTAAACCAGATATATCGTTCTGTCAAAGAGATATCATATTGACTGAAAGAGAAATCTTATTGACTGAAAGAGATATCTGTAACTCTGAAACATATATCTATGTTGTTATTAGCATATATATATCTATTTCAGAGTTACATATATCTCTTTGAGTCAATAATATATATCTTTCATTCAAGAAGATATCTCTTTCAATCAACAATATATCTCTTTCTGACAAACAGATATCTTATTGACTGAAATAGATATCTGTTTGTCAGAAAGAGATATCTTGTTGATTGACTCAAAGAGATATCTTTTACTCTGAATAAATAGTAAAACGGCGTGCCATATATCCACGCCATGCAAATGACCACATAATTCCCGATGTTTCAAACATGTACTGTTGCCCTCATTATAATTGAGTGGGTCAGTGGAAGAAGGGGGTTAGCCCCAATTTTCACCGACCCACTCAATTTGGACCAACTGAAGGTGATGGTGTAACTTGACGGGCCAACACATTGCCGCCTTTTGGAAGGAATAAATCTACAAATCTGTCAAAGAAACCGTTCCTCCCAAGAGGCGTCATTGGGTAAATCCGCTAATTTACATCACACACCCAATAGAAACTTATGTTCTGACCGAAAATGTATTACGGTCATTTCTATTAACTTTTCAATCAGCATTGAGCACCGGTTACCAACAAGCACACCATACTGATTAGTACATGCAATACATTTTCTAATGCACTCTATAAATATCACGCAATCTGATTGGCTGATGGTCATACATTACAGGTATATCATTGTTGATGAACGGTCGCAAATTATTTCAATATGTATTCCTACGTCAGTAGTAAAGGAGTGCATTAGAAATAGGTTAACCGCATTGTAATTTTGAAATTTGCGGCGTATATCAGAAAATTGTATGTCGGAAAACATGTTTAATGGCTCCGCTAGCGCGTCGCCATTAAACAGATTTTCCGACCTATTATTTTCTGATATACGCCACAAATTTCAAAATTACAATACAGTTAACCATATAGTATGTTCGAAAAAGCGGGCATTATATATAATGTTACACTGTAGCTAAACACGGATTATTGTTTTGCCCAACACCATCTAATTTCAAGTGTGCTATAATCATGATAATCAACTTAAATTGCCATCATTCCATCGCCGTGTTTATCCCTTACTACGCTGAATTAAATGTTGTCGTCTGCTGGAAATGTTTTATTTTCAATATTTCTCGACAAAAACCTGGTTCTGTCAAAACCATTTTTTTTTTTAAGAATTAAAGCAAAAATGAAAAACAGCAGACGATAATTTCCGTCAACAGCGTAGGAAGGGTTAACCCTTTCAACCATACCACGCCGTATATCCAACATTGCTAGCACTGCAGATCAAGAGTAGCCGGCTTGTAGCGAGCCGTCTCATCAGGATTTGTATTGCTTGCCACTATTTTGAAAATTTTGAAACAATACCCCTTTATCTATTAATGGAATAGTCCGAAGAAATTATCATGGAACAAACGGTGCCATACATTTAGGAATTAAAGGGTTAAATATATTCGGTCCACGCGACCAACTTTATTATAACTAGACGACCAACCCGCTATTGACGACCATATTCACTAGGATCATCATCGCAAATTCTCCTATACGACACCGGTAGTAGGCTGTAAATAACTACACTACCCCTGCGCTAATATTGCCAATGTCTGTCTAGTTATTTCTAAATACTTGACTAGTGTGTTTGAAACCAGGGATCATACAAACATGACATCGTAAATCTGAATCTATATTGTTGTCAAAACCCGTATTCGAATGCGTGCGATAATCTACACAGGCAATGGATTTTATTGATAGTCAAAGACACAAGAACATTTTAAGAACATGGACGGGAAAAATGGCAATCAACACATAATAGGAATACTGTATAAGCTATATTTTCTGTGTAACCTATAGTTCCTGTATTTTAAAGAACATATTACTTGGAAGGGAATGCTCAGTATGTTTCCTGGCGCCCATTTCCTTTCAAACCGATTGCAAACTGCACTAAGACCTCTTCCATTGACCTCAGTCACGTATGTAGTTCGTGATGGCATCATTTCCAGAACCTCGTATGTTATGTACTCCTGACAATATCTCTAGGCTATGCATGTGTAGAAATACATGTTCTTAACACTGTTTCGCTTGAATGCCCCTTATGCGATAGCAAGTGGGGGCATATTGCGTTGCTCTTGAAGTTACGTACGTCCATCCAACAGTACGTCCGTCCGTTCGTCAGTCGTGTAAATTTACGTCGAAAAGTAAAAGAGTTTGTGAATTTCTCCAGTTAGAGTCCAGTACGGGGGCATATCCATGTTTTACAATGTTCATGATGTCTAGTTGAATCTTCTATTTATATTGCAATATTCGGTAATAATGCCTTACTAAATCTGTCTGCACCCACTACGGGGCGCCATGCAGGGCAGGTTAATTATGTGTACAAAATTGAGTTTTGTAACACTAAAAATCACAAAATTCAATTCTGTGTCACAAAATTCAATTCTGTCAATTCTGTGTCACAAAATTCAATTCTGTGTCACAAAATTGAATTCTGTGTCACAAAATTCAATTTTGTGAAGACAGAATTCATTTTTGTCCACAAAAATTAGTTGCGTATGTCATCTCTACGTTGATTGGTTGAGATCGGTCTTAGTCCATTTTACTAGATGGTGGAGTACACTTGCAGGTTTAAATATTTCAATGCGAAAATATAACCCAATATATCAATATTATACTTCTTTATGGACAGTTATTTTGGTTATATTATGATTACAAATGAGTGGTCACACCATATAAGCATATACTTTGAAGGAGAAATAAGAAAAAATATTCAGAATTTTCCCTCAATTATGTAAACAGGGTCAAACATAAAGTAGCCGGGACATAGCTAGACCTGAGAGCATGCCCATATATAGAGAATACCAGGCTAGTGTATTTTGATATCAAGTTTATCAGGCAAGACTAGGAAACGCGTAGGAATTCCGAGGCTTGCCGAAGAATCCTACCGTTTCCGAGCCGAGCCTGATAAACTGATATTAAAATACACTAGCCTGGTATTCTATTTATCAGGTAACGTTTTATGCTCGAAAATGACATTAGATGGCGTCGTATTCTAACAGTAGATCTAACCTTGTGAAACAAATGGTATTGGATCTGTGTCTACTAGTTGCGAAGTTACGTGTTCGCAACTATGTCTACATGCAATTATTTACAGTATACACCATCTTAGTACATGTATCCATGGTATCTACACAAATACTACAAATGGTTTCCTCAAATGGCCCAATACACACATTCTGTTTATAAACACAGACAGCAGTCAGAACACAGGCCACAGCGCATGTATTATTGATTTAAACTGGGGCAAATGTACTTTGCGATACACACTAAATGACGTCAGTACTCGCGGGAGATCTACATGTACATGAATTATGTGTACAATTATAACGCAAATGAGTTTAAATACGAATGGGTTTGTCAACGTTTGACTGTTTGGAGATAGTTGAAGCAAAATGGCAGAATGAGAAATGAATCATCGGCAGAATGAGAAATAAATCATCGACATTGAATGTGTAGGTCGGCGACCGTGACCCATTTCTCCAGTGCAGTTTCTGACCAATGGTAGTCCTTCTTACATGCGTGTGCAGAATTGACAGAATTGAATTTTGTGACACAGAATTGAATTCTGTGTCACAGAATTGAATTTTGTGGACAGAATTGAATTCTGTGGCACAGAATTGAATTTTGTGACACAGAATTGAATTCTGTGACACAAAAGTGAATTTTGTGACACAGAATTGAATTTTGTGGCACAAAAATGAATTTTGTTGACAAAATTGAGCCATGTCCCACTTGGCGCCCCGTACCCACATCTAGCCACGTTTAGATATACATGTACATGTACATTACTATTGTTTGAAGACGTTTTCATGAAAACACTATCTCAACCAAACAAACATGACAATGATATATGCCATCGGTGCTGTTCACGTGTGAAGTACCTTGCACTTACCCACGTATTGTAACTTTCTTAACCTGAATCAAAATGTGGAACAATAACGAAAATAGGTATTGGAAATTGACGTGTTTAGAGAATATGGACAGAAATGTTCAAAGTCCCTCAAGTGAAGCAAGGTGCACATCATATAGACCCTGCTTTGTCTGCGCAGTCGCGCCGATTTATCCGGGTGTATGGTGTCGCATTTGTCGCGTTATTTTCTGGAAAAGTGTACTACCGAAGACTAACGAAGACTAAGGAAACTCTTCATATGCCGAGGACCGCCCTAGTGAAACACATCGGCTCATGAACAACACCATTGCAGGTACGTATGCCGTACTTATTTATATTTAGTTATATTATGACAACCGCGAGTTGATACATGTACATACTGCCATAATTATACACATTTACTCAAATCTATGTTTTCGACACCAATACATTTAAAATAACTAAATCTGCACCCATCGCGAAAACATTGCATCGTCGGCTGACAAGTGACATTACGGCGAGAACGATCAGCATATACCCGGATCGATATATGGTGTCACATTTGTCGCGTTGTTTTCTGGAAAAGTGTACTACGATGTCTTAACCATTGATGGTCCACTCTCCAATCCGGATATCCCGGGGACCTCCAAAGTGGAACACATCCACTGATACACAACATAATTGCAGGTAAGTATGACTTACTTATATTTATGCCCCCTATGCGATATCAAGGAGGGCATATTGCTTTGCCTTTGAAGCTTGTCCGTCCGTACGTCCGTTCGTCTGTAAATCTGTCCGTGGTCATTGAAGTCGAAGGGTCTGTAAGCATTTCTCCATCATGCCATAACGTCAACAACACTTGACAGATGATTTTAATATGGGGACACTTAAGACACCTAACACATTTATGCCACCATTAACATCGTCACAACTATAATGAACCGTCGGCTGACAAATGACGTTATGATCTGGGCCTATGCTGCGACGTCTTTCAGTTACTGAAGTACCTTCTTCGCGTAGGCAAAGCTGTTTAACCATACGCTGGATTGCCTTCAATCATTATCATTAGCCAATACTGTGTTCCATACAGCCAGTCAATCCCTACTTGTGGACACGTAACTGTAACTGTGGAATCTCTCTTAGTGAGGCAACATGGGGAAATCCCCGGATGTTCGCCGAGAGAGCTTCCACTGCTGTGTCTTTTTATAACTGCAAAATACCGAACCGTGTCGTATAATTCTGCTTTCCCGAAATTATAGTGGAATCTCTCGAAACCGGACACCCAACGAGAAACCGTAAGTATACATAATGTCAACTCGCTCGTCAGACCACGTATCAAAATGCGAGGACATAACCACTAAAGAATATGCTGTTATAATTCCAGCACAAAAATATTTACACAATTCCCTAACATTTGATTGGTCCGTAGCAAGTCTCTGTCCAAAATGTATATCCCAGTAAACTCCCACGCCGAACTACTTTCCGTAACCGTGAGGCGCAGTTAAAATAATTCTTAAGAAAACGGAAAATAAACACATTTTCTTGATGAATTTACTTCAAATGCTGGAATAATAAGGAATGTATGGCCTTTTTGTGGAATTTGTCGGGGATATAAACTTGGAAAAGTCGCGAGAATACTGGACGAGGCCTTCCGGCCTTCGTCCAGTATTCCCGCGACTTTTCCAAGTTTATACCCCGATAAATTCCACAAAAATGCCATTCATTCCTATAATAGTGAGAAAACATACATGTACACAGCAGATGTCTCATCTAGAAGGATGCAGAAAACATAAAAGACAGATGGAATAATAAAAGACACCCTTATATAGTCAGTGTCAGAAAGTGAAAAAAAAAAAAGCATTTGCTGACATTGTTGCTATAGTCTTGAATGTTGAGTTTATTTTTCATTCAGAGACGGAGTGAAACAATAAACAAATTGGTACCATTACTTTCCGTCACTATTTTGGCCGTCATCTTCAATTCAAATTGGCCACCATTATTGCCAATAATGATGCATAGGTGTGGGTTTTTGCTAGATAATTGTTATGATTATGGTTAGATTTGTCAATTATACATTTTTCGATTGTCTATGGAAACAGATATCAGAAAATATATTTTTCTATGTTGTTCAATTTATAGAGAGCCGCCATCTTGGATTTCAAAATGGCCATCCAATCCAAACTATATCACTGTTCACTATTGTGACAAGGACTAATTTTTCAACACCATTCTACTTAACAATAATTATTAACAGTGTGTTATAAAGCTAGCAACGAGTAGTGCTTAGAGAGGATCTTATAGTGTGTCAAAATGGCCGCCAAGATAAGCATAGTTTGGTACTATTGTTATCATATTTGTCCATGACTACCAGCACAAACACTGTTTATGTTATTATCAGTATTATATATGCAATATATTACTAAGTCACAAACATATTAAATTTGAATGCCTCAAATGTCTTTATTTAGTTGTTCTGCATATTTAAATGATGCACTTGAAACAACATCAAAATGATGTTTCAAGTGCGTATATATGTGTCATCAATCAATTATATCAATAAATAAGAAATCCAATATGGCCCCCAAAATATCATCATATGACAGTATCATAGTGCAAATGAAAGAAAACATATATAATATACCTAATATGGCCGTCTGCGGCCAATATTCAACATTTTCACCACTGTTGTGTTCGTTGAATAATAAGCTCTTCAATGTCTTAAAGATCGAGTACATTAGCAAAATATTCATTTATATCATAGTGTTCACGGCCTGTCAACAGCTAAGGTCATTTGAGGCTGGGTTACCGGGATAAAATCACATATTCCACGTATACACATAGAGGGGTCCCAAATATGTATAGGAAAATATATACATGTATTCAATTCTGAAATTAACAATAATCTGCTGCCATGTCCTCTCCATACCAGCACCAGACACAAACCCTAAAAGTAAAACATGTAGGATTAGTACTAATCCTACTACATTTATAATGGGTATAATTTAACTGTGAAGTAACAAGAAAGCCAAAAAACTGAAACCAGCGATAGTGGGATTCCGGATGAGACACGTCGTTAAATTACCCTTCACATGCTCCCAACATACAACATAACAACCTGTAAATATTCGGTATATGTATGGTCTTCTATATTCTAAGTGCTATATTGCTCCCTTGGTTATAATGGAATATGCACAGGTTGGACTTATAAACTAACCAAGTCCCAATACTTCATCACCGGTGCATTTCTAGATTTACTTGGTCTCGTTTTCAAGATCCCAATTTCAGTCAACTAATTCCCCAATTGTATCCCTCAACGGTACCGGACACACGTTTGGGGAAGGGTACAGGCACCGCTGGGGAGGTACTAATTAACAAATCAAAAGCTACAAAGACCCTCACATCGACTCTCTCTCAACTTCTCTCCCGTAATCTTACATTGTACACGTCCAGTGTCTAGATAGTCAAGCCATGTATGTGGGCATGTGTTAGTGTCTAAGTGTGGACGGTTGTGTTAACTCTTACCTCACAGTCTTTGGGCAAAATACAATATGTGGTTTGACGACACCAATGGTACAGTTATTCAGGCCTCCTCACAAAAACTACTATCGAAAAAACTAATCACAAAAGAGGAAATAATTCCACTTCTGACACCATTGTCAAGGACATTACCAAGATCAGTGAATGATCGAGACACATTGTCTATCCTATTAGTGTGTGGATCAAGTCTAGTTCAAATGGTATAACGTTGTGGCAAGTATACATTGCCCCGACCAATGCAAATGGATAATAATTTTCGACTTACATTTTTCCAATTTTGGCTTGTAAGTCGTAAAACCTTTAAACCGTACTAGCTACAGACCTGAAACTTGGTATGTATCTTCCTTATGATGAGTATATGCGCAACGTTTATTTCCCCGGGTAATGGATTATCTCCCCTTTTCGACTTAGAATTTGGCAATTTTGCCTTGTAAGTCGTAAATCTTTAAACCCTAATAGCTACAAATCTGAAACTTGGTATGTAGTTTCCTTATGATAAGTAGATGCGCAAAGTGTATTTCGATTTTCGATTCGACCCCCGGGTCTTGGATTAGCTCCCCATTTTCGACTTAGAATGTGTCAAGTTTGTCTTGTAACTAGTAAAACATTTAAACCGTAATAGCTACAGACATGGAACTTGGTATGTAGCTTCCTTATGATGAGTTGATGTGCAAAATTTATTTTGCTTTTTTATTCAACCCCTGGGTTATCGATTATCTCCCAATTGGACTTGGAATTTTGTCTCGTTTACTATCAAAGTGATATGTGGGGCATCCGTGCATATTTTCTACTTTACAATATAATACATGGGGGACAAACATGAATACATGATACATTGATATGCGAACACCAATGTACGATATAGCTTTACTATTCAACTGCAAGCCAATGGACGGTTAAACTCTAATGCAACGTAACTTCACGTATGGTATATCAATTGTCCCAATGTGGACAATATATTGGTGTACACGTGTCTTGTTGGGGGGGGGGGGGATGGGTGGGTGGGGAGTGATAGTAGACACAACACATCACATCACTGGTTGGTCCGCAATATGAACACGTCCTAATATGTTATTTTATATCGCCTACAATCAAGTCCGACCAACATATGACAGCCTCCCTCTTGCATCCGCAGTCACTGATCCACAACAATTTCAGAAAGCTTTGCTAACGCAACTCCTAAAGGTAGCATACCTGGATGCATTGAATACCCAACATTCATTGTCTGGCAGGCTGCCACATCGCATTCAGCGCCGCATTCAGCCTACCTAGACATAGCACTATGGCTTTACTACCGTAACCACAGGCAATGTTGAATATCCACCACTTGAATTCATGTAGTATAAATCTATACAGATTGAGTTGAATACAATGGAATTATTTTAGTAGCCCTGTGACCGTAACCGTTACATTCTATAGCATATCAAAGTAAATAATAAATGATAAAAGTCAGATAATGAAAAATAGAAGTTAAACATGATATAGAGACATAGCATGTTAGTCTATCTCGTACCCAGTTTGATTCGGATCCAACATTTGTGATAGTAGACACAACACATCACATCACTGGTTGGTCCGCAATATGAACACGTCCTAATATGTTATTTTATATCGCCTACAATCAAGTCCGACCAACATATGGCAGCCTCCCTCTTGCATCCGCAGTCACTGATCCACAACAATTTCAGAAAGCTTTGCTAACGCAACTCCTAAAGGTAGCATACCTGGATGCATTGAATACCCAACATTCATTGTGGCAGGCTGCCACATGATTCAGGCCGCGGAGGCTGCCACATCGCATTCAGCGCCGCATTCAGCCTACCTAGACATAGCACTATGGCTTTACTACCGTAACCACAGGCAATGTTGAATATCCACCACTTGAATTCATGACATGTAGTATAAATCTATACAGATTGAGTTGAATACAATGGAATTATTTTAGTAGCCCTGTGACCGTAACCGTTACATTCTATACCATATCAAAGTAAATAATAAATGATAAAAGTCAGATAATGAAAAATAGAAGTTAAACATGATATAGAGACATAGCATGTTAGTCTATCTCGTACCCAGTTTGATTCGGATCCAACATTTGTACCAGGGATTTCCCTGACCCCTGTTTTCTGCATCCCTGATTCTGGAAGTCGGCGTGACGTATCACTAGTCACGTAACCCGATATGTTTGGGGGTAAGTCGATACATTTTGCTCTAAAATTTCTGCATTCCTGATTCTGGAAGTCGGTGTGACGTATCACTAGTCACGTAACCCGATATGTTTGGGGGTAAGTCGATACATTTTGCTCTAAAATAGTAGTGATAGTGGAAACAACACATCACTGGTTGGTCCGCAATATGAACACGTCCTAAAATGTTATTTTATATCGCCTACAATCAAGTCCGACCAACATATGGCAGACTCCCTCTTGCATCCGCAGTCACTGATCCACAACAATTTCAGAAAGCTTTGCTAACGCAGCTCCTAAAGGTAGCATGACTGGATGCAATGAATACCCAACATTCATTGTCTGGCAGGCTGCCACATCGCATTCAGCGCCGCATTCAGCCTACCTAGACCTAGCACTATGGCTTTACTACGTACCGTAACCGTTACATGTATTCTATAGCATATCATTATCAAAGTAAATAATAAATGATAAAAGTCAGATAATGAAATATAGAAGTTAAACATGATATAGAGACATAGCATGTTAGTCTATCTCGTACCCAGTTTGATTCGGATCCAACATTTGTACCAGGGATTTCCCTGACCCCTGTTTTCTGCATCCCTGATTCTGGAAGTCGGCGCGACGTATCACTAGTCACGTAACC
Source organism: Conchocele bisecta (assembly GCA_029237695.1). NCBI lineage: Eukaryota > Metazoa > Mollusca > Bivalvia > Lucinida > Thyasiridae > Conchocele > Conchocele bisecta. The sequence continues at coordinate 132,525,298 of CM055267.1, forward strand.
CGATATGTTTGGGGGGTAAGTCGATACATTTTGCTCTAAAATTTCTGGATCCCCGATTCTGGAAGTCGGCGTGACGTATCACTAGTCACGTAACAGATATGTTTGGGGGTAAGTCGATACATTTTGCTCTAAAATACATAATTTTTATGCCAGAATATTTCGCATTTTAGAACGACGAAAATACTAAATGGTGATAAGAATATTTTTTAATGACCATTTAACATTATCAATCTGCATTGAAATTTGATTTAGCGATTGGAATTTAGTTGTTTGAAGCGTTCACAAATGATTAAATTATGTAGGAAACGGGTCAGATTCCCCCCTGCGCTCCTCGACAGGGGAGATAAGTATAGCCTGCAGGTGCGCGAAATTGACAAAGTCTGACTTCCAGAATGCATTTTATTGGCCAAGGACCCACACTGACAATTGACATTGCCTCCCGTGGACCCTCAAAACTTCAAATGAATCGTCTTCAAAAGTTTACAGCATTTTTACACTTTTGGGAGAACCCGTGTCAGCGTGTGACTGTTCTTTATTATACTATATTATATCTTTATTTATGTACCTCTGTAGTCCATGGCTATTTATAAACTGCATTCATTAAAGGTACATGTCCACTCAGTAGACACAAAATGTTCTTTATATCGGAAAGTAGACACAAAATGTTCTTTATATCGGACAGATCATCTGAGACATTTTCTGGCAAAATAAACATTCATTCACCATTACCCCACGTATTGATTGGCATTATTATACATTTTATATCAGACGTAAATTTGCGTCTGATATAAAATGTATAATAATGCCAATTAATACAGTTGCACTATATTGTTACATCACGCTACACAGTAAAAATGTGCGGAATAGCATTTACACTTCGCGCCCTAAAATATAGAAAAAACCTGCAGGGCGTTGACGTTCATACTTCGCTATATTGTTATCTCATTGAGAGACAATTCTACAATATGACGCAAAAATATTATCATAAACTTGGTTTAAGCAATATTTATTTCAAATTATGGCAATTGAGAACAGCTAGGAGTAGAAAACAAGCTTTTACACTTATGTGAATTCTTCTCTACCAATTCAGGGCTGTACAAATTGATTTTTTAGCCACTTGTCCCGGACCAGTGACTTGAAAAAAGTGACTTGCCCTGACTTGTCCTGGAAAATATAATTTTCAGGGAAATTAATTTTGAATAAGAGTGCAGCAAGTCACAAAATACGCCCGTCGAATATGGGCCAGACAGCGAAGATGTAGAAATGTGAAGCTGTGACCAAGGCAAGAAACATTAATGAGAATTTGAAAGTCTATAGCATTATTTCTTCATCTCGTTGTGCTAAACATGTATACTAATTTAGGCAGAGATAGAAAAGTAGAGTGTAAAGTAGAAATGATAGGGAATTGGATACAATAATGTAGAAAAAATGGCTAAGTTAAAAAGGTGATATATATTTGTTAAAAAAAAAAATTTCGGCATAAAAACACGAAGGTGCACATCTTCAATATGTGTAGAAGACGTGTGTATAATTTCAGAACGATCGACTGAACAGTTTCGGAGGAGTTGTGTACACAAAGTCTGTACCGTATATAGAATTGTATAGAAAAATGTAGAAAAAATGGCTAAGTTAAAAAGGTGATATTTTTGTTAAAAAATGTTTTTTCGGCATAAAAACACCAAGGTGCACATCTTCAATATGTGTAGAAGACGTGTGTATAGTTTAAAATCGATCGACTGAACGGTTTCGGAGGAGTTGTGTACACGAACTATGCACTTTTTCTGTCAGCTGCCCGCCCGCCCGGCGGTAAAACATAATACGTACTATTTTTTAACAAGAGTTGTCAGAAGACAACGAAGCTCGCCTGTTGGCAGCCTTCATTCAAACTTGTCACAAATAAAAAACATGAATATTATATAACTTGATCTTGGGATAAGGGGTGTGCGGTGGACCTTGACATTGAGGTCAGTGGTGGAAGATGGATCGTGGATTAGATATAGCATGATATAGCATAATTTTTATTAAGATGAATGCATGTATGAAATATCAATGCGCTCCCTGAAATGAGAAGGAAAACAGAAGTTATAAAAAGACATTTACTCCAACGTTAAGTTTATGATGTTGATCTTGGGGAACGGGGTGGGGTGGGTCATGGATTTGCTGTAGCACAATAGAGGATCATCGGATGAATGCATGTATGAAATATGAAAGCGTTCAAAGTGTAAAGAAACAGACGTTACACAACATTTACCCCAATGTAAAGTTTATGAACATGCTAAGTATGTGACCTTGGGGTAAGGGTTGGGTGGTGGGTTGTGGATTTGCTACAGCATGATAGAGGGTCATCTGAGGAATGTATGAAATAGCAAGGCGTTCCATGAAAGGAAACAGACATTTACCCCAACATTAAGTTTATGAATGTACTAAGTTTGTGACCTTGGGGTAAGGGATGGGCGGTGGGTCATGGATTTGCTATAGCATGATTTGCTATAGCATAATGCATATTTGCTATAGCATGATTTGCTATAGCATAATGCATATTTGAAATATCAAGGCGTTCCATGAAAGGAAACAGATGTTATAATACATTTACCCCAACATTAAGTTTATGAATGTGCTAAGATTGTGACCTTGACCTTGGGGAAATGGGTGGGCGGTGAGTCATGAATTTGCTATAGAGTATCAGCAGATGAATGCATGTATGAAATATGAAGGCGTTCCCTGTAAATAAACAGAAGTTACACAACATTTACCCCAACGTTAACTTTATGAACATGCTAAGAGATGACCTTGGCCTTGGGGTAATGATTGGGTTGGTGGTGGGTCATGGATTTCCTATAGTGCGATAGAGTATCATCAGATGAATGCATGTATGAAATATCAAGGCGTTCCATGAAAGGAAACAGATGTTATAAGACATTTACCCCAACGTTAAGATTATAAATGTGCTAAGTTTGTGACCTTGACCTTGCGGTAAGGGCTGGGTGGTGGGTCATGGATTTGCTACAGCATGATACAGGGTCATCTGAGGAATACATGTATGAAATAACAAGGTGTTCCATGAAAGGAAACAGAAGTTATAAGACATTTACCCCAACGTTAAGTTTATGAATGTGCCAAGTTTGTAACCTTGACCTTGGGGTAACAGCTGGGTGGTGGGTCATGGATTTGCTACAGCATGATACAGGGTCATCTGAGGAATGCATGTATGAAATAACAAGGTGTTCCATGAAAGGAAACAGAAGTTATCAGACATTTATCCAACGTTAAGTTTATGAATGTGCCAAGTTTATGACCTTGACCTTGGGGTAAGGGCTGGGTGGTGGGTCATGGATTTGCTACAGCATGATAGAGGGTCATCTGAGGAATGCATGTATGAAATAACAATGCGTTCCATGTAAGGAAACAGAAGTTATAAGACATTTACACCAATGTTAAGTTTATGAATGTGCTAAGTTTGTGACCTTGAGGTAAGGGATGGCCGCTGGGTCATGGATTTGCTATAGCATGATAGATTATCATCAGATGAATGCATGTATGAAATATCAAGGCGTTCCATGAAAGGAAACAGATGTTATAAAACATTTACCCCAACGTTAAGTTTATGAATGTGCTAAGTTTGTGACCTTGGGGTAAGGGCTGGGTGGTGGGTCATGGATTTGCTACAGCATGGTACAGGGTCATCTGAGGAATGAATGTATGAAATAACAAGGTGTTCCATGAAAGGAAACACAAGTTAGAAGACAATTACCCCAACGTTAAGTTTATGAATGTGCCAAGTTTGTGACCTTGACCTTGAGGTAAGGGCTGGGTGGTGGGTCATGGATTTGCTACAGCATGATAGAGGGTCATCTGAGGAATGCACGTATGAAATAACAAGGTGTTCCATGAAAGGAAACAGAAGTTATAAGACAGTTACCCAACGTTAAGTTTATGAATGTGCCAAGTTTGTGACCTTGGCCTTGGGGTAAGGGCTGGGTGGTGGGTCGTGGATTTTGCTACAGCATGATACAGGGTCATCTGAGGAATGCATGTGAAATAACAAGGTGTTCCGTGAAAGGAAACAGAAGTTATAAGACATTTACCCAACGTTAAGTTTATGAATGTGCCAAGTTTGTGACCTTGACTTGGGGTAAGGGTGGCTGGTGGTGGGTCATGGATTTGCTACAGCATGATAGAGGGTCATCTGAGGAATGCCATGTATGAAATAACAAGGTGTTCCGTGAAAGGAAACAGAAGTTATAAGACATTACCCAACGTTAAGTTTATGAATGTTCCAAGTTTGTGACCTTGACCTTGGAGTAAGGGCTGGGTGGTGGGTCATGGATTTGCTACAGCATGATAGAGGGTCATCTGAGGAATGCATGTATGAAATAACAAGGTGTTCCATGAAAGGAAACAGAAGTTATAAGACATTTACCCAACGTTAAGTTTATGAATGTGCCAAGTTTGTGACTTTGACCTTGGGGTAAGGGCTGGGTGGTGGGTCATGGATTTGCTATAGCATGATACAGGGTCATCTGAGGAATGCATGTAGGAAATTACAAGGTTTTACATGAAAGGAAACTGAAGTTATAAGACATTTACCCAACGTTAAGTTTATGACTGACCAATTTGTGACCTTCACCTTGGGGTAAGGGTTGGGTGGTCGGTCCTGGATTTGCTACAGCATGATAGAGGGTCATCTGAGGAATGCATGTATGCAGACGCCGACGACGCTGGGGGTATGACATAAGCTCTTCTGCACTTTGTGCAGGCGAGCTAAAAACGGTCGTATAAAAAGTGACATGTCCTCGTAAGATTTCTTATATGAAACTGTCCCAAAAAAAAAACTATTATCATAGTTGTTAAAGATAATACAATTGAGCACTTGGCACATATACATATTATATTAAATATCTATAATAATATTATTAATACATATTTATTATTGTGGTCTTTTGTCACTGTGCCACCGCGGACATAACAATGTTGCGACGAGTGCATACTCAAAACACATTTATCGACAATAATAAAACAAAAATCGTTTCCTAAAATAATGAGAATCATCTCGCGTTTTCGCGATCTCGCCTTCCGCTTTTGAAAAATTCGGATTAGTTTTGCTCTTGCATGTGCGGCGTGTTTGCAAAACGCGAGATTGAATATGATAGAATTTCGCGTTTTAGTCTCGAAAGCTCGAAAACGCGAGGTTGTCACATGTCCCTAATAGGACACGTAAACATTGTCTTAGGAGACGATTCTCATGTGCTGCAAAAACATGTTAACATTTTTATTAAGAAATTGAACAAATGTGGACAAACATCTATATTTCTTGACTACAAAAACATAATTTGACAAAAAGGTCAAGATCTCATACTTAGTCTCTTTACAAAACTTAACATCAGAGAAATCGGTTATAACTTCTATTTCCTTGCTCGGATCTGCTTCACATTCACGTTCGTACCGCCCCCGCTAAGCCCAGAGTCAAGGTCACAAGCCCACACACTTGGCAAATTTACATATTTAGGGGTACCTGGGCCCACGCAGGGGTATTCCGTAAGCCTCGCTTACTGACCAATCTAGTTCTAAGTACATATGGTCGCTCGTTAGGAGCATTTATTTCCTGTTTATAAGGTATGGGTTGTGGCCTAGGGCTTAGAACACCGACTTCCAATCTGGAGGTTGTGGGTTCAAACATCACCTTGGGAATCAAACATACCTTCATAGTATGTCCATCCCATTCAATTTTTAAGAACCTTAAATTCCATTTCCACCCCGTGAAGGAACATGCATTTATTTCTCTAAAGTTAGGTGTCTTGGGCTGTCGACGCAGTGAGACGAAAACGTTAACATACATAAAATAAATCAATAACCATCAATCGCCGCAGAATATTTTCGCTAATTACTTTCAAATTCGATTAAATTAATATAATCAGGGTCGCTGTAGATTGCTATATCACTTTCTTGCTATACACATGTACCAGGCCCGTAGCCAGACCTGTTTGAAGGTGGGGTCGTTTCAAAGGTATCTAGGGGGGGGTCCGGGGGCATGCCCCCCTCCCCCCCCCCCCCCCCCCCCTCCCCCCCCCCCCCCCCCCGGGAAATTTGAAATATAGGTGGTCTGAAACGCAATTTCCTGCATTCTCCGCACCGGCTGAGCTTCTAACTGTGACCTTCCATACCCGATTTTTTTTGATTTTTTTTTTGCTTAAAAAGTGGACCTCGAGGCTGGGCAGGGGGGTCGTCCGACCGCCCCGACCCCGCCCCCCCCCCCCCCCCCTCCCTGGATACGGGCCTGGGTACTGTGTAACACAGTAGCTGCGAATCGCGGCCGCAGCGTTATCGATCAATAAAGTGGTCAGTTTTGGGATTAAGTTTATGACAGTCCGGTTCCAAAAAACGGGCTTGTGGCGGGACGTTCTAACAGAAAATAGTGACTTGCCCGGGACTAAATTCCAGCATAGAGGCACTTGCCCGAGATTAAAACGGACTTGTCCCGGGCATCGGGCGTTCCAATTTGTACAGTCCATAAACTTACATAATTAAGTGTGTATTAGCAAAATTCCTAGGTCACACTCAAAGTAGGAAAGTAAACAAAGAACGCTTCAAACGCACATTTCGAAAGACTACTCTGTCATAACTCTTATGTAATGCAGAGTAATGAAAAGGAATTAGAGTTATGTACTCGGAACTAGTTCTTGCCCTGTCCGTCCGCCTGTCGGTAGACAATTTTCATTGTCCGGCAAACTACTTCTACAGTTTTGGGCTGATTCCTTTCATACTCCGTTTACATCCCAACTGGCAAGTGCAGGAGTGTGTAACGTCAAAAATTTTGTTGTCGCACCAATCAATCCGCAGTTATGCCCCTTTTTTGACTCTGAAAATATTTTGTTGTTCCTTTATGAACTACAGTTTTTGCCGATACTCTTCATACTTGGTATACATCCCAACCATCAAGTGCAGGAGTGCATAACGTAACAAGTTTTGCTGTCCTACATATCCATCTGCAGCAGTTATGCCCCTTTTATCGAAGATATATTTTTCTTTAATCACTCACTTCATGGTTGTTGTTGTGTTCATGAATGCTCAACAACGGCGGCATTTTCTTTTACAAACATTTTTCTAGTTCGTAAATTACTTTTTTGTTTCGCGCGTACATCAACATACAATTTTAAAACCCGTATACTTAGAAGATTGAGTTGTACCACAGATTATGATTTTTGTTTGTCCTATTAAATTAAAAGAAATCTCCGTGCTCCCAAAATGATTGCCATGTTCATGATTTCTTGTATTTGGTGAAATGCCAGAGCAAATGTGGAATAAAATTCAATTCATTTAAGAAATAAAATAATTTCTGTAAATAATATTTTTTAAAAATCGTACAAAACATAGCTTGTCTCATAATTTATGTCTTTTTATCCACAGGTTCTGTAAAAATAATCATATATCGATCCACACTATGGCCAGTACGGATGAACTAATACAGAACATTATCGAGACTATGGATCATGCTCACAGCCAAAGGATGGGACTGGCAGAATCATTAGACTCTTTACATGAAGCCAAAGAACAGGTAAACTTGGCCCAGGGCTCCAGATAAGGAATTGGTAATTGAGTATTGTCACTCTATCATTCTGAAGTAATTGGGTATTTCAAAATTTTAATTGGGTAAAATAAAATCACACTACTGTTTACACATCAACAGACAGCAATTACTGAATAGTTTGCTTCGAAATGAAAACATGTCTTGGCATTTCATTAGAATTGTTTCCTTGGAGACAATTCCAATGAAATACCAAGATGTGTTTTGATGGAAAATAAAAAAAATATGATATATTTGTGCTCTGTTTATTGTTTTCTGCAGCATGATAAAGGTACCACAAATTTTTTATCGCTTTTTGATACTCGCTACTTATGATTTAAATTGGGTTTTTGGTAATTTTAATTGGTTATTTAAGCGAATACGCAGCTTATCTGGAGCCCTGCAAGCCTATTAAAAAAAAGTAAAATGCTAAGTTACTAAAATAGAATACTGTGTTCAACTAATTTTGCAATATAGTCGGCACATTGGCGTACGTACGGTTAAAGTTGTTGGTAAGTTTTTCGGTATGTTATCACATCCTTGACGGGCGCAACATACGGGCTGCGGCCATCTAGTTACACTATTCCATTATTCAGAAATGTGGAAATTTAATTAAAAAAAACATGATATAGTAACCACAAATAGTGGAGGTAGTGACGAGACAGTGTACTGTGATATTAATTTTCCGACCAATTCCCTCGTCACAAAATGATATTCAGACTAGTCCATTTATAAGAATTGTTGTTTTTGTTCTATAAAAAAAGTAAAAATTACTTGCAAAATGTGCTGACCCTGATCTGGATCTACACTGTTTGCAAACATTTGAATATTACATTGTCCTTTAGTGTTGAAAGGGTTAAAAGACCTAGTAAGCTTTAGGACACACCATATCATTATCATAAATTAGTACATGTATATGTAAATATAATTATGTATGACTCGAGAGCTTCAGAGCTCCAGATAAGCTTTGTACCCCCTGATTTCAAATTAGATGCGTAGTTTATTTTTACAAATGTATCATTGATTTCCTTCATTATTGAATAGGGAACAAATGTCCAAAACATAAAACAAACTTAACCATTCACTTATTTGAGTGTATTATTACTTATTCACTTGTTTATACTGTATTACAGTATTTCCACTACTCAATTTGAAAATCAATGCGTATTTTCACATTCCTGTGAGTATTTTCTTTTCCCACTTTTGATAATCAATGCGTATTCTGCTAAAATAAGTGTGTAAAATACGCCAATACGCACCTTATCTGGAGCTCTGCCACTCACCACAATGTCCAGTGCAGTTATCTCGCCCACTTGCGCAATTTTATCAGGGTAGCAGGTAAATTTAATCCAAGCAAATTTAGGATTGGGTAACTTTATGACGAGCCAAATTCATTATCATGTAATTTTAGGCCAAGCCATTGAAGGATCATGTATCTTTGATTCAAATCAATTATTGATCAGGTAAATTTAGGCTGGGTAAATTCAGAAGCAGGTAAATTTAGGCTAGGCAAATTCAGTAGCAGGTAAATTTAGACTAGGCAAACTCAGTAGCAGGTAAATTTAGGCTAGGAAAATTCAGTAGCAGGTAAATTTAGGCTAGGAAAATTCACAGGTTGAAGTAACGGACCGAGGTCTATAAATACATTAAATATGCCTAAAAGCATCAATAAATGAAGAATTTTTTTTTTTTTACCCCCTCCATCTAATCATTATAATGATTAGATGGAGGGGGTAAACAAAAAAAAAATCTTCATTTATTGATGCTTTTAGGCATATTTAATGTATTTATAGACCTCGGTCCGTTACTTCAACCTGTGGGAAAATTCAGTAGCAGGTAAATTTAGGCTTGGCCAACTCAGTAGCAGGTGAATTTAGGCTAGGCAAATTCAGTAGCTGCTGAGGTAAATTTAAGCTAATCAAATTCAGTAGCAGGTAAATTTAGCCAATTCTGTAGCTGGTAAAGTTAAGTTCAAGGCTCAAGTAAATTTGGAACAAAACAGTGGTTCCATAAATTAAATAGGCTTATTCAAGGAATGAATAAGTTTAATATCAGGTAAATTTAGGCCAAACCCAGAATCGCTTAAATGTGGTTGTGACTGGAGAAACGGGGCTTACGGCATTGTGACCAGTGTAGCTCCTGATCAAATAGCACACCCCTGTAGCCTGATAGCGATCTATATTGCTTGCTAGAAGCCCGACAACTGTTTCATTGATGGAATTGTGAATAGTGCAGATCCTGATCTGATGGTGTGCATGCACAGGCTGAGCTGATTCTACACTGGTCACAAAACCGTACAAGCCCCTTTTATCTAGTCACCGCCACAAATTTAGGCCAAGCCAAGCAATGATCCAGTAGTAAATTTTGGGCCAACCTAGGATAAGATTAATCAGGTAAATTCATGAAAAGACCAGAGCTCCAGATAAGGTGCATATTGGCATGGCCTAAAATTACAAGATAATGAATTTGGCTTGTCATAAAGTTACCTGATCCAGGCTTTCAACCGGGCCCTACTTTTCCTACTTTTTAGCTCGACTATTCGAAGAATAAGTAGAGCTTATGTTGTCACCCCGGCGTCGGCGTCACCGTCACTCCTTGGTTAAGGTTTTTAGTCAACCTTGTATATGGAATACTACTGGCCCTACACCCACCATACTTGGACAACTTCATCTCCTAGTGATGTACATCAATAACCCCTGATCTATATTTGACCTTGACCTACATTCCTCTTGAATTACTTAATTAATTCCCCTTGGTTAAGGTTTTTAATCAACCTTGGTTAAGGTTTTTAGTCAAGCTTGTATATGCAATACTACTGGCCCTACACCCACCATACTTGGACAACTTCATCTCCTAGTGATGCACATCAATAACCCCTGATCTATATTTACCTTCACCTACATTTCCTCTTGAATTACTTACTTAACCCTTCCCCTTGGTTAAGGTTTTTAGTCAACCTTGGTTAAGGTTTTTTTCCAAACTTGTACATTGAATACTATTGTGCATCCAGACACCATACTTCGACAACCTTTTCTCATAGGTATGTACATCAATAACCCCTGATCTATATTTGACCTTGACCTACATTTCCTCTTCAATTACTTACTTAATTCCTTTTGATTAAGGTTTTTAGTCAACCTTCTATATGGAATACTACTGGCCCTACACCCACCATACTTGGACAACTTCATCTCCTAGTGATGTACATCAACAACCCCTGATCTATATTTGACCTTGACCTACATTTCCTCTTCAATTACTTACTTAATTCCCCTTGGTTAACGTTTTTAGTCAATCTTGTAGATGGAATACTCCTGGCCCTACACCAACCATACTTGGACAACTTCTTCTCCTAGTGATGTACATCAACAACCCCTGACCTTATTTGACCTTGACCTACATTTAATCTTGAATTACTTACTTAATTCCCCTTGGTTAAGGTTTTTACTCGACCTTGGTTAAGCTTTTTACTCAAGCTTGTACATGGAATACTATTGTGCATACAGACACCATAATTGGACAACCTTTTCTCATAGTGATGTACATCAATAACCCCTGATCTATATTTGACCTTGACCCACATTTCCTCTTGAATTACTTACTTAATTCTCTTTGGTTAAGGTTTTTACTCAAGCTTGTAGATGTAATACTCATGGCCCTACACCAACCATACTTGGACAACTTCATCTCCTAGTGATGTACATCAACAACCCCTGACCTATATTTGACCTTGACCTACATTTAACCTTAAATTACTTACTTAATTCCCCTTGGTTAAGGTTTTTACTCAACCTTGGTTAAGGTTTTTAGTCAAGCTTGTAGATGGAATACTATTGTGCATACAGACACCATACTTGGATAACTTTTTCTCATAGAGATGTATATCAATAACCCCTGACCTTTATTTTACCTTCACCTACATTTAACCTTGAATTACTTGGTTAATGTTTATAGTCAAGCTTGTGTATGGAATACTTCTGGGCCTACATCAACCATACTTGGACAACTTCATCTCCTAGTGATGTACATCAATAATCCCTGACCTATATTGGACCTTGACCTACTTTTATCCTTGCATTACTTAGTTATCTCCCCTTGGTTACAGTTTTTACTCAAGCTTGTATATGGAATACTCCTGGGCCTACAGCAACCATACTTGGAAAACCACGCACCTACGTCCAAGGTCAAGGTCACTGTTGAAGGTCAAAGGTCAAACCTATTGAAATTCCCTTACCGCTCTATATCTTCTAAACACTCGATGCATGGATTATCAAATGGCTTGGCACAAATGTTTCTCATGATGAGAAGGTGTGTCGCGATCAATAACCACGCCACCTATGTCCAACCAAGGTCAAGGTCACAGTTGAAGGTCAAGGTCAAACCTATTGAAATTCCCTTCCGCTCTATATCTTCTACACCGATGCATGGATTATCAAATTACTAACCAACGCACCTACGTCCAAGGTCCCCCCAACAGTTGAAGGTCAAAGGTCAAACCTATTGAAATTCCCCTTCCGCTCCCTATATCTTCTACACCGATGCATGGATTATCAAATGGCTTGGCACAAATGTTTCTCATGATGAGAAGGTGTGTCGCAATCAATAACTACACACCTACGTCCAAGGTCCAAGGTCACAGTTGAAGGTCAAAGGTCAAACCTATTGAAATTCCCTTCCGCCTCTAATATCTCTACACCACCGATCATGGATTATCAAATGCCTTGGCACAAATGTTTCTCAGGATGAGAAGGTGTGTCGCGATCATAACCACGCACCTACATCCAAGGTCAAGGTCACAGTTGAAGGTCAAAGGTCAAAAATATTGAAATTCCCAAATGGCTTGGCACAAATGTTTTCTCACGATGAGAAGGTGTGTCACGATCAATAACCACAGCCACCTACGTCCAAGGTCAAGGTCACTGATGAAGGTCAAACCTATTGAAATTCCCGTTCCGCTCTATATCTTCTACACCGATGCATGGATTATCACACTATGCCCAGGGTCAAGGGGTCACAGACTTGATGCGTTTGAAACCTTAACGCTCGGCTAAATGGCTTATAATCAAAAATGCCTCGTTTTCTTTGGCTGCCAGTGGGGGTATTCGTGTGCCGACAGGCCACATTTCTAGTTTCCCTTGGTTAATGTTTTTAGTTAACCTTGGTTAAGGTTTTTATGCAGGCCGCAGCCACCTTCTTTGTCAAGCTATGTGTACATCGACAACCCTCGTAGTCGAGCTATGCTGTTCTCCTACAGCTCTTGTTAAGACTAGTTTTCAAATCTCAATCGGTCTGAGAGTTCAAAAATCGGTCCAGAACCGGAAAATTGAAAATTTTAGAAGCCCTGCAGTGAGTCTAGAAGTATATATACGCAGACGAAGAACGATCTGAGCATGCGCATTCTACGCGATACACGGTTGGCATACCAAAACGTGTAATGCGTTAAAACCCGTGGAAACGTGTTATATAACACGGTTTCATCTGTACGGTGCTGTGTACATGTAGAAGCGTGTAACCGTTCGTCAAAGAAAGCGTTAAATCGTTTAAATGGTTTACCTTAGCGTTGTATACGTTTACAACTGTTGTATACGTTTACAACCGTTGTACACGGATTACACGTGTAGCTTTTGAAACTCAATGCGTTGAACACGGTTTGTTCGACTTTCGCGCATGCGCAAGAGTGGGGAAACGCAACGCATGGCCGAAAACGTATTACACGTAGACGACACATGGTTTGAAACGCAACTAACGGAAACTCCACAGATACGCAATGCACAACACTTTGTACACGTATTAACCCGGAACATTTTGACAGAAACGACTGTATCCCTACTTTTTTGGAAATTTCCATTAACATTAAACAATCTTTTTAGACAAAAATAATGAAATGTCCAGTTATTCCAGCTTTTACACATTGCATTTTCAAGTGTATGGTAGTGCCAAGCTCCATATAACCATGTTTGACAGATATACTGTATAACTTTTGAAACAAATCAAGATATAATTGTGCACTAAAATAGTGATGAATGTGGTTAATTTATTATGGAGTATGTACCTGGTATCTACTTTACATATTCAGAGTGTGGCTTGCTGGGGTGGGGTGGGGTGGCGTTGATATAGTATGGACACTGGTGAGAATAGGGGTGCAATGGGAGCTAGAAATAAACTCTGCAGATAAAACAATAGAGATTTTTTCTGTCAATTTCTGTAAATTTCTGTAAAATATAACATAACACTATGAATTTCATAAAATAAATCAGTACATTCACATGCTTTATAATCTCATCTGTAGACAAGTAATGTCACTATCTCTATGCTCTACGGCTCTCTGTATTCTTGTGATTTTTTGTTTTGAACATGTGTGCCCTACAGGTTCTGTAAGGGTTCTCGTGGTTTTGGCCCTTATGGGGCCCATAAACTGCCTGGGAGTTTCATGTGACCGGGGCTTTAATAACGTTATAGAATGTTTAGTTGTACATGCGGTCTAATTATGAACATTAACCCTTAGACCGCTATCTTATTTTTGTTGTTGTCTGCTGTTTATTTTCTATTTTCCATTTTTATCATCAAAAACATGCTTTGATAGAACTTTAGAATAATTTTCAACATGCTTTGACAGCACTTCAGAATCATTTCCATTGGAAATGATTCTGAAGTGCTGTCAAAACATGTTTTTATTGAGAAATTTGGCAAGATATAAAAGCAACAGCAGGTGACAATTGTTGTGAGTAGCGGTCTAAGTGTTAACAGGTGCTAAGTTTGATAGTTTACTGTCCCACAATATTTTAAACAAGATCATAGCTGAAGTCTAATTCTTCTCTGGCCCAGCATGCGGTTGGTTGGAAGCATGTGAAGGATTCATCCTTTCTAGAATTCCGATATCCCTGATTTGGCTCTCAGGAAAATGTTTGACTTTCTGTATGTGAGAGTTGAATCCAGTTGTACCAATTATAAAAGTAGTAAGATATTACTTTTAGGGAGTGGAGCTAAGTGACTGGTGTAGTGAGGATCTATTACCAGTTCAGGTTATTCTAATTTCAGGGCTGAATATATATTTTTGTCTAAATATTCAGATTTTTTCGTCATCCATATTTTCATTCTATGCAACTGTGCAACTGCCCTCAGGCCCAAGGTCTAGGACAAATTACTCTGATATTTGTGTTAAAGTTTTTAGGTACCCAATATTTCCACAACCAGATTGACTGTAATAACCAAATGCATACACACTGACTATCAAAAACCTTGGTGGACGTGATATGCTGGCCGTGGCCATCTAGATGATATATGTAATCACATGTTGGAACATGCCAATTGCAATCAGAACACATTCTGTTGTGATGTCGTTAAATCTGATTACCTTTAATAATGCCTTAAATTCTTATAAATCTGAAATCTTGGTGAAAAAGTACAACATGTATCTTTTACAATAGTATTGAAAAATTAAATAATTTCCTTTCATACCCACCCACATTTGGTCTGGTGGAAGCGACACACAAACCAAATAATGGTTATGGTTTTCAAGAAAATGTGAATGCAAATTTCACAGGTTTTAAAAAATTACATTCTCATTTCTTACCGGGTATTGTATCATTCGTCCAAAATCCTCTAGCACTCAAAAAGTTTGGGGAAAAGAAAGTCCAAAAATGCAATGAAGCTTGCGGCTGCGGAGGAGTCTGATGATGAAGTGGTGTTCTTTTGTCTGACTTGTAGTTATAAACGTAAAGGCTGTTTGGAAAACAATCATAGGCATATTGGATGCACGATTTGCCCTTCTGATTTCAAAACTGTCCTGCTAAGCCATCACCCCACACAGCGATTGGCAATGTATTATTCATCTTTCAAGTATTGACCCCCCACATACTGCATTTAAGTATGCACCTTTCAATGTCTTCCCTGGGAGTATCAGGCATCCACAGACAATTAGACGGCAAAATGGTGGACATTAGACGACCCCAGTATGTCCACTGTAGTGCCAATACCATGTGTCTATAACCTGACACAATGTGCACTTGGTGTTTTCAAAAATAGGCCAAAATTGTTAAATAAGTCACACTTACCGTCACAAAAAATAATGCTCATGTCTATAGCGTACCATACATACCCTTGGATCCCATAGTCTCTTATTAACACGGTCACCCAGTGACCAGATCACGCTCATTCATGGTGCACTTGGGTGACAGGTGGGAGCCATATGATGGGTAATTTATCTTTACCGGAATCCTGACCGGCGACCTCATTTTGGCCTACATTTCAGGGCTGAATTTATTTTTTTTTCGATGTAAATATTTCGTTCTGATTTGGGCATTTTCTCCCCAATGCGGCAGGTTGAATACAGGATCAGGCGAACACGATGTCGTAAATTAATAAGCTTTGCCTGGTTTGAATAGTGGAGGGGGCATTTAGTGTTAACCTTGTCCGACCGTACCGTCCGTCCGTCACCAACCGTGTAACTCGTAAAACTTTTAAACTGTACTAGCTACAAACCTTAAACTTGGTATGTAGCTTCATTATGATGATCTATGTGCAAAGTTTATTTCGATTTTTGATTCAACCCCCGGATCATGGATTATCTCCCCCTTTACGACTTAGAATTTGGCAATTTTGTCTTGTAACTCGTAAAACTGTACTAGTTAGCTACAGACCTGAAACTTAGTATGTATGATCATTGATTATCTCCCCCTTTTCGAGGGGAATTTACGAATTTTGCTTTGTAACTCGTAAAATGTTTAAGCTGTACTAGCTACAGACATGAAACTTGGTATATAGCTTCCGATGATTAGATGCGCCAAGTTTATTTCAATTTTTATTCGACCCCAGGGTCATGGATTATCTCCCCCTTTTCGAGTATTATTTGGCAATTTTGCCTTGTAACTCGTAAAACTTTTAAACTGTAATAGCTACAGACCTGAAATTTGGTATGTAGCTTCCTTATGATGATTAGATGCGGACATTTTTATTTTTGATTCGACCCCAGGGTCATGGATTATCTTTCCCTTTTCAACTTAGATTTTTGCTTTGTTTACTATCAAAGCAGTAGGTGGGGGCATCCGTGTTTTATGACACATTTTCTAGTTCTCTTTTTATCTGGGAGTCGAATTGGACATTGAGATTAGTGCTGATCCTACTGCTTTTGGGAGGGGGCCAAGTGATTCTGGTGTGGCGAGGACCTGGCATCAGGATTATTCCCCCCATTTGTGCAGGTAATATATGGGATTTAGTACTAAACCCATTGTCCCGGCCTTAAATGGCCTTAGCTGTTGATAGGCCGTTAAACCCCAACAAACAAGGCACACGCTATTATCACCGCTATTATTGCCTGAAATATTGCATTTTTCATCATCGTGCGCCAATAATTTAATTTACACATTTATTTCAGTGTTGAATACCCATTTGTGCATTTGTACTCATTTCACCATTAAATAAATATCAGGTAGTTGTCGAGCATGCATCAGGGGCGGCGGAAGTGGGAGGGGGGCCTTTAATCTGCTAATTTTGTTGGGCCCCCCCACCCCAATAATTCTGTAATAAAGCACATATTATCATCCTCAAACTTGCTGAGAATGCAGGAAATGGCGTTTCACTCCTTAGATTTCAAATATTTCCAGGGGAGCATGCCCCCGGACTCCCTAGCAACATCCAGGCCCTTTCGGATCTCAAGACTGGGACCTGAGAATGCAGGAAATGGCGTTTCACACCTCTTACATTTTCAAAATTTACGGTTGAGCATGCCCCCGAACCCCCTCTAGCAACATCGGGCCATTTGGGCCCTCAAGACTGGGCCCTGAGGATGCAGGAAATGGCATTTCACGCCTCTTGGATTTCAAAATCTTTCGGGGGAGCATGCCCCCGGACCCCCCTAGCAAAATCCGGCCCTCATTTGGGCCCTCGTGATTGGCCCCCCCCCCCCAATAACTCTTCTGTTGCGCTGCCTATGTGCATAGTATAGACCTTGAATATGTTTAAAAGTTTCATTAAAAAAACCCGCAAAGCGGAAAGCGAGACATAGGTTTTGCTTTTCCGGAGTTGGCGGCGTCGGTGGCATCGTCGTCATCATTCAATGTTAAGTTTTCGTGTTACGGTCATTACTTCAACACCTTATCAGCTACAGTCATCAAACTTTATACATACCTTTACTATGATATGTACATGAATATAGGACTATTAACATTTTTATACCCACCGCAACGAGTTGTGGGGGGGGTATACTGGAGTCCGTGCGTGCGTCCGTAAACTTAACATCAGAGAAATATTGTTATAACTTCTATGTCCTTCATCTAAAATGCTTAATATTTCACGCATGCATTCCTGTAAGGCTCTACTACCATGCTGTGCCAAATCCACGACCGTCCAAACCCCGCTGATCCCAAGGTCAAATACTTAGTCTCTTTACAAAACTTAACATCAGAGAAATATGTTAACTTCTATTTCCTTCATCTAAAATGTATTCCTGTAAGGCTGTACTACCATGCTGTGCCAAATCCACGACCGTCCAGCCCCCCCGCTGATCCCAAGGTCAAGGTCAAATACTTTACTTAACATCAGAGAAATATTGTTATAACTTCTATTTGCTTCATCTAAAATGCTTAATATTTCACACATGCATTCCTGTAAGGCTCTACTACCATGCTGTGCGAAATCCATGACCGTCCAACCCACGCTGATTCCAAGGTCAAGGTCAAATACTTAGTCTGTTTACAAAACTTAACATCAGAGAAATATGTTATAACTTCTATTTCCTTCCTTGCAGATTCTTAATATTTCATGCATGCATTCCTGTATGGCTCTACTATCATGCTGTGACATATCCTCGCTAATCTCAAGGTCAAGGTCACATACTTAGTCTCTTTACAACACTTAACATCAGAGAAATCGGTTATAACTTCTACTTCCTTGCTCGGATCTGCTTCACATTTCACACTCGCATTGCTCCAATGGACCTCTATACCACCCTGTGACAAATTCACATTCGTGCCACCCCCGCTAAGCGCAGAGTCAAGGTCACAAGCCCACACACTTGGATAAGTTTACATATTTAGGGGTACCTGGGCCCACGCGGGGGGTAATCCGTAAGCCTCGCTTACTGACCAATCTAGTTAGCTCACCTGAGCGAGGCTCGTGAGCTATTGTTACCGCAATGTGTCCGTCCGTCGTCCTTCCGTGAACATTTTCAAACGTCTTCTCCTCGGTAACCATTGGGCCTATAGTCACCAAACTTCATGGTCATGGTTAGGTAGGGGGATTACAAAATTGTTAAAATGACGTCATTACGTAATCCAAGATGGCCGCCGTCTAAAAATAGCACAAAATCTTCTTCTCATGAACCGCCAACCGGATTTCGACAAATCTTGGTAGGAATGACCGATGTACAATGCTCTTTCAAAGTTGTTAAAATGGTGACCCCGGGGTCAAAAATGGGCGTGGCCCGTGGGGTCAAATTGGGGTCAATTTTTAGCCAGGTTTTTTGAAAAAAAATCCAGGCTATTGGATTGGCGAAAGCCGGGCGGGCGGGCGGGCGGCGGGCGTGGCGGGCGGGCGGCGTCCACAATCAATGTTAAGTTTTCGTATTTGAGTCCATTTCTTTGTTACTGTACCACCTAGGACCACCAAACTTTCACAGCTTCATAATCAAGGGGTGCCCAACACATATCACTATCCAACATGTTACTTTTTTTTTAACTTGACCCATTTTTTCCGCGCAGTCGACTTAGCCATTTTCAATGTTAAGTTTTCGCGTTTACAATGTTAACTTTTCGTGTTTAAGTCCATTTCTTTGGTACTGTACCACCTAGGACCACCAAACTTTCACAGCTTCATAATCAAGGGTGCCCACCACATATCACTATCCAACATGTTACTTTTTTAGCCAGGTTTTTTGAAAAAAAAAAAAAAAAAAAAAAAAAATCCAGGCTATTGGATTGGCGAAAGCCGGGCGGGCGGGCGGCGGGCGGCGGGCGGCGGGCGGGCGGGCGCGGCGTCCACAATCAATGTTAAGTTTTCGTGTTTGAGTCCATTTCTTTGTTACTGTACCACCTAGGACCACCAAACTTTCACAGCTTCATAATCAAGGGAAGGGGTGCCCACCACATATCACTATCCAACATGTTACTTTTTTTTTAACTTGACCCATTTTTTCCGCGCAGTCGACTTAGCCATTTTCAATGTTAAGTTTTCGCGTTTTCAATGTTAAGTTTTCGTGTTTAAGTCCATTTACTTTGGTACTGTACCACCTAGGACCACCAAACACTTCATACTCAAGGGTGCAGGGGTCCACACATATCACTATCCAACATGTTACTTTCTTTTGAACTTGACACCCATTTTTTCCGCGCAGTCGACTTAGCCATTTTCAATGTTAAGTTTTCCCGTTTACAATGTTAAGTTTTCGTGTTTAAGTCCATTTCTTTGCTACTGTACCACCTAGGACCACCAAACTTTCACAGCTTCATAACCAAGGGGTGCCTACCACATACAACTATCCAACATGTGACCATTTTTTTATCTTCACCTATTATTTATATGTAATTGACTTAGCCATTTTCAACGTTAACTTTTTAACGTACGTCTGGTTAAATTTTTTGCTTTTTGCTTAAAACCTTTTAGTTATACTATATCTCTGCAACTGCTTCGCCCATTACCTTGAAACTTCACATGGGTATTTATCATCGTCCATATTTTCATTCTAACCCCCAACCGTGCGGCCCCTGTTCGCAATGTCAAGGTCAAATTACTTTGAATTTATTTGTTAAAGTTTGTTTGTGTACTATATCTCTGCAACTGCTTCACCCATTACCTTGATACTTCACATGGGTGTTTATCATCATTGTCGCACCCGCTTGCGGAAAGCACGATATCGTCGGCATTTTGGCATACGTCCCTCCGTCCGTCCGTACGTCCGTGTGTCCGGTTAAAGTTTTTTCGTTAAAGTTTTTCCATCTACTATATCTATTTTTTTAGTGCCCATGCCTCGCCCCAAGGCGCGACATGCAGGCCATGGCCATATAGTCTACAAAAAGTGGGTATAATTATGTTATCCAAGTGTCCATGCTTGGAAAAAACCTGGCCTTCGTGGCTTTACCTCGTTTCTTGTTGTGTACTATATCTCTGCAACTGCTTCATCCATTACCTTGATACTTCACATGGGTGTTTATCATCATTGTCGCACCCGCTTGCGGAAAGCGCGATATCGTCGGCATTTTGCATATGTCCGTCCGTCCGTACGTCCGTGTGTCCGGTTAAAGTTTTTTTTCGTTAAAGTTTTTCCATCTGCTATATCTATTTTTTTAGTGTCGATACCTCGCCCCAAGGCTCGACATGCACGCCACGGCCATCTAGTCTACAAAAAGTGGGTATAATTATGTTATCCAAGTGTCTATGCTTGGAAAAAATCTGGCCTTCGTGGCTTTGCCTCGTTTCTTGTTTACTGAATATGGTCATGTCTATAGCAAATCGAAGGTATCAAACAGGCGATCACTCTGTTTCATTTTTTGTCGAAATTGGATGGTCATGTCATCCAAGATGGCCGCCGAAAGGTCAAATGGTTCTTTTATTAGAGATTTCAAAATTCTTCTTCACACGAACCGCTTGGCCCAATGTGGCCAAACTTCACAGTTATGGTCCATGGGTGAAGCCTTTTCAGTTGTTAAAACGGAGGTCGTCGCTAATCCAAGATGGCCACCGTCTAAAAATAGCAGAAATTCTTAAAAAATATTCTTCTCATGAACCGCCAGCCGGATTTCGACGAAACTTGGTAGGAATTATTGATGTAGAATGCTCTTTCGAAGGTGTTAAAATGGTGACCCCGGGGTCAAAAATGGGCGTGGCCCGTAGTGTCAAATTGGTGTCAAATTTTATTTTTGACCGAATATGCTCATGTCATGTATCAAATTGAAGGTATCAATGAGGCGTTTGCTCTGGTGCAATATTTGTCGGAATCGGATAATTATGTCATCCATGATGGCTGCCAAAAGGTCCATTTATTCGAGATTTTGAACGTCTTTTTCTCAGGAACCACATGGCCGATGCTGGCCAAACTTCATAGTAAGTTAAGATCCTTGGGTGAAGCATTTTCAGATTTGGTAAAATGAGAGTCATCGCTTAATCCAAGATGACCGCCATCTAAAAATAGCACAAATTTTTTAAAACACATATGAACTCAATGTCACATTCTCTTCTGGTGTTCATGGAGTCAGGTGAGCGAATTAGGGCCATCATGGCCCTCTTGTTGTCTATCAAATCCAGTGACATGTAAGCAGTTACCTGAGTGTATTGTCCCTGGTGTCTACTCACCTACTATGCGAGTAAATATGGCTTTACCTATGGATTGTATAACGTGTACACTAACAATAGGCTGTACATCAGATTGAAAAGTTTACACATCAAAATTTATTTTGAGATTGATGGGAGAAATGCTCAGGTATCTCGTCTTTTGTATAGTTTGCTGGCATAATATGTATAGCATGCCGTAGTCATATCTGTCTATGATGTATTGCATCCGTGTTCTATGAACACATTTTCTAGTTTAATTATTTATACTAATTAAATGCGCCACCTGAAAAAAATAATATTTTCAACATGTTATTAAGTATGATCATTGCACATCAAAAAATAAAATACAGAGAATAAATAGTAAGAGATTTTCGAAATCTAGATTGGGTTGCATGTAGCAGTTTGTACTTGTTTACACACTCCTTTAGGTGTTTGTTAACATGCTTTTCAAATAATCATGGTCGTGAACATAATCTATGAAAAATAACACACAAGTGTAGTGTGTCTTATTTTCATGTTAATTTCAACTAAAAATAGTTTCTTCCATTAATTTTCGATCAGATGTTTTGCTATCCGTATCCGGATCCAGATCCTGTAATGCTAGACGATATTATTCAAACAAAAACGGATATGGAAATGTGTATTGGTGACCTGAGACAAGGATATCCGTAGTCACGCGCGGGCTGAATGGTGATGACATTGAACATTAGTTTAATAATAATTTGTAAACGATCCATTGAGCTGGTATTAGCATCCAATTCTTGGGTTAAAAAAAAGTTTTGACGTTTTGTTGACATGACGAGCACGTTGGACATATCAAAAGTCGCATGAATTCAGCGAATAAAAAGTTGGGTATTATTCTCGGTCAGACAAATATTTTGAGATTCGCAAATAGGGGCGAGAAAAAGTATCCATCATATGCACTGGTGTGAGAGTAAGAGTATTCCATATATACTCCGGTGTGTGACAAGGATATT
Organism: Conchocele bisecta; assembly: GCA_029237695.1. Taxonomy (NCBI): domain Eukaryota; kingdom Metazoa; phylum Mollusca; class Bivalvia; order Lucinida; family Thyasiridae; genus Conchocele; species Conchocele bisecta. Next base: position 132,548,098 of record CM055267.1, read on the forward strand.
CCACCCGAGTGGTCAGAATATGTTGTCAGAAACGAGGCTTTGCCGAAGTCTTCAATTATTCAAATATCAGTCCGCCGAAAGTTTCACATTGTTGTCTACTGACAGTACTGTGTAGAGAGCTTGTGTTTGTAAACAATGCAGACGACGTTTGGAAGCCAATACACAAAAAGTAGTTCCGGCAGTGTGTGACAGGTCAGCCGTGTGAGATGGCCGTGTGAGACAGAAAAATCCCACATGGGCGTGGCTTCGGCAATAACATTGAAATGGACGCTGGGTATGCGAGAAAAGGATATTCCACCCTCGTGATCAGAATATGTCGTCAGAACTCGGCTAAAGTTTTTGGTTAAGTTTTTGTCGCGCCCGCTTGCGGAAAGCGCGATAGTCGGCACTTTGGTTAAAGTTTTTGGTTAAAGTTTTTGGTTAAGTTCTTTGGTTAAAGTTTTTGGTTAAGTTTTTTGGTTAAGTTTTTTGGTTAAAGTTTGGTTAAGTTTTTGTTAAAGTTTTTTGGTACGTTATACTATCTCTGCAACTGCTTTGCCCATTACCTTGAAACTTCACATGGGTGTTTATCATCATCTATATTTTCATTCTACCCCCCTCCCGTGCGGCCCCTGTGCCCAATGTCAAGGTCAAATTACTTTGAAGTTTTCGGTTAAGTTCTTTGGTTAAGTTTTTTGGTTAAAGTTTTCGGTTAAGTTTTTTGGTTAAGTTTTTTGGTTAAAGTTTTTTTTTTGTTAAACGTTAAAGTTTTTCGTTATACTATATCTCTGCAAGTGTTTTGCCCATTACCTTGAAACTTCATATGGGTGTTTATCATCATCTATATTTTCATTCTACCCCCCTCCCGTGCGGCCCCTGTGCCCAATGTCAAGGTCAAATTACTTTGAAGTTTTTGGTTAAGTTCTTTGGTTAAAGTTTTTGGTTAAGTTTTTTGGTTAATGTTTTTGGTTAAGTTTTTTGGTTAAGTTTTTTGGTTAAAGTTTTTCGTTATACTATATCTCTGCAACTGCTTTGCCCATTACCTTGAAACTTCACATGGGTGTTTATTATCATCTATATTTTCATTCTACCCCCCTCCCGTGTGGCCCCTGTGCCCAATGTCAAGGTCAAATTACTTTGAAGTTTTTCGTTAAATTTTTTTGTTATACTATATCTCTGCAACTGCTTCGCCCATTACCTTGAAACTTCACATGGGTGTTTATCATCATCCATATATTCATTCTACCCCCACCCGTGCGGCCCCTGTGCCCAATGTCAAGGTCAAATTACTTTGAAGTTTTTGGTTAAAGTTTTTGGTTAATGTTTTTTCATGTACTATATCTATGCACCTACTTTGCCCATTACCTTGAACCTTCACATGCCTGTTTATCATCATCCATATCTTCATTCTACCCCCCACCCGTGCGGCCCCTGTGCCCAATGCCAAGGTCAAATTACTTTGAAGTTTTTGGTTAAAGTTTTTGGTTAAAAGTGTTTTCATGTACTATATCTCTGCACCTGCTTTGCCCATTACCTTGAAACTTGACATGGGTGTTTATCATCATCCATATTTTCATTCTACCCCCTCCCGTGTGGCCCCTGTGCCCAATGTCAAGGTCTGAGTTTTTGTCGCGCCCGCTTGAGTAAAGCGCGATATAGTTGGCACTTTGGCGTACGTCCGTCCGTACGTACGTACGTACGTACGTACGTACGTGTGTCCGGTTAAATTTTTTTGGTTAAAGTTTTTCCGTCTACTACATGTATATCTCTTTTTTTTAGTGTCCATGCCTCGCCCCAAGGCGCGACATGCAGGCCGCGGCCATCTAGTTGATCATGCGGTGAATTTAAAGTAAAATTTTATTTCTCCATGAGGATAAAATGCTCGACGTGCAGGAACTTTTTTGACGCAGCGATATCTGAAAACCAAAGAACTTTTTTTATGGCCTTATACATATATATCGAATATATACATACCAAGTTTCAGGTCTGTAGCTATTACGGTTTAAAAGTTTTACGAGTTACAAGACAAAATAAGTCGAAAAGGGGGAGATAATCTATGACCCCGGGGTCGAATAAAAAATCAAAATAAACTTTGCGGATCTACTCATCATAACGAAGCTACATGTACATACCAAGTTTCAGGTTTGTAGCTAGTACGGTTTAAAAGTTTTACGACTTACAAGGTTGGTGACGGGCGGGACGGATGGACGAACGGGACGGACGGATAAGGGTAAAACTAAATACCCCCTCCACTATCGTAGTGGGGCATAATAATAAGTGATGGACAATATGCAATAAATATAATGCCGTTTCTTGAATTTTACCTTTTTTATGCCCCCGCCACCGAATGGTGAGGGGGGCGGGCATATATAGTGTTACCGGCGTCCGTACGTACGTACGTCCTGAAACCTTAACGCTCGAGTAAATGGCTTATAATTTCTGTTTCCTTCCTCGGATCTGCTTCACATTTCACACACACATTGCTCCAATGGTCCTTTGCCACTCTGTGACAAATCCACATTCGTCCCGCCCGCGCTAAGCCCAGGGTCAAGGTCGCAGACTTGGTGCGTTCGAAACCTTAACGCTCGGGTAAATGGCTTATAATTTCTGTTTCCTTGCTTGGATCTGCTTCACATTTCACACACACATTGCTCCAATGGTCCTCTACCGCCCTGTGACAAATCCACATTCGTCCTACCCCCGCTAAGCCCAGGGTCAAGGTCACAGACTTGGTGCGTTCGAAACCTTAACGCTCGAGTAAATGGCTTATAATTTGTGTTTCCTTTCTCGGATCTGCTTCACATTTCACACACGCATTGCTCCAATGGTCCTCTGCCACTCTGTGACAAATCCACATTCGTCCCGCCCGCTCTAAGCCCAGGGTCAAGGTCACAGACTTGGTGCGTTCGAAACCTTAACGCTCGGGTAAATGGCTTATAATTTCTGTTTCCTTGCTCGAATCTGCTTCACATTTCACACACACATTGCTCCAATGGTCCTCTACCGCCCTGTGACAAATCCACATTCGTCCCGCCCCGACTAAGCCCAGGGTCAAGGTCACAGACTTCGTGCGTTCGAAACCTTAACGCTCGGGTAAATGGCTTATAATTTCTGTTTCCTTGCTCGAATCTGCTTCACATTTCACACACACAGTGCTCCTATGGTCCTCTACCGCCCTGTGACAAATCCACATCCCCCCCCCCCCCGCTAAGCCCAGGGTCAAGGTCACAGACTTGGTGCATTCGAAACCTTAACGCTCGGGTAAATGGCTTATAATCAAATATGCCTCGTTTTCTTTCGTTGCCAGCGGGGGCATTCGTGTGCCGACAGGCCACATTTCTAGTTTAAATCTACGTTTTCATAAGCCATGCTCGTATATAGTCATGAAATTGATAAAAATGGCGGCCATTTTGAAAAGGTCAGCCATTTCAAAACTGAAAAGATGTTTAGGCCCATACAGTTATATTGTCTTAAATCATGGCAATCAATTCTTTCCTGCGAGCTTCATGATGTTTGTCTAGAATGCCAATTATATTTCAATCACAAAATCCCCCGCTTACCAGTATCGTAATGTCATCTCGCATGTTTTAACGTCAAATTGACGGTGCAGTCCATTGAAATGTGCCATTGGGTTGTATCATTAAAAACGATATAGTCCAAAAAGTAGTAAAGATATCAAATCAAAATGTTCAACATAGCTTCCTGACTTATTGATGTACACTACTACATTGTTATTTTCCAATTTGGGTGTGGGCCGATTTTTGGCCTTATTGTCCCTTGTCCTTTACCTGCTACCCTGATAAAATTGCATAAGTTGGCGAGATAACTGCACTGGACGTTGTGGTGAGTGGCAGAGCTCCAGATAAGGTGCGTATTGGCATATTTTACGCACTTATTTTAGCTGAATACGCATTGATTATCAAAAGTTGGCGTACAAAAATACTCACATAAATGTGAAAATATGCATTGATTTTCAAATTGAGTAGTGAAAATAGTTAAAAATACTGTAATAAAGTTGAACATTTACTTAGTTGAGCTGCAAAAAGCTAAGTGTTTGCTTTTTGCAGCTCAAATAAGTAAATGTTTAAATTTGTTTTTGTTTTTGATCATTTGTTACCTATTTAATAGTGAAGTAAAATAAATTGTAAAAATCAAAATCAGGGGGTATAATACTCTTTAGACACAAAGCTTATCTGGAGCTCTGAAAGACAATACTCCAGAAAACAACATTTCTCTCTCCTTCCAGTTTCACATAAAGTTAGGCCAATTCAATTAGTAAGCCAAATATCAAGTACTGGTAACTTTAGGCAAGTAAAATTAGCAAACCAAATATCAAGTAGATTTAGGTGAGTTCAAGGATCAGATCAATCAAAGGTACATGTAGAGCTCGGTGCTCCAGATAAGCTTTGTGTCTATAGCGTACTATACCCCCTGATTTCAAAATCATTGCGTATTTTACTTTCACAAATGGATTATTGATTTTCTTCATTACTAAATAGGGAACAAATGATAAAATACACCAATATACACGAACCGCTTGGCCCATGGTGGCCAAACTTCACAGTTATGGTCCATGGGTGAAGCCTTTTCAGATTTGTTAAAACGGAGGTCGTCGCTAATCCAAGATGGCCGCTGTCTAAAAATAGCACAAATTCTTAAAAAATCTTCTCATGATGGCCTCCAAAAGGTCCATTTATTCGAGATTTGGAACGTATTTTTCTCAGGAACCACATGGCCGATGCTGGCCAAACTTCATAGTAAGTCAAGATCCTTGGGTGAAGCATTTTCAGATTTGGTAAAATGAGAGTCATCGCTTAATCCAAGATGATCGCCATCTTAAAATAGCACAATTTCTTTAAAACACATATGAACTCAATGTCACATTCTCCTCTGGTGTTCATGGAGTCAGGTGAGCGAATTAGGGCCATCATGGCCCTCTTGTTTAATTATTTATACTAATTAAATGCGTCACCTCAAAAAAATAATATTTTCAACAGATTTTAAAGTATGATCATTGCACATCAAAAAATATATATAGAGAATAAATAATATCAGTGTGGAAATTTACATCCGATGTAAAATGTATAATAATGCCAATCAATACTTGGGGTAATGGTGAATGAATGTTTATTTTGCCAGAAAATGTCACGGATGATACTCTGATATAAAGAACATTTTGTGCCTACTGAGTGGACATGCACTTTTAAGTATGTGTAAATTCAATGTTCATGTAAAATTGGACCAATATCGTGAGCATGCAGATGTGGGAACAGTAAAATTCTTCACATATTCTATTACGAAAAGAAAGTAAAGTTATTTTTCTGTCCAATGCTCATCTTGCAGATAATGGAAAGTGCAACCCGCTCAAAGGATGAAATACAGCGACACTTCGAGGCATTGAGAGCGTCCGTGTGTGAGCGGCTGTCGGCCAGAATGGACGATCTACTGCGTGAGATAGATGCTGTTACATCGTCGAGTCTCGATCCACTCGTACAATGCGAGGAAATGATCAACGAGGCCATGTCCGCAGCTGTACATGTTATGGAGGACGGTAATAAACAGTTATTACATAAAATTGCATTTGACAATGTGATATTAATAACACTAAATGTGATTTCACTGTGTTATAACACAGTTATTGCGTAAATTATTGCTTTATATGTGCTATGTGCTTAGAAGTGCAAGTGTATATTTCGTGACCACCATTTAAACCGTCTCGTTGAGACGGTTCAAATGACTGGTCACAACATATACTTTCAATAAGAAATAAGAAAAATTAAATATTTTTTAAAAAACATTCCCGTAAAGGTATATTCCGTATGTATGGGGTTAAGCAACCAGACCCTTGTGTTCTTTATTTACAGGTAAAATTATCCTCAGTAGCCGGCCGGAAGACAATGTAGATGCATTGCTGAAGTTCAACGATTCTCCAAACACCAAAAATCTCAACATGTAAGTGAAAACGGCGAGGCATATATGAGACACCTCGGACCACATGTGAAAGACTCAGACCTAGGACCCAATAAATGGCTCATTTGAAAAACATTACCTCACCCACCCATTTCCTTACAATATACAGCATAGCCTTTCAAGGTGGGCAACAGCTTGGGAAAATGCGTGTTTTTGGATGCGCCGGTGCATAACGACATGGTAAATAATTCAGTACTGGTGGTAGGGGGGTTTTACCTAAATTCAGTGCTGTTGGTAGTGGGTAACAGCTAAATATCAGTGCTGTTGGTTGTGGGGACGAGACATAATTAAATTCTGTGGGTGCGGGGGTAAAAACAAAAGTGCAGTCCGACCCCCCCCCCCCAGAGAATTTTTGCTGGAATAGCCCTTAGTGAAACGGGCTCCTGCTGTCTACATACGGAATCGGTTTTCATGAAATTACGCAGATGCCCGAATGTACAAAATCGCATGGCGTGTCTCAAATGTCACTGGAGAAATGGGTGTTTATGAGTTTTGCGACCAGTGTAGGTCCAGATCAGCCTGTGCATCCGCACAGTCTGATCAGGATCTGCACTGTTCGCCATTCCATGTATGAAACATTCATCATGCTTCTAAAAGCAATATATATCGTTATCAGGCTACAGGAGCGTGCTATTTGATCAGGAGCTACACTGGTCACAGATCCATTTCTCCAGTCACAGCCATATATGTGGCTGAGTGTCTGGAGAAAGTGAATGTGAATGTGTTTAACGTCCCAGCAACAGCTAAGGTCATATAGGGACGGGATCACAGGTTCAAGTCTCCGAAAGATCAGTGTGATGGAAATACTATGAAAGTATTTTTATGCCCCCTATGCGATAGCAAGGAGGGGTGGGCATATTGCGTTGCTCTTGAGGTTCCGTACATCCATCCGTCCGTGTACATTTACGTCAAAAAGTTTGTAAGGATTGCTTCAATATTTTGGACACTTGAATCATTTGTCACACACTCACTTCCCAATTCTATTACTTTTAGGCGAAGGTGCCAACTGACTTTGGTGTGGTATGGACCTGACACCAGAGGTCAAGTTATTCTAATGTCCTGTTCTGATTTTGTGATTTTTCCCCCCAATGCAGCAGGTTGACTGCAGGATCGAAAATGTTGGCCCGGCCTTAAATGACCTTAGCTGTTGATAGGCCGTTAAACAAACAAACAAACTTAGCCATTTTGTTGCGTCAAACAGTTTGTAAGACTTTCTCAAATGACTTTTGTGTAAATTTGTGAAAATTTAAAGTTTTATTTTTTTACATGCAATGTCTAGTTAGACTCCAGTATGCCCAGCATATCCATGTTTTACATACAATGTCTAGTTAGACTCCAGTATGCCGCATATCCATGTTTTACATACAAGTCTAGTTACTCCAGTATGCCCAGCATATCCATGTTTTACATACAATGTCTAGTTAGACTCCAGTATGCCCAGCATATCCATGTTTTACATACAATGTCTAGTTAGACTCCAGTATGCCCAGCATATCCATGTTTTACAAACATAATGTGGTTTGAGGTGATTAAAATGTTCGTATGTGCAAATTTAGGATCGTCTGGAAATCTCAATTGATGGATTTACATCCAATAATTGCTTACAAGACAACGTTGTTAATGTGAAATTTACAGACTATCATAATTTTGCACTTACAAACATTTTAGTCATACAAAGTTTAGCGGCCCTCAGACTCCTAACATCTAGGCGAAAATCCATCCCTGCGTGACTGGAGAACTGGGGCCTCTTCACAATTTCTGGACAGAAAAAAATAGCACTGACTCAGGGCTGTACAAATTGATTTTTTAGCCACTTGTCCCAGACAAGTGACTTGAAAAAAGTGACTTGCCCTGACTTGTCCTGGAAAATATAACTTTCAGGGCAAGTAATTTTGAAAAAATGACTTGTCCTCGTAAGATTTCTTTTACGAAACTGTCCCAAAACAAAAACTATTATCATAGTTGTTAAATATAATACAATTGAGCACTTGGCACATATACATATTATATTAAATATCTATAATAATAAACATTGTATAGTACATATTCTTCTTGTGGTCTTTTGTCACTGTGCCACCGAGGACATAACGTTGCGACGAGTGCATACTCAAAAACACATTTATCGACAATAATAAAACATAAAAATTGTTTCCTAAAATAATGAGAATCGTCTCGCATTTTCGCGATCTCGCCTTCCGCTTTTGAAAAATTCGGATTAGTTTTGCTCATGCATGTACGGCGTGTTTGCAAAACGAGAGATTTAATATGATAGAATTTCGCGTTTTCGTCTCGAAAACGCGAGGTTGCCACATGTCCCTAATAGGACACGTAAACATTGTCTTAGGAGACGATTCTCATGTGCTGCAAAAACATGTTTTTATTAAGAAATAGAACAAATGTGGACAAACATCTATATTTCTTGACAACAAAAACATAATTTGACAAAAAATGATACTCGTCTTAGGAGACGATTATCATGTGCTGCCAATACACGTTTATTGAGCAAAAAAAAACATATTTCGATACGTGTTATTGGTTAGGCATCGTCGACCTATACACAAGATCATGAAAACGCGAGACCAAATCGCGAGGCGAAAACGTGAGATTCTATTGTGTTCATTCTCGCGTTTTCGTCTGGCTTTATATGCATGTACGTACGTAGAACGCAAATCCATCACGCATGCTGTCTACACATGCATGGGCAAATCGTATTTCCAAAAGCGGAAGGCGAGATCGAGATCGCAAAAATGCGAGATTGTAACATAACAAAAATATGGCCGTACCCACCCATCCCCAATTAGCACATTTGCGACATATCATTTTCGGTCTTGCTGCACACCTGATGGTGTTTAAAATCGTCAGTCGGCAATCCAGTTTCACTTGACTAACCTTTAGAATTTGGTGGAAACAAACATACCAAAACCACGCTATGTAGTCGCTCACGTCATCGCATCGCCAATGAATTGATAATTACGCATTAGCTTGTGCATTTTCACATTTGTTTGATTTCTTGATAAAACCAAGTTTGGCAGCACATGAGAATCGTTTCCCAAGACGATTCTCAAATTTTGTAAAGAAATATCAATGTATTCGGGTTTTCTTTTCACATTTGTCCGATGTCTTAATAAAACATGTTTTGGCAACACATGAGAATTGTCTCCTTAGACGATTCTAATATTTTGTAAAAAGAATTGTCACATTTGTTTGATTTCTTAGACCGTACAAACAATTGACAAATTCAGAAATCCACAACTTAATTTGTGTTTCTCGAGTCGGGTTTCATATGGTGGCGAGGAAATACGATCGATTACACACTGTGAAAATCTTGTTGGAATGTAAATGTCAATTGTCACGTAGGCCATTTCAGTTTACCGCGCGTTACTTCAGCTGTTATTCTAAGTACGTATGGTCGCTCGTTATGAGAATTTCTTTCCTTCATTTATAAGGTATGGGTTGTGGCCTAGGGCTTAGAACACCGACTTCCAATCTGGAGGTTGTGGGTTCAAACATCGCCTTGGGAATCAAACATACCTTCATAGTATGTCCATCCCATTCAATTTCACTTTTTCCTTTGTTTATATGCCGCCTAGAAACGATAATTAAGAACCTTAAATTCCATTTCCACCCTGTGAAGGAACATGCATTTATTTTGTCCTGGTGCCAATGCTATATTTATCTCCTAAGTAGGAATATACTAACTCCTAATTATGAGACATTATCTCCTAATTGGGAGTTATTATCTCCTAATTTGGACTTGCTATCTCCTAATTAGGACTTACTATCTCCTGATTGACTTACTATCTCCTAATTAGGAGTTAGTATCATAATTAGTAGATAAAATATTTTTTTGACACAGTCCTAATTAGGAGGTATGAAGTCCTAATCAGGAGCCACTAAGCCCTAATTAGGAGATACTATATTTAGGAGATACTAAGTCCTAATTAGGAGATAGTAAATCCTAATTAGGATATAGTAAATCCTAATTAGGAATTACTATCTCTTAATTAGGAGATAAAAATAGTTTAACATCGGCACCAGGACGCTTCCATATAAAACACAGAATAGTTAATTTGGAAATAATTACAACGATGTTAACTTGTTACACCCAAGTAACTGGAATGGGCTATGATATGCTAATTTTCCGACCAATCCAATCATCTCAGGAGACAGATTCGCATAAGCAGATATATAGGTAAAAAAATAAAATTATTATTAAAATTGCTGTCCGAAAATTTAGGGTCGCCAACCACCGGAATGCAATGTTCTCTGATACTTTCTGTTATATAAACTGGGCAATTAAATGATCTGTATAATACAAATATGTTGCCTTATCTCCCTGTGTAATACTAAATAGCCCCGTGCAGGCACCGGGGCGGGATCAACTGATCCTGAGAATAGTGCTGCAGTAGCCATTGCTTGTCGTAAAAGGCGACTAAACCGGCTTAACGATTGGGTTCATACTTTCCGGAACCCACTATACCGGATTTGGCCCTCATGTACATTTTTGGCTTTCTTGTATGTGAGAGTTGAGTCAGGCTATGCCCCATATATAAAAGTAAGATTAGCGCTAATCCTATTACTTTTAGGGGATGGGCTAAATGATGCTGGTGTGGCGAGGGCCTGGCACCAGATCAGGTTGTAAATTGTAAATATTGAGTTCTGAAGTTGGGATTTACCCCCCTCGGACAGGTGAATACGGGACACGACTCCGTTGACCCGTCTGCGTGTAGACTCCCTGAGACTTGTACCTCTATGTCAGAAAAGCGGACGTTAAACCCTATTCACTCACTCACTCACTCCCTGTGTATTAATTGTAGTACTTACGGTCTACAGGTAGCGTTGAAAAGGTTAAAAAAGCTTGATTAATGAAAAGACTGTTTGCGTCTAATATACGGGCGTGGCTTATACTCCAGAATTTACGGCAATTGTTCACATGCTACCTGGGTGGGTGGTTGGTCGGGCGAACACGACGGCGTAAATTAATGGTAGGGGTTCCTCCTTATAGGAATCACGATTTGCCTGGTTTGGCCCTCAGGTACATCTTAGTAGTAAGATTATTACTGATCCTACTGCTTTTGGGAGGGGGCCAAGTGATTCTGATGTGGTGAGGACCTGGCATCAGATCAGGATTATTCTGATTTCAGGACTGAATATATATATTTTTTATTGTTAATATTCAGTTCTGATTTTGGGATTTCCCCCCCATTTGTATAGGTAATAAATGGGATTGAGTACTAAACCCATTGACCTGGCCTTAAATGACCTTAGCTGTTGATAGGCCGTTAAACCCCAACAAACAAACATCACAGCTACCTTTCTTGTTCATCTAAATTGCTTGGCCCTAAATGATAATCTTTTGTGTTGATGGGCCGTTAAGCACCATTCCATTCCAGGCTACCACAAGTGCCGAGCCTTCATGAAGTGCCGTACATATCCGCCGACTTTCCCGACGATCTGGGCGACCAGCTGCGATCGCTGATTTCTGGGGAAGGCAAGATCTACGAGCGACCCCCGGCACAGATTGTGGATATTGAAGAACGACCTGGGGCATTGCTGGTCACTTGGGAGGAGGTGGGCAGTGGCTGAAATGCAGGGCTCCAGATAAGTTTTTTATCTAAAGAGTATTATTCTCCCATGTTTCAAATTCTTGCGTATGTTACTTTTACAAATGTATTATTGATTTTCTTCCTTATTAAATAGGAAACAAATGATAAACAGTAAAACATATTTAAAATTCGCTTATTTCAGCTGCAAAAAACTCGGGTGTTTACTTTTTGCAGTTCATCTAAATAAATGTTCAACTTTATTACAGTATTTTCACTATTCAATTTTAAAATCAATGCGTATTTTCACATTGCTGTGAGTATATTGTGTACTCCCACTTTTGATAAATCAATGTATTCTGCTAAAATAAGTGTAAAATACGCCAATACACACCTTATCTGGAGCTCTGGAAATGGGATGTGTGGTCAGTCCCACTTCTGTAGCCTATTTCACCAACATTGCAATGTATACTTTTCTAGCAAAGTATACTTTGAAGGAGTAACCATTTATTTTTCCTGAAATGCATTATTTCATATAGAACTGACAAATGCATATATTTCATGATTAAAAGTATGCAGAATTATTATACTGAATTTATTACATTATCACAGCCAAATTGGCTGTGATAATGTAATAAATTCAGTATAATAAAAATTAATAAATTTATCCTAAAATTGAAAATTTCTCCCTCAAAGTATACTTTGCTGGAAAAGTATACTTTGCAATGTTGGTGAAACGAGCTACTGAGGATTGTCGGTGATCAGTGCAGATCCTGATCAGACTTAGCTACAATAATTCGCCTCCGATATGTTATCTACGGCTACAATTTGACCCATTCAAAAAATGTGAGCAACCGAAGTGCATACCCAAACCTGTTGTATGTAGGTCAAAATTTAGGAAACTGTATATTTTATACCTTTAAACAAATAAACTTTGATGTAGAACTAGTAAATTGCCAAAAATAATAGAACAGGGAAATAATTTTCCCATGGAAGCCATCTTTTCTCTAGTTGTTGTTCAACATTCAAAATAACGAAACGAAGCTTTCGAATTCACAAGCCACAGTCGCCAGGTAAAATTGCAAAAATCACTCTTCCATGCGTTACATTAAAGAGATGGGGTTAAATTGCTACCCTCGAGAGAGAGAGGCATGGAGCGAGGTAGCAATTTTGTTTCTAGATCGGACTGCGGTTGCATATGCTGGTCTGGATCTACACTGGTCGTATAGCCCATGACTACTACCGTAGCCTGATAATGATCGACATTGCTTGTTAGAAGCATGATGAGTGTTTCTTTGGTGGAATAGCAAACAGTGCAGATCTTGATGTGACTGTGCGGATACACAGGCTAATCTGGATCTAAACTGATTGTAAGATATATAACTACTCTTGTAGCTTGATAAGTTTCTCGGCTTTTGATTGGCTAGCTTGCCTGGTCATATATATTATATGACCTGCCAAGGCCGTCGAACATACAGGAATTGCGATTCCCCTCCGGCGCCTCGCGTCCAATGAAGACACATTTTGCAAGCGTCTACCGATTGCGAATTGTATTCCTCACTAAACACAATAAAACCCCGAATTGATCAATAAAAGTAACAAATTATACACTCAAAATCAGTCTTTATTGTTTATTTTTCCATAAATATTCTTCGCTCATCAAAATATGAGCGAAAAATGCCACAAACTGTCCCGTTTAGTGTTTTCAAATCTCAAAACAATCGGCTTCGTGACACGGCTATATTTAGGTCATAAACTATGGGTTCCACACACGAACCGCGGCGTAGCAATGACAGCGAATATTTGGTAACCAGTCGCATTCTTCTAGAGGCGCCAAAGGGAGAGCAGATCGATAGAGCAGTGGAATATAAATTAAATTACACGATATAAAAAAAACTGTCATAAAGTCGTTTTCGATGGATTTCTTACTCGATATTTAGTTTGTTTTCGTTTAATAAAAAAACAAAATGTCACAGTCATTGACGGTAGAAAATCGAATCTCGGATTATTTTTCTTCCTGAAAAAACGCAAAGATCAAAAGAAGAGATATGTTTATACGGCCAAATAATGGATCCGCAGTATGACAAATACGTTATTGTGATTCTACACAGGCTATATGGTGTAATATTGCCCGTCTGAATGTATGTTCACCCTCGGCTATCGCCTCGGGTGAACATACCTCCAGACGGGCAATATTACAACATATAGCCTGTGTAGAATCACAATAACTTATAATACAATCGTCATCGTTCACATCTATTATTTGCCTTCTGGTGATGAAAAATGTAAGCACCAGGGGGCTGTTTCACTGAACTTTGTACAACTAAAATGTTTGTAAGTGCACATTTAGGATTATCTGGAAATATTAATTGATGGATTTACATTTACATGTATTTTCTATGCTCAATAAATGTAAATTCAATACTTGTTTACAAGAAAACCCTGTTAATGTGAAATTTACAGACTTATCACAATTTTGCACTTACAAACATTTCAGTTGTAGAAAGTTTAGTGAAACGGCCTCCTGTACCAGATTTCACAGAAAGTGCACTAATCTAAGACAGAACAGAATTCCATGCTAGTGTCATTCAGTCAAGATATCGGGCTCAGCTTGGAAACGGTAGGAATTCCTTGGTGAGACGAGTAATTCCACCGCGTTCCCGGACCTTAACTGATAAACGTGGCATCAAAAGACTCCAGCCTGATATTCTCTATATCCATCATGGAAATGATGGGAATTCCTCACCATGCCTCGGAATTCCTACGCGTTTCCTAGCCTTGCCTGATAATCTTGACATCAAAAGACACTAGCCTGATATTCTCTATATCCATCAGGCTATGATCGGAAAAAGTAGGAATTCCTCAATAAGACAAGAATTTTGTTTACCTTGCTTGAATAAATTGACATTAAATGACACTTATCTTTAGGTATATCTTTCTCAAACGAGCCTCAGGAATTCCTACCTATTTCCTAACCGTGCCTGAGAAGTTGATATGAAAAGACAATAGCCTGGTATCGTCTATAGCCATCAGGCTCGGCTTGGAAACGAAAATAACCGTGTATGTTAATAGGCCGTCAAATTCCAATCAATCAATCCTACGCGTTTCCTAGCCGTGTCTGATAATCTTGATATCGGAAGACACCAGTCGGATATTCTCTATATCCATCAGGATCGGCTCGAAAATGATAGGAATTCCTCGCCAAGCCTCGGAATTCCTACCATTTCCTAGCCTTGCCTGATAACCAATAGCCGGTGTTCTCTCTCCCAGACTGATGAGGATGTTGAAGCAGCGGAATTCTGCCTCCAATACTGCTACGGCACCGTCCAACCGAACAACCAGGTCAGCCATACATTCCACACGGCATACAGTGGATCAAATACCACGCACCTCGTCAAACAACTCCGCCAGAACTCGGTCTACTCGTTCCGTGTGAGTTGTCGTTGCGACGGCGACAGTAAATGGCGTGTATGGAGTGTTCCGCGGCAGGCAAGCACAAATATACCTCATTATCGTAAGTGTATGTAACTTATCTTGTGTCTGGATCCCGTTTCACTAAACTTTGTACGATAAATATGTTCGTACAAGGATTTCTCTAAATTTACTTCACACATTAATGTGATTCATTTGTGCTACCATCAAGTGTGAACCATTCCACCAAAGATTTCTTAAATTCAGCTAGTAATACCAATGTTATAATACTAGTAATACCAATGTTTTGCACTTACAAACTTCTTAGTCATACAAAGTTTAGTGAAACGGGCCCCTGGTTTCCAAAGAGTGCTTTACCCCCTGAATTTAAATTCAATGCATATTTTTATGCCCCACAACGATAGTCACCAACCTTGTAGCTCGTAAAACATTTAAACTCTAGCAGCTACAGACCTGATACTTGGTATGTAGCTTTTGTATGAGGAATAGATGCACAAAGGTTATTTCCACTTTTTATTTGACACCAGGGTCATGGATTACCTCCTCCTTTTGAATTTAGAATTTTCCAATTTGTTGTAAAACTTTTAAACCCTAATAGCTACACACCGGTAACGTGGTATGTAGCTTCCTTATGATGAGTAGATGTGCAAACTTTATTTTGATCTTTTATTCAACCCTGGGTCATGGATTATCTCCCCCTTTTCGAGTTAGAATTTTCCAAATTTGGCTTCTAACTTGTAAACCTTAATTCCTAATAGCTAGTAAGTACCTTCCTTATATAAATGAGTAGATTTTATTTCGATTTTATTAAACTTTATTTCGAGTTTTGATTCTACCCCTGTGTCGTGGATTATCTCCACTTTTTTACTTTAAATTTTACAATTTTGGCTTGTAACTCGTTACTCGTAAAACTGTTAAACCCTAATAGTTACACTTGGTATGTAGCTTTCTTATGATAATAGATGCACAAAATTTATTTTGTTTTTTTATTCTACCCCCGAGTCGTGGATTATCTCCCCTTTTTCGACTTTGAATTTTTAAATTTTGGCTTGTAGCTCATAAAACTTTTAAACCCTAATAGCTACACACCTAAAACTTGGTATGTAGCTTCCATACGTTGAGTAGATGAGCAAAGTTTATTTCTATTTTTTATTTGACCCCTGGATCATGGATTATCTCCCCCTTTTCGACTTAGAATTTGCCATTTTGCCTTCTAACTTGTAAAACTTCTAAACCGTAATAGCTAGAGGCTTGATGCTTGGTATGTAGCTTCTTTATGGTGTGTAGATGCACAAAGTGAATTGCTATTTTTGCTTTGTGACACTGAGTTATGGATTATTTGCCCCTTTTGTACATGTATTTTTGCCTCATTTACTATCAAAGCGATATGTGTGGCATCCGTGCTCTATGAACACATTTTCTAGTTTGCAAATCGAGCACCAGTACCTCTAACATCAGTATCTCGATGATATCCCCTATCCCGATGATTCGCTAAAGTCCCGAATTATATCCTTATTTGTTTAATATAAATTTCCTCGGCTAACTCGAACATGCCCTATCTCGTATATGTTCTCTATCTCGATTGTTCATTCTGTCCCCTTTGTATAAAAATACGTTGAAACTCACTTCGCTATCTCAATCACATAAACGCTTGTGTAAATAACCTAAGCACCTGGCTGCCAAGATCGATTTGGTTAACACTAATTTTCAAAACCTATTATCAAACAAAACAAATCAATTCACATGTGCCTCGGGTTGTTTGTTCAATTGGTCCACCTCGATTTGTTTTAGTGTTTGACACGATTCATTAAGCATATTACGCTGGTCATTTAAGCAATTCACAGTAGAGTTGTGACGCCACCTGTAATGTTGGGTAGTTTACTACCTTTGGTCATTAGTTAATTGATGATTAAAATTTGTCAGTAAATTAATTAACAATTTTTTCTTGAATTAAATTCAGCGTGTATGAATCATTCAATCTGATGGTGATTAATGTCATAATGAATTATTTTGTACAAAATTAACACAGAAAATGAAGTCTGTCACATATGCAACACGATAACGCTTCTTCGTTTCATTATTCCTTTATTGTTTACTCGTGATGTGATGGGTAACATGATTTGATATTTTTTTGCGAAAATATTCGACCATGTCACTTCATCGCTATCTCAAACCGAATCCTGTCTCGACTAAAACATGATCTGCCTTCGACTTCAAGATACTGGTGCTCAACTGTATTTGAGATGCAAAAAGCAGTTTACTTTTTTCAGCTCAAATAAATTAATTTTCAACTTTATTAGATGATCGTTAGGATCAGCACTTTTTGCACATAATTTTCATATTTTTGACAGCAAAAATGGACTAGTCCGAAGATCATTTTGTGACGATTGGAGTGGTTGCAAAATTAACATTAAATTAACCCACATTCCATTTACTGAGGTGTGAAAGGGTTAACATTAATTGTATCCCGCGGATGCCACACCCGCTGTAGAGACTTTTGCACCCGGGCCATAACTCAGATACCCTTTGGCCTAATAGGGGATTGTAGCTAGTTATCTCCCGTTGGATTTATTTATAGAAATCCGGTCCAAATTGTGTACATGTGTAGTTTGTGGCCTTATTGCTTGAAAAAGAGCGTGTAGAATGATGTGCAAAGCTGCCAATTTTTCCGTATTTGTTCCGGAAAATACGTTAGAAATACGGAAGTACGGATAACAATTAAAAAGTACGATTTTTTTAAAAAATCAGCGCGGGAATATTTGGAAATAATAATTTTGTTTCACAATTCTGCCAATAAATCCTATTTTTTTATTTACCCGTAATCATACTCGTTTCAAGCGCTCAGCGATATTGATTTCTTCTGACAAATCAGCGCGGGAATATTTGGAAATAATAATTTTGTTTCACAATTCTGCCAATAAATCCTATTTTTTTATTTACCCTTAATCATACTCGTTTCAAGCGCTCAGCGATATTGATTTCTTCTGAAAAATCAGCGCGGGAATATTTGGAAATAATAATTTTGTTTCACAATTCTGCCAATAAATCCTATTTTTTTATTTACCCGTAATCATACTCGTTTCAAGCGCTCAGCGATATTGATTTCTTCATCACGTAAATTCATAAAATGTCTGTTCCAAAGCGTGCAGCCAACGAATTTGGGTATTTTTTATCGAAAGAAGTTCGGAGAACACATCTGTTCATCAATGATTACAGCGAGACATGGCCCAATTTGGTTCTGTCAAAGCACGGTGATGAATTTGCGTCTTACAAGCAGTGTAATTGTGATTTTTCGGTTGGTCATGGTGGCCGAAACGAATGCCAAGGCTCTAAAAAAGTTAATTTATGCATATAAGTGAGTACTGATTTGTGTTCCAGAAAACATATGTGGTGTTCCGGAAAATAGCCCCCTTTTCTCTCCATGTTCCACATGTGACCGACATGGGGTTGGCAGCTCTGGATGTGAAAAGGAGCAATTATGGTGATTTTAACTAGTGTTGATCCACATCATACTACATATCTACGTAATCTGATCTGGGACTACATTATTTGCCAGACTCATATTTTCACATGTATTAATGTTTAAATTGTCTGAACTGGGTCTACTCAGTTCGCAAAACTAAAATTGTACACAGAATGGTGCGACCACACCGAAGGCTACTCGACGAGCAACGAAGACAAGACGGGAACACGGGTGACAGGCCTCACACGTGTCCTCTACTCGACCACTCCTTGTTACACGGCCGGACACCGGATATCCTTCAAGTTCATGGACGCAGGTGAACGGTCACCCGTCGACGGTCTAGCAATCACCGTTGCCAGCGACGACATTGATACACTCAAGCGACCGGGTGCCGTGTTCTTGGGAACAGATGGTAAGTCTGAATGATTCTTAAACTGTCTAGCAAGTACTTGAAATCAAGCCATTTGATTGGTCGAGCCTGGGCTGTGTGTGTGTCAGTGTGTGTGCTCAGGCTCGACCAATCATACTACTTGATTATCCCCTCATTGATAGGCAAGAGGGGATATAGCGTTACTCCATACACTTGAACTCTTGAACCTTCACCAATGTTGATAATATTTGGCCACAATGGCTTTGTTTTGCAGATGACCCACGTCCGACCGCCCAAGTTCAAGGCACTGAGCACTCGTGTTCACCTTGTTTGTAAGGCAAAAATGTTAAAGTTTTGTTTTGTGTTTATTATCAGGGCTGCCAGCGAGGGGATTAGCTAACTCTTTGCATGCTGGGAAACTTGTGGGCTATAAATAGTTCAAAGCTAGCAGACAAAAATTCATCATATTTTCTTGTATTTCTCCCCGTAAATATCATGAATATGTCTTGGAATTTCATTAGAATTGAGTCCTGAGGACTCGATTCTAATGAAATTTCAAGACATATTTACAGAGAGAAATAAAACATACACTCCTAATTCGTTTAGCGGATATTTTCGCCGCTAGCACGCAAAGAGTTAAATGGATATTTTTCCAGTCTGTATAATCGGTCGGACGGTCAAACGATCAATCGGTCAGTCAAACAATCAAGCATATCCGGCGACATGGCCAAAGAGTTAATAGTGATAACGATGCCCTTGTTATGAATTAGAATACAAATTTTGAGAACATAATCACATACACTGACCCAATGTTTATGAGGCTTACTGACAGTGTCGTCCATTGCAGTAACATTCTAAGCACATTCCCCGTATGGATAACAAACACAATTTCAAACGTGACGATAGCATGGTGCCTATGAGGGCAAGTCAAAGTTGTGAGAAATTGTCAGAAAATGACGTCACCATGTTAGAAGTTCCGAAATGTCTCGCTGGGGTGGATGACCGTGGTTATTCTGGTTACCAAGGTTACTCATATACAGTGGAACCCCTCCAAACCGGACCCCCTCTATACCGGAATTCGCGCTATACCAAACATACGACCACGTCCCGAATATTCTGCTATATAAACACATTAGTTTCTACCCCTCTATTCCGGAACCCCTCTACTCCGTAATCCGGACGCCATTTCAAGTCCTAAAACCATATTTCAGCGTTAAAATAACACCGGAAAACCGGAAACACTGTCACCTGTCAGGATGTCATCCAAGAAATACACCGCGCCCAATTTCAATGTTGTTGTTTCAAGCGGGTGTCAAAATCACACCGTGTTTACATTACAATAGACTGGTTCCCGGTAGTATTGTTCAGCTCTGTTCAATACATGCGACCTAAATACGAGACATGTTTGCTGTTTTACAAGCTCATTACAATAGCATGGTTCACAATTTAATTATACGCGCACGTAACAATTACGGAAATAAAATAATCGGCACATTATTTGTGAACCCACCGACCGATTAATTGAGATAATCTGATAATTACTTAACGAGGCTGTAAACTCGTGACTGTAGCCAGTGGGCTATTGTAGCAGCTCACGGTAACTACACAGCACACGCGAAATGTGTCATATGCTCTTTGCGACCAGTGTCGACCGTAGACTCCGATTACATTGCGAATCTGCGCTATTTGCAATGTCAATAAAAAAAAACACATTCTGGTCTTGCTGATCGAGAAAGTTCCACAGTGGCACAAAATACTTAGGGGCCTTTATCCCATGTCATCTGCACTCTGTTTATTGGGAATGACACATGTCGACATGATAAAACACAACTGGGTAGCCGAGCCCCCTTTAAGGTGCGTAATTTGGGGGTACATTTCTTATTTCTCCATACAAATGGCAAGTTGGGAGTGCTTTAGAATCGTCTCATTGGGACTTAACTTTTTTATGTCATCCAATGAAAAAGTCATCATCTCAATTCTCAGAATAAAAAGAAACTTGACATATTTATTGAAAAAATGTGTACATATGCTTTCAATATGGTAATAATGGTATATACTATACAAATCCAAGAGTTAATGATGGAAAACATACTTTTCCTTAACTGGAAACAGAAAACCCCTCTAAACCGAAAACCCCTATAAACCATACTTTTCAGTCTGTCCCCATGGTGTTCGGTTTAGAGGGGTTCCACTGTAGTTGCAAACAATATTCAGATGATTTGGACAGTACTAACAAACACGTAAGGAAATAATGACCAGACTGACGTTGACGTCATAAACATTAGCAGAAGTCGCAACTGTAGTCGCCACTTTTTCCGTCATTGTCGTCGTCCGCTTCGCCGTCATCCGAAATGTCAAAAAGTTTGTAAAAGCTTTGTCATCATGGTATATCTTTAATATTACTTGATGGATTACTTCAATATTTGAACACTTGATATACGTGAGCATTTAACATGAGCCATGAACATGACCTTGAACTTTTTTACCTTTACATTTTTGTTGAAACGGCCATTTTTTTGCGTCAAAAATTTGTACAAGCTTCTTCATTATGGTATAACTTTAATATTACTTGACATATTGCTTCAATATGTAGACACTTGATATACGTGAGCATTTGGAACACACTTATGCTGCCATTAACATGACCTTGACCTTTTTTATCTTCACTTTTTTGCGGAAACACTTAGCCATTTTTTTTGCTTAAAAAAGTTTGTACAAGCTTCTTCATCATGGTATAACTTTAATATTACTCGACAGATTGCTTCAATATTTGGACACTTGATATATGTGAGTATTTGGAACACACTCATGCCGCCATTAACATGACCTTGACCTTTTTTATCGGTACATTTTTGCAGAAACACTTTGAACTCTTTCACACATTAAAGGTACATGCCCACTCAGAGGGCACAAACTGTTCTTTATAGGAATAACATAATAAGTGTATATTTGTGTCACTATTCAACCAGTTCTAAAAAATACGAGTGCCCACAATACAGATATAATCATTTAGTAATATTTAGTTTACTGATAGTGACGCGCGGTGATATCAGGCCTTTTTAATATGCAAATGAGGCATGATATTTTTTAATTGTTTATACAAATTAAATGCCTCACCTGAAAAAATATTATTTTCGACAGATTTGAAAGTCTGATCATTGCACATCAAAATATAAATACAGAGAATAATTAGTAATGTCAGTTAACATTTTAAGGAAATACAGTTATCGCCCCTGATATCAGTGGGGATATTTACCTCTGATATAAAATGTATAATAATGCCAATCATTACATGGGGAAATGGTGAATGAATGTTTAGTTTGCCAGGAAATGTCTCTGATGATGTCTCTGATATAAATAACATTTTGTGCCTACTGAGTGGGCATGTACCTTTAAGAAGTTCGCCGGAGTTGCTTAATTTCGGCATTACTTCTATATCCCTTGATAGATTACTTTAATATTTCAAATCATCAAACCTGTGGACAATGCGACACATCCATGCTGCCCGTAATATGACCTCGACCTTTTGACCTTCACAACTTTTAACTTGTTCACACATTAAGAAGTTTGCCAGAGTTTCTCAATTCTGTCATAACTTCTATAACCCTTGAAGGATTACTTTAATATTTCAATACATCATACTTGTGCACAAATGTCACATATTCATGCTGCCCTTAATATGACCTTCACCATGTGACCTTCACAACTGTGCTTATGAATACTTATCACTCTTGGTTAATTAACTTTGCCACAGTTTCTCCAATCTGCCACCGGGAGCATTCGTGTGGCGACAGGCCACATCTTGTTTAAGTCTGCGTTAATGTTTTATTGTGTAAAGTACCCAATATCTCCACAACCCTGACTCCAATCGACTTAAACCTTCACATACCTCATTATCGTCATCCGTATTTTCATCCTATAGCCCCCATGCCAAAGGTCAAGGTCAAATTACTTTGAAATTTGTGTTAAATATTTGTTTTGTTAAATCTTGGTTTTAGGTTTTTATATCTTCACAACCCTATCATTCTATAGGCCACCAATGCGCCCCCCCCCCCCCCCCATTCCCAAGGTCAAGGTTAAATTACTTCAAGATTTTAAAGTTTGTGGTACCTATTATCTCTGTAATGGTAAGTCGGATTGACCTCAAACTTCATATACTTTCTTATCATCATCCATATTTTCATTCCATACCACACTCATGGGGCCTTCGTGTCCAAGGTCAAGGTCAAATTACTACTGAAATTATTTATTTTTAATCATTTATTTGACAAACAACCCTGAGAACGTACATTTTCATTTTGGCATAAAATGGCAAAATAATTAAGTACCTAAATACAAGTGGTTTCTTTCGCTATGGTACACCGACTAACATTATAGGAATGAATGGCCTTTGTGTGGAATTTATCGGGGTATAAACTTGGAAAAGTCGCGGGAATACTGGACGAAGGCCGGAAGGCCTCGTCCAGTATTCCCGCGACTTTTCCAAGTTTATATCCCCGATAAATTCAACAAAAAGGACATTCATTCCTTATAATTCCAGCATTTGAAATAAATTCATCAAGAAAATGTGTTTATTTTCAGTTTTCTTAAGAATTATTTTAACTGCGCCTCACGGTTACGGAAAGTAGTTCGCATATGGGAGTTTACTGGGATATAAATTTTGGACAGAGACTTGCTACGGACCAATCAAATGTTAGGGAATTGTGTAAATATTTTTGTGCTGGAATTATACAATAATATACTTGTATTGGCTCTCACTAACTACACTTTGAGGGAGAAATTTTCAATTTAAGGGTAAATTTATTAGTTTTGACTGTGATAATTTAATAAAATCAGTATAATAATTCTGCTTTCTTTAAGCCATCAAATATATGCAGTCGTTAGTTCTATATGAAATAATGCATTTCGGGGGAAATAAATGATTACTCCCTCAAAGTATATATGTATACTTAGCTCGATAAGTATGCTTAACAATTTTGGTGAAATCGGCTGCAGACATTTCATCATTGCGAGTCACAGCTGTTTGCTATGTATTCGTGAACATACATTATCACCATTATATTGGTGTCTGGTTTAGAGAGGTTCCACTGTATTTAAGGGTGAATAGGTTAACTTTCAATATTTTTTACAACAAGAATTGTTAATTTACAGGTGCGGTATTTATCGACGGGCAAGAAATGAAGACCAAGCTTCCTAGTCTCTCGCGAAACTCGCTGGTTACCATAGAAACGGTAACGCTTAGCAAGGGCAAGGTACGAGTGAGCGTACAAGTGGAGGAAAAGGAGCTGACGTTTGATTGGACGATCGATCGGCAGGTCACGCTCGGAGTTATAGGTGGAATGAGTATGATGTCGGCCGATGCCAATGAACAGAAGTTTTTCTTCGCTATGCAGTTTAGTCATGAAGATTGGAAGATTGGTGTTGAATAATTAACTCTTTGATTGGTGTTGAATAATTAACTCTTTGCATGCTGGGTAACTTGTGGGCTATAAATAGTTCAAAAATAACGGACAAAAAATCATCATATTTTCTTTTATTTCTCCTTGTAAATATCATGAATATGTCTTGGAATTTCATTAGAATTGAGTCCTGAGGACTCAATTCTAATGAAATTTCAAGACATATTTACAGAGAGAAATAAAAAATAAATTTGTTTGGCGGATATTTTCACCGCTAGCATTGTCGTCTGCTGTTGCTTTTATATCTTGCCTTATTTCTCAATAAAATCATGGTTTGACTTCAGAATCATTTCCAATGGGCCCCGTGCAGGCACCGGGGCGGGATCAACTGATCCTGAGAATAGTGCTGCAGTAGCCATTGCTTGTCGTAAAAGGCGACTAAACTGGCTTAACGATTTGGTTCATACTTTCCCGAACCCACTATACCGGATTTGGCCCTCATGTACATTTTTGGCTTTCTTGTATGTGAGAGTTGAGTCAGGCTATGCCCCATATATAAAAGTAAGATTAGCGCTAATCCTATTACTTTTAGGGGATGGGATAAATGATGCTGGTGTGGCGAGGGCCTGGCACCAGATCAGGTTGTTCTAATTTCAGGACTGAATATATATTTTGATTGTAAATATTGAGTTCTGAAGTTGGGATTTACCCCCCTCGGACAGGTGGATACGGGACACGACCCCGTTGACCCGTCTGCGTGTAGACTCCCTGAGGCTTGTACCTCTATGTCAGAAAAGCGGACGTTAAACCCTATTCACTCACTCACTCACTCACTCATTTCCAATGGAAATGGAAATGATTCTAAAGTGCTGTCAAAGCGTGTTGTAAATTATTCTAAAGTGCTGTCAAAGCATGTTTTTGATGATAAAAATGGAAACTAGAAAATAAACAGCAGACGACAAAAAATTAAGATAGTGGTCTAAGGGTTAAAATTATGTTTCTTCTTTCTTTGTAAATATGTCTTGGAATTTCATTAGTATTGTGTCATCCGGACTCTATTCTAATGAAATTCCAAGATATATTCATGCTATTTATACCGGTAGTGAGAAATATAAGAAAATATATGAATTGTCTGCTATTTTTGAACTTTTTATAGCCCACAAATTTCACAGATGAAATTTGCAGATTAATTGATTCTCGTCTCATTCAAACCCATCATTTATCGAAGAAATATCTTGATTATTTTGGCGTTAAACCCTATAGCCTAAAAATATGTCCATCAGTGTAGAGACTGTACAGGTCACAAACATGGCATGTTGTCTATGTGAAGTAGTAAAATAATCTGCCGTTATTTACCAAATTATCAAGAGTGTTGAAAATCAAACAGTGCATTTTATGGAACTAAATTGAAACTTTGTACATCTACACACCATAAGGAAGGTACACACCAAGTTTCAAGTTCCTAGCTATTACGTTTAAAAAGTGTTACTTCTTACAAGGCAAAATTGGGAAATTCTAAAGTAGAAAAGGGGGAGATAATCCATGACCGGGGATCGAATCCAAAATCGAAATTCCTTTTGCGCATCTACACACCATAAGAAAGGCACACACCAAGTTTCAAGTCCCTACCTATTACGGTTAAAAAGTTTTACTTCTTACAAGAAACATGACGAATGGACGAACGGACAGACCCGTGACACACTTTGCGCATCTACACACCATAAGAAAGGCACACACCACATTTCAAGTCCCTACCTATTACAGTTAAAAAGTTTTACTTCTTACAAGAAACATGACAAATGGACGAATGGACACACCCGTGACACACTTTGCGCATCTACACACCATAAGGAAGGCACACACCACATTTCAAGTCCCTACCTATTACAGTTAAAAAGTTTTACTTCTTACAACGCAAAATTGGAAATTATAAGTCGAAAATGGAGATAATCTGTGACCGAGGGTCTAATCAAAAATCAAAATTCACGTTGCATATCTACACACCATAAGGAAGGCACACACTAAGTTTCAAGTCCTTACCTATTACTGTTGAAATTTTTTACTTCTTACGTGACAAAAACAATATACCCATTTTTTCTCTCAAAAAGTGTGTATAAATATGCAGGTCTACTTGGTAGTGCTACACTGAGGGTTCATTGGTTGGATTTATGTTCCAATCTCCGATGTATATTTGTGCATACAATACGTTTGTCATGGAACACTCAACATTCTAGTGAATCAGTCCACAGGAATTCGGCGTGTTTCTGCTTTCGTCGGTACTGCTATAATTGAACGGCGCTGGTAATACTGAATACATTACAATGATTACTTCCCTTGAGATTAAATAACACCATTTGCTTTGGTATTTATTATTTCAGCAAGATAACGATAATTCTCAAATTAACATATGCACATTACGCCAAAATATTTACATTAGCGTTAATCAGGGCTCCAGATAAGGAATTAGTAATTGAGTATTGTCACACCATCATTTCTGAAGCAATTGGGTATTTCAAAATTTTAATAGTGTAAAATGAAATCACACTACTGTTTACACATCAACAGACAGCAATTATTGAATGAAAACATGTCTTGGCATTTCATTAGAATTGTCTCTTTTGAGACAATTCTAATGAAATACCAAGATTTTTGCAGCACATTTTTTATTGCTTTTTGATACTCGCTACTTCTGATTTCAATTGGGTTTTTGGCAATTTTAATTGGGTATTTAAGCAAATACGCAGCTTATCTGGAGCTCTGGTGTTAATACAATCGCGGAATTTGTTGTGATACGAGGATGTGTCCGACCAAAGCCTTGTTCATATTTCTAGTTATACCGATGAAAGCCGAAACACGCGGAATGCCTATGAATCAGTCCTAATAATAGAACCGCAACATACAGTACAACAACAGGTGCTGGGGTAATGGGATATTTTTCAATGGGCATTTTTGTTCTCACAGGTCTTTCCACAGAGGTTATGTAGGCATACACCTTAACCCTTTCAACCCTAAGTAACTGGAATGAACTGTGATTTGTTAATTTCTGAGTAATCATCACAAAATGATTTTCAGACTAGACTACATGTATTTATAAAAACGGGGTCGTTTTTTATTCCATCGCATAGCGAAAATGGAATATAGGGATGTAAAAGTCGTCCGTCCGTCCGTCTTTCCGTCCGTCACGTTTTCCATTATGCTAAAACTTCTTTAGCGTATGACTGATAGGCTTCAAACTTTATGTACATCCATATTTTCATACCCCATCCCACCCATGCTCCCTGTGCCCAAGGTCGCATAACTTTGAAATTTCATATTCACTAGATTTTCATTCAGTAGTTGCGTGCTTGTTTCTCCATTCTCCAATAACTTCCTTGGTGTATGACCGATTGGCTTCAAATGTTCATGTATATGTTTATTATCATCCATATATTTATTCCCCACCCCACCCATGCTACCCGTGCTCAAGGTAAAATAATTTCATATTCTGTAGATTTTCATATTCAGTACATGCGTGCGCATTTCTCCATTCTCCTTTAGCCTTTTTAATGTATGACCGATTGGCTAAAATAATTGCGTAAAATATGCCAATACACCTTATCTGTAGCCGATTTCATCAAAATTGCGAAGTATACTTTTCTAGCAAAGTATACTTTGAGGGAGTAATCATTGATTTTTCCGAAATGCATTATTTCATACATGATTGCATATATTTGATGATTAAAACTATGCAGAATTATTATACTGAATTTATTACATTATCACAGCCAAAATGGCTGTGATAATGTAATAAATTCAGTATAATAAAAATTAATAAATTTATCCTAAAATTTAAAATTTCTCCCTCAAAGTATACTTTGCTAGGAAAGTATACTTTGCAATGTTGATGAAATAGGCCGGCCCCTGGAGCCCTGTCAGGGTCGCTGAGGACGTATGTTCACCTTGTTTGTAAGGCAAGTGGGTTACAGAGGGGATTAACTTCGTTAAAACAATGCCCTTGTTATTCTCTCGTTAATGGTGCTTAAATATGTATGTGACTGGAGAAATGGGGCTTACGAGTTTTCCGACCCATTTATATCCAGATCAGTCTGTAAATCCGGACATCTGCACTGTTCGCCATTCCATCAATGAAACGCCCATCATGCTTTTAACGAGCAATATAGATCATTATCAAGGTACAGGAGTGTGTTATTCGATCAGGTCGCAAATCCTATAAGCCCCATTTCTCAAGTCAAAGCCACAAATATATATGTTTTAAAGTGCATACATGTATGTGTCTATGTCCAAAAATGAATGGTGTGTAATTTGTGTGACTTGTTTATAATTTCTGTTGACGTTAACATATTTTATGCCAATAACTGAGCCATTCATGAAAATATCTTGAAATTTGTTTCTCCACAAAAGTATATGATGTGATAGATCGGGTCGGTTCAAAATAGAAATTAACGGTCATTTCATCTACTTGTACATGTACTTTCTAGTAGAAATTATACCTTAAAAAACAGAATATTGTCATCAGCTTGTAGAAGTTTCACGTCAAAATAGGCGCCGGATTCCTGACAATTCCCATTCAGCTACCTGCAGAAGTTATTACATAAACATATTTTCATTTAGTAACTTTCGCAATAATTTTGCGCCAGTTATTAGACAAAAAATGTTTTTGTACGATAGCTCTAAGAATAACTGTCAGAGTGGCATTGCGTCAGGAAACTGGTGCATTTTCGACCTGAAACATTTTACGTCTGTGCATGTTGTTTTAGCTGTAACTGTAGTTGGTGTGATGTTACGTACGTGTGACATTATCATTTCTGCATATTATCTGTTTAACTTCGCTTCAACTCTGACAGTGCTGAATTTAATTTGGTCGTCTGGGGCCCGTTTCACTAAACTTTATACGACTAAAATGTTTGTAAGTGCAAATTTATTGAGCATAGGCTGCATATGCAGCCAGTATGCAAATCCAATAATTGTTTACAAGAAAATGTTGTTAATGCGGAATTTACAGACTATCATTATTTTGCACTTACAAACATTTTAGTCGTACGAAGTTTAGTGAAACGGGCCCCTATTTTCCATCTTTAGCCGTATTGTTTTTAAATCTTGGCTATTTGTTTGGCGAAAGCCTGGAGGGCGGTGGGCGGTGGCGTCCAAGTCCAATGTTAACTTTTCAGTCACGTTTAGGTCCATTTCTCTGTTACTGTACCACCTAGGACCACATACCACAATCCAACATCGGAGCTCCAGATAAGGAATTAGTAATTGAGTATTTCCAAATTTTAATTGGGTAAAATAAAATCACACTACTGTTTACATCAACAGACCACAATTATTGAATAGTTTGCTTCGAAATGAAAACATGTCTTGGAATTTCATTAGAATTGTCTAATTGTCTCCTTGGAGACAATTCAAATGAAATACCAAGATGTGTTTACATGGAAAAATAAGAAAAATATGCTATATTTGTAGTCTGTTTATTGTTTTCTGCAGCATGATAAAGGTACCACAATTGTTCTCATTGCATTTTGATACTCACTACTTCTGATTTCATTTGGGTTTTTGGCCATTTTAATTGGGTATTTATGCAAATTGCAGCTTATCTGGAGCTCTGCAACAAGTGACCTTTTTTTTTAACCTTGAACTATTGTTTCCGCGTAATCGACTTCGTCATTTTCAATGTTACGTTTTCGTGTTTAAATCTGTTCCTCACTTACTA